>CM069131.1:148931515-149531515 GCA_035221665.1 Okamejei kenojei
TCCCCCCCACATCCCCCCCATCCCCCCCCCATCCCCCCCCCCATCCCCCCCCCCCATCCCCCCCCCCATCCCCCCCCCATCCCCCCCCATCCCCCCCCCCATCCCCCCCCCCATCCCCCCATATGGTGCTGAATTACTCCTAAACCCAGAATAGTAATTTAGGAATGTTTATGAATGCCTAAAACATAGTTTTTTTGGATGGGTCAGGACCCTTGCCTCTCAACAGGCTTGTAATTGCTGCACTAATTTGCAGCTGACTCCTGATCAACCTTCCAATTTAAAATGTGATCAAGATAAACCATGACCATGTCCTCATTAGTGCAAGTGCTGATCTTCTTAACAGTGCAATTGTTGTTCCAAAATTATGTGAACAGCCTAGAACTGAGTTTAATCCATTAGACAATGTCTTAACTTGCAACAGCTGACCCATCTAATTAATTTCAAGCACCTGTAAATATGATAATAAATTGGTACTAAATACCAATCCTTCGAGTCTTATAGTAATGATTAACAATTTGTTAATAACAACTGTTTTGCAGTGTTGAAGGTGTCCATTTTGATAAAATGTTTTTACACTGTAAAGGTGTATTTAAAATGATGTATTGTATGGCTTTACCACCACATCTTCCTTTTCCCTGGGGAAATTTATGATACTAATTTTCTTACCTCTTGTTTATTGGAGATATTTTGGGTGCAAATCTAAAATTAATTTTTAGGTTTTCCTATACAGGTGAATCAATTCCTTCTACAATTTTTTGTAGATCCTTTACACATTAAAATAAATCAATCCGTTGTTATGCCATATCATTGATCATAACACACCTGTAATCTCCCACAATTGGCGATTTCATCAACTTCTTCTGTAACAAGTTTTTGCACCTCTTCAAATGTACATAATGCCTTCTCTCCCCAATCATATGGGTTCACATAAGGCTGTGTTGGATTAATGACTTTCCTTTGTAATCAATGTCTTTGATTTATCCTGAGGCAGGTTTACTCCATAATAATCAGGAGTTTAACATAACTTGGTCTGTTTTGACCCGCAAATCTAAAGTGCAAAATTGGTCCCAATAACAATTAGATATATATATATATAATATATAAAACTAATGGCAATTTGTCTTTTTATTTAAAATGTTTTGGTTATTGCACAATCTTTTACTTGTTTCACATAAGTAGTGATGCCACGCACCAGCTTGAAATACTTTTGAAATCGTATTTCCTTATGTCTCCATATAATTGAGACATGGGTACCATAATCGGATTCACCGTTGATACCTTAATAAAACATAAAAGTTTTATCAATAACTCTGCTGTTTCAACCATAACAGCTTTGGTGAGAGACCAATTAATGTTGGTTTCTATGGTTCTTTCCATGGCCTCACTCCTTCATTCAGGTATCGTACCTAGTACACCTGTATATATATGTGTGCTGTGGTGGGTACTTTATGACCAGCCACCACTATCAATGCACCTTTAGGGTCAGCTTTTTCCATTTTCTTTTACTGCCCTGGTACTCCTGTGTTTTTCCTCAAGGAGACTACCTCCAAAACAATCCGAGGTAGATATTCCCACATTGTTAAATCCCACCATATATATTAATATATGGAAACCCCTCAGGGTCTGTTTTGGGGAATATTCTGGGCCTTTTTAAACCCTTTGGTTGATTTTTTTATTTTTGGAGTCTTTCTTCATTAATTTTAAGCCATTAAGCTTTTTTGTCTGGAGGCCTTTTTATTAGAACTTTTAATTCATGGCCTCTCTGGCTTTTTTAAACATTTTCCTCCCCACTGGAGTTTTCTTCATAGCCAAAAGTTTGTGGAGGAACTAAACGGTAATTTTAACGGCCACCGGTATCGGAACTGGCTCCGCACTAATCTGCCGTCCCGATCGCTGAGTTTTCCCCTGGGACGCTTTTTAAACTCTGATTTTCCACCCGAGCATTTTCTTTTCTTTTTAACTTTTAAACTCCGTTTTTTCACCCGTAGTATTTATTTTTCTTTTTAACTTTTAAACTCAGTTTTTTCCCCCCCCCGGAGTATTTACTTTTATTTTTTGCTTTTAAATTCCGTTTCTTTTTAACTCCCAGTGGCTCTATACACCAGCCACGGAGTTTGGATATGCCCTGTAAGTAATGCAACTGTACTTACCTGCGGGCCCGTACCTACCGCTGTAGAGGAGCTGCGCTCTGCAGCTCTTGCTCTGCCGTCAGCGTCGATGTAATGCCGATCAAGCGCCCGGCGGGGCTTCTTCACGTAGTCACTCACGTGACTCCGAAGTAAAATAGCAACTTGTTTCCTATTGCTTTTCTATTGACTTAACACAAAAGTTGTGATCGTGGACAGTCAAAAGCCCATAACTTTCTTAAAAATTAAGAGTACTGAAAGAAATTTTCAGTTATTATAGATTGAAGTATTCTGAAACAAATATGAAACAATCTTACTTGGATGACCTGAAATTAAAGCATATAATTAGGTAGTTACCCAATTGTAGCTAATTACAAAATTCAATTACTAGATCCATTTCTTAAGAAAAAATTAAAAAAAATTTAAAGCCTAAGTGTCCAATTTTACTTCGGAGTCACGTGAGTGACTACGTGAAGAAGCCCTGCCTGGCGCATGCTCGGCATTACGTCGACGCATGTGAAGCTCCGACAGGTTGGAGAGCGCAGCTCCCACCAGCGTAAGTTTAACCCGCAGGTAAATCGCTGTTGAACTTTCTTGCTAGTGGGTTTAAACTCTGTAAGTCTGCAGAGCCAGCTAGAGTGCTGATGTATTTTGAATTTTTTTTAAAAACTCTAACTCTGGCTCGAAATACGGAGCCAGCTAGAGTGAATGTATTTTTAAACTGCGGCAATTGAATAGAACGTGGTGGAACTGCTGTTTCCGATTTAGATCGGATCGGGAGATAAGGGCTGCTTCAAAAGCCGGCTCCCGCTATTTAGATCAGGTTTGAAGATAACGGCTGCGCTAAATGCCGGCTCCAACTACCCAGTAATTGTTAAATAAAGTCTGCTCTGAGTATATATTACCAGGTGCAGTTTCTTTATGGAAATGTATATAACCCTGTGTGATACTGAGGTTAATACAAATATTCTGCAAGCGGAATGTGCCTGTCAGAATTACAATTTTAAACATATATGGTTTATGCATAAATACAAAACAGTAAAGAAGTAATTCTCCTCCAAGGGAGGACAAGAATGTGGGGGAGGCTGGAAATGGAGAAAATGCTCCACACTTGACTTAGTCAAGGGGTCTTGACCCAGGTATGTCTTCCTGTAAGGCAGGCTCCAAAGGAGTTTCCATACACTGAGTATGGTGCCTTTAAAGAATGAGAATGTCATTCACCAGTGCCTTACATAGGTGTGGATGAAGTATTTAGAGCAAGATAAAATGCTCAAAATTCTAAACAATTAAGGGTTTTAAGACCCATGAGATTCTAAGGCAGGCTCCAAAAGGAGTTTCCATAAACTGAGTATGGTGCCTATGAAAAATGAGAATCTCATTCACCAGTGCCTTGTTTAGGTCTGGATGAAGTCTCCTAGAGCAAAGACTCGGGAGTACCAGGGCAGGATGAAACTGACCCTGAAGCTGGTGTCCCTACTTATGTGTATACACCAGAGCACAATAGAAATGCTCCAGATGTTCCCGATGTAGCACCAAGTTTTGCTATATCGGTATGGACTGGTGAGGCTATGGATGAACCTGGCGGCCAACATTATTTGGTTTCTCACCTACTCCAAGAAACTGTTATGACTGAAACAGTAAAACATATATAAAACACCCGTCTATTGTGCCTCGCTCAGGGTGCCAACAGTAACTCAGTAGTTGGGCACCCATGAGTGTAACAATGCGAGGACAGGAAATGTGTTTCAGCATGTCCTCTAGTTGGCATCACTGCAATTGGGGAAGACATACATGGGTCAATAATGTCCAATACTTTTAAGACATGCTTGCGTTACTCTGCAATGCATATTCGAACCCAATTGTATGATGAAAATTGCCATTTGGCTAACATTATACCCAAAAAATGCAAGATTATGTGGGCAAGCTATGACCAGATTTATGATTGATGAAAACTGCCCAAACAATGAAGGATATTTGCCTTATAAAACTTCTCATCCCTGCTTTGAGAAAACAAACAGGTTGAATACGAACCCCTATATTAAGAGAAGGAGATCTTCTGGTTCATTTACGGAAGTACAGAAACGTCATTCCATCACACATGGAATTTCTGGGAAAAAACCTCTGGTCGGTTGTAAGATTACAATTGTTTTGTAATTCTGCATAATCTGATCAGCTTGGTGTTTGAATGTACCAGGAACTCGTCAGGTAGAGATAATATATCCCAGGCACAAGTATGGGGGTTGTAGAGTCATTCTGGGACTCACAAACTTAAATTTATAGTTCAGTATAGGCAATTTAAAAAAAAGTACACTTCAACACTGTAACAAAGTTGTTATCACAAGGCTGCTATATGGCTATTATTAGACCTAAAAAATATGCCTTATTATTCAGGTACTTAAATGAATTGGATGGGTCAGCTGAAGGAATTACCTAATGGGTTAAATTCAGCCCTCAGATCGCTCACACAATTATTGAAACCAGCATTGGTGTTAATGAGGGCTCAGAATCACATTGTAATGGCCTATCTAGAGGATATGTTAATTGTAAATGGGAGACAGCTGAAGAACTGGGTTCAGCAACCATAAGCCTATTGAAAGGCTAAAGTTCTGTACATCCAAACAACATGTAAGTTACAGGCATCCCAAACAATTGATTATTTGGGGTTTGTCATTAATACAGTTGATATGTCAGTAACTTTACCAACAATTAAGGTTGGGGATGTTACAAATGCCCTGTACTTGTCTTGGTAAAAAACATTATCCCACCATCCAAAAAGTAGCTACGGTTACTGTAAAGTGATAGTGGTAAAGTAAAGTGATCAAAGTCTGCAAAGACCAGAGAATAAGCGTAACAGCATGCAGGTCATTGATTAGGTCCATGCAGTTACCAACTAAAAAGGTTGAGCTGAATTGCAATGATGGATTCTCAATGTTGCACAAGTTACTAGAAGTAAAAATGTGCTTGTTCAGTAGTCTTCAGTGGTATTACAGACTGATGGGAGTGCTCTCGGATGGGGAGCCAAGGACAGTGACACCAGTTGTGGTGGTCGACGGACTGTCCAAGACGATTTAATTCTCCAAACACATGGTATGAATTATTTGGAGTTATTGGGAGTAGACAATACCACAGCTGTGGGAGAAGACAATATTGTGGTAAGAGAACAGATCACGAATGTTAAAATTCAAAAATGTTAAAAAAAAATTAAAAAAAAGATTGTCAGACAGTATGAGTACCAAATGCTGATCTGTTGTGTCTGGATTAAATCTCCAGTGGTCTAAATGTGTCTCATGGGAGCCAGGCCCAGGAGCATTAGCGGAGGATGCATTCTCGCTACATTGGGGAAGTATAGTCTTTTATGTTTTCGCCATTTTGCCTGATTAAGCAATGTGTCACCAAAATAGAGCAAGTCTCCGCCGCAGGCGTTTGGTGGTTCCAAACTGGTATTGTTTCTCGGCCTTTTGGCTAAGATCAAGTGTAGTATCTGTTCTTATCAGTTCAATATCTGATACGTCCCTTATCTAGGGACCATTACTACACAGCCATTGTTCCCATTGGTGCTCAGAATGATGATTCAGACATTCATGACAAATCCCAGGTGCAGTAATTGTTGGTACATCCAGTAACAGCAAAAGTCATCCATTACATGACTGTATTAATTGTTAATCTGCAGGTTCTGATGGAATGTCGGATAGGCCCATTTATGTCATAACTGCAGCTTGGAGATATAGCACTAAAAAACAATATATGTTTCATATAAGGAATGGGAAATCTTTTCTATACAGTCAGATATATTTTATCATACTGCAAACATATCGGATGTATTGGAGTTCCTTGCTATGTTGCACCTGAGTTATAGTACCATTAATAGAGCTCGGAGTGCTTTGTCCTCCTATTTAGGACAATTTTCAGAAAGACAATTTATCGGGTCTCATCCATTAATATCCCGATTTATGAGAGGAATTTAAATAAAATCCTACCAAACCCAGATATACAGAAATCTGGGATGTCAGTATAGTTCTCACATTGCTTCGGCAACGGACTCCAATTACGTCACTGTCTTTTTAGAAGTTAATAATTAAAGTGGTCATGCTGATGACATTAATATCAGCACAATGAGTACAAACATTACAAATTTTACGGTTACATTGTATGCAGTTGTCTGTAGATAAAATGACGTTTTATGTCAATGATCTAAGCAAGCAAAGCAAGCCAAGAAAGGCTGGAACCAATGTAATCTTTAAGAGATACTCTGTCAACTAAACATTGTGTGTGGTTAAGCATCTGATTTAATATATATTGAATTAAGAGTCTCCGAGATTGTGAGTCACCAATGTTCATTACCCACAAGAAACATATTTTAAAAAAAACAAATTTTAAAAAAAAGTGACAGTACAAACTATTTCTAGATGGATAAACAGGTTCTGGATTAACTGGAGCAGACACTGATGTGTTTAAATCTCACTCCACAAGGGCGGTATCAATGTCCACGGCAAAGGTGCAGGACATGCCGCTCGACCAAATTCTGGAGACCGCAGGATGGTCTAAAGAGGAATTTTCTAGATTTTATGATAAACCTGTTGTCACAGTGCCAGGGTTGTACATGGTGTGTTGGGTTCTGTTCAAATTGTTTGCTTTGTTGCATATCATTTGTTGTAATTTCCCCAGGGATAGAGGGGTTATTACTTTTCTTTTTATTATTATTATTAAAATATTCAAATATTTATTGCATAATTTCAAGCAATATATATTATTTACTCACTACTGTGTAAACTCAAGCAGTGTGTCGTATGGAATGATCTACGGCATGTAATCACAGAGCTTCAAAATCTTCACGTAGTCACTCACGTGACTCCGAAGTAAAATAGTAAGATTAAACGAGAACTTACCAGTTTGAAGTTTGATTGTTATTTTATGAGGAGTTAAGATGAGGGATTACGTGCCCTCCACTCCCAACCCTCATAATATAAATGATCATCTGGTAGTTCTAGTCTATGTAAGTCTTACTGTCTTACTTCGGCTATTGGTTCTGTGTTTTTCACGCCGCTGCTTTGAAGTATGCCGAGCATGCGCCAGGCGGGGCTTCTTCACGTAATCCCTCATCGTAACTCCTCATAAAATAACGATCAAACTTCAAACTGGTAAGTTCTCGTTTAATCTTACGATGAACATTCACACAATAATTCACAATATAACATGATTTTTAAATCTAATTGTCATTCATTTATAGGCCAAATTGAAGGAATTTAGTGTTTAATGCCCATAAATTAATGGGCATTTTAAACAGCTTGCGAGTGGGATTTTCTGGAACGCAATAGATTAGAACGTTGCGGTTGCGGTGAATTTAAACCCCATATCGGCAGGAAAAATTCTGCCGGTTCGTATGGGGACTAAATCACCATTTCGCAACATTAAATGTTGATTAAGGTCATCTAAAAAAGCAGGTTTATATGTAAAAATAAACAGCTTTCACTTACCTGTCCCCCACGTAAAATTCGTCCCCGTTGTCGGCATTCACGGCATTAGGAGCTAATTTTTATTTTACTGCAGCAATGAAATAGTCGGGCTATTTATTCAAAAAAATGAACTTACAGGCAGTCGGAACATATCTCCGCGCTCCGGATGGCAAGGGAAAAAACACATTTTAACCCCGCCCCCCCCCCTTAAAGGCGCCAAAGTCGCACACACGGCCAGTGACAGAACTGCAGCACCGCTAAAGGTAAGTTTTGTAACATACCTATTCAGTGGTCAGGCCACTTAGCATCGATCTTCAGCAGGGTGGGTGGGGGTTTGATGGAAAGTCACTACTGGGCAGAAACTTAACCAGATTAGTGAAGTAAACACAGTCGCTACAAGATTAGGTTAGAAGTATCTGTGATGAGTTACTAATCTTCCAAAACCCTGGGGCAATACGAAAATTTACATGCCAGGGGACCATGATGGAATAATTGAATTGAATAAATTTTATTAGCCAAGTATGTATACATACAAGTAATTTGCCTTGGTGCTTTGCTCGCAAGTAACAACACGATACACAGTAAACAATTAAGAATAAAACATTATAATATAAACACGTGAAGAATGAAATAAGACACCAGAGCAAAAGGAGGCTACAGGCTTTTGGTTGTTGAGTAGAGCTACTGCTCATGGAAAAAAACCCAGGGAACCTCAGTTGTTGTTCCAATGGGTCTTCCCCTTCCTCCTCAAACCATGTGATCCCAGCTCTTCCCCACCCACACTATAGTCCTCATACCTCCTTCCTCCCTGACCACCCACCACCCCCCCACCAGACATCGCCTCGACCTCAGTCCACTCACCTGCCTTCCTCCGGCCCCAACCCCCATCCTTGCCGTGTGTTCCCCTCTGACCTCCCCCTCTCTGATTCCGAACGGTCTGTCCTCAGCAGAGTCCTCACCTTTGTTCCCCTCCGTCCCGACCTCAATGAGTTCCGCGCCCGCCACAATGTGGAGCTCTTCTTCCGTCGCCTCTGCATCAAAGCGTTCTTCCATAGGAAGGAGTCCTCGCCTACCAGTGATGACCCATCCACCGTCTCCAACGGACCTCCTCCTCTTGGACCCCCCCCTCATGGCCATCTACCGGCTTTAAAATGTTTTATTTTAAACTGCCGTCGGGACATCAACCGCCTCAACTTCTCCACTCCCCTGTCTCAACCTAACCTCTCCCCCCCTGAACGTTTAGCCCTTCACTCACTCTGCAACAACCCAGACTTGGTGATCAAACCCGCCGACAAGGGAGGTGCCGTGGTAGTCTGGCACACTGATCACTACAAGGCTGAGGCCACGCGGCAACTCTCAGACACCTCCTCCTACTTATCCTTGGACCGTGACCCCCACAGACGAGCACCAGGCCACTATCTCTAGCACCATCACCGACTTCCTCAACTCCGGCTCCCTGCCCTCCCAAGCCTCCAACCTCATCGTTCCCCAGCCCCGCACGGCCCGATTGGAACTCCTCCCTAAAATCCACAAACCTGACTGTCCTGGCAGACCCATTGTTTCTGCCTGTTCGTGCCCTACCAAACTTATTTCCACATACCTCGACTCCATCCTATCCCCCCCTGGTTAAATCCCTCCCCACCTATGTTCAAGACACCTCACACGCTATTCATCTATTCCAGGACTCGTTTTCTAGGCACTCATTCCCTTATCTTCACCATGGATGTCCAGTCATTCTACACCTCCATCCCCCACCAGGAGGGTCTCAAAGCCCTCTGTTTCTTCCTCGACCGCAGAACCAACCAATCCCCGTCTACTGATACTCTCCTCCGCCTAGCGGAGCTGGTCCTGACCTGTAATAACTTTTCATTTGACTCCTCCCATTTCCTCCAAATATAAGGCGTAGCTATGAGCACGCGCATGGGCCCCAGCTATGCCTGCCTCTTTGTAGGGTACGTCGAACAATCCTTGTTCAAGGCGTACACTGGCCCTATCCCTGAACTCTGCCTCACCTAGATCGACGACTGCATTGGTGCTACCTCCTGCACCCATACACAACTCAATGACTTCATCCATTTCATCACTAACTTCCAGCCGTCACTCAAATACACCTGGACCATTTCCGACATTTCCCTACCATTTCTTGACCTCACTATCTCCATCGCAGGTGATAGACTACTGACCGACTTCCACTATAACCCACTTTACTCCTATGGCTATCTGGACTACACCTCTTCCCACCCTGCTTCCTGTAAGGACTCCATCCCCTGCTCCCAATTCCTCCGTCTATGCCGCATCTGCACCCAGGATGAGGTGTTCCACATCAGGGCATCGCAGATTTCCTCAATCTTTAGGGAACAGGGGTTCCCCTCTTCTACTATAGAGGCTCTCACCAGGGTCTCTTCTATACCCCGTGCCTCTGTTCTCACTCCCCATCCCCCCCCACTCGCAACAAGGGAAGAGTCCCCCTAGTCCTCACCTTCCACCCTACCAGACGTCACATACAACAAATAATCCTTTGACATTTTCACCACCTCCGACATGATCCCACCTCCAACCTCATATATTGTATCTGCTGCTCTAGATGTCAGCTGCTCTACATCGGTGAGACCAAGCGTAGGCTTGGCGATCGCTTCGCCGAACACCTCCGCTCGGTTCGCAATAACCAACCTGATCTCCCGGTGGCTCAGCACTTCAACTCCCCCTCCCATTCCAAATCCGACCATTCTGTCCTGGGCCTCTTCCATGGCCAGAGCGAGGACCACCGTAAATTGGAGGAGCAGCACCTCATATTTCGCTTGGGCAGTTTGCACCCCAGCAGTATGAACATTGACTTCTCTAATTTCAGGTAGTCCCTACTTTCTCCTCCCCTTCTCAGCTCTCCCTCAGTCCACTGGCTCCACCTCTTCCTTTCTTCTTCCTGCCCCCCCCCCCCCCCCACCCTCACATCAGTCTGAAGAAGGGTCTCGACCCGAAACGTTGCCTAGTCCCTACTTTCTCCTCCCAATAGACAATAGACAATAGGTGCAGGACGGAGTAGGCCATTCGGCCCTTCGAGCCAGCACCGCCAGTCAATGTGATCATGGCTGATCATCCCCAATCAGTACCCAGTTCCTGCCTTCTCCCCATATCCCGACTCCGCTATCTTTAAGAGCCCTATCTAGCACTCTCTTGAAAGCATCCAGAGAACCTGCCTCCACCGCCCTCTGAGGCTGAGAATTCCACAGACTCACAACTCTCTCTGAGAAAAAGTGTTTCCTCGTCTCCGTTCTAAATGGCTTACCCGTTATTCTTAAACTGTGGCCCCTGGTTCAGGACTCCCACAAAATCGGGAACATGTTTCCTACCTCTAGCGTGTCCAAACCCTTAACAATCTTATACGTTTCAATGAGATATCCTCTCATCCTTTTAAACTCCAGAGTATACAAGCCCAGCTGCTCCATTCTCTCAGCATATGACAGTCCCGCCATCTAGGGAATTAACCTTGTAAACCTACCCTGCACTCCCTCAATAACAAGAATGTTCTTCCTCAAATTAAGGGACCAAAACTGCACACAATACTCCAGGTGTGGTCTCACTAGGGCTCTGTACAACTGCAGAAGGACCTCTTTGCTCCAACACTCGACTCCTCTTGTTATAAAGGCCAACATGCTATTCACTTTTTTCACTGCCTGCTGTACCTGCATGCTGATAGTTGATAGTTGATAGTACATGCATGTTCATAGACTGATGAACAAGGACCCCCAGATCCCGTTGTACTTCCCCTTTTCCCAACTTGACACCATTTAGATATCTGTCTTCCTGTTTTTGATACCAAAGTGGATATCCTCACATTTATCCAGATTAAACTTCATCTGCCATGCATCTGCCCACTCCCCCAACCTGTCCAAGCCACCCTGCATTCTCATGGCATCCTCCTCACAGTTCACACTGCCACCCAGCTTTGTGTCATCTGCAAATTTGCTAATGTTACTTTGAATCCCTTCATCCAAATCATTGATGTATATTGTAAATAGCTGCGGTCCCAGCATCGAGCCTTGCGGTACCCCACTAGTCACTGCCTGCCATTCCGAAAGGGACACGTTAATACCTACTCTTTGTTTCCTGTCTGCCAACCGATTTTCTATCAATGTCAGCACTCTACCCCAATACCATGTGCGCTAATTTTGCCCACTAATCCCCTATGTGGGACCTTATCAAATGCTTTCTGAAAATCCATCCACTACATCCGCTGGCTCTCCCTTGTCCATTTTCCTAGTCACATATTAAAAAAATTCTAGAAGATTAATCAAACATGATTTTCCCTTCGTAAATCCATGCTGACTCAGACCGATCCTGTTACTGCTATCCAAATGTGTGGCTATTTAATCTTTTATAATTGACTCCAGCATCTTCCTCGCCACCTTTGTCAGGCTAACTATAATTCCCTGTTTTCTCTCTCCCGCCTTTCTTAAAAAGTGGGATAACATTAGCTACCCTCCAATCCACAGGAACTGATCCTGAGTCTATAGAACATTGGAAAATTATCACCAATGCATCCACGATTTCTAGAGCCACTTCCTTAAGTACCCTGGGATGCAGACCATCAGTCCCTGGGGATTTATCAGCCTTCAGTCCCATCAGTCTACCCAACACCATTTCCTGCCTAATGTGGATTTACTTCAATTCCTCCGTCACCCTAGATGCTCTGGCCACTACTATATCAGGAAGATTGTTTGTGTCTTCTTTAGTGAAGACGGATCCAAAGTACCTGTTCAACTCATCTGCCATTTCCTTGTTCCCCATAATAAATTCACCTTTTTCAGTCTTCAAAGGTCCAACTGGTCTTAAATATTTTTTTTCTCTTCACATACCTAAAGAAGCTTTTACTATCCTCCTTTATATTCTTGGCTAGCTTAGCTTTGTACCTCATCTTTTCTCTCCGTATTATCTTTTTAGTTATCTTCTGTTGTTCTTTAAACATTACCCAATCCTCTTGCTTCCCGCTCATCTTTGCTACGTTGTACTTCTTCTATTTTATTTTTATACTGTCCTTGACTTCCCTCGTCAGCCACGGTCACCCCTTACTCCCATTGGAATCTTTCTTCCTCCTAGGAATGAACTGATCCTGCACCTTCTGTATTATTCCTAGAAATACCTGCTATTTTTGTTCCACTGTCATCCCTGCTATTGTATCTTTCCAGTCAACTTTGGCCAGCTCCTCCCTCATGACCCCATAGTCCCCTTTATTCAATTGTAACACCGATCTACCCTTCTCCCTCTCCAATTGTAGATTAAACCTGACCATGTTATGGTCACTGCCTCCTAATGCCTCCTAATGGCTCATTAACCTCGAGGTCCTTTATCAAATCCGGTTCATTACATAACACTAAACCCAGAATTGCCTTCCCCCTGGTAGGCTCCAATACAAGCTGCTCTGAGAATCCTTCACGAAGGCACTCTACAAAGTCCCTTTCTTGGGGTCCAGTACCAACCTGGTTTTCCCAGTCTACCTGCATATTGAAATCTCCCATAACAACCACAGCATTACTTTTGCTACATCCCAATTTTAACTCCTGATTCAACTTACGCCCTATGTCCAGGCTACTGTTTGAGGGCCTGTAGATTAGTCTCATTAGGGTCTTTTCACCCTTACAATTCCTTAGTTCTATCCATTCTCACTCCACATTTCCTGTTTCCAGTGGCGGAAATCCGGATGAAAAGCGGTGAAATCTCCGCTTTCTGTGACAGCTGATTTAGGGCGCCGATTGGACAAGAGAGACGTCGGTCAGCAGGCAATGGGGGCGGGACATGATGATTCAGCGTGATGATTGGAGGAGGGAGGTGTCATTCAGAGGTGGAAGTAGGGGGGTGGGATTGAGGATAGAGCGCGGTGATTAGAGGAGGGAGACGTACCCAGATCACAGTGTCACAACAGCAGCCCTGGACACAGACCTGCGCTTCATCTGCAGCCAGGATTGATCCCAGCCGGCTCTCCGGCGCTGCAATTGCTGCCAGACCGCTCCGTCCCCACCCGAGTGCGCCCCCCTCCCCACGCCCGGGGGTGGCCAGAGATGTTGGGAGTCAGACGGGTGCGGTGCCCCCAGGCCCACAGCCAGCGCAGAGAAGCAGCGCTAAACCCAGCTCAACTCTGCTTGTCCCGCCGGGTTAACCTACAGCCCTGCCTGGACTTAAGGGAAATATGGCCCAGGCTAACAGTCAGTGCGGAGAAGCAGCGCTAGCTCCACGGCTCCGGACTGGTATTCCATCAGTCGAGGCAGGGCTGTAGGTTAACCCGGCGAGAGGCAGAGTTGAGCTGCATTTAGCGCTGGATTGAGCTGAAATCACAGTTCACAGGGCCCACGGCAGAAGCCTTCGAAGCCTCGCGTGTGTGTGTGTGAGAGTGTGCGCATGTGCACGCAGCCGCCAGTAAATTGTGTCCCCCGTGTCCCCTCCATATTTTTATATCGATTTCCGTCACTGTGTCACCCCTTGCAAGGCACTGAATTTCACTCCTCACCAACAGAGCAACCCCACCCCCTCTGCCCACCTGTCTGTCTTTTCGAGCCAGGTCTCTGTAATTCCCACGATATCATACTTGCCAATTTCTAACTGAGCCTCAAGCTCTTCCACTTTATTTCTTATACTTCGCGCATTCATATACAACACTTTGACCTCCGTATTCACATCCCCCCTCGCACCGCTCACAATTGGCCCCGACCTTACTCTTTTATCCCTTCTCAAACATTCCTTCCCATTAATTCGAGAAGCTTTTGGAATTTTTCCTGTAGTCACTTCCCCTTCAACTCCATCTTTATACTCCCAATTTGTCAATCCCTCCCCCCCCACTATTTAGTTTAAACCCACACGTGTAGCCCTAGCAAATTTGCCTGCCAGAACGTTGGTCCCTCTCCAGTTAAGCTGTAACCCGTCCCTTTTGTACAGGTCACCCCTACCCCAGAAGAGATCCCAGTGGTCTATAAATCTAAATCCTTGCTCCCTGCACCAACCCCTCAGCCACACATTCAGATTCCCTATCTCCCTGTTCCCGTCCTCACTAGCACGAGGTACTGGAAGCAATTAAGAGATAACCACCCTAGAAGTCCTGCTTTTCAGTCTTCTTAACTCTCTGAACTCACGTTGGAGAACCTCCTTCCTGTTCTTCCCAATGTCGTTTGTGCCTATGTGCACAACTACTGTTGGCTGTTCACCTTCTCTCTCGAGGATGTTCTGAATTCGGCTCGTGACATCCTGAACCCTGGCACCAGGGAGGCAACAGACCATCCTCGCGTCTCGTCTGCCACCACAGAATCTCCTGTCTGCTCCTCGGACAATGGAGTCACCCACCACTAGGGCTCTGCCCGACGTCAGTTTCGCCAGTCAAGTCCCATCTCTAGGATTGGAGCCACCGACGTGTCCGCCACTCGGACGGGAAACATCGTCTCCCCCAACTGTTCCCAAGAGGGCGTACCTGTTTTCATTAGGCACAGCCACCTGGGTCTCCTTCTCAGCTCTCCCTCAGCCCACTGGCTCCACCTCTTCCTTTCTTCTTCCCGCCCCCCACACCCTCACAACAGTCTGAAGAAGGGTTTCGATCCGAAATGTTGCCTATGTCCTTCACTCCATAGATGCTGCCTCACCCGCTGAGTTTCTCCAGCATTTTTGTCTACGATCGTGGAAAAAAGACGTTTTTATGTCTGGCTGTGACGGCTTTGACAATCCGGAGTCACCTTCCAGATGGAAGTGTTTCAAAGAGTTTGTGGCCAAGGTGAGAGGGGTCAGAGATGAGCTTACCCGCTCGTTTCCTGGCCTTGCAGTGTACAGTTTGTCAATGGAGGGAAGGTTGCTGCCCACAACCGTCTCGGCTGATTGAACGATGCACTGCAGTCTCCGGATGTCGTGCTTTGTGTCAAACCAGACTATGATGGAGAAGGTGAGGACAGACTCCTTGATGGCAGTATAAAACTGGACCAATATTGCTTGTGGCAGATTGTGTTTTCTCAGCTGCCACAGGAAGTACATCCTCTGTTGGGCCTTTTTGACTGTGGAGTCGATGGTGGCCTCCCATTTAAGGTCCATGGAGCTGATCATGGACTTTAGGAGGGCACAACATCCGAGGACGTACACACCATTGAAGATAAATGGGGATACTGTGGATAGGGTGAGCTGCTTTAAATACCTGGGAGTCCACATCTCAGAGGATCTGACATGGACATCACACGCTGCCGCACTGGTGAGTAAGGCAAGACAGCACCTTTACCACCTCAGGCAATTGATGAACTTCAGAGTGTCTCTGAGGATCCTCCAGTGCTTCTTCTCAGCGGCTGTGGAAAGCATCTTGTCTGGAAACATCACAATTTGGTTTGGGAACTGCTCTGCCCAGGACAAGAAGGCTCTTCAGAGAGTAGTGCGTTCGGTCAAACGCACTATGGAAACTACACTCGCCCCCCTGCAGGAACTGTATATCAGAAGGTGCAAATCCAGAGGCAGCAAGATCATGGGGGACCTCTACCATCCCAGCAACAGACTATTCCAGCTGCTACAGTCAGGCAAATGCCTCCTTTGCCATGCTGTGAAAACAGAGAGGATGAAAAGCATGATTTGAGTATAGGAGCAGGGAGGTTCTACTGCAGTTGTACAGGGCCTTAGTGAGACCACACCTGGAGTATTGTGTACAGTTTTGGTCTCCTAATCTGAGGAAATACATTTTTGCCATAGAGGGAGTAAAGAGAAGGTTCACCAGACTGATTCCTGGTATGGCAGGACTTTCATATGAAGAAAGACTGGATACTCAGCTTGTACTCGCTGGAATTTAGAAGATTGAGGGGGGGATCTTATAGAAACGCACAAAATTCTTAAGGGGTTGGACAGGCTAGATGCAGGAAGATTGTTCCTGAAGTCCAGAACAAGGGGTCAGTTTGTTTTGTAGTTTTTTTGCACAATCCGCAAGCATTGACACTTTTCCTTTCACTGCACATCTCGTATGCGTATGCGACGAATAAACTTGACTTGACTTGGAGATGATGGTTCCAAGGAACAAAAGACTCCACAGATGTGACTGTGGTGTTGTTGATGGTGAGTGGGGGGGGGGGGGGGGGGGGGGGGGGGGGGGAGGGGAGGGGGAGCTCTCCTAAAGCCTACAATCAATTCCACTGTCTGAAGAGCATTGAGCTCCAGGTTGTTGCGATGGCAGCAGGACACAGGCCGTGCCACTTCCTGTCTGTAGGCAGATTCCTTCCCATCCTGGATCAGTCCAATCAGGGTTGTGTCGTCGCAAACTTGAGAAGCTTGACAGAGGGCCTGTGGAAGTGCAGTCACTGGTGTAGAGAGAGTAAAGGAGAGGGGAGAATACACAGTCTTGCAGTGCTCCTATTGCTGAGGATCAGCGGGTCTGAGATCTGCTTTCCCAGCCTCACATTCTACTTCCTGTCTGTCAGGAAATTGGTGATCCACTGACAGAGGGGTTCAGGTACAATCAACTGGGAGAGTTTGGAGTGTAGTAGCTCTGGCACAATGGTGTTCACAAACAAAATCCTTGCATAGGTCCCCTGGTGGTCTAGGTGCAGGAGGATGAAGTACAGGCCTAGGTTGACTGCATCATCCACTGATCTATTGGCCCAGTATGCAAACTCTACTCGCCAGTATGAGCGCAGTGCCAGCAACTCGCACAAAGCTTGTCACTAGCCAGGACAAAGAAGCATGTATGCTGGCATCATTTCAATAAACCTAATATTCATTAGCTTCATCACTGGCACACAGTGGCTGCAGTACATTTACAAAATGCACTGCAGTTATATGGCAAGGCCACCTCCTAAACCCTCCATTCTTACCAACAAGAAGGATAAGGCTAACAGGGTTATACAATCCACTGCAAGGCATGTACCATCCTGGCCATTCATTATTAACTCCTCTCAAACTAACCACTGTGCCCCCCCCCCCCCCCCCCCCCCCCCCCCCCCCCCCCCCCCCCACCTCTTCCCCGTCCCATCCCCCGTCAGCTCATGCTCCATCTGGGGGTAAGAGTCCATGTGAGCTACATTGGCCTGATCAGCCATCTCAACACAGGGTGGATGCAAGTCATTCAGTACCACAATGAAGTGCATTATAAAATATCAATTTTAATGTTAAATCATAATATCACTCAAAAATTGCTTTTTGATCCTGTTGACACATTCCCTTGTTAGATCACAGTTCTTGAAACATTCAAGAAATGTTTTATAAATAAGATCTCAAATAGAATATTTTGTATAGTGTAGTTTAATTTTATTCATTCTGCGAGCTGCATAGTGGTGCACATTGTGCCTGCATATATAGAATCACAATCTGAAAACAAATATTTACATAATATTTAACTCTCCAACACTAACTATATTAATCCAGTCGCAGTGTTTTTTTTGGCAAAAAGCATTATCTTATAATGAAATATCATAAATATTTTATTTTCAAAAATTTGTAGAAGGTAGCAATGACGTGCATGATTTCCCTTATTGATAACTTCAGTTTATGTCTTTCAAACTGTAATGATGCTGGCACTCAAAGAATTAAGGGAGCCCAAAAGATAGGTAACAAACATCAGCATTAGTCTTCTGCAGTTTGGTTATTTAAGATAAACTTTGCAATATTATTATGCGGAAAATGACCATTTATCTTGTTATAAACCAATTAAATTTGTATCTGCTACAAAGATTTTCAATTCCGTTGTTTGATTATTAACATGTATTGGAATTAATACTCAATTTGGATGACAGTCAGGAGGTCATGATGCAACTTTAATACGATTTCAGTTGAGCCACATTTTGAGTTTTGCGTGCAGTTCTGGTCACCTCGATGCAGGAAAGATGTGGAGGCTTTGGAAAGGATGCTGAGGAGGCTTACCTGCATGATGCCTAGATTTGGTGCCATTAGCTAAAAGGGGAGATTGGACAAACTTTGATTGTTTTCTTTGTAAAGCCAAACGTTGAGGGGAGCTGATAGAAATATATAACCATATAACAATTACAGCACGGAAACAGGCCCTCTCGGCCCTTCCAGTCCGTGCCGACCATTTGTTTTCCCCTAGTCCCATCTACCTGCACTCAGACCATGCCCCTCCATTCCCTTCACGTCCATATACCTATCCACTTTACTCTTAAATGTTAAAATCGATCCTGCCTCCACCACTTCTGCTGGAAGCTCATTCCACACAGCCACCACCCTCTGAGTAAAGAAGTTCCCCCTCACTTTACCCCGAAACCTCTGTCCCTCAATTCTCATGTCATGCCCTCTTGTTTGAATCTTCCCTACCCTCAATGGGAAAAACGTATCCACGTCGACTCTGTCTATCCCTTTCATCATTTTAAAGACCTCAATCAAGTCCCCCCTTAACCTTCTGCGCTCCAAAGAATAAAGACCTAACTTGTTCAACCTTTCTCTGTAACATAGTTGCTGGAACCCTGGCAACATTCTAGTAAATCTCCTCTGTACTCTCTCTATTTTGTTGACATCCTTCCTATAACTAGGCGACCAAAATTGTACACCATACTCCAGAATTGGTCTTACCAATGCCTTGTACATATATATAAATATACAATATGTACAATGCCTTGTACATATATATAAATATATAAAATTATGAGAGGCGTAGATAGGGTAGGTCATAACCTTTTATCCTTGATGGAAATATTAAAACGGAGAGATGAAGTGAGATGGACAAAGTTTAAAGGAGATGCGTGGGGGGAGTTTTTTGAACGTTAATTGGTGAGTACCTCGAACACACCACCAGGGGTGGTGACAGAGGCAGATATAATAGCAGTATTTAAGAGACTTTTGGATAGGCACATGGATATGCAGGAAATGGATTATGGCCAGGAAGCTAAAAATTGGTCTTGGCATCATGTTCAACACAGACCAAAGGGCCTTTTCTTTGCTGCACTTTTCTAGTTTCTTCGTTCTATGTTCTATGAAGGAACTGTTCGATTTTCATTTTCCACTTATTTAATGGAAAAAAAATGTAGTTATCAACATAATAAATTATGTAATTGATAGAAAAAAGTTACATAAAATATTGGTGACCGATTTAATCCCTTTCCAAGACTAAGTTTTCTACATATCTCAATAGAATGTGTGCAAATGGCATAAATTTGGCACGGCTTTACATTGCAAGTAAATGTAGTGCAAATAAAATGTGCAAACGTTTTGGCACTTCACTGAGTACATATCAAGCAAATAAAGAACGCAAGCAAATATTTACAATGTCTGATCACTGATCTTCTCCAATGAGAAAGATCTCTACCAAGCTATTTAATCTAAATAATATTAAATATTATTTTGCATTCTAGGCTGATAGAAAACATTTAAGCAATAAAGAGTTCTTGACATATTTCAGGAGAGTCTCTCCTTACATTATTAGAGACATCTAATTTTGACAAGGTAGACATCAAGAGGTCAGAGGTTATTTCTGTTCTGTCGTAACTGAATATATGGCATGTCAAAAATTAACTTTGAACATTTCAGAAAGCACATTAGTTTAGAGATACCGCTTGGAAACAGGCCCTTTGGGCCACCTAGTCTGCACCGACCAGCAATCACCCGTACAGCAGTTCTATCCTACACATTACGGACACTTTTTAGAAACCAATTAACCTACAAACCTCACATCTTTGGATCGTGGGAGAAGCACCCGGAGAAAACCCACAAAGTCACAGGGAGAACATCTGTATGGAAACCCATAATCAGGATTGAATCTGGGTCTCTGGTGCTGTGAGGCAGCAACTCTACCACTGCACCGTGCATGGTAGTGGAAGCTATTAGTCTATTAACATCAGTCGCATGTTAGCCTGATTATAGCAAGGGGAGATGTAAAACGTTTCTAATTTATAATATCCTTAAGTGTTGGAGTCAAAAGAAGATTCACTTTGGCACCAATTTTCCAGCATTGTGGGATGAACACAAAACTTAACCTGGATTATCCATTATTAATTGTAAGGAAATAGAGAAAAAAGAAAATTGTAAACTGCAGCTTCCCAAAGACAGGAAGAAAAATAAAAGCAGCACATGTTAGTTACAACAACCTTACCTTACTCTCAAATAAGTAAATAAATTAAGTGTCATTATACGTATTAATTTTAAATAAACAAAAGTAAGTCTGAAGCATGTCACAAACTTTGAGGTTTAGTGTTATGTAAATCAAAAGAGATGTTACAATAGCCCAATTAAATCTGACATTTTATGGAGACGTAATAAATAGAAACAGCAGCAAGCTATTCGGCCCTTCATGCCTGCTCCATCATTCAGTATGACCGTAGGAAAACTGTTGCCTCAGCATGAGTTTCCTGTACTAACTCCATATTAGCAAGGGTGAGGTCATGGAATCATACAGCACCAAAAACTAGCTCTTCCATGTGAACCATCCACAAGAAATTGCAGCGAATTGTGGACATGGCCCAGACTGAACAAATTGAGTACCTCAACGGGACAGGCAGCACCTCTGGAGAGAAGGAATGGGTGACGTTTTGCGTCGAGACCATTCTTCGCTATTGACCCCATTTATACCTCCCGCTGCTTCGGCAAGGCCAGCAGCATAATCAAGGACACTCTGGCCACTCCCTCTTCTCCCCTCTCCCATCAGGCAAAAGGTATAGAAGTGTGAAAACACACACCTCCAGATTCAGGGACAGATTCTTCCCAGCTGTTATCGAGCAACTGAATTATCCTACCACAACATAGAAACATAGAAATTAGGTGCAGGAGTAGGCCATTCGGCCCTTCGAGCCTGCACCGCCATTCAATATGATCATGGCTGATCATCCAACTCAGTATCCTGTACCTGCCTTCTCTCCATACCCTCTGATCCCCTTAGCCACAAGGGCCACATCTAACTCCCTCTTAAATATAGCCAATGAACTGACCTCAACTACCCTCTGTGGCAGAGTTCCAGAGACTCACCACTCTCTGTGTGAAAAAAGTCTTCCTCATCTCCGTCTTAAAGGATTTCCCCCTTATCCTTAAGCTGTGACCCCTTGTCCTGGACTTCCCCAACATCGGGAACAATCTTCCTGCATCTAGCCTGTCCAACCCCTTAAGAATTTTGTAAGTCTCTATGAGATCCCCTCTCAATCTCCTAAATTCTAGAGAGTATAAACCGAGTCTATCCAGTCTTTCTTCACAAGACAGTCCTGACATCCCAGGAATCAGTCTGGTGAACCTTCTCTGCACTCCCTCTATGGCAATAATGTCCTTCCTCAGATTTGGAGACCAAAACTGTATGCAATACTCCAGGTGTGGTCTCACCAAGACCCTGTACAACTGAAGTAGAACCTCCCTGCTCCTATACTCAAATCCTTTTGCTATGAACGCTAACATACCATTCACTTTTTTCACTGTCTGCTGCACCTGCATGCCTACTTTCAACGACTGGTGTACCCAGGTCTTGTTGCATCTCCCCTTTTCCTAATCGGCCACCATTTAAATAATAGTCTGCTTTCCTGTTTTTGCCACCAAAGTGGATAACCTCACATTTATCCACATTATACTGCATCTGCCAATCATTTGCCCACTCACCCAGCCTATCCAAGTCACCTTGCAGTCTCCTAGCATCCTCCTCACAACTTAGTGTCATCCGCAAACTTGGAGATATTGCCTTCAATTCCCCCATCCAGATCATTAATATATATTGTAAATAGCTGGGGTCCCAGCAGCGAGCCCTGTGGTACGCCACTAGTCACTGCCTGCCATTGTGAAAAGGACCCGTTTACTCCTACTCTTTGCTTCCTGTTTGCCAGCCAGTTCTCTATCCACATCAATACCGAACCCCTAATGCCATATGCTTTAAGTTTGTATACTAATCTCTTATGTGGGACCTTGTCGAAAGCCTTCTGGAAGTCCAGATATACCACATCCACTGTTTCTCCCTTATCCACGCTACTAGTTACATTCTCGAGAAATTCCACAAGATTCGTCAGACATGATTTACCTTTCGTAAATCCATGCTGACTTTGTCCAATGATTTCACCACTTTCCAAATGTGCTGCTATCCCATCTTTAATAACTGACTCTAGCAGTTTCCCCACTACCGATGTTAGACTAACTGGTCTGTAATTCCCCGTTTTCTCTCTCCTTAAAAAGAGGGGTTACGTTCTTTTTACTACCCGTCAATCCTCCAGAATCTAAAGAGTTTTCAAAGATTATCACTAATGCATCCACTATTTCCTGAGCTACTTCCTTAAGTACTCTGGGATGCAGCCTATCTGGCCCTGGGGATTTATCAGCCTTTAATCTATTCAATTACCCAACACCACTTCCCGACTAACCTGGATTTCACTCAATTCCTCCTTTGACCCGCGGTCCACTGCTGTTTCCGGCAGATTATTTATGTCTTCCTTAGTGAAGACGGAACCAAAGTAGTTATTCAATTGGTCCGCCATATCCTTGTTCCCCATGATCAACTCACCTGACTGCAAGGGACCTACATTTGTTTTAACTAATCTCTTTCTCTTCACATATCTATAAAAACTTTTGCAGTCATTTTTTTGTTCCCTGCCAGTTTTCTTTCATAATCTATTTTTCCTTTCCTCATTAAGCCCTTTGTCCTCCTCTGCTGGTCTCTGAATTTCTCCCAGTCCTCTGGTATGCTGCTTTTTCTGGCTACTTTGTACGCATCATCCTTTGCTTTGATACTATCCCTGATTTCCCTTGTTATCCACGGATGCACTACCTTCCACAATTTGTTCTTTTGCCAAACTGGGATTAACAATTTTTGTAGTTCATCCATGCAGTCTTTAAATGTCTTCCATTGTATATCCACCGTCAACCCTTTTAGAATTAATTGCCAGTCAATCTTGGCCAATTCATGTCTCATACCCTCAAAGTTACCTTTCTTTAAGTTCAGAACCATTGTTTCTGAATTAGCAATGTCACTCTCCATCCTAATGAAGATCTCAACCATGTTATGGTCACTCTTGCCCAAGGGAGGCACGTACAACAAGACGACTAACTACCCCTTCCTCAATACTCAACACCCAGTCTAAAATAGCCTGCTCTCTCGTTGGCTCCTCTACATGTTGATTTAGAAAACTATCCCGCATACATTCCAAAAAATCCTCTTCTTCAGCACCCCTGCCAATTTGATTCACCCAATCTATATGTAGATTGAAGTCACCCATTATAACTGTTTTGCCTTTGTCGCACGCATTTCTAATTTCCTGTTTGATACCATCCCCAACTTCACTGCTACTGTTAGGTGGCCTGTACACAACACCCACCAGCGTTTTCTGCCCCTTAGTGTTTTTCAGCTCTACCCATATCGATTCCACATCCTCCAAGCTAATGTCATTCCTTTCCATTGCGTTAATCTCCTCTCTTACCAGCAACGCTACCCCACCTCCTTTTCCTTTCTCTCTATCCCTCCTGAATATTGAATATCCCTGGATGTTCAGCTCCCAGCCTATGTCACCCTGGAGCCATGTCTCCGTGATCCCAACTATATCATAATGATAAATAGCTTTCTGCACGTTCAACTCGTCCACCTTATTACAAATACTCCTTGCATTCAGACACAAAGCCTTCAGGCTTGTCTTTACAACACTCTTACCTCTTATACAATTATGTTGAAAAGTGGCCCTTTTTGATTTTTGCCCTGGTTTTGTCTGCCTGCCACTTTTACTTTTCACCTTGCTACCTATTGCTTCTACCCTCATTTTACACCCAACTGCCTCTCTGCTCTTGTACCCATCCTCCTGCCACATTAGTTTAAATCCCCCCCGACAGCACTAGCAAGCACTCCCCCAAGGACATTGGTTCCATTCCAGCCCAGGTGCAGACTACCCTGTTTGTACTGGTCCCACCTCCCCCAGAACTGGTCTCCGTGCCCTAAAAATTTGAATCCCTCCCCCTTGTACCATTTTTCAAGCCACGTATTCATCTGCAATATCCTCCTATTTCTACTCTGACTGGCCCGTGGTACTGGTAGTAATCCAGAGATTATTACCTTTGAGGTCCTACTTTTAAGTTTATCTCATAGCTCCCTAAATTCACCTTGTAGGACCTCATCCCTTTTTTTACCTATATCGTTGGTGCCAATATGCACCACGACAACTGGCTGTTCACCCTCCCCCTCCAGAATGTTCTGCAGCCGTTCAGTGACATCCCTGACCCTTGCACCAGGGAGGCAACATACCATCCTGGAGTCTCGTTTGTGGCCGCAGAAATATTAGCCTGATTAAATCTGAAATTTCATGAAGACGTAATAAATTGAAACAATAGTAAGCAGCAACAATTGTTCCCAATTACCATTAGAAAATTGCATATTAGAGCTATGTAGTACATTGGAAAGTTACCACCTGCTCAGTGCTCATATAAACTTGCAGTTGTTTAAATGAAATATATATTTTAACTGAAAGTTTATCCTGCAGATGATTCAAGGCTCCATTGCCGTAAAATGGTTATTTCTTATCCTCAGTGAAATGAAGGGAATTACCATGAATGGGAAACTTTCATAAATAATCTCTGTAAAAAATTGTTCTGACTATAAATTACATGCATTCTGGAGTGAAATCAGTAATCCTGCACTAGATTGTTTATTGTTTTATTCATAAGATAGGTAGCTTCATAACCATCTGAAATCTAATTAAGTATAACAAAAATAGATAATACCACAGATTCCATTTGCATAGAATACTTCATTTAAATTTCAAACTTGCATTTAAAACTTGAACAAGCTTAAAATAACTGTGGGTTAGTAATTATTAACACTAGTACTGTACCAGTGAGAGCCTTCATCATCATAATAATGAATTTTGCAAATCATGCATTTGCATCATGATGTACATGTTGGCAACAACATTCATACACCACCTTTTCTGTACTTGCAGGAAGCTGGATCAATATTATGTTCGTTATCTTCATCCAGTCTGTCTTGCCTCTTTGTGACAGCAGCATAAGCAGAACAGCTCAGTTGACAAAACAGACAAATGTCTGCATCAATTGTTCCAGATGTTAGCACAAAAAATAAGGAATCATTTTTTGGGAGTAGTACTTCCCATTTGAGATAAGTTTTTGTTCGTGACCAAACTGGTCTGACTCTTCTGTGGTCCAGCTAGCGGAACACAAGTCTTTTTTCTTGCGGGTTGAAGCTTATTTTTGTTCTTAAACACTTGATTAGGATCTAACTTATTAATGAAAGCCAATTCATCATCTGCTACCACATTGGAATTGTAGGCAATAGGCTTGTACATATTGAACCATTGCTGAAAATAAAGAGAATATGTTGTGAAAGCCTATTCACTTGCATTAAAATGATGTAGAAAAAATACAATTTAAGGAATAGCTGAAATCATTGGAAAGATACCACAACCCATCACAGTTGTAATTTCTTAAAGTATGTACCAATATTTTTAATGCTGACAAATCTGAATGATTGATTTGATTGTACTTGTCACGTTATTCCAGCTTGAGCATCAGTATTCTGATTCCATGCGTCCAACACTAAAATATTCCAATTAATTTAATGGTCTTTTTGAAGAAACTTGATTTTGATAAGGCAGCAAATTGGTTGAGCCACAAACAGAAAATTCACCAAAATGAAGTTTAGAATGTCTCTTCTCTGAATTTATGAAACCACCAAAACAAAATATCCCATTTGCACAACATTACTTTGGATCAGCATCATTCTATTCAATTGAAAAGAAACGTTACTGCTTTTACAGCACATTAAATGTAACAGTTCCTACCTTAGCCTGAGGACTAATACCATATTTTGTTAGTGCATACTGCCATTGAGGTAGTCCCAAGTGAATGAGCATAAGTCGATAGTAGCCTGTGAATGTATCAGTTAAAAAATGCCAGTAAAGTGCTCTATCCAGGAACCAGATTTCTGCACAAGAAGATACAACTCCTGTGGAAAAAAGTTTGTCTATAAATGACCCGGACATTTGATTTTCTCCATAAAAAAAGCTTTTAGATTTTAGATGTTAGGTACGAAAACAATCATATGTTTGACTAAGGAGAAATATAAATTCGAATAGCTATAAATGGTAAACATTCCTTCAATTTTATATCTTTGGTTACTTTATATTATAACATATAACAAACCATATAACAATTACAGCACGGATATATTAAAGATACATTTTGAAATTATAATAGAAATCTTGTAAATATCAGATATCATTACTGAGCTACAATAGATTTTGGTGTGAAATGTTGATAAGAAACTGCAGGTGCTGGAATCTTGAGTAAAAAACAAAGTGCTGGAACTCAGCAGGTCAGGTAGCATCTGTGGAGGGAATGGGCAGGC
Organism: Okamejei kenojei; assembly: GCA_035221665.1. Taxonomy (NCBI): domain Eukaryota; kingdom Metazoa; phylum Chordata; class Chondrichthyes; order Rajiformes; family Rajidae; genus Okamejei; species Okamejei kenojei. Next base: position 148,958,344 of record CM069131.1, read on the forward strand.
GACATTTTAGTTTTTTGGAAAAAACTAGAAAAAAGGTTGGGGGGGGGGGGCAAAGCCCAGCAAATGATAGTTGATACAGATGAGGTGATTGTTATTTACTCCACCCACCAATCTAAAGGCTAGAGGTGAAAAGAAGTCAAAAGGTTGCCAGATAAGGAAAGCAGATGATGAGTAAAATGTACAGCTGGAGGGAAAGTGGGAGGATAAAAGAGTAATACGAGATGGGGGAAGGGAAATGACCTTACAGAGGAGTCGAAAGGAGCAGAGCGACTAGGATGGCAGAAAAAAATGTGCCAGGTGGGAGGGGCAGTGGGTGGTGGAGGGCTTGGGCAGAGGAAAGAGAGGAGGAGACTAGCAGGGGCATTACTTGAAATTGGAGAATTCAATGTTCATACCATTGGTTGTAGATTACTCAAGTGGAATACAAGGTCTTCTAGAATTCATATGGCCTCACTAACAATTAAGGAGGCCAACTTCAGAAAGGTCAGTACAGGAATGGGAAGGGGAGTTCAAACAGTTAGCAACTGGAAGATCCCGTAGGTCATAGCAAACAGAGCGCATTTGGGTTATTTGATTTGGTGAAATGGTTGCCTAGTCTATGTTTGGTCTCGCTGACATCCTTAGCCATCCTGCTCCTTTTAACCCCTTTATCTATGAGCTTTGGCTCAATTTTCTTCCCTCTAACTGCCCGCTTAGAGGTTATTTGTTTGATTACTTTAATCAAACAAATAACCTCTAACGTCACCGGCTTTGACCTCCCCACCATCGAAGGGATCTATCGAAGTCGCTGCCTCAAAAAGGCAGCCAACATCATCAAAGACCCACACCATCGTGGCCACACACTCATTTCACCATTGCCATCCGGAAGAAGGTATAGGAGCCTGAAATCTGTAAGGTCCAGGTTCAGGCACAGCTTCTTCCCTCCAGCCACGACAACAAATAAGCTCTGAACTGCAACAGACTATTATTATTATTGCACTATATTTGTTTATTTATTGAGTATGTGTGCATGTATACACACACTGAACTTTTATTTCTTCTCCTGTTACGTACTATGTTTACATATTCTGTTGTAGCAAGGAAGAATGTCATTGTCCGTGGGACAGATGACAATAAAACAGTCTTGACTTGACTCGAGATTTAGCCTTAGCCTGCAATTACTGTAATTTTGACATTAACCCATCAGAGAAATTCTACTTCATCCATTCACAACTGCCTGTGCCAGTTCTGATTCTTTGACCTTAATTATGAACTATAGAAACAAGGAATTGCGCAGGCTAGGTTACAAAGGACACAAATTTTAGAATTATAGAGATGACTACAATATCCTTACTTCCTCTTGCAATTGTAATTGTTTTTACAATGAAGTATGCACACAGCTATAATCACTGATATCTACAACACTTTGATTAGATTAAAGATTACCTGTTTGGGTGTTTTTGTAAACAAGGCAAACTTTCCCATTTCCATCACAAGAATCCAACTCAAAAATCCGATATTGTGAATTAAAATGTGGTTTCTTGAAAGGTTCTTCTTTATCTTAAGAAAAAGGATTAATTAATACAATTAATACCACATTTTGTATCATAATTGAGAGTACTATTAATTGCACGTGAAGCACAATGTTGAGAGACACCAGTCAGTAAGAAAACATATACATAAGTAATTTAGTTTTAGATATACAGCATGGAAACAAGCCCTTTGACCCAACAAATCCACCATCAATCATCTTTTTGCACTAGTTCCATATTATTCCAATTTCTCATTCACTCCTTACTCCATTCATTCACTTCTCATTCACTACGGGAAATTTACAGCACCCAATGTGTCTTTCTGATGTATGCGAAAATTGAGCACCTGGAGGAAACCCATGGAGTCACAGGGAGAATGGGCACACTCCAGACAAACAGGATCTGAGGTCAGGATCGAACCTGGGTATCTGGTGCTGTGAACCAGCAGCTCTACCAAAGGTGCCACTGTGCCGTCCTAAAGTATGATAGGTCCATCACTAATAGTTTGGCTGAACTGTAAGGTATGCAGTGGCCAAACTGCAATTTTTGATGAAATAAATTTGTGAGAACAATGAACTTGAACTGTGATATATGGGACTACCAGGGCGTGGAATACAATAGCTAGATTATGGTGCATTGAAGGAGTACTGTGTGGAGTTTTGATCATTTCATTATAGGAAGGATATGCTTGCAATTGCACAAGGACTTGCATGGGGTAGAGCATATCAGTTATGAGAAGAGGTCAGATACGAACAGGGAGGATCTGATTGAAGTACTCAAATTATAGAGGGGTACAGGAGGGTAGTCAAATATTTTTCCCTCGGCAAATATGCCCATAACCAGTGGGCACAGGATTAAGGGGTAGGAGATTTAGAAGAGTTTTGAGGAAGATCAGTTCCTGTCTGATCAGGAACAGTCAACATGGATTTGTGCCTGGAAGGTCATGTTTGACAAACCTTCTTGAATTTTTTGAAGCGGTTACTAGGGAAATTGATGAGGGTAAAGCAGTGGATGTTGTCTATATGGATTTCAGTAAGGCCTTTGACAAGGTTCCCCATGGAAGGTTGGTTAAGAAGATTCAATCTTTGGGTGTTAATGGCCGAGTAGCAAGATGGATTCAATAGTGGCTGAATGGGAGATGTCAGAGAGTAATGGTGGATGGCTGTTTGTCAGGTTGGAAGCCAGTGACCAGTGGGGTGCCTCAGGGATCTGTGTTGGGTCCACTGTTGTTTGTCATGTACATCAATGATCTGGATGATGGGGTGGAAAATTGGATAAGTAAGTATGCAGATGATACTAAGATAGGTGGTGTTGTGGATAATGAAGTAGATTTTCAAAGTCTACAGAGAGATTTGGGCCATTTGGAAAAGTGGGCTGAAAGATGGCAGATGGAGTTTAATGCTGATAAGTGTGAAGTGCTACATCTTGGCAGGACAAATCAAAATAGGACGTACATGGTAAATGGTAGGAAATTGAGGAATGCTGTGGAACAGAGAGATCTAGGAATAACTGTGCATAGTTCCCTGAAGGTGGAATTGCATGTAGATAGGGTGGTAAAGAAAGCCTTTGGTGTGCTGGCCTTTATAAATCAGAGCATTGAATATAGGAGTAGGGAAGTAATGTTAAAATTGTACAAGGCATTGGTAAGACCAATTCTGGAGTATGGTGTACAATTTTGGTCGATAATTATAGGAAGGATGTCAACAAAATAGAGAGAGTACAGAGGAGATTTACTAGAATGTTGCCTGGGTTCCAGCAACTATGTTACAGAGAAAAGTTGAACAAGTTAGGTCTTTATTCTTTGGAGCGCAGAAGGTTAAGGGGGGGGGGGGACTTGATTGAGGTCTTTAAAATGATGAAAGGGATAGACAGAGTTGACGTGGATAAGCTTTTCCCATTGAGGGTAGGGAAGATTCAAACACGAGGGCATGACATGAGAATTAAGGGACGAATTAAGTTTAGGGGTAACGTGAGGGGGAACTTCTTTACTCAGAGGGTGGTGGCTGTGTGGAATGAGCTTCCAGCAGAAGTGGTGGAGGCAGGATCGATTTTAACATTTAAAAGTAAAGTGGATAGGTATATGGACGGGAAGGGAATGGAGGGGTATGGTCTGAGTGCAGGTAGATGGGACTAGGGAAAAACAAATGGTCGGCACGGACTGGAAGGGCCGAGAGGGCCTGTTTCCGTGCTGTAATTGTTATATGGTTATATGGTTATATAAGAATTTTCTTTGCATGTAGAGGATGGTTGAATTTTAGAATAATTTGCCTGGAGTAGGTGATGGAGGCAAACTGAAACAAGATTTAAGACTATTTAGATGAGCACCTGAAGTCCTAGACACAAGTTACAGAGTTATAGAATCACTCCATCTACACTAATGCCTGCTTTTGGCCAATACCTCTCAAAATCTTTCCTATCCATTTACCTGTCCAAATATCTTAAATGTTGTTATAGTACTTGCCTAACTATCTACTCTGGCAGTATGTCCATATACTCACCTCAGATTCCTATTAATTAATTCCCCTCTCACCTTAAACCAATGTCCTCTGATTCTGGACTCCCCAACTCTGGGCAGAAGACTGTATGCACCCAATCTATTCCTCTCATGATCGTAAACACCTCTATGAGATCACCCCTCATCCTCATGCACTCTCCAAGGAATGAAGTCCTAGGTTGCACAACTACTCCCTAGTCCTGACAACCTCTCCCTATGGCTCAGGCCCTGAGGTTTACAAAAGTAAGTGATGAAAAATGGGATTAATACAGATATGCACTTCACTGTACAGACATCGAGGGCCAAGGGGCCCATTTTGGTGTTGTATGACCATGATTATGAAATGGGATAGATTTAAATATGGGGATCCATGAATTGCTGTGCATGATCATTAGCAGCAGAGTAGCATAACCGGCAATATTGCTTGAACTAATCTTTCCAATAACCATTACATTACCAGGCCTATCCTCGTTCAAAACATGTCAGGAGCAACACCAGGTATACATAAAATTAAAAAGCCAAACCAGGACCACTGCAACACAGCATTACGTGCATACTAAATGACGGAAGTAGCATGCTATAACAAGAGAAGGATATGATATGGCTGGATTAGGAATACAAAGTTGCCGGTGCCGAGGCAGTGTCCATGCTGCACTTGAAGCACCACCTCCCCAAACACCCCTTAAATCTTGACTGCACAGTACCTTCATCCTCTGTATCACTTTCTAGGTCTGCCAAAGTGGCAGCATTTGGCAAGCTGTAAATGGATGTTGTGCCCAGTCGACAGAGTGCTGAAACACCGTTGATTAACATTGTTCCCAATTGCATGTTACTGCCTAAGAAAGACATACAATTTTATTTGTCAAAAAAACAAAACATTTTCACAATGTACTCTGTGGTGCAATAGAGTTTACCTAAATACTACTAGCTTTATAATCTTCTAGTTATCCTTGCATGGGAAAATGAAGCAAGAGTCAGGAGTAGACACAAAATGCTGGAGTAACTCAACAGGTCTGACAGCATTCCTGGAGAAAAAGTCTGAAAAAGGGTCCCGACCCAAAATGTCACATCCTTTGTCTCCAGAGATGCTGCCTGGCCCACTGAGTTACTTCAGCACTCTTAATCGGCATGTGCGGTTCCTTGTTTCTACAAGAGTCAAGAGTGATAAACTGTCGTTTGCACAAGCATAAAGTCATAGAGTGATACAGCGAAAGCTTTACAAACTGGAAAGGATACGGAGAAGTTTTACGAGGATGTTGCCAGGACCAGAGGGTCTGAGCTATACAGAGAGGTTGAGTAGGCTGGGACTATTCCTTGGAGCACGGGAGGATGAGGGATGAATTTATAGAGGTGTATAAAATCACGAGAGGAATAGATCGTGTAGATGCACAGAGTCTCTTGTTCAGAGTAGGTGAATCGAGGACCAGAGGACATAGGTTTAAGATGAAGGCAAAAAGATTTAATGGGAATATGAGAGATAGCTTTTTCACACAAAGGGTGGTGTGAGTATGGAACAAGCTGCCAGAGGAGGTAGTTGAAGCAGGGAACATTTGAGAAATAGTTAGACTTTATTAAAAACCTTATTGTTCATCTTTACCATTTTTAATTCTTATGTCTCCGATTGAAAGTGAAATAGCCTTCATAAACATCCCATGTTATAATTCCACTTGCTTATTAAAATGCAGAAATACTTTCACAGACAGGGGAATATAATTATAATACAACAAATTTGTACTGAAAGTTTTCATTGTAAATGTAGGCAAAAGTTACATAAAGAGAACAGAATATACAAAATTAAGAAGAATTGTATATTTCTTTATATGCTAGTACAATAAGCACAGTATTCAATCACCAAGTCACTATAATCACATCTTATCCAATACCACGGAAAAACAACTAATAGAATGCAAAACTATTTTACAATAGTCTTACCATCAAATTTGATACTCCAGGTCATCAAAAAACCATCCGTCATTAGATAAAAGTTCCTCAGATCCTCTGGGAGTGAACAACAGTGCTTCTATATAAATGTAAAAAAATGATTGTTCCATAAGTGATAACATTATCATTTGTTTATCATTGAAGTATGTAAAATGCCTAATACAGTGCATTCAGAAATTATTCAGACCCCTTCACCTTTTCCACATTTTGTTGTTACAGCCTTATTCTAAAATGGATTAATTAAAAAAAAAATTTTAATCATCAACCTACACACAATACCCCATAATAAAAAAGCGAACACAGATTTCGAAATTTTTGCAAATTAATTAAAAAGAAATAACTAAAATATCACATTTACATAAGTATTCAGTCCCTTTACTCAGTACTTTGTGGAGGCACCTTTGGCAGCAATTACAGCCTCAAATCTTCTTGGGTATGATGCTTCACACCTGTATTTGGGTAATTTCTCTCATTCTTCTCTGCAGAACCTCTCAAGCTCTGTCAGGTTGGATGGGGAGTGCCGATGCACAGCTATTTTCAAGTCCCTCCAGAGATGTTCGATCGGGTTCAAGTCCATGCTCTGGCTGGGCCACTCAAGGACATTCACAGACTTGCCACGAAGCCACTCCTGCGTTGTCTTGGCTGTGTGCTTAGGGTCATTGTCCTGTTGGAAGGTGAACCTCTGCCCCAGTCTGAGGTCTAGAACGCTCTGGAGCAGGTTTTCATCAAGGATCTCTCTGTACTTTGCTCCATTCATCTTTCCCTCGATCCTCACTAGTCTCCCAGTTCTTGCCGCTGAAAAACATCCCCACAGCATGATGCTGCCACCACCATGCTTCACCGTATGTTTAGCAATGGCCAGGTAATGAGTGGTGTCTGTTTTCCTCCAGATGCGACACTTGGCATCCAGGCCAAACAGTTCAATCTTGGTTTTATCAGACCAAATAATCTTGTTTCTCATGGTCTGAGGGTCCTTTAGGTGCCTTTTGGCAAACTCCAAGTGCGCTGTCATTTGCCTTCTACTGAGGAGTGGCTTCCGTCTGGCCACTCTACCACAAAGGCCTGATTGGTGGAGTGCTGCAGTTGCCCTTCTGGAAGGCTGTCCCATCTCCACAAAGGAATTCTGGAGCTCTGTCAGAGTGACCATCGTGTTCTTGGTCACCTCACTGACCAAGGCCCTTCTCTCCCGATTGCACAGTTTAGCCAGTTTGAAGAGTCCTGGTGGTTCCAAAGTTCTTCCATTTAAGAATGACGGAGGCCACTGTGCTCTTTTAGAAATTGTTTTATACCCTTCCCCAATTCTGTGTCTCAACTCAATCCTGTCTCGGAAGTCCAATTCCTACATCTTCATGGCTTGGTTTTGCTCTGACAAGCACTGTCAACTGCGGGACCTTTCCAAATCATGTAAAATCAATTTAATTTACAACTGGTGGACTCTAATCAAGTTGTAGAAACATTTAAAAGATAATCAATGGAAACAGGATGTATCTAAGCTTAATTTTGAGTGTCATAGCAAAGGGTCTGAATACTTATGTAACGGGAATAGTGCCGGAGGATTGGTGTACTGCGCATGTTGTTCCATTGTTTAAAAAGGGTTCAAAGAATAAACCTAGCAATTATAGACCTATTAGTTTGACGTCAGTGGTGGGCAAATTAATGGAAAGGATACTTAGAGATAATATATATAAGCATTGGATAAACAGGGTTGATCAGGAACAGTCAACATGGATTTGTGCCTGGAAGGTCATGTTTGACAAACCTTCTTGAATTTTTTGAAGCGGTAACTAGGGAAATTGATGAGGGTAAAGCTGGATGTTGTCTATATGGATTTCAGTAAGGCCTTTGACAAGGTTCCCCATGGAAGGTTGGTTAAGAAGGTTCAATCTTTGGGTGTTAATGGCGGATAGCAAGATGATTCAACAGTGGCTGAATGGGAGATGTAGGAGAGTAATGGTGGATGGCTGTTTGTCAGGTTGGAAGCCGGTGCCAGTGGGGTGCCTCAGGGATCTGTGTTGGGTCCATGTTGTTTGTCATGTACATCAATGATCTGGATGATGGGGTGGAAAATAAAGTAAGTATGCAGATGATACTAAGATAGGTGGTGTGTGGATAATGTTGCCCTTCTGGAAGGCTGTCCCTCTCCACAAAGGAAAACAAATGGTCGGCACGGACTGGAGGGCCGAAGGGCCTGTTTCCATGCTATAATTGTTATATGGTTATGAAGTAGATTTTCAAAGTCTACAGAGAGATTTGGGCCATTTGGAAAAGTGGGCTAAAAGATGGCAGATGGAGTTTAATGCTGTTAAGTGTGAAGTGCTACATCTTGCCAGACAAATAAAATAGGACGTACATGGTAAATGGTAGGGAATTGAGGAATGCTGTGGAACAGAGGGATCTAGGAATAACTGTGCATAGTTCCCTGAAGGTGGAATCGCATGTAGATAGGGTGGTAAAGAAAGCCTTTGGTGTGCTGGCCTTTATAAATCAGAGCATAATATAGGAGTAGGGAAGTAATGTAAAATTGTACAAGGCATTGGTAAGACCAATTCTGGAGTATGGTGTACAATTTTGGTCGCCTAGTTATAGGAAGGATGTCAACAAAATAGAGAGAGTACAGAGGAGATTTACTAGAATGTTGCCAGGGTTCCAGCAACTATGTTACAGAGAAATGTTGAACAAGTTAGGTCTTTATTCTTTGGAACGCAGAAGGTTAAGGGGGGACTTGATTGAGGTCTTTATGGAAGGGATGAAAGGGATAGACAGAGTTGACGTGGATACGTTTTTCCCATTGAGGGTAGGTTCAAACAAGAGGCATGACATGAGAATTAAGGGACAGAAGTTTCGGGGTAACGTGAGGGGGAACTATAATGGTGGAATGAGCTCAGCAGAAAGTGGTGGAGGCAGGATCGATTTTAACACTCGTGAGGATACTGGTCTGAGTTGCAACTAGGGGAAAACAAATGGTCAGCACGGACTGGAAGGGGCGAGAGGGCCTGTTTCCGTGCTGTAATTGTTATATGGTTATATGGTTATGTAAATGTGATATTTCAGTGGTATTCTGTGGTGTTGTGTGGATTGATGACTTAAAAAAAAATAAATTTAATCCATTTTAAAATAAGGCTGTAACGTAACAAAATGTGGAAAAAGTGAAGGGATCTGAATACTTTCTGAATGCATTGTACATTGTCTCTGTTGTTGAATGAAATTGGACGAAATGCTACTAAAACTACAAGCAAATGCTCATGATAAATCGATGACCATGTCATTTTATGTCAACAAAGGTGGCATGTGATATAATGTGGAATTCATAATTTCAGGGATAATAGTAAAAAAAATAGTTTTATAACATGGTATTCTGGGATTGCAAAGGAAAAATTATATCTGAGATTCCACCCATTTTTGTAAAACCCATAAACTGGTAATATATATATTTTTTTAATCCCTTTCCCCCCCCCCCCCCCCCCCCCCGCACAAAGGATAAAACGGTATAATGCTGTAGTGCGGAGTGCCTGATCTAGGGTTAGTAACACCGCGTCGCACTAGAAAGGTGAATTTCCCATCATTTGGTCTTCCATTCAACATAATGGTTCTACAACCTCCAATTCACACTCCATATTTTACATTCCTGGCAACATTTAAACTATTAGTTTATCTCCGTCTCTTCCCCACCCCCAGTGTAGGCATTTGGCCAAAAACAAAATATTGTGGATGCTGGAAAGTTGAAGTAAAACAGAAAACGTCCCGAGAGAGAAATGGTTCAATATTTTCAACATTTTATGGTTTTAAAAATCCATTGCGAGATCTGGCTGGAACACAAAGCACCTCTGAATTCTACCTGCAGCTGCCAAACAATTCACTATTCCAATATTATTCTGGAGTACAGAGGGACCACAACTTTTCTTTGCTACGGTCTTATTCACCTGTGCATTCATTAAGTGTAGTGGCCATTTGGCCTGTTTTGAATGTCACTGATGATGGCATGTGCCTTTAAATTTTAGACTGCCCGTTATATTGTGGGTGGGATTTATGACGTGTTTTTGGGCGTGTTTGGAGCTTTGATGCTTGTGCAGAAGTTTGGTTTTTAGATTAGTTTGGAGAAACCATGGGGAAGGTTAACCCTTCTACCATGCGAGCCACGCGGGCCATGCGGGTGATCATGCGGATCTTGCCAGTGTTACAGAGACATGAGGAGTTTTCTGATGTCTAAAGTAATAAGCTGGAGTTCAAAGAAGATTGTAGTAACAAATCGGAAGAAACTTGGATGTATCTTACTATTTTCTAGGAACAATAAAGCATTTATTCATCAAAAGACTGTGTTTTGAAGACATATCAGAGAAGAAGCTCTGAAGGTGTCTGTGAGTGAGCTTGCATGCGTTTAGATGACACCATCTTCAACCATTCTCATCCAAATAGCGGTTAGGGTGCTAATTACCTGAAAGATATGATAATCTGCCGCTACATTAAGTATAATAACATTACGAGTTGAAGAATGACTGAATTTGAGAAGTGCAGTTATTTTCAATTAACATGAGTGCAATACAGTAGACAGAATTATATTTTTAACATGGGGATACATCTCCCTGCAATCAATTGATACCACAAGGTTCTGATCTACAAACGGCTGAAATAACTATTTGGTAGACACAACATGCTGGAGTAACTCAGCGGGCGGGACTTGCACATCTATGCCTGTCCTGCTGAGTTACTCCAGCATTTTGTGTCTACCTTCGATTTAAACCAGCATCTGCAGTTATTTCCTACTGAAATAACTATTTGTTTTATAATTTAATGGGAGAAGCTATGATTGATGTAGAAACTACCAACTAACATTTAAAACTGGCTTAAGAAAAGAAGGAAATGTGAACCAACAAGGCTAAATGTAAATCTAATTTTATATTGGAAGTTCGCAAAGAAAACCTCAATAAGGCAGTTAGGTCAAGCTAGATGCTTAAAGGAGATAAAGTACCAGATTATTATGGAGACAGATTAAAGTGCGCTTTAGATTTAAGAGCCACAATAGCATTGTGACAGCACAGGCAGGATAATTGATGGGGTGGCGTCATTCCTCGGCCAGGTTTCCATGAAGACCATTAGGCAAAGCTAATCAGTCACTATATGTTTACAAATGGTAAAGGCTTAGTTCACAAGTGAATAGGCTTTCTGGATAGGGATGCAGAGGGGTAATGTTAGTCAATTATATGGTCGAATCTCCTATAAAAGTACGAAATTGCTCACCTGTTCCCATGATACAATCATATGACGTTCTGCTGGCTCCTTTTCTACATATCTAACTTCTGTGACACCAGGTCGACTTTCTAAAATAAAAGTTAAGAGTAAACATATTTGGAGATTTTTTTAAATTGTAGTTTTATCAATTTGTTAACTTCAGCTGTCTTTATTTGAATGGGGCAGAATAGCATCATTGTAAAAATAGAAACAAGGAACTGCAGATGCTGGTTTACAAAAAAAGACACAAAGTGCTGGAGTAACTCAGCAGGTCAGGCAGCATCTTTGGAGAATATGGACAGGTGATGTTTTGGGTCAGACCCTTTTTCAGAATGATTATGATTATGATTGGGAGGAAAGCTGGAAGAAACAAGGAGGAGACAAAGCCTGGCAAATGATAGATGGATATAGATGAGGGGCCTTTTTTGATAAGCTGATGGTTAGATCCCTGTGGCATTTTACTGGTCACAGACCCCCAGCCCAAGTTACAGCCTTCCACTGCAATCCTGTGTCTTTGATTAGAAAGCCATTTCTGAAACCACACAACCAAGTCACAGTGAATCCTGTACATTTTATATTTATAGCTCAGTCTACCATGAGGGAATTTATAAATACCTTACTACAATCCATAGATACAACATTCATTGGCCTACCCCAATGATTGCCTTTGTTACTTCTTTAAAAAACATAATTAAGTTTGCAAGACATAACATTGTTGTGCCTGGGCAAAGCTATGTTAACTGTACCCAATTTGGTCCATCCTGTTGGTAATGTGAGTAAATCCTATCCCTAAGAATTCGCTCCAGTAACTTCTGTACCACTGATGTAAGGCTCACCGTTTAATAATTTCCTGGGTTATTCCTATTTCCTTTTGTTTTTAAAACAACAAAGAAATAATATTAGCAACTCTCCAATCCTCTAGGACCTTGTCAGAGGCTAAAGAATTCAAAGATCTTTGTCAAGGTCAGAAATTTCCTCGCTTGCATCTCTCAATAAAGCTAGGATAGATCCTACCTTAATGCTTGAGATTCAACATCACCTCCTTGATCTCAAAATACCCTAGTTCATGGACATATACTCCACCTGATCTGTCTTCCATGTCCTCCTTCTTGTTGAAGGCTGATGTAAAGCTCACATTTAGTTTCTCGTCTACATTCTCATGACCCCGAGCATAAATTACCCCCCTTATTCTACTTTCCCTATTACTCTTGTTTTGATTGTATACATACAAATCATTGGGATTCTTTTTAATCCCACGGTCTTACATGGGTATTTTTGTCAATCCTAATTCCCTGCCCGAGTTCTTTAGATGAAGGAATTGAATGTAACATCTCCAGGTTTGCAGATGACACAAAACTAGGTGACAGGGTGCAAGGAGGATGCTATGAGGCTGCAGGGTGACTTGGATAGATTGGGTGAGTGGGCAGATGCAGTATAATGTGGAGAAATGTGAGGTTATCCACTTTTGTGGCATGAACAAGAAGGAAGAAGGGGAGGTGCAACGAGACTTGGGTGTCGTTGTACATCAGTCACTGAAAGTAAGCATGCAGGTACAGCAGGCAGTGAAGAAATCTAATGGCATGTTGGCATTTATTGCAAAAGGATTTGAGTTTAGTAGCAAGGAGGTCCTACTGCAGTTGTACAGGGCCCTGGTGCGACAGCATCTCGAGTATTGTGTGCAATTTTGGTCTCCTAATTTTGGTAGGACATTATTTCTATTGAGGGGTTGCAGCATAGGTTCACTAGGTTAATTCCCGGGTTGGTGGGACTGACATATGATGAAAGAATGGATCGACAGGGCTTGTATTCATTGGAATTTAGAAGGATGAGAGGGGATCTTATAGAAACATATAAAATTATTAAGTGATTGGACAGGCTAGATGCACGAAAAATGTTCCCCATGTTGGGGGAATCCAGAACCAGGGGTCACAGTTTAAGAATAAGGGGTAGGCCATTTAGAACTGAGATGAGGAACAACTTTTTCACCCAGAGAGTTGTGAATCTGTGGAATTCTCTGCCACAGCACGCAGTGGAGGCCAATTCACCGAATGTTTTCAAGAGAGAGTTAGATATAGCTCTTAGGGCTAATGGAATCAAGGGGTTTGGGGAGAAAGCAGGAACAGGTACTGATTTTGGATGATCAACCATGATCATATTGAATGGCGGTGCTGGCTCAAAGGGCCGAACGGCCTACTTCTGCACCTATTTTCTATGTTTCTACTCCATTTATGTTCCTCAAAAGGCAATGCCCGATTTGATCTTTCTAAACCTTATTTTCCCTTTTCACCATAATGATATGCTGGCTAGCATGCCCTGAATACACATATAACCTTCCAGACCAGCCTACAGTAGTTTGTCAAAGGCTGTGGTAAACCCCACGTTGCCCCACATCAATCTTCTTCTTCGCCTCTTAAAAATCTTAATCACATTAGTGAGACACAATTTCCCATGCAAAAAGCCATGCTGACTATCCCTCATCAGTCCAAATACATGCATATCCCACCTTTTAGAGCCCTTTCCAATAACACCCTTCTTTAAATTCTTTCCTGCTTCCTTTATGTTCTTCAATGGCCGTTTTCAAATTTCAGCTTCCTAAACCTTGCATGGGCTTCCTTTTTCTGTTTGACTTAACTTACAATAGCTCATCATTCACAGTTCACAAACCAACAGTATCTTTTAAACTTGAAGGTATTGGGGTGATTCAGGATTTATGGAATGATGTGGGAAGCAGGCATTAATTAAAATGAGACCAAAAAAAAGACAGTGCTGGAGTAACTCAACAGCAGAGTTCGAAGAGGCACTCTGGATCATTTCTGAAAACTAATATCTACAGTTCCTATGAATTAAAATGAGAACTGGTCTTCAAAAAGAAAGAAAAAATCTGTTCAGTTTAACTTGCACTAATACTTTAAGGCCATCAAATCTAATCAACCAGTGTGACACATTATGAATTTGTATCACTTTAGCTACAAAGGGAGAGACAATAGATGAATTATTCATGTTAATGGGCCCTCATTGAAACTCTAATGATGCGATCAGGGATGACATTAATGGACAGCTCCTGTATTAACAGATTGTTAAAGACAAATAATTGAATTACACAACTCAGGATGTGTCTAAATGTAGAAACAAGGAACTGCAGATGCCCTGGATGGAGGGGAATAGGTTCAGGGTCAATATTTCCTTCAGTTGTAGGGTAAAGTACCTGGGAAGGGTGTGGTGTGGATGAAAAACGATGAATGAAGCAAGGAGTTGCAGAGGGAGCGGTCTCTGCAGAAGGCAGAAATTGGTGGTGGAGATGGGAAAATGTGGTGGGATCATGTTGGCGGTGATGCAAATGTTAGAGGATGATGTGTTGGAAGCAAGACCGGTGGGGTGAAAGATGAGGAAGGACCAGGGGAACTATCCTTATTCCATCCGGGGGCGGGGCGGCGGCGAGAGAATCAGCATCTGTGGAAATTAGAAACATAGAAAATAGGTGCAGGAGTAGGTCATTCGGCCCTTCGAGCCAGCACCGCCATTGAATATGGTCATGGCTGAATATCCAGAATCAGTACCCCGTTCTGCTTTTCCCCCAGATCTCTTCATTCCGTTAGTCCCAAGAGCTAAGAGCAAAATCTAACTCGAATTGAAACTAGAACTAACGTCTGAGGCTGAAGATCCTTCCCAGTCTGTTGAATGGGCTTCGACCTAACGTGAAATGTGATCCCCTTTCCACACACGCTGCCTGACAGATTGAGTGCTTCCAGCATGTTTTGTTTGCGATTACTTCTTCCCGCCCGAGCAGCTACTGAGCCCGGGTTTCAGCTGCTGTTCCCCATGGTAACCGTAACCGCCCTCCACTCATTCACTCACCCAGTATCTTGGTTACGCCAAACGTCAGCCGGTCTACCAAGTCCTTCAAATTCGTCATTTTATCGTCTTCCATCCTGCCCAGAACTATTTTCCACAACTCTACCTCGCGGCGAACACACACATAAACTTGGCAAAACAAAATTTAACGTGATTTCCACAGAACTGCAACCTTTCAGTCTCCCTGTCCACAACCGCCGCCGCCCACCAATGCGCAGTGAGTGCATGCGTCAAACCCAATGCCTTCTGGGAAATGCAGTTCCGCTCCCCGACGTTGCCTCATTCTCCCTGCCCACAACCGCCGACCAACGCGCAGTGAGCGCATGCGTGAAACCCAAAGCCTTCGGGGTAATGTAGTTCCCGTCACCTCCACCCCTCTCAATCTCCGTGCTTGCCGTCCACCAATGCGCAATGAGCGCATGCGCTAAGCCCAAAGCCTTCTGGGAAATGTAGTTCCAACCCTCACTCTGCGGGACCGCACATTCGACGCCGGCGTTGCGACGTCTGGTTGGTTGCGACGGGAGGCGCAGGATCATGGGAGTGGCGGTTGTTTAAGATGGCGAAGCCTGCGAATTCGGTGAGTGAGGTTTTCTGGAGCAGAGATCGTATCCTTTTGGTGAGGCAAGACACAGTTAAAAGTGCCACACAGCCAAGCCTTGAAACCAAAACAAAGCGTAACATCGACACTACACTAGCTTTGGATGTCAGTTATGGGACGGCACCTGACACTACATGATGTACCCGATCTATTGATTAGTGTCTGATTTAAATTCTGGTAACTTCCCTGGACTTCCCTCCACAGGGCATGTTTATCATTTGCAAGTGTAAACGCTTTTATTTTCGGGTAATGGATCGTGATACATTGGATGTATTTTGAATGTAGTGCCTTCCTGCTGTAATGTCATTTGAGGGAAACAAAACTCAGTCTGAGAGTTCTGACCAGAAACGTCACCTACCCATGTTCACCAGGGATGCTTCCTGACCTGCTGAGTTACTCCACCACCTGTGTGTTCTTGTGTAAACTAGCATCTGCAGTCGCATGTTTCGTGCTCAGCGATATCGTTCACAAATAATCACTAATACGCATCCCTTCCCACCCAAACCACGCCCTCCCCAGGGTATTTTCCCTGTCCCCTATCCCTATACCTGTCCCCTCGACTCCATCCAAGGATCCCGACAGTCTTTTCAGGTGAGGCAGAGGTTCACTTGCATCTCCGCCAACCTCATCTACTGTGTCTGCTGTGGGACCTTGGACTCCTATACAGTGCGCTCCATAATGTTTGTGACAAAGACCCATCATTTATTTATTTGCCTCTGTACTCCACAATTTGAGATTTGTAATAGAAAAAAGTCACGTGGTTAAATCACATTGTCATATTTTATTAAAGGCTATTTTTATACATTTTGGTTTCATCATGTAGAAATTACATCAGTGTTTATACATAGCCCCCCAATTTCAGGGCACTATCATGTTTGGGATACATGGCTTCACAGGCATTTGTAATTGCTCAGGTGTGTTCAATTGCCTCCTCAATGCAGGTATCAACATAAGAGCGCTCTCAGCACCTAGTCTTTCCTGCAGTCTTTCCATTACCTTTGGAAACATTTATTGCTGTTTATCAACATGAGGACCAAAGTTGTGCCAATTAAAGTTAAAGAAGCTATTATGAGTGAGAAACAAGAATAAAACTGTTAGAGACATCAGCCGAACCTTAGGCTTACCAAAATCAACTCATGGAAAATTGCTAAGAAGAAAGAGAGCACTAGTGAACTTACTAATCGCAAAGGGACTGGCAGGCCCAGGAAGACCTCCACAGCTGATGACAGAAGAATTCTCTCTATAATAAAGAAAAATCCTTAAACACCTGTCCGACAGATCAGAAACACTCTTCAGGAGTCAGGTGTGGATTTGTCAATGACCACTGTCCGCAGAAGACTTCATGAACAGAAATACACTGCACGATGCAAACCACCGGTTAGTCGGAAAAATAGGATGGCCAGGTTACAGTTTGCCAAGAAGTACTTAAAAGTGCAACCACAGTTCTGGAAAAAGGTTTAGTGGACAGATGAGACAAAGATTAACTTATATCACAGTGATGGCAAGACTAAAGTATGGAGGAGAGAAGGAACTGCCCAAGATCCAAAGCATACCACCACATCTGTGAACCACAGTGGTGGAGGTGTTATGGCCTGGGTATGTATGGCTGCTGAAGGTACTGGCTCACTTATCTTCATTGATGATACAACTGCTGATGGTAGTAACATTATGAATTCTGAAGTGTATAGACACATCCTATCTGCTCAATTTCAAACAAATGCCTCAAAACTCATTGGCCGGTGGTTCATTCTACAGTAAGACAATGATCTCAAACATGCTGCTAAAGGAGTTTTTCAAAGCTAAAATATTGTCATTTCTTGAGTGGCCGTCAATTACCCGATCTGATCCCAATTGAGCATGCCTTTTAGATGCTGAAGCGAATACCAAAGGGGACTAGCCTCCAAAACACGCCAAAGATGGCTGCAATTCAGGCTGAGCAGAGCATCACCAGAGAAGACACGCAACAACTGGTGATGTCCATGAATCGCAGACTTCAAGCAGTCATTGCATGCAAAGGATATAACAAAATACTAAACATGTCTACTGTCATTTACATGACATTGCTGTGTCCCAAACATTATGGTGCCCTGAAATGGGGGGACCATGTGTAAACACTGCTGTAATTTCTACATGGTGAAACCAAAATGTATAAAAATGGCCTTTATTAAAATCTGACAATGTGCACTTTAACCGCGTGTGATTTTTTTTTTTTCTATTACAAATCTCAAATTGTGGAGTACAGAGACAAATAAATAAATGATGGGTCTTTCTCCCAATCATTATGGGGGGCACTGTATGTCACGAGACCAAGGGCAAGCTCAACGATCGTTTCGCTGAACACCTCTGATCAGTCCACCTAAACTTGCCTGCTCCCGTTTACTAAACACTTTAACTCCCCATCCAATTCTCACACTGACCTCTGTCCTGGGCCTCCTCCATTGTCAGAGTGTCCCAGCGCAAATTGGAGGAATTACATCTCTTATTTCGCTTGGCAGCTTATACCACAGCCGTATGATTATTAACTTCTCTAACTTCAAGTCACCCTTGCTTTCCCGCTCTCTCCATCCCTCCCCCCTCCGGCCAGTCTGACTTTCCTCAATTACATTTTATTTTTGTTTGCTTTGTTGTTACCTTCTTCTAGCTAACAATGATTCTACATTTTCCTTGATCTCCATCCCCTTTGTCTCATTTTCTTGACCTTACACTTCCTTTTCTCTTCTTCTTCTTCTTCTTCCCTGGCGAAGGGTCTCGACCCGAAACGTCACCCATTCTTTGGTTCGGCAACTTGAGCGCCCAGGAGCGGAAAAGACTACAAAAAGTAGTAAACACTGCCCAGTCCATCATCGGCCCTGACCTCCATACCATCTAGGGGATCTATCGCAGTCGCTGCCTCAAAAAGGACCCACACCATCCTGGCCACACACTCATCTCCCCACTACCTTCAGGTAGCAGGTACAGGAGCCTGAAGACTGCAATGTCCAGGTTCAGGAATAGCTACTTCCCCACAGCCATCAGGCTATTAAACTCAACCCAAACAAAACTCTGAACATTAATAGACCATTATCTGTTTATTTGCACTTTTCCTGTTTATTTATTAATGTGTGTATATATTTATATAATGGTGTATGGACACACTGATCTGTTCTGTATTCATGCCTACTATATTCTGTTGTGCTGAAGCAGAGCAAGAATTTCATTGTCCTATCTGGGACACATGACAATAAACTCTTGAATCTTGAATCTATCTAGAAATGCTGCCTGTCCTGCTGAGTTACTCCAGCATGTTGTGTCTATCACTAATACCAAATCCCTATTCAAGGCTAAATCTTTGATCAGCCGTCATTTTCTAAGACTAGGAGCTTTGCCCATGTACAAAAGGAAAGCAACTACAGTTTGATGTCAATAATGGGAAGGTACCAGAATTTAGATGCAAAGAGTCTCTTGCCCAGAGTAGGTGAATCGAGGGTTAATGTGAAGGGGAAAAGATTTAATTGGAATCTGAGGGGTAGCTTTTTCAGGGTGGTGGGTGTATGGAATGACTTGCCAGAGTAGATAGTTATGGCAGGAACTATCCCAAAGCTCCTAGTCTTAGAAAATGATGGCTGGCCAACAATTTAGCCTTGAATTGGGATTTAGTATTAGTGATAGACACAACATGCTGGAGTAACTCAGCAGGACAGGCAGCATTTCTAGATAGATTCAAGATTCAAGAGTTTATTGTCATGTGTCCCAGATAGGACAATGAAATTCTTGCTCTGCTTCAGCACAACAGAATATAGTAAGCATGAATACAGTTAGACAGGTACATGGAGAGGACAGGTTTAGAGGGATACGGACCAAACACGAGCAGGTGGGACTAGTGTAGGTGGGACTAGTGTAGCTGGGACATGTTGGCCAGTGTGGGCAAGTTAGGCCGAAGGGCCTGTTTCCACACTATCACTATGACTGTGTAACTTTAGAAAAATAGCGTGGAGGGTATCACAATTACGTTTTTAATATGATGTAAATGGAAATTATGTCCTCTGAGTTAATTTAGGGACCATTATTACTCAGTATATTAAAATATTAGAGGACAATGTGTGCATTTTCTGAAGATGCAAATTTGCATTGTTTTTATCCATGAATGTGGCCATTACTAGCAAATCTACCATTTATTCCTGTAAAAATGCAAGCCACTGGAGTAATTCAGTGGGTCAAGCAGCATATATGAAGATCATGGTTAGCTGACGGTTTTGGGTTGGGATCCTCCTTCAGACTGATTCAATAAGGGGAAAAAAGCTGGAAGAGAGGTGGAGGCAGAACAAAGACTGACAAGTGATAGGTGGATACATGTGAATGGGACTTGATTCCCAGGTAAATGGACGTCATGTGCACAGTCCACCAAGGCCTGTTAGATCTACTGGTTGCTAACCGTTTTAATTCCATTCCCCATTCCCATACCGACCTTTCTGTCCTGGGTCCCCTCCACTGCCAGAGTGATGCTAGGCTCATACTGGAGAAGCAGCATCTCATATTCCGCTTAGAAAGCTTACAACCTGACGGTTTGAACATTGAAATCTCAAATTTTAAGTAACTGTGAACAGCTCTTGTCCACTTATAACCCTGTCCACTTGTACCTCTTCCACTGACTTAATGTTTTGCGCTTCTTCTCACCTTATTTCACCTTATCATCTTCCCATCTCTGGCCTTGTCCATCTATCAATAGACAATAGGTGCAGGAATAGGCCATTCGGCCCTTCGAGCCAGCACCGCCATTCAATATGATCATGGCTGATCATCTACAATCAGTACCCCGTTCCTGCTTTCTCCCCATATCCCCAGACTATCTTTAAGAACTCTATCTAACTCTCTCTTGAAAGCATCCAGAGAATTGGCCTCCACTGCCTTCTGTGGCAGAGAATTCCACAGATTCACAAATCTCTGTGTGAAAAAGTTTTTCCTCATTTCCGTTCTAATGGCTTACCCCTTATTCTTAAACTGTGCCCCCTAGTTCTGGACTCCCCCAACATCGGGAACATGTTTCCTGCCTCTAGTGTGCCCAATCCCTTAATAATTTTATATGTTTCAATAAGATCCCCTCTAATCCTTCCAAATTCCAGAGTATACAAGCTCAGTTGCTCCATTCTATCAACATATGACAGTCCTGTCATCCCGGGAATTAACCTCGTGAACCTACGCTGCACTCCCTCAAAGATGTTTAGTTAGGTCAGAGATAGGAAAGGTTTGGAGTGTTATGGGCTTAGCACAGTCAGGCATCTAGTTATGTGGCTCTATAGTTCTATATCTTGCACTGGAATGGCATGAAAGAACATTTCATAATGATGATATGTTAGAATTATAATAATATTAACTGGGTGGATCCTGCTATGGTAAGTATTCACCAGCATATTTCTTTCAGATCTGCAAAGTGTGGGGAGGTGGGATGGTGTTAGAGGTAGCAGGAAAGATCTTTGAAGGTGGGTTTCAAGGTTTGGATTGCCACAATATCTAGGAAGGTGACAGTATATATGTAGAATGTATTTAAACATATTTGAAGATGGCTCTGACTCGTCAGTGGTGTCTGTCACTCGTAATCATTTCCTTAAATCTGCTGATGCTATTCACTTATAGTAATAATTAACTTGCTTCTGGTGGTCACATTCAAGATTACCATTTGATTAAAATCCTTCCTGGATTGCTGCTCCTCGGATATTTAAATTGTTTGTAACCCGAGTTCACAAACATACCATCATGTGGGTTAAAAAAGCAAGCATTTCAGGAGATGATATTTAAGACTTTTTCCAAGATAATCTAAGCTGCCATACCAAATTAAAGTTTGGTTAATCGTCTCGCATCTTTTTGTGTTGAGTGTTCCAATGCTCTTGAAGGCATTTAAGAGCAGTTTGATTTTAAAGGAAAAACCTAGAGAGAAAAGTGATTTTGTTCTCTGTGAAAAACAATGTGGAGAAACTCAGTAGCAGTGCCAGTAGCACCTGTGGAGGGAAATGGATGGACGAGATTTTAGCTCCAGACCCTTCTTTATGGCCTTTGCCTCCATTATGAGTTGGATTTCAATGAGGTGGTTTCGGATATTAAGTTACTGTTGTGAAAATTCATGGGTATTGTTTGTAACAATTGGATTATGACTGATGTATTAAAGTTTTTGACTGTGTCAAACTCCAACTCAGTTCCTGGCACACCTTACTTTCTTTGACACATTTGCATCTAGCATCAGATGAAGAACAGTCTGTGGTGATTGTACCAGGTATGACTTGAAGAAATATTTTGTAAGAATATGGGTTGTCAGAACTGTTGGTTTAAATAGGTTGTATAAATTGATATGAATCTCCAAACAATTTTATTCTATATTGTATCTCCACATGAACTGTGTTGTGAAAAAACAGGAAATATTTGTTTATTTAGTCTCAGTAATAATGTGGTAAATACATCCTAGATACGAAGAATCCATTCCATTTTAATTTTGTGTTGTTGCCATTTTATTTTTGTGAGTAGCATCTATTGCATAGATTATTGATTTTAAAAAGACATGCAGAATATCCAAGGATTATTTTTCTAATTTGTGCCTTTTTCCTAACTTGTAAACAGTTTTATATTGCTTTAGAGGACCCCTTTTGTGATTTCAATTGTGGATACCCCATGTGTGATATTGTTGCAGTATAGGTGGTTATGTATATCACATTTTAGCTGTTCCAATATGCAACACAACCTTTATGTTTTGGGCTTTTTGGCTTTTGTCATCAATTGTCCCTTGTGGCATATTGTATTCAGAAAGACAGTTACGTGGTGCAGTACACTAGTTCAGTACACTATTGAGAAAGCTATCAATGTATCAATCTGTTGCCAGGGAAATTGAATAAAAATATAATAGGTAGTTTATGGGCCTGTTGTGTATGACATTGATGAGACCCACTATGGATTATTGAATATGAACATTGTATATTGCACTGGTTACCTTGTTAAGGAAGGATCTGTCTGTCTGTCTGTCTGTCTGTCTGTCTGTCTGTCTGTCTGTCTGCCGTCTGTCTGTCTGCCGTCTGCCGCATTACGTTTTTTTTCTCAGATAAGATTTTCGCCCTTTGATTCCCTGCTCCGCCAAAACCGGACCCTCAGACGCCGCCGTTTTTTCCATTTCGCCAGATGTTACGCTTGTACATTCACAAAGGCGCTCCTCGTTATGTTTAGACGTTTTCAAGTACACAATCTTTAATAACATCCTTCGCCCCCCCCCCCCCCCCAATTTTTCAAAAGCTTAAAACAATCAAACTGCTCTCACCCATAGAATGTTGGTGAACGTTCCATCGTGTGATGTCACAATGCCCAAGGCTCACAGATGTCCAATCGGAATGGATCTCATTTACATCTGCCCTTGCCCCAGCCCCAGCCCCCCCCCCAGCCTGTGTCACAGCACGTTCCATTGTGCGATGTCACAATGCCATCCCTCACAGATGTCCAATCGGAATTGATCTCATTTAAATATGCCTTTGCCCCAGCCCCCACCCCCACCACAGCCTGTGTCGAAGTGCGTGATAATTTATGTGGGAATAGAGAAAGAGGATTGGGGGTGATAGGGAGTGGGGAATAGATGGACAGTCCCTACCCCTCCCCTTTCCCTCACTACCTCCCCACTCTTTCCCCTCTCTCCCACTACCCCTCTCCCCCTCCCACATTCTTCCCCCTCCCTCCCCACACCTCTCTCCCCCTTTTCCATCTCCCTCTCTCACACCTCCCCCCCCCTCCTCCTCCCCACCCCATCCCTTCTTCCCTCTCTTCCCCCTCCCCCTCTGTCCCCTCTTCCACCACTCCCCCCCACCCTCTTCCCCCCCTCCTCCCTACTCTTTCACCTCTCCCCCTTCCCGCTAGTGTGTGTGACTAGAGATTATGCGTTTACATTCACTAATGCACTCCTCATTACATTTAGACATTGTTACGTACACATTTTTAATAAAATCCTTCCCCCCCCCCCCCCCCCCCCCAATATTTCAAAATCTTAAAACAAATCAAACTGCTCTGACCCATGGAATGTTGGTAAACTCCATCGTGTGATGCCCAATGCTCACAGATGTCCAATCGAATGGATCTCATTTACATCTGCCCTTGCCCCCCCCCCCCCCCCCCCCGCAGCCTGTGTCGAGGCGCTTGATCACGTGTGTGGGAATAGAGAAAGAGGATTGGGGGTGATAGGGAGTGGGGAATAGATGGCTGCCCCTACCCCTCCCCTCCCTCACTACCTCCCCACTCTTTCCCTCTCCCCCCCCACCTCTCTTCCCCTCCATCCACACTCTTCCCCCTCCCTCCTCTACCCCATCTCCCTCCTCCCCTCCCACCCCCTCCCCACACCTCTCTCACCCTTCCCCATCTCCTCTCCTCCCCACCCCTCTCCTCTCCCCCTCCATCTCCCTCTCACCCCTCCCCCTCCTCCACCCCCATCCCTCTCTCCCACACCCCCTTCCCTTCCCTCCCTTCCCACACTCCCCCCCTCTCCCTCTCTCCCTACCCCATCTCCCCCTCCCCCCCTCTCCCACACCCTCTCCTCCCTCAATTCTCCTCACACCTCTCTCCTCCCCCTCTACATCTCCTCCTCACCCTCTCCCTCCCCCCCTCCTACTCCCACCCCATCCCTCTCTCCCCCAACCCCCCTTCCCTCTCCCCACCCCATTTTTCCCTACCCTCTCTCCTCTTCTACCACTCCCCTAACCCCCTCCCCTCCCTCTCTTCCACTTTCACACCACTCTCCCTACCCCTCTCCCCCCCCTCCCCACTCTTCCACTTCTCTCCCCCATCCATCACACCTTCTCCACCCCTCTCTCTCCCCCCTCTCCCTCCCTTCCCACTCTTCCCCCTCCCCCTACCGCTCTCCCCCTCCCTCCACACTTCTCTCTCTCCCCTATCCCTCTTCCCTACCCCTCTCCACACTCTCCCCCTTCCCCTTCCCCTCCTCCCCTCCTCCCTCCCACCTCCCCCACCCCCCTCTCACCACCCTCCCCGAACCATCTATTTCACGCCGCCTCCCCACCCCTACTCTCCCCCTTCCCCTCGTCCACCCCTCCCCATCCCCACTCTCACCCCCCCCTTCTCTCTCGCCCCGCTCCATCTCCTTACCCTCACCCCTCCCTCCTCCTCGTCTCACCCCCTCCTCTCTCAAACCACCCTCTTCACACCCCTTTCACCCCTCAATCTCACCCCAATCCCCGTCCACCCTTCCCCTCCTCTCTTTCTTGCACCACTTCCTCTCCCTGCTACCCCACTCCTGCCTCACTCCCTAACTCATCCCCTCTCTCACCCACCCTCCACCTCTCTCGCCTCCCCTTTCCACTCTCTTCCCCCTCCTCCCTCCTCTCTCGTCCCCCTTTCACTCTCATCTCCTCCCTCCACTTCTCCTTCCCACCATCTCCCCTCCCCCCGCTCCTCACCCTCTCCCTCTCCTCTGCCACCTCTCTTTCCCTCCCTTCTCCACCTTCACCACCACTCTCTCATCACCCCTCCTCTCCCTCCCTCTCCCCTCTCGCATCCCCTCCTACCCTCCCCTTCCCCCTCACTCCCACCCACCTCTCACCTACCCTCACCCAATCTCCCTCCCACCCTTCCTCTACACATCCCTCCCCCACTCCTCCTCCCCTATCCCCACGACCCTCCTTCCCCCCATCACCCCTCCTGCGCCCTTCTCTCTTCCAATCCACACACCCTTCTCCTCCCTCCATCACCCCTTTCTTCCTACACACTGTCCCGCTCTCCACCACTAATCCCCCTACCCATCTCCCCCCACTCTTCCACTTCCCCTCCCTTCCCCACACCCCTTTTTCCCTAACCTCTCTCTCCCTTCTTCCACCACTCCCCCCACCCCCTTCCACCTCTACTCTCTCATCCCACTTCCTCACCACTCTACACCTCTCACCCTCCCTCTCCTCCCACTTCCACTTCTGCTCTCACCACATCCCCACACCTCCCCATCTCCCTCCCACCTACCCTACTCTCCCCCCCCCCTCCCCGCTTCTTCCCTCTCCCTCCCACTCTTCCCCTCTCTTAAATGCTCTCCGCTCTCCCCCCTCCCTCCCCAACTCTTCTTCAGCCCCCCCTACCACTCTCCCCGCCCTCCCACTCCACACTCTTCCCTCTCCATCGCCCCTACCCTCTTCTACAACCCCTCCCTCGCCTACCTCCTCCCCCTCACCCGCCCGCACTCTTCTCCCCTCTTCTCCTCTTCCTCCTCCTCACTCTCTCCTCACACTCCCCATCACTCCCCCATTCCCTCCCCCATCCCTTCACCCTACTCCCTTAAAACCCTCTCACACCCTCCCCCCCACCCCCCCTCTTCCTCCTCTCCTCTCCATCTCCCTCTCTCATCACCCCTCCACCCCCTCTCTCCCCACCCCCTCTTTATTGATCCTCATCTCCCCCACACCCCCTTCCCCTCGCTCCTTGCACCACTTCCCTGCATACTCATCTCCCCCCACTCTTCCCCTCCTCACCCTCTCCTCGCCCTTTCACTCTCTCCTTTCCTCCCCCCCTCTCGCTCCCCACCTCTATCCCTCTCTCCATCATCTCTCTCTCTCCCCCAATCCACCACTCTCATCCACCTCTCCCCACCCCTCATTGCCTCCTTCCTTCTCCCTAACCCCTCTCCGCTCACCTTCCCCTCTCTCTCCCCCTTCCCCCACCCCTCTCCCACCCTCAGGGACATGCTGCCCCGCCCCCACCCCCCCCGCAAACGCACGCTGGGGGAACAAACCCAACGGGTCTGCACTTGGCCTAGTATACGTTTAAAACTCTGTGTGTGTGTGTGTGTGTGTGTGTGTTTTTATGTATGTCAGATCTTTGCCATTTGATTCCATGGACCGCCAAAACCACACGCTCAAACTCCGTTAGCGATATTTTCCATTTTGCTAGACATTACACTTTTACATTCACTCCCCATTACATTTAGACATTTTTATGTACACATTTTTAAATAAAATCCTTTCCCCCCCCCCCACACTCACTCATTTTGTGGCCTCATGCTGGTCAGCCACCATAACGGCTGCTGCTGCTCTCCTCCAAAAACGCTGCATTTTTCTTCTTTCCCTGGCGATTTTCCTGCTGCCGCCCGCTCTCCTCTCCCCACCCCACCCCGGCCCCGACATTTTTTTCTTATTTCGCTGGCGATTTTACTTCCGCCACTCCCCCCCCCCCCCCCCCCCCACCAGCTCGCTCTATCACGCAGCCTCAAGCCAAAGATCGGCTCTTCCCGTGGACGGCGAAAAGCAGCGAGGGAACAGCCGATCTTCGTCTTCAGCCAGCGTGAAAGAGCCGGCACGTCAACGGCCTGTCAGCCCGCAGGAACATTGTGGGCGTACGTTGCATACGCCGTCAAGACGCTGCCTACGACGTCGAGACGCTGCGTACGCCCGTCTTGACGGCAGACGCCTGGCCCGCAGCCTCACTCGGCATCACGCCCACCCACTCCACCCTCCCCCACTCCCCCTCTCCCTCCCTCTCCCCTCTCCGTGTGTGTGTGTGTGTGAGAGAGAGAGAGAGAGAGAGAGAGATCTGTGCCCTTTGATTCCATGGTCCGCCAAAACCACACGTTCAAACTCCGAGTTTTTTCCATTTCGCTAGGCATTACACTTTTACATTCACTAATGCACTCCTCATTACATTTAGACATTTTTATGTACACATTTTTAAATAAAATCCTTCCCCCCCCCACCCCTACGCTCACTCATTTTAAAATCTAAACGGGACTCATGAGCTGCTGACGTCAGAATCCCACATGCCGACTAATCCAAGCCGCTTCTCTCTCTCTTTTCATTAGGCAGCCCGGCTCTCCTCCCTCCCCTCCCCCCTCCAACTACGCATGCGCCGCGCCTCCCGCAGCTGGACTCGCTCGCCGGCGCACCCCTCCCATCCCCTGTGCGCTCGAGAGAGTCAGAAGCCCACAGCTCCACTCCCATGCCCGCCCGCCCACTACAAACCCCCCCCTCCGTTTTCAAAATGCTCTGCCGATCGGGAGAAGAGATAAGGCAGAAGCCTACAGCTGAACTCCCACGTCCGCCCGTTCACTCCAAAGCCCCCCCCCTCTCCCCGTTCTCAAAATGCTCTACAGATCGGGAGAAGAGATAAGCCTTTGGCTCTGACTCCTCCCTGTCCTGTGTTCCCCTCGCTGAATGAGCAAGTTCTGCAGATCCAGAGGACAGGCGAGATCCTGGGGAGGTGAAGAGGGAGAGTGGGGGAGATTGAGGGAGAGGAGGAAGGAGGGAGTAGGGAGGGAGAGGGGGGAATGGGGGAAGTGAGGAGGGAGTGTGTGGGAATAGAGGGAGAGGATGGGGGTGATAGGGAGTGGGGAATAGATGGACTGCCCCCACCTCTCCCCCTCCTTTCCCCCTTCCCCTTCCCCCCCTCTCACCCCCTCTGCTCTCTCCCCCTCTCCTCTCTCTCACTCTCTCTCTCCTCCCATCTCACCCCTCCTACCCCACCCTCCCCCTCTCACTCACCCTCCATCACGCACCCTCCCTCTCCTCCTCCCCTCCACCTCCTCCCTCTGTCTCTTGCCCTTCTGCCTCTGCCCCTTTCTCTTTGTCTCTCCCCATTCTCTCTCTGCTCTCACTCTCTATACCCCCCCCTCTCTAGACGCGCCTGCGAGTTGGGGGCTATGCGTCAGTGGATAGGGCGGTTAAGGAGCAAATTAATAAATATCAATATTGATATAATATCAAGGGGGGTTGTTAGGGTGTGTGCGGGGGGTAGTTAGTGTATGTGATGCCGCATGCCGCCCCCCCCCCCCCCCCCCCCCCACAACACGATAGGGGAATAGACCCAACGGGTCTGCACTTGGTTGAGTATACTTTTAAAACTCTTTGTCTGTGTGTGTCATTTTGCATGTGAAACGCATCTCCTCGAAAACCAGATGCAAAAACATGGAGATATTTACAATTTCGGTAGGCACTTAGCTTACGATTTCATAAATGCACTCCTCTGTAAATTTGGTCATTTATCTCCCCACATTTTCAATAAAATTGTTCACAAAACGGACTTTAAAAAAAAATCAAAGTGCTGCGGCAGCTGCGGTTGCCTCCAGCTGTGAGCGAGCGACGCCTCGAGCGAGGGAAGTTTTCTCGCTGCCCGTGCAGCTTGTGAAGCCCCGCACCATCCCCCCCGCTCCCCAGCTGCCAGTGTCCAGAGAGTTAAAGCCGGTTTCATCTCCGCTCACGGCGAGCTCCACTCGCTTACGTCTCACCGGACTCCCCTCCAACCCCACCCCACCCAACCCCCCCCTCCTTCTCACCTCCTCCCCTCTCATCCCTCCCTCTCTCATCCCTCGCTCTCTCCACCTCCTCTTCAGCCCGTCCGCGCTCAGCAGGTGGTGCGGACGGTGGGGGACATCCACTCCGGGGAGGCCCAATGGTCTGTCTCCCCCGGCCCGGCATGTCACACATCTGGTGGGTGCGCTTCCCATTCTGCGGAAGCCACGATCGGCTGGTGCCCCCGCTGCTTTTTCACCGCCCTCAGATCGCTCCGTGTCTCATCTTCTCTCTCTCTCTCTCACCTCCTCTACCTCTTCCTCTCTGTCCTTCACCCTCTGCCCTCTCCTCTCACTCTCCTCTCCCTCCCTCCTCCCTCTCTCCCTCTCCCCTCTACACCACTCCCGCCCTCCCTCCCTCTCCCTCTCTCCCTCCCCCTCTCCCCCTCTCCCCTCCCCTCTCCCCTCCCCGCCCCTCCCCTCTCCCCCCCTCCCTCCTCCTCCCCCTCCCCCTCCCCCCTCCCCCTCTCCCCCCCCTCCCCCTTCCCCTCTCTCCTCTCCCTCCCCCTCTCTCTCTCCCTCTCCCGCTCTCCTCTTCCCGCTCATCCCTCTCGCCCTTCTCATCCCCTCCAGCCCCTCCCCCTCTCATCCCTCTCCCTCTCCACCCCCCTCGCACTCTCAACCTCACAACCCCTATCTCCCCCACCCAACAGGGTACTTGGTACTCTTCACGCCACAACACTATTCTCAAGCGTACGCCCAGTTATACAGACACCTTTCCCGGCCTCCCTACTTTACAGATCTTGGTATTACGTCCAATCCGACTTACTCCTCACATGACGTCTCTATTGCATCTCCTGCCATGCGCTCTAACATCTTGGCCTGCTCATTTGCGCAGCTTCACAAGTGCCAGCTTATCAAGACCTGCTGCATGGACCCCAACATGCCCGGACTGCTATGAAGCCCGAGCAACAATGGGACCCCCCAATGCCATTACCGTCGTCCAGGTGGACCACAGGAGCCAAGGCCCATCATCATTTCTAATCCCCCTCTCCTCCCCTCCATGACTGTTCCTGCGCCCCCTAGGGGGGAACTCCCTACCACTACCCAAGGGGGGGGGGGGGGAACATCAGCCCCCCTCCAGAACCTAGATCTGGCCCCAACCCCGATCTGGATTTTACCATCGCTACCAACTTCCCTTTCTCC
This sequence comes from Okamejei kenojei, assembly GCA_035221665.1. Lineage (NCBI taxonomy): Eukaryota > Metazoa > Chordata > Chondrichthyes > Rajiformes > Rajidae > Okamejei > Okamejei kenojei. The sequence continues at coordinate 148,988,385 of CM069131.1, forward strand.
AATGCAGAACGGTCCGTCCAGTTCAGAGGCCTTATCTTTATTCCCTGGACACCCACAACACACCCACACTTCAACAAGTTGTCTTAGTCCCATCATGATGTTGAGCCCCATCCCTTCCATAGCTTCCGCCACTGGCCGTTTTTCTCTTGCAAGGGGTCCTTGCCTCAGAGTGACGACCCATTCTCCTGTCTCCAACATTCCCTCATCCTCTTGGACTCTAGCCTGCTGGCCTTCTACCCTGTCGGACTATTTATATATTCAATACCTCTCTCACCCACTTGCAATCTCACCTCTCACCTAACACTCTCCTCTCTGCCAGTGGAACTTGCCCCTCCACCTTCACCAACCTCTCTTTGACTGCTCTCACACTTTGTTCCAAGTTAAAGGTTGTAGCGCATGGGGCACTCACATCGCATGTGTCCCAGGAATATTTTGTTGCGTTATGTCTAAACAGTCCTATGATCCAAATATTACACTGGCGCCATTCCTCACAATTCTATTATCCACTACATCGACGAGCCTTATTTGTGCATCCTACACTGCGCAGAGATGAGATTTGGGTCATACTTTACTTCACTAACTTCAACTCCTCTGCCCACAAGTTCAACTTGGACTATGACACCCTCTCTCACCCTCTCCCGTTTCCCTTTGATATCTCAGTCTACAATCACATTTACTGGAAACCCCACTGACCCCTACAGTTAGTCTGTGTCTACACCTCCTCTCTCCTCATCGCCCTGCCTTATGCAAGGACGTCATCCTCCCTACTCTCAATTTCTCTGTCTCTGTCTCTGTGGCATCTTTTCCCAAGGATGACGGTTCCCCACTCTAGGATATCCGAGATCTCCTCTTTCTCGTAATTAGGTTTCTTATACCCCACCTCCCCACCCCCATCCCTTCACCCATCGTTACTCCTCTGTCTCGTAGGTCTGCTCTTGCTCCGACTCCCTGCAGATGGAACAGGAATAAAGATCCCTTGCTCTTTACCTTTCACTCCACCAACCTCCGTATGAAGCACATCACTTACTGACATTTCCTCCACCTTCAATATGATCCCACCACCAGTCACATAATTTTTTAATTGGCACCACCCCTTTCCACTTTCCCTTCACAACTCCTTGGATGACCCATCCCTTGCCACCCAAACCACCCACACCCCAGATATTTTCCCCTGCAACCGCAGGAGATATACCTGTCCCTAAATCGCAAGAGATGTAACACCTGTCCCTAATACCACCTCCCTCGCATCCATCCAGGGACACCGGCAGCCTTTCCAGGTGAGACAGAGGTTCACTTGCTCTGCTTCTCGCCTTATGTACTGCATTTCCTATACCGACCTTTCTGTTCTGGGCCTCCTCAATTGCCAGAGTGAGGCCACATGCAAATTGGACAAACAGCACTACTTATTCTGCTTCTGTAGTTCTAACAATCCAATAGTCTGAACAGTGAATTCTACAATTTTAGTTTAACATGTGTTCTTTTTGATTAACCCCCACCCCCCCCCCCTTCCTTGTTCTCCACCTGGGTGCACACCCATTTCTCCCACAATCACACCCCCTATCGCCTCTCCTTCCCTTCAACCTTTATTCGCTCTTCCTCTCTCCTTATCTTACATCTTTTTACCTCCTTATCTCTAGCCTTTGTCTACCCATCTACTAAATAAAATTGCTCGCCTGTAACCACTTGTACCTTGTGAGGCTTTGTCCCGCTCCCCGCCTCTTTTTCTGCTTTCTTCCCCCTATTGGTATTGATAGGTGTATTGAGATGTAATGTTACAACTGTACAAGCCGATGGTGAAACTGCACAGAGTATTGTGTGTAGTTTAGTGACCCAGCTATATGAAGAATGCCATTAAGCTGGAAAGGATGCAGAAAATATTAATAAGGATGTTGCCAGGACTGTAGGGCTTGAGTTATGCAGAAGAGACTAGCTAGGGTGGGACATTTTTCCTTGGACCATAGCAACTTGAAGGATAACCTTGCAGAGGTATATTAAGTTATGAGCGTATAGATAAATCTCTGTTGGCAGCTTACATTTGTTGTGGAAAGGAACAGGTATGCTAGAGTTATTTTTTAGTAAGGTGAATCATCTAGTTATGTCAGTTTTTCTAATTATTCTTAACCAGGGATGGGCATTAAATGGGGGTATTAATAATGTTGCTTGCATTGCCTGAATATTTAGATTTAAAAGATAATTAAAAAATATCAATTTACTGAAACGCTGCATGGCATCTTCACAAATTGTTTTATTGCATTTATTAGGATTGTTGATGGATGGAAATATCAGACCTGAAACAAGTGTGAGATGGTACAAAATGCAAGAAGTTAGAGCAAAACTCCCGCAACACTCTGATTCTGCCTTTTTGAATCCTCTGAAGATTAGACCTGTAAAGTCATCCATGTCGAATGAGGTAAAAACTTTGTAATCATTATTGCATTTGGTAAACCATGGAAGATTCTCGTTGTGCATAGTGGTTGATCGATAAAGCAAGTCATAAATCATGAAATTAGAGGTATATGTAATTGGGTGCAGGAATAGAACATACTATAATACAGCAAAGAAACAGGCCCTCTGGCTTATAAGATTTATATTGTTCAACTATGTTTAATTTAGAATTAATTTGCCTATCTAAGAACTATGTTATATCTGCCCCCACCACCACCACCCCTATCAGCGGTCAGTATCCACGTTGGGCCAGGCAATGCCCACCACTTTCTACAATCTCCTTGGCTCTTAAACATTCAAATTCAGTCAGTGTGTTCTCAATCATACACTTGGAGAAGTTCGATGGAATATTTGGTAATGTGCTGAATCTACTCAAATGTTTGATGAAGTGGAGTGATGATGAGCTTTCTTTGTGATTGTATCAAAGTCTGGGCCCAGGGCAACGATCAGAGATGTGTACGCCCAGGAACTTTAAGCTGTTGACTCTCCACCACTGTCCTTCCAAAGAAGGCAGGTGAATGGTCCATTGGCTTTCCTTTCCTCAAATCAACAATTGGTTCCTAGTGGAGCAAAAGGGAATCATTGTAAATGGAGTACTTAGATTTTCATAAGACTTTAATAAAAATCTGCATCGGCGGTTGGTGGACAAGGTAAGGGGATGTACATTTTAGGGCAATATACCAATGTGGATTTTAGTTTTTTCTTTAGTTTAGTTAAGTTTCGCAACACAAGCTTAGAAACAGGGCCTTCGGATCACTGTGACCATGACGACCATATATCCCCGACCATCGATCACCTCTATGTTATCCCACTTGCGTATCCACTCCCCATACATCAGGATCAATTTACAGAGGCCAATTAACATACAAACCCGCACGTCTGGAATGTGTGTGGAAACTGGAGCACCTGGAGGAAACCTAGGTGGTCTCGGGGAGAACATGCAAACTCAGGTCTTGAGACGGAGGAGACCCAGGGGAAGCGCTCTGGAGCACTCACCCGACTCCGACGACGAGGATTAAGCACACTGCTCCCAAGTATATTCCTTGCAAATTCTTGCTATTGAGGGAGTGCAGCTTAGGTTTACAAGGTTAATTCCCGGGATGGCGGGACTGTCATATGCTGAGAGAATGGAGCAGCTGGGCTTGTACACTCTGGAGTTTAGAAGGATGAGAGGATATCTCATTGAAACATATAAGATTGTTAAGGATTTGGACACACTACAGGCAGGAAACATGTTCCCAATGTTGGGGAGTCCAGAACCAGGGGCCACAGTTTAAGAATAAGGAGTAAGCCATTTAGAACGGAGACGAGGAAACACTTTTTCTCACAAAGCGTGGTGAGTCTGTGGAATTCTCTTCCTCAGAGGGCAGTGGAGGCAGGTTCTCTGGGTGCTTTCAAGAGAGAGCTAGATAGGGCTCTAAAAAATAGTGGAGTCAGGGGATATGGGGAGAAGGCAGGAACGGGGTACTGATTTGGGATGATCAGTTATGATCACATTGAATGAAGGTGCTGGTTCGAGGGGCGAATGTCCTACTCCTGCACCTATTATCTATTGTCTATTGTCAAATCTACGTTCTCTCAACAACAATGTTGTCAAGTTACAAGAACCCCCCGCTCCTTGGACAATCGTCAGCTGACCCATGACTTGAACGAGTTCTACTGCAGGTTCGATAGACAGAAACATAACCCTGGTACTCCCTCCCTCTCTCCCCCTCCCACTCCTCCCCACTCACCATTTCTCACCAACTTACAGCCTGACTCCAGCCTGCAAAGACTGGGCCCTAGTCCACTACCCAATCTCTCGTTGCTGCCCAACATCAGTCTGGCCATTTCTCCATCACTAACAATAGCAATTGAGGAGTTGGAAAAGCTATTCAGGAGACGGAAAAGCCGGAAATCTCCAGGACTGAACAATGTTTCCCCCTGTACCCTCAATCTCTATGCTGAACAACTGGCACCAGTCTACACAGACATTTTCAACCGGTCCCTGCAAACCTGCACTGTCCCTGCCTGCTTCAAAGTCTCCACTATTGTTCCCATACCCAAAAAGCCAAAGATTACTGGTCTTAATGACTACAGGCCTATCGCACTGACCTCTGTAATCATGAAGACCCTTGAAAGACTTGTGCTGGCCCACCTGAAAAATATCATAAACCCCCTGCTGGACCCCCTCCAGTTTGCATACTAGGCAAATAGATCAGTGGATGATGCAGTCAACCTAGGCCTACACTTCATCCCCCAGCACCTATGCAAGGATTTTGTTTGTGGATTTTAGCTCTGCATTCAACACACTGTGCCAGAGCTACTACACTCCATACTTTCACAGTTGACAGTGTCTGAACCCCTCTGTCAGTGGATCATCAACTTCCTGACAGACAGGAAGCAGCATGTGAGGCTGTGAAACTATATCTCAGACGCTCAGCATAGGAGCACTGCCAGGCTGTGAATTCTCCCCTCTCCTCTACACCAATGACTGCACTGCCACAGACTCCTCTGTCAAGCTTCTCATGTTTGTGGACGATACAACCCTGATTGGACTGATCCAGGATGGAGAAGAATCTGCCTACAGCTAGGAACTGACACAGCTGGCGGCCTGGTACCATCGCAACAACCTGGAGCTCATTGGTTTTAAGACGTGTGGAATCGATTGTAGATTTTAGGAGAGCTCTCCCTCCCCTCCCCCACTCACCATCAACAACACCGCAGTCACATCTATCGAGACATTTGAGTTCCTTTGAACCATCATCTCTATGGACCTTAAATGGGAGGCCACCATCCACTCCACAGTCAAAAATGCCCCACAGAGGATATACTTCCTGCGGCAGCTGAGAAAACACGATCTGCCACAGGCAATGATGGTTGAATTCTCTACTGCCATCGTAGAGTCTGTCCCCACCTTCTCCATCATGGTCTGGTTTGGCTCAGCCACCAAGCATGACATCCAGAGGCTGCAGCGCATCATTCGATCAGCCGAGAAGGTTGTTGGCTGCAACCTTCACCCCATCGACGAACTGTACACTGCAAGGGCCAAGAAGAGAGCATGTAAGATCATCTCTGACCCATCACCCCGGCTATGAACTCTTTGAAGCACTTCCCTCTGGAAGGCAACTCTGGACTGTCAAAGCTAACACAGCCAAACATAAAAACAGCTTTTTTTCCCACAAGCACTAGCTCTATTCAACAGCTAAATGTCTGTAGCCTCCTTGTGCTCTGGTATTTTATTTAATTCTTCACATGTTTAAATGATAATGTTTTATTTTTAACTATCTACTCTATATCATGTTGTTATTTGCGAGCAAAGCACCAAGGCAAATTCCTTGCATGTACACATGCCTAATAAATAAATAAATTAATTAATTCATTCATTCAGTGGAGTCATGCAATGTGCAAACGTGCAACCACAGGCAACACCTGAAGTCAGGATCGAATGCAGGTCTCTGGAGCAGTGAGGCAACAACCCCATTAGCTCTGCCATGGTTGAGAGTTGCTTAACGGATATAAGACAAAGAGCTGGAATAAACTGGCCCACTCAGGAATCGTACAATATCATTAGTCAGGCTCTGCGGGGTTTTGTGCTTGGAACCCAATCATCCGCTATTTCTGTTTGAGGAAAAAGATCAGTTAAGATCTTCGTGGTTGGCGGAGAATTCTTGTAGCAGCGGGAGTTGGTCACTCAGTGCTGTTTGGGGGTAGCGACAGCGACCGGGCCTTCGGTACAAAGACCGGCCCTGTTGCTCAGAAGGGTAAGGAAAAGAAGAGGAGGGCAGCAGTAATAGGGGACTCTATAGTTAGGGGGTCAGATAGGCGATTCTGTGGACGCAGTCAGGAGACCCGGATGGTAGTTTGCCTCCCTGGTGCCAGGGTCCGGGATGTGACTGAAAGTGTCCAAGATATCTTGAAATGGGAGGGAGAGGAGCCAGAGGTCGTGGTACATATAGGTACCAATGACATAGGTAGAAAAAGAGAGGAGGTCCTGAAAGGCGAATTTAGGGAGTTAGGAAGAGTGTTAAGGAGAAGGACCGCAAAGGGAACAATCTCAGGATTACTGCCTGTGCCACGCGACAGTGAGAGTAGGAATGGAGCAAGGTGGAGGATAAATACGTGGCTAAAGGACTGGTGCAGAGGGCAGGGATTCAAGTTTCTGGATCATTGGGACCTCTTTTGGGGAAGATGTGACATGTACAAAAAGGACGGGTTGCACTTGAACCCGAGGGGAACCAATATCCTGGCGGGGAGATTTGCAAAGGCTACTGGGGAGACTTTAAACTAGATTGGTTGGGGGGAGGGACTCAAATAGAGAAGGCAAGTAGTCCGTTTGTGAGGCAGGAGGCAGAGAAGAGAAGCAGTCAGACGCAACACGTAGGGAGGAAAGAAGAAAAAAATAACAAACGGAGAATAAGAAGTGGAGGGTTTCTTAAATGTGTGAGCAGAGAGACAAAGGGGTGTAAAATGAGGATAGGAGCAATAGGTAGCGAGGTGAAAAGTGGCAGGAAAACAAATACAGGGCAAAAATCTAAAAGGGCCACTTTTCAACATAATTGTAAAAGGGCCAAGAGTGTTGTAAAAACAAGCCTGAAGGCTTTGTGTCTCAATGCGAGGAGCATTCGTAATAAGGTGGATGAGTTGAATGTGCAGAGAGCTATTAATAATTATGATATAGTTGGGATCACGGAGACATGGCTCCAGGGTGACCAAGGCTGGGAGCTGAACATCCAGGGATATTCAATATTCAGGAAGGATAGACAGAGAGGAAAAGGGGGTGGGGTAGCGTTGCTGGTTAGAGAGGAGATTAACGCAATAGAAAGGAATGACGTTAGCTTGGAGGATGTGGAATCGATATGGGTGGAGCTGCGAAACACTAAGGGGCAGAAAACGCTAGTGGGTGTTGTGTACGGCCACCTAACAGTAGTAGTTGGAGTTGGGGATGGCATCAAACAGGAAATTAGAAATGTGTGCAACAAAGGTAAAACCATTATAATGGGTGACTTCAATCTACATATAGATTGGGTGAATCAAATTGGCAGGGGTGCTGAGGAAGAGGATTTCTTGGAATGTATGCGGGATAGTTTTCTAAACCAACATGTGGAGGAACCAACGAGAGAGCAGGCTATTCTAGACTGGATATTGAGTAATGAGGAAGGGTTAGTTAGCAGCCTTGTTGTACGTGACCCCTTGGGCAAGAGTGACCATAATATGGTTGAGTTCTTCATTAGGATGGAGAGTGACATTGTTAATTCAGAAACACGGGTCCTGAACTTAAAGAAAGGTAACTTTGAGGGTATAAGACGTGAATTGGCCAAGATGGACTGGCAATTGATTCTTGAAGGGTTGACGGTGGATATGCAATGGAAGGCATTTAAAGACTGCATGGATGAACTACAACAATTGTTCATCCCAGTATGGCAAAAGAATAAATCAGGGAAGGTGGCGCATCCGTGGATAACGAGGGAAATCAGGGATAGTATCAAAGAAAAAGATGAAGCATACAAATTAGTCCAGAAAAAGCAGCCTACCAGGGGACTGGGAGAAATTCAGAGACCAACAGAGGAGGACAAAGGGCTTAATTAGGAAAGGGAAAATGGAGTATGAAAGAAAACTGGCAGGAAACATAAAAACTGACTGCAAAAGTTTTTATTGATATGTGAAGCGCAAAAGATTAGTTAAAACAAATGTAGGTCCCTTGCAGTCAGAAACGGGTGAATTGATCATGGGGAACAAGGACATGGCAGACCAATTAAATAACTACTTTGGTTCTGTCTTCACTAAGGAAGACATAAATAATTTGCCGGAAATAGCAGGGGATCGCGGGTCAAATGAGATGGAGGAAATGAGTGAAATCCAGGTTAGCCGGAAAGTGGTGTTGGGTAAATTGAATGGATTAAAGGCCGATAAATCCCCATGGGCCAGATAGGCTGCATCCCAGGGTACTTAAGGAAGTAGCCCCAGAAATAGCAGATGCCTTAGTGATAATTTTTCAAAACTCTTTAGATTCTGGAGTAGTTCCTGAGGATTGGAGGGAGAGAGAAAAATGGCTAATTACATAATGTAACCCCACTTTTTAAAAAGGGAGGGAGAGAGAAAGCTCGCAGAGCGGGAATTTTCTTGTCGCCACAGACCAGTTCGTGCGCAGTCTAACATCGGTAGTGGGGAAATCTGCTAGTCAGTTATTAAAAAGATGGGATAGCAGCGCATTTGGAAAGTGGTGAAATCATTGGACAAAGTCAGCATGGATTTACGAAGGGTAAATCATGTCTGACGAATCTTATTGAATTTTTTGAGGATGTAACTAGTAGAGTGGATAAGGGAGAAGCAGTGGATGTGTTGTATCTGGACTTTCAGAAGGTTTTCGACAAGGTCCCACACAAGAGATTGGTATACAAACTTAAAGCACATGGTATTGGTGGTTCAGTATTGATGTGGATAGAGAACTGGCTGGCAGACAGGAAGCAAAGAGTAGGAGTGAATGAGTCCTTTTCAGGATGGCAGACAGTGACTAGTGGGGTGCCGCAAGGCTCAGTGCTGGGACCCCAGCTATTTACAATATGCATTAATGATTTGGACGAGGGAATTAAATGCAACATCTCGATGTTTGCAGATGACACGATGCTGGGGGGCAGTGTTAGCTGTGAGGAGGATGCTAGGAGGCTGCAGGATGACTTGGATAGACTGGGTGAGTGGGCAAATGCATGGCAGATGCAGTATAATGTGGATAAATGTGAGGTTATCCACTTTGGTGGCAAAAACAGGAAGGTAGACTATTATTTGAATGGTGACCGATAAGGAAAAGGGGAGATGCAGCGAGACCTGGGTGTCATGGTACACCAGTCATTGAAAGTAGGCATGCAGGTGCAGCAGGCTGTGAAGAAAGCGAATGGTATGTTGGCATTCATAGCAAAAGGATTTGAGTACAAGAGCAGGGAGGTTCTACTGCAGTTGTACAGGGTCTTGGTGAGGCCACACCTGGAGTATTGCGTACAGTTATGGTCTCCTAATCCGAGGAAAGACATTCTTTCCATAGAGGGAGTACAGAGAAGGTTCACCAGACTGATTCCTGGGATGGCACGACTTCCATATGAAGAAAGACTGGATAGACTTGGCTTGTACTCGCTGGAATTTAGAAGATTGAGAGGTGATCTCATAGAGCCTTACAAAATTCTTAAGGGGTTGGACAGGCTAGATGCAGGAAGATTGTTCCCGATGTTGGGGAAGTCCAGGACAAGGGGTCACAGTTTAAGGATAAGGGGGAAGTCTTTTAGGACCGAGATGAGAAAATCGTTTTTCGCACAGAGAGTGGTGAATCTGTGGAATTCTCTGCCACAGAAGGTAGTTGAGGCCGGTTCGTTGGCCATATTTAAGAGGGAGTTAGATGTGGCCCTTGTGGCTGAAGGGATCAGGGGGTATGGAGAGAAGGCAGGTACAGGATACTGAGTTGGATAATCAGCCATGATCATATTGAATGGCAGTGCAGGCTCGAAGCGCCGAATGGCCTGCTCCTGCACCTAATTTCTATGTTTCTATGTTTTTGTGTTTGCAAATCAAATATAATCATGGATATTTTTGTTTAGAATGTTTTTTAGATTTTGAATAGACCTTGGCTTTTTGCCAAGTTGTCAACGTGGAAGTAAATTAAAAAACCCCACAGTTATGTCCTTTCTCCCGACGTGACTATCTTTGAATGCATTCATACAATTTGCTTTGACTACTCCTTGTCGTGAATTCCACAAACTAATACCCTTCTGGTTAAAGAAGCTTCCTCTGTATTTCCTCTTGCACCAACTTCTGCATGGGGAAATGTATTGTTTGAATTTATTTAGGGTCTTTAAGATTGTTCTCGCCTTCCAGGTTTGCTTTCATTTGCTTGGCCAAATAACTTTTTTTTTTTTTTTGTAAAATATTTTTATTTTAGTAGTAAATACATATTAAGAAGAAATAATATAAAATCGATAAAAAAGGAAACATATTATTCGTCACATACATTCTTAATATTTTTAAAATTTACGGTCATTCTTATCTGTACTTCTATATTTTTTATTATTTTATAACAGTAGGAAATAAAGAGAAATAATAAAAAGAAGAAATAAAAAAGAAATAAAAAAATCAATAAAATGAGTGGAGGATGAGCAAGATATTCTTCATTGGAGATATATTCGTGATCTATTGTATATAATTCTTCATCTATTTCTTCATTCAGGCTTCAGTCAGGGCCTCGAACCGGACCACCTTAACCCTTTAAGTATTCAATAAATGGAGACCATATTCCTCTGAATTGATCTAACCTGTCCATTAGGACAAGTCTTAATCTTTCCAGGTGAAGTGTCTCTGACATTTCTGTAATCCACATTTTGATTGTGGGGGATATGGGACCTTTCCAAAATCTTAGTATTAATTTTTTACCAATTATTAAACTATAACCAATAAAAATTATTTGTTGTGTTGTTAGTAGCTGATCCATTTCTAATATTCCTAATATAATTAATTTTGAGTCTGGAATTAAATTTGCATTAACTACATTCAAGATTATCTTAAAAATTTTCTGTCCAAAAATTAATAATTTTTATACATTTTGTGAATGAATGCGTTAGATTAGCTTCTAACTGTTGACATTTATCACATATAGCAGAAACATTTGAGAAAATTCTGTTTAATTTGGATTTTGAGAAGTGTAATCTATGTATAACTTTAAATTGTATCAAGGAGTGTCTGGCATTTAATGAGCAATGGTGTATATGTTATAAACTTTCATTCCATACTTCTATACTAATTGTTTGACCTAATTCGTTTTCCCATGCTTGTCTATATTTTTCCGTATTTGGTAAATCATTTTCCAGTAAGATATTATAAATATATGATATTAATTTTTCTGTATTCGGACGTTTATTTAGCCATTCATCTAAAATTTCTGTCTTTCTATTCCTAAAATCTGGTGTATTTGATTTAACATGATCTCTAATTTGTACATATATAAAATATTATTTTGAGTGTAATCCATAATTTTGTTGTAATTCCTGAAATGAAAGAAATAAACTTTCCCTGTAGAGATCACCCATCTTATTTATTCCATAATTCTTCCATTTTAAAAAACCTTTATCCATCAATGAAGGTTTAAAAGTAATGTTGTTTACAATTGGAAGAGCCAGTGGTATACTCTGTAATTTTAATGTTTTTTTTAATTGTTTCCAAATACGTATACCACTTTCTATTATTGGGTTTCCTCTATAAATTTTCTTATGTATTTTAGTGTTAGCAAATAAAATCGAGCTAATTTCGAAAGGTGAACAGTCTTCCTTTTCCATTTTTAACCAATTTGGTTGTTTATCTACTTCTTCCAAACTGAAATTCATATTTTTTATATTAACTGCCCAGTAATAAAACATAAAATTAGGCAATGCAAAACCTCCTTGGCCAAATAACTTTTGTGGAGGAATAGAGGTGTTGCAGGAAAATGAGCACCTGGCCCTTGCCATTGTGATCCATATTAAAGCCAATGTCATTAGGAGAAAGGTTGGGAAGCAACTGTCCGATAGCAGATTCTGATGGGACTGATGATTTCGGACAGGCTAAAGAGAAAACCTGAAAAAGTTTTTATGATGGATTAATTTATGACAAGTTTCTTGCTTTTTGTCGTGGATCAGGTTATTAATGAAAAGCAGGGGTCCAAGACTGCATCTTTGAAGGACCTCTGCCCAGAGGACAAGAGGCGCATTGCTAACCTAATCAAGGAGCTTGCAAGGTGAGTTTTGCAACTTTCAATCTCTCGTTGTTTTCACCCTTTTTGTTCTTTATGTCCATCCTCTTTCTCTTACTGGTCTATGACATCTGTGCTGAGCAATGTCACATCACGGGTACCACAAAATTCCTTGTTCGGTTGGTGCTCAACATGAATGTATACATACGTTAATGATAAATACAACAATAAATATGATAATTAATGGAAAACAGCAGAATGGTACAAGATCATAGTGCACAAAAGATTGAAGTACAATAACAGAATAATCCAATGAGGTGGAGTTATGAGTAAGAGCACATGGTAGCACCTCTGGGCAGGATGTGTGAAAAAAGGTTAAGGAGTCTGATAGTAGAGGGGAAGAAGCTGTCTTAAGCCTGAATGTCTGATTTTTCAAACTCCTGTATCTTCTCCCAGAAGTAGAAGGAATCGCCAGGGTGGCAGGGATGATTTCCTGATCGAACCTATCATGAAGATAGACTGAATAGCAGGAAGTGACAAACCTTTGATGGACTTGTCTATTTTCACTACGCTCTGCAGATTTAGGTGGTGAAGGGCAGAACAGTTGCCATATCAAGCTGAGATGCATCCTGTTAGTACACTTTCTATAGTGTATCTGTAGATGTTTAAAATGATCTTTGTGGATAAACCAAATCTTCTTGCACATCTAAGAAAGTAAATGTGCTGATGCACTTTATTGATCATTACATGTGTGAAGGGATCAGATTGGTTGTGAGTGATATTGATACTACGGTACTAGAAGCTGGTGATTATCTCTACAGTAGATCCATTGATGAGGGCAAGGTTATGTTCATCTACATATCACTTCTTTGGTCAACAGCCAACTTCTTCAACTTGCTGATGTTAAGGGGTAGGTAGTTGTCCTGACATCGTGGTGGTGGAGAGTTGAAGTATGTTGTGCAGTATATCGTGTAAATACATTTTGAAGCCTTCTTACATCCACAAAAGGATTGAAATAATATTCAGAGAGTCATATAAGGATACAGCGTAGAAACAGCATCCAATTAAGTCAGATGCTCTCCAAAAAGATCTCGATACTATGGTCGAGTGGTCACAACAATGGGGCATGCAGTTCAACCCTTCCAAATGTGAAACCATGCGTGTCACCAGAAAGAGGAATCCAGGCGTCACATCTTACAACATACTTGGTGTCACCCTTGAAGAATCCAAACAAACCAAGTATCTTGGCATCAAATTGCAGAATGACCTACGTTGGAACGGTCAGACTCATCGTGCAACAGTGAAAGCAACAGGTGTCCTAAACTTCCTGAGGCGCAACTTCCATCATTGTTCAGCTTCTGTCAAGGAGAAGCTGTATTTCACCCTCGTTAGACCTCATCTGGACTACGCAGTTGCAGCTTGGGACCCATACACAGATAAAAACATTTCATCCATCGAACGTGTCCAAAGACAGGCCGCTCGATTTGTTACTAACACCTACGAGAGAGAAGCGAGTGTCACCAAACTTCTGAATTCTCTGGGGTGGAACCCTCTCCAAGACAGACATGAAGCTCACCATTTGACCTGTTTTCACAAAAGGTTAAATGGTCAGCTAGACATAGATCACAAGACCTACACCAACCCCAAACCAATTAGGAGCAGACGAGGGCATTCGCTCCAATTTGTGGTCCCAGCCACAAAGACAGATGTGTACAGCAGTTCGTTCTTCCCACGCACTATTAAAGCATGGATAATCTCCACCAAACCATGGTTGCCCAGCCAGATGCAACTAAATTTAAAGTGATACTTTCTTCCCAATAACCCTCTCTGGCTAAACCCCTCCCTTCACCACCTGCAGTTTAAATTCCAGTTGGAATATTTTGGAGGACCAAGTAACCAAGAACCAAGAACAGCATGGAGCAGGAAGGGGGATGGCAAGGTAATGGAAATATTAAATGCAAAATTATTAACTTTAACTTAACTTCTGCCGTTTGTGCGGGCCTGTCAGCCGATCATGGGGGGGAGGAGGGCTCACGCCTCATTGGTGGAATATTGCGTTGGGGGATAAGGCCTCCCGTGTGACAATGGGACCTAACGTGTCCCACTTAGTCTAGTAACATTTAAAGATGAATGTTAAGATGTGATATTTCCCATATATATTTTTGAAAGAGGACAGGGTAAGTTGATAATATTGTTAAAGCAGAATGGTTCTGTGCCATTATAGTAAGACAGGAGTACAAACTCAACCAAGATATGTATTAGAAATTATTTGACGTCTGCTGGAGTATTGTGTTCAACTCTGCATGAAAGGATGGCAGAAATGTTTGTACTCAAGTGATTTACTAGAATGATATCAGGGATGAGGGCCTTTGGTTATCTAGCAAGCCTAAAAAAGATGAGTTTGTACTTTGAATATTTTTAAGATTATGAATAGATTTAAAAGATAGGTCCATAATTATGGGAATATTTAATTTAGCAACTATTTTCACTGTCATAAAAATCAGACATATTTGAGTCAATTGTCAAAAGATCAGAGAGAAGATTGGAGAAATGTTAAAAAAAAAAGATTCATTTAGTGCACCGGAGAGTTGCGAGTAAAGCCAGTATTTTTCCAATCATGGTATATCAAACTTGTCATCTTTCAAAAATTGAAACAACTTTGTATCTTAAATATAATTGTAGATGAATGCATTTTTCAGGAACTGGGATAATCAGTTATAAAATGTTGAACAGAATACATAAACTTCCAATACAATAAACTCACTTTGCATAAAACGCTATTTGCTTCTCTTGTGCATAAAATATACATTTTATGTGCTTGTCTACTTAGGGTAAGCGAAGAGAAAGAAGAAACTAAAGAACGATTAAAGGCTGAACATGAAACATTTGAGAAGAAAATCAAAGAGCTGGAGGATCAGAATGGCTTAATTGCTACTGAGCGGGAAGATATCCTTAACTGGTCTAATGATTTTGAATTTTTTAATATTATGTTCCAAAAATCTGACAGAACATATCTGGATAATGCATGTTTGGTATAGACACAATTTAAAAAATGTTGGATGGAATGCAGTGCTACTGCAGTTCCAAGATCCAAGGTCTTGGAAGCTGATACCACCATAGTCATTATCCATAACTTTAGCTGATTTGCGTATCATTCCAGAAGAGTTTGGAAATTGTGACTATATCACTGTTAAACTTCAATTTGTTATGGACAATGACAAGAATAGACTAGAAATTAAAGTCTGGAATTGGGGAAGTGGATAGGTAGCAGCTACGTGCAGGTGGTCTACTTCTGGCCAGTGGAGATCATCAAGGATAAAGTAGTTTGTTATGTGTCAATGTGTTTGTGCAAGGATGAAACAAAGGCCCTACATGAGGATAAAAAATGTCATAATTAAAGACAAGGCAAGGGTTAATTGTGTGATTAATAATCTGTGACCCTATGGTGTTCATAAGAATTGATGCTAAGATTAGGTATGTTACAAAACTTACTTTGAGCAGCGCTGCAGTTCTGCCGCTCCCCGTGTGCGTGACTTTGGCGCCTTTCAGAGGGGGGCATGTTTAAAGTGCCGTTTTTCTACAGGCAAATCGATCTTAGAGCCTTAGAGCCTGGATTGACACCTGGAAATATGATGTTGTGGCAATCAGTGAAACATGGTTGCAGGAGGGCTGTGATTGGAAACTAAATATTCCAGGATTTCGTTGCTTCAGGTGTGATAGAATTGGAGGGACCAGAGGGGGAGGTGTTGCATTGCTTGTCAGAGAAGATATTACAGCAGTGCTTTGGCAGGATAGATTAGAGGGCTCGTCTAGGGAGGCTATTTGGGTGCAACTGAGAAGTGGGAACGGTGTAGCAACACTTTTAGGGGTGTACTATAGACCGCCAAATGGGGAGCGAGAATTGGAAGAGCAAATATGTAAGGAGATAGCAGATATTAGTAGTAAGCACAAGGTAGTGATTGTGGGAGATTTCAATTTTCCAAAAATAGACTGGGAAACACATTCTGTAAATGGGCTGGATGGTTTGGAGTTTGTAAAATGTGTGCAGGATAGTTTTTTGCAGCAGTACATAGAGGTATCGACCAGAGAAGGGGCAGTGCTGGACCTCCTGTTAGGAAATGAGGCAGGTCAGGTGACGGAGGTATGCGTTGGTGAGCACTTCGGGACCAGTGATCACAATACCATTGTTTCAATATAATTATGGAGAGAGTCAGAACTGGACCTAGGGTGGAGATTTTTGATTGGAGAAAGGCTAACTTTGAGGGAATGCGTAAGGATTTTAAAAGAGTGAATTGGGACACTTTGTTTCATGGGAAGGATGTAGAAGAGAAATGGAGGACATTTAAAGGGGAAATTGTAAGAGTACAGAATCTTTATGTCCCAGTTAGGTTGAAAGGAAATAGTAAAAATTGGAAAGAGCCATGGTTTTCAAGGGAAATTGGACACGTTTCAAAAAAAGAGAGATATCTACAATAATTATAGGAGGCATGGAGTAAATGAGGTGCTAGAGGAGTATAAAGAATGTAAAAAGAATCTTAAGAAAGAAATTAGGAAGGCTAAAAGAAGATATGAGGTTGCTTTGGCAAGAACGGTGAAAGTAAATCCAAAGGGTTTCTACAGCTATATTAATAGCAAAAGGATAACGAGGGATAAAATTGGACCATTAGAGAACCAGAATGGACAGCTATCTGCAGAGCCAAAAGAGATGGGGGAGATATTGAACAATTTCTTTTCTTCGGTATCCACCAAGGAGAAGGATATTGAACTCTGTGAGTTAAGGGGAAAAAGTAGAGTTGCTATGGAAACTATGAGATTCAAAGAGGAGGAAGTACTGACACTTTTGAAAAATATAAAAGTGGATAAGTCTCCAGGTCCTGACAGGATATTCCCTAGGACATTGAGGGAAGTTAGTGTAGAAATAGCAGGAGCGATGACAGAAATATTTCAAATGTCATTAGAAACGGGAATAGTGCCGGAGGATTGGCGTACTGCGCATGTTGTTCCATTGTTTAAAAAGGGTTCAAAGAATAAACCTAGCAATTATAGACCTATTAGTTTGACGTCAGTGGTGGGCAAATTAATGGAAAGGATACTTAGAGATAATATATATAAGCATCTGGATAAACAGGGTCTGATCAGGAACAGTCAACATGGATTTGTGCCTGGAAAGTCATGTTTGACAAACCTTCTTGAATTTTTTGAAGCGGTAACTAGGGAAATTGATGAGGATAAAGCAGTGGATGTTGTCTATATGGATTTCAGTAAAGCCTTTGACAAGGTTCCCCATGGAAGGTTGGTTCAGAAGGTTCAATCTTTGGGTGTTAATGGCGGAGTAGCAAGATGGATTCAACAGTGGCTGAATGGGAGATGTCAGAGAGTAATGGTGGATGGCTTTTTGTCAGGTTGGAAGCCGGTGACCAGTGGGGTGCCTCAGGGATCTGTGATGGGTCCACTGTTGTTTGTCATGTACATCAATGATCTGGATGATGGGGTGGAAAATTGGATAAGTAAGTATGCAGATGATACTAAGATAGGTGGTGTTGTGGATAATGAAGTAGATTTTCAAAGTCTACAGAGAGATTTGGGCCATTTGGAAAAGTGGGCTGAAAGATGGAGTTTAAGTGTGAAGTGCTACATCTTGGCAGGACAAATCAAAATAGGACGTACATGGTAAATGGTAGGGAATTGAGGAATGCTGTGGAACAGAGGGATCTAGGAATAACTGTGCATAGTTCCCTGAAGGTGGAATCGCATGTAGATAGGGTGGTAAAGAAAGCCTTTGGTGTGCTGGCCTTTATAAATCAGAGCATTGAATATAGGAGTAGGGAAGTAATGTTAAAATTGTACAAAGCATTGTTAAGACCAATTCTGGAGTATGGTGTACAATTTTGGTCGCCTAATTATAGGAAGGATGTCAACAAAATAGAGAGAGTACAGAGGAGATTTACTAGAATGTTGCCTGGGTTCCAGCAACTATGTTACAGAGAAAGGTTGAACAAGTTAGGTCTTTATTCTTTGGAGCGCAGAAGGTTAAGGGGGGACTTGATTGAGGTCTTTAAAATGATGAAAGGGATAGACAGAGTTGACGTGGATAAGCTTTTCCCATTGAGGGTAGGGAAGATTCAAACAAGAGGGCATGACATGAGAATTAAGGGACAGAAGTTTAGGGGTAACGTGAGGGGGAACCTCTTTACTCAGAGGGTGGTGGCTGTGTGGAATGAGCTTCCAGCAGAAGTGGTGGAGGCAGGATCGATTTTAACATTTAAAAGTAAAGTGGATAGGTATATGGACGGGAAGGGAATGGAGGGGTATGGTCTGAGTGCAGGTAGATGGGACTAGGGGAAAACAAATGGTCGGCACGGACTGGAAGGGCCGAGAGGGCCTGTTTCCGTGCTGTAATTGTTATATGGTTATATGGTTATATGATCCATGTCAGGGGATTTTGTTGCTGAAGAAAAATCGCTCTGACATTTCATTCATGAAGGTATTTTTAAATTACGCTAGATTATTTATTCGCTAGAGTAATTTAAAAATCATCTTCTAAAGCCGTGAGCGTCAACAACGGGAAGGATTTTACGTGGGGGAGAAAATAAAGTACACCGTTTATTTTTACATTAAAACTTGGTTTTTAGGAAGCCTTTAATCACATTTTCATGTTGCGAAATGGGGACAAAAGAAATGTATGAATCGGCAGTGTTTTTTATGCTGACTTCACCGCAACGTTCTAATCCACCGCATTCCACTAAAACCCTTTCGCAAGTTGACCATTCATTTACAGGAATGGCCATTCATTTACAGGAATTAAACACTAAATTCCTTCCATTTGGCCTAAATTCATGAAAACGAGATTTAAAAATCATGTTATATTGTGAATTATTGTGTGAATGTTACTTGGACACTTAGGCAATTTTAAAAAGTTTATCTTTTCTTAAGAAATGGATAGATGTTCAGATCTAGTAATTGAATTTTGTAATTAGCTGCAATTAGGTAACTAACTAATTATATGCTTTCATTTCAGGTCATCCAAGAAATATTGTTTCATATTTGTTTCAGAATGCTTCAATCTATAATAACTGAACATTTCATTGAGTTCTCTTAATTTTTAAGAAAGTTATGGGCTTTTGACTGCCCTAGATCACAGCTTTTGTGTTAAGTCAATGGGGAACAAGATGCTAATTTCCGAGTATGAAAATGGCCATAACTTTTTTAATACTGAAGATATGAAAGTGAATTAGGTGTCAAATTAAACTTATTTTTGTGCTTTATCTGATGGGATAAATTGCAGACTTGATTTTTTAAATCTCAAAATTTTGTAACATTGCTACTAAGATTCTTGATTTTTGTTCTGTACATTAACAATTTGGATGTGAAAGTAGGAAATATGAATAATGACTTTGCAGATGAACTTTTGGGACATTTTACCTCAGATGTTGCTTAACCCACTGAGTTCTTCCAGTTTTCTGTTTATGTTCTGTTCTTTATTACAGCTTCTGTAGTCCCTTTTGTCTTCAGTGTCTCCTAACAGCTGAAATACTTCATTTCAGGCAATATCTTGGTAGGTCTTCTCTGCCCCATTTCCAGTGCATATAGATAATGGCAAGTATCCCATATGCCTCCACGACCATATGCACCCATGTTGCCACCTGGAGAGATCTTTGGACTAGTACATTGAGGTTACTGTGTTGGTAAATACTCCTTGGGACCCTCCCTTTCATTTCATGTTGCTCATCTCACCGTGATCAATATTATTTTGTAGCCTGGGACTAGCCTCCTCTCATCATTACCAATTTTCATATTGTTTGCAAACTCACTAATCGTACTTTGTTCGTTCATATCCAAATTGATAATGTACATAACACATCATAATGGTCTGGGCACAGATCCCTATGGTGCACAGGCTTCCAAACCACAAAAACAATCCTACACCTTCCTGCTCTACCTCATATTACAAAAGCGATTTTAAATCCAATTTACCAACCTAACGAATCATTTGCACTCTAACCCTTTGGGTTAGCTACCACGTAACATGCCACATGCCTTACTGAAAACATGAAGTCATCAATAGCATTGACACTTGAAGATCTCGGAGAAAACCCACGTGTCACGGGAATAACATACAAACACTGTACAGACAGCACCCGTGACACGTGGGTTTTCTCCGAGACCTTCGGTTTCCACCCACACTCCAAAGATGTACAGGTATGTAGGTAAATTGGCTTGGTATAAGTGTAAATTGACCCTAGTGTGTGTGGGATAGTGTTAATGTGCGGGGATCGCTGGTCGGTGTGGACTCGGTGGGCCGAAGGGCCTGTTTCCACCATCTGGAAACTAAACTAAACTTTCTATTACCTTCTTTCTAAAATCCACAAAACAGGACCGCCCTCGCATATCCATTGTTTCTGCCTGCTCCTGTCCCACCTCATTCCATCTTGATGCCCCTTTTTGTCCAATCCCTTCTGACCTATGCCCAAGGCACCTCACACGCTCTTCAAAACTTCAATAACTTTTAATTCCTAGGCCCCAATTGCCTCATCTTTACGGCTTAGATAATTAAAGGATGAATACAATACTCATGAGCAAAACAATGGGGTGGGAGATTGCAACCTTCACGTGGTCCGCCCTGTTTCGACGAATGCAATCAACCCGGCGTGCACAATCAAATAAGATCAAATAGAATAAGTTGTCCGACAACTTTAGGCTGTGCACGCCATACGCAAGAAGAAGAAGTAAAACAATGATATGTCAGAAATATTGCCGTAACATAGCTTTTCCACGAGAAAACAAAAAGTTGATCTAGATATTCAGATTCAAAACAAAGGCTGCAAGATGGAAAATGAAAAATGATTAGTAGTTGGAGAATGTTTATGAAGGATCTGCAGTTGCTGGAAAAATCGAAGGTAGATAAAAATGCTGGAGAAACTCAACGGGTGAGACGGCATCTATGGAGCGAAGGAATAGGTGATGTTTCGGGTCGAGACCCTTCAAACTGATGTGGGGGTGGTGGAGGCGGGAAGAAGAAAGGAAGAGGCGGAGACAGTGGGCTGTGGGAGAGCTTGGAAGGGGAGGGGAAAGGGCGAAAGCACGGACTACCTGGAATTGGAGAAGTCAATGTTCATATCGCTGGGATGTAAACTACCCAAGTGAAATATGAGGTGCTGCTCCTCCAATTTACGGTGGGACTCACTCTGGCCATGGAGGAGGCCCAGGGCAGAAAGGTCTGATTCGGAATGGGAGGGGGAGTTGAAGTGCTGAGCCACCGGGAGATCAGGTTGGTTATTGTGAACTGAGCGAAGGTGTTGGGCGAACCAACGTTGAGCAGCTGACGCCTAGAGCAGCGGATGCAATAGATGAGGTTGGAGGAGGTGCAGGTGAACCTATGCCGCATCTGGAAAGACTGCTTAGGTCCTTGGATTGTGTCAAGGGGGGAGATAAAGCGACAAGTGTAGCATTTCCTGCGGTTGCAAGGGAAAGTACCAGGGGAGGGGGTGGTTTGGGTGGGATGGGACGAATTGACCAGGGAGTTACGGAGGGAGTGGTCTCTGCAGAAAGCCGAAAGGGGAGGAGTTGGGAAGATGTGGCCAGTGGTGGGATCAAAGTTGGAGAATGATGTGTTAGATGATGTGTTTTGCTTATCCTTTAATGGTCTAAGCAGCTCCTGATTTTTTTTTTTTTGGGGTACACAAAAGGCTGGAGAAACTAAGCGGGTGCAGCAGCATCTAAGGAGCGAAGGAGATAGGCGACGTTTCGGGTCGAGACCCTTCTTCAGACTGGTCAGGGATCAGGGAAACGAGAGATATAGACGGTGATGTGGAGAGATAAAGAACAATGAATGAAAGATATGCAAAAAAGTATCGATGATAAAGGGAACAAGCCATTGTAAGCTGTTTGTGGTGTGAAAATGAGAAGCTAGTGCGACTAGGGTGGGGGAGGGAGATTTTTTTTTTCCTCTTTTGCGATTATGGAACACTTTTCTTTGCCTTCCAAATAGTTTGATCTATACGTTTTTGTTTCCTTTTGTTATTCCTTCCTTTGTTTTCCATAGCTTTATTCATGGCCTTTCATACATAATGTGCATTACTGCTTAGTTATTTGTGCATTTTTGTTAATTAATTATCTTTTAAACGCTTTGCATTTCTTTGTGAGCATACCTACTTTTAGTTTGCTTTTTCTGGCTCTATTCTCATCTGTTTTAAAAAAAATACTTTTCCAATTGACTCCTTTTATATTTATCTGTCATGTGTTCTTAAATTTATCTTGTATCTTATGTAGGGTCCAACTGTTTCTTCGGGTTGCTTCATTCTGATTTGTTAATCATTATTATATACAGTAATGGTCTGACTCATTTTTTTTACATTAAAAATACTGAAAATATTGAAGGCCAGGTAGCATCTGCAGAGTGGGAAACTGAGTTAACATTACAAATTGATCATCTCTCATCAGAACCATGATTTGAAATGTCTCTGCTGTTTGACCTGCTGAGTAGTTCCAGCATTTTCTATTCTTATTTTGGATTTCCAGCATCTGCAATCTTTTGCTTTTCGATTTTGATCTTTTACTCCTAAATAAGAGGTTTCCTAAATTTGGATGAAGAAAGCATTGTAAAATATATCAGTTTGAAGAAGGGTCCTGACCCAAAAAGTCACCTATGCATGTTTTCCAAGGATGCTGCCTGACCTGCTGAGTTACTCCAGCACTGTGTCCTTTTATTGTAAAATCACTGTTCTCTATACCGTTGTTTCCTCTCGCAGTTTTTGTGGTTAGTTTGTCTCTTATTTTTCCCTCATCTCTTTTTTCTCTATTAGGTTGTTTATAGCTTGATTAATCACCTTTTCTGCTTTATATAGTCATTATGTTGTTTCTAATTAGTGCAACGAATTCAATACCTTTTACTCGCACATCATTCCTAATTGTTATAACCCGTTATATTTATTTTCTGGTTTTGCGTTTTATGAAACCATGTTTCAGTTATTCCTATTATATCTTCACTATGGGTTATTACTTTCTGCCATTTCATTTTGGAGCAAGACACTTAATAGTTAGGTGTTTTAATTTATCCTTAGTTTAAATCAGTACTTTCTTAACTAAAGAATAAATGTTTACAAGCTAATTATATTACTATTTACTGTGTAAATTTGATTGATAAAAGGCAGTTCTTGAGTGTAACTAATAGGAATGTAGTCGATGTTTAGCGTGCTAGTGGTGAGGCTTAGCAGTTAAATTATTAAAGAAAAAATATGCAGATAATGAATTGGCCAAGTTGGTCCAATTTATAATCGCATTCCTGTACAACCTTATGATAATTTTCTCACCCAAAGAATTACCTATTTTCTATATTTTAATGGCATACTGTTAAAATAAGAATAGGATATTTTTCAAAGGCGAATGTTGTATTAAGATCTAGCACATCTTTTTCTGCATTCCGGATCAAAGTACTTCTGGAATTTTTAGAAAGCATGTTTTTTCTCATGTATCATGGGTCTTTTGTTAATCACTTTAAGTGTGTAACCTGTGGTACCTGGCTCTCCACCCAATTGCTTGCATTATTTAAGTTGGTCATAATTTGTACCCCTCTATTCAAATCTCTCATCCCTCTCTGCTCTAAGGATAAGGCTGGTTTACTCTGAGTTCTTTACAATGATCCCCAGCAATTTTCCAGAAACTACAAATGATACGTTTTTTCATAAATAATGTCACATTTGACGCGTGTAGGAAGGACCTGCAGATGCTGGTCTAAACCGAAGATAGACACAAAATGCTGGAGTAACTCAGCGGGATAGACAGCATCTCTGGAGAGAAGGAATGGGTGATGTTTCAGGACGAGACTTCTTCAGAGGTGATGGGTAGTGTGTAACATCCTCCCCACTTGTAATTGGCAAACAAATAAAAATATTTTTTAAATCTCGTACCTCGTTTCTGTACCTCATCAGTTCTTAGCGCGCTGGAGCAAATGTCTGCAGAAGCGGTTCCTTGCATTTCCTAGTTTTAACTTTTCAAAAATAACTATTTATAGAAATTAGTAGGGAAGAAATGGCTGAAGAAGTGTATGATGCTGTCCTCTTCACATCTTGACGTGAAAGATGGTAAAAAGCAAGTGCAAGGTAGAACAGTTGTGTAGCTGACTGAGTCCTGCAGCGCCAGAGACCTGAGTTCGATCCTGAACTTCGGTGCTGTCCACGTGGAGTTTGCATATTCTCCCCGTGACTGCAGGTTTTTTTTCGGGTGCTACAGTTTTCTCCCCAATAGAGTCATTGAGTGATACAATATGGAAACAAGCTCTTCAGCCCAACTTGCCCACACCGGCCAACATGTCCAAGCTATACAAGTCCCACCTGCCTGCATTTGGTCCATATCCCTCCAAACCTGTCATATCCATATACCTGTCTAACTGTGTCTTAAATGTTGGGATAGTCCCTGCCTCAACCTCCTCCTCTGGCAGCTTGTTCCATACACTCACCACCCTATTTGTGGAAAAAGATATCCCTCAGATTCCTATTAAATCTTTTCCCCTTCACCTATAACCTATGTCCTCTGGTCCTCAATTCACCTACTCTGGGCAGGAGACTCTGTGCATCTACCCGATCTATTCCTGTCATGATTTTATGCATCTCTGAAAGATCACCGCTCATCCTCCTGTACTCTAAGGGATAGAGTCCCAACCTAATCAACCTCTCCCTATATCTCCGACCCTCTAGCCCTGGGCAACATCCTTGTAAATCTTCTCTGTACTCTTTCCAGCTTGACAATATCTTTCCTATAACATGGTGCCCAGAACTGAACACAATACTCTAAATGCGGCCTCACCAATGTCTTATACAACTGCAACATGACCTCCAAACGTCTATAAATACTCTGGCCGATGAAGGCCAATGTGCCAAATGTCTTTTTGACCACCCTATCTACCTGTGACTCCACCTTCAAGGAACCATGCACCTGCACTCCTTGATCCCTCTGCTCCACAACGCACCCAGAGCTCGATCAATCAGTGTAGATCCTGCCTATGCAACACCTCACATTTCTCTGAAATTCCATCAACCATTCCTCAGCCTACTTGGCCAATCGATCAAGATCCTGCTGCAATTTTTCACAACCATCTTCACTATCTGTAAAACCACCCACTTTCATCTGCAAACTTTCTAATCTTGTCATGTTGTGCTCTCATCCAAATCAGTGATATAGATGACAAACGGTAACGGGCCCAGCAACTAACCATGAGGCACGCCACTAGTCACAGGCCTCCAGTGCTAGAAGCAACCTTCCACCACCACCCTCTGCTTCCTTCCATGAAGCCAATTTTCTATCCATTCATGTGTAGGAAAGAATATACTGCATATACTGGTTTAAATCGAAGGTAGACACAAAATGCTGGAGTAACTCAGCGGGACAGGCAGCATCTCTGGAGAGGAAGAATGGGTGACGTTTCGGGTTGAGATCCGAAACGTCACCCATTCCTTCTCTCCAGAGATGCTGCCTGCCCTGCTGAGCTACTGCAGCATTTTGTGTCTACTTTCTATCCATTCATCTGTCTCTCCTTGGACCCCATGCGATCTAACCTCCCAGAGCAGCCTCCCATGCGGGAGTTTGTCGACTGCCTTGTTGAAGTCCATATATACAACATCTACAGCTCTGCCCTCATCAACCTTTATAGTCACGTCTACAAAAACGTCAATGAGATTTGTGAGACACAATCTCCCACGTGCAAACCGATACTGACTATCCCTAGTCAGCCGTTGTTCGTCTAGATACCTGTATATCCTATCCCTCAGAATGCTCTAAGAAGGAAGTCTGAAGAAGGGTCTCGACCCAAAAACATTGCCTATTTTCTTCGCTCCATAGTTGGCTGCCTCACCCGCTGAGTTTCTCCAGCATTTTTGTATACCTCAGAATACTCTAGTAACTTTCCAACTACAGATGTTAAGCTCACTGGCCTATAGTTCCCAGCATTTTCGCTGCAGCCCTTCTTGAACAGACGCACAACATTTGCCACCCTCCAGTCTGCCGGCACCTCTCCTGTATTTAAAGACGACTCGTAAATTTCAACCAGGGCTCCCGCTACTTCCTCTCTCGTTTCCCACAATGTCCTCGGAAAAATCTGACCAGGCACTGGAGATTTGTCTACCTTCATACATGATAGTACCTTCAGCACCACTTCGACTGTAGCACTGACTGCTCACAAGACACTTCCATTGACTGCCCCAAGTTCCTCTTTCTCCTGTCTTTCTCCTATGTAAATACAGAGGACAAATACTCATTGAGGACCTTGCCCATCTATTGGGGTTCCACACAGAGGTGACCGCTTTGATTCCTGAGAGGTCCCACTCTCTAGTTACCCTTTTCCCCCTTATGTATTTATAAAATCTCTTGGGATTGCCCTTAATGCTGTCTCCTGGCTCCTTTTTGCCCTTCTGATTTCCTTTTTTACTTTGTTCCCGAAACTGCTCCAGGGATGCACCTGTTCCCAGCTGCCTATACCTGTCCCACACGTCCTTATTCTTGACCAATGCCTCAAGTTATCTCGCCAACGTCCTTACGTTTGCCTGCCTTGCACTATAGGGACATGCATAGCCTGAGTTTTTGTCAGCATACTGTTAAAAACATCCCACTTCGCTGATGTTCCTTTCCCCTGAAACAACCTGCCCCAATCAACTTGAGCAAGACTTTCTCTCATACCTTCAAAGTTGACATTACCCCAATTTAGCATTTTAGCATGTGGCCCTCTCTGTCTCTACCCATAACTGTCTTAAACCTAATCGAACAGCGATCACTGGTCCCAAAAGGCTCCTCCATGAACATTTCATTCACTTGCCGTTCCCAATTTCCCAAGACTAGATCAAGTGTTGCCCTCTCTTGCGTGGGGCCCTCTACATATTGTCGAAGGAAACTCTCCTGAATACCTTTGAGAAATTGCACCCCATCTAAATGTTTCACATCATGATTTTCCCAGTCAACATAATGGCTCGGCACGAGGGCTTGACTGAGACCTGAATATTAGAATGGATGAAGAAACATATATAATAAATCATGACTATATCTCCAAGGACGGATTAATGATTAATACTCCATTCACCATCATACTTCTTACACTCTTTTTCTCTATCTTTTCCTACCTTTAAAAAATTTTTTAGAAAAATGTATAGAAACATATAATCTTAAATTTTTAATACTAATAAGAATATAAACTACTAATATCATGAAGGTATTATTAATATCATGTATTTTCAAATATATAAAATATATAGTCTTAAATTTTAAAATCAATGATAATACAAATATTATTAATAGTATGAATATATCATTAATATCATGAAGGTATTATTAGTATTATGTATTTTCAATTGTATAAAATACATAGTCTTAAATTTTAAAATTAACGATAATACAAATATTACTAACAGTATGAATTTATCATTAATATTATGTATTTTCAATTATATAAAATATATAGTCTTAAATTTTAAAATCAATGATAATACAAATATTATTAAGAGTATGAATATATCATTAATATCATGTATTTTCAGCAATGCAAAATAATGTACTTTGTTATTATTATGTTTCTATAATAAAAATACTTAACAAAAAAAAAACAAAAAAAACATTGGGGAAGTTAAAATCCCCTACTCTAACAACCTGATTTAACTTGCAGCTATCTGCAATCTCCTGGCATATTTATTCTTCTAATTCTTGTTCACTATTTGGGGCTCTGTAGAGCACCCCCAAAGAGGTGATCATTTCTTGTTCCTCATGCCAAAGGCTTGCGGGTTTGCAGGTTAATTGGCCTCTGTAAGTTACCCTCACTGTGTAGGGAGTAAATGCGAAAGGATAACATAGAACTAGTGTGATTGATGGTCGACGTGCACTGGGTGGGCTGAAGGGCATGTTTCCATACTGTCTCTCCAAACTAAACTAGACTAATTAAGAAAGAAAACTCAACTCGGTGTTAAAATGTGTCATTCCTGTGCAAGATACTTTTTTTTAATGCCAGTCACCCACTAGAGGGCATAAATATCCATAGAATTACAATGTAATGTATTCACATAGATCCTAAAGTCTGCCCTGGTTATTACATATTTTCCCTCCTTAGATTAAATCATTCATAAAATAATATATTTACAAGTTACAATCCAATATGACAACATTTAAAATTAGCTTTTCTCTACTTAGAAATTACTGATTTTCTTGTTTTGACTGATGCAGTCAGTTTGTGCTGGACTATCACCAATCGATGTCAACACGTTACTTTGCCATGTTCCTTCTTAAGGTTTTTTGCTATCAGTAAGAGACGAGGAGTCCTCTTGATCCGTCATATGCTCACCTTTGCCAAATTGGTTATGTTGTGCAAGAAGGAACTGCAGATGCTGATTTACCCCAAAGATAGACCCAAAATGCTGAAGTAACTCAGCGGGTCAGGCAGCATCTCTGGAGAAAAGGAATAGGTGACGTTTTGGTTTGAGATCCTTCATCAGACTTTTTTTCTAACAGAAGTACGTGCTAGGCTCTGGCTTCACTCATCCCGGTCTCTTCTGACCTGTCTGCCAGTCACAAATTCAGCAGTGCCTGTAGTTGCATGTGATGTAATCTGGTGTAATAAGAAACATGTAACTTTTTTGTCTCAGTTTCATCTCCTGAGATCATTGTCTTTCATCGAACCTACTCCTGCTTCTCCGAGTAATCAAAGTATTGCACCTAGATTTTGCTAGTGCATCTGCTCTCTTTTTCTTGACGTGAAAATATCTATTTTGCCTGTAACACCTGTCATATCTTGGAAAATAGCCATAGCTGAAGCTATCCTGAATGGAAATCTATTATATTAAAACTTTCCAAAGAATGTACTTATTGTTGAGTACTCCTTTCAACCTTACTCTAGCATATTTTGTTGCTAACTATGTGACATCATAAAAATCATAAATTGCTAGTGAATTCCTGTAGTCTCTTAGTTCTGCCCAATTCTTAATTTATGCTTCAATGTAGAGGTTGTGCTTTGATAGACTGAAGTATAATATTATTTTGGGTAATTCATGGGTTCCAGGTCTTAAATGATCAAATTCATTATAAAACATCGTCGGATACTTGCTCAGTACAACTTACCCCCCAGTGTTGGTGTAAAGGAGGTTGGAAAACTTGGCTCACTAACCTCCACCCTGTGTAAGATATGTATTCTGCATTCTCCCCAAAGCTTCCACATCCTTCCTGTACTGCGGCAATCATTGCTATGCACAATACTCTAAATGTTCAAGGTTTCAAGGTCAGTTTATTGTCACATGTACCAATTAAGGTACAGTGAAACTTGAGTTACTATGCAGCCATAATAAGTGAAAAGCAACAAGACACACAACCACTGAAAAGTTAACATGAACATCCACCACAGTGGATTCCACATTCCTCACTGCGATGGCAGGCAATAAAGTTCAATCTCCTTCCTCACCAACCCCTAGGTTTTCATAGCTGTGACATGACTTGCCAACTTTTATACAGTGCCTTGACTGATATAGGCAAGTATGCCGTATTCTTTCTCTACCATCCTATCTACTAGTGTTGCCAGTCTCGGGGAACAACCGACTTGCACTCCTCTGTACATCAGTGCTCCTCAAGGTCCTACTTTATACTTGTATCTTGAGTTTCACCTCCCAAAGCACAACACCTCTCACTTGACCAGAATAAGCTCCATCTGCCATTTTTCTATATTTCCAATGGATCTATATCCTGCTGTATCCTTTGATAACCTTACTGGGACAGTTTAGAAAAGGTCATATATGGCAGGCTAGTAAAAAACAAAACGCCCATGCGATCTCGTGGGGTAGGAAGAGGTGATGGTAAATTGGATCCAAGATGACCTCAGTGACACGAAACAAAGGTTGAAAGCTTTTATTTTTATAATTGAAACTTTCTTTGCTAATGGGGTTCCACTGAGTTTAGATGCAATAGGTGTGGTTAACAAGTTTGTGAATGATACAAAGCTTGGATATGGGTTAACAGTCTGATGGAAAGCTTCAGACTGCAGAAAGATATTGATGGTCAGGTCAATTGGGCCAGAAAATGATATGAAATTTCATCCAGAGACGTGTACGTTTTGCATTCGTAAGAGTGCATCAAGTCAAGGAATGTACAATTGAGACTGCAGATGCTGGAATATGGAGCAGGAAGCAAACTACTGGAGCAGCTCTGAGTCAGGCAACATCTGTGGAGGCAGAGACATTTTTGACCTTTCAGGTTGAGACCTTATGATGGGATTCGGTGTGGAGGGATGAAAGCAAGTATAGATAAAGAAGGTGATGGGATGAAGTGGGAGCTGTCAGGTGGCGTCATTTTGGGAGGTGGTGTGAGCTTACTCCATATTCCCACCGCACCCTGTGGGAGAAAAAGGTGCCCCTTTGGTTCCGAATAAATCTTTCCCCTCTCACTTTAAACCTGTGCCCACTTGTTTTTGATTTCATTACCCTGGAAAATTCATTACTCTGTGCAGTCACTCTATCTATTCCTTCCATTATTTTATACACCCCTCTATAAGATCAGCCCTCAGATTTTGTGCTTCATGGAATAAAGTTCTCACCTGCCCAACTTCTCTCTATAACTCAGATCCTTGAGTTCTGGCAACATCCTCCTAAAATCTTCTCTGCACCCTTTCCAGCTTAATAGCAATCCTAATAACTTTTTCCAGTTTAATGAGTGGGGGATGGATTGCCAATTACATGTGCTGCTTTTTCCTGGATTGTGTTGAGGTTCTTGAGGGTTGGCGGCACTCTTTGGAATTTGGGGTGAAACCAGAGGAAATCCACACTATCGCGTGTAAGCATATGTATCGCAAGTACAAGCTATGCAGTTCTATAGAAGTCAGTGAGGCCACATTTAAAGTATTGTGTTCAGTTTTGTTCACCATGTTTTTGGAAAAATGTTGGCAAACTGGAAAGAGTGCGGAGAAGATTTACGAGGATGTTGCCAGGACCGAAGGGTCTGAGCTATAGGGAGAGGTTGAGCAGGCTAGGACTTTATTGCTTGAAGTGCAGGAGATGAGGGGTGATCTTAGAGGTGTACAAAATCATGAGAGTAATAGATCAGGTAAACGCACAGAGTGTTTTGGCCGGAGTAGGGGAATCAAGAACAAGAGGGTATACATTTAAGGTGAAGGGGGAAAAGATTTAATTGGGACCTGAGGAGAACGAGCTGCCGGAGGAAGTAGTTGAGGCAGGTACTATCGCAATGCTTAATAAGCATTTAGATAGGTATATGGACAGGATAGGTTTAGAGGGATATGGGGTAAACACAGGCATGTGGAACAAGTGTAGATGGGGCTTGTTGGTCGGTGTTGACAAGTTGGATCTAAGGGCCTGTTTTTATGCTGTGTGGCTCAATGACTAGCACAAGATTAACAACAGGTCACTGGAGCTGTGAGGCAGCACATCTCACCATCCTTTATAACCACCTTCCGTGTTGATAGATATTCTGTGCTTCTGTCATTAAGAATTTTGTTACATTTCATATTAGCAATTGACAAAAAGATAATTGGTCTTTTCTGAATCATTCACTGATATCTGTAGAGGGCAGCAGTCACCATGATTTGCACTGAAGAGAAAACAGTTCTTATTTTTTGACCAGTCTGAAGAAGGGTCTCGACCCGAAACGTCGCCTATCTCCTTCGCTCCTTAGATGCTGCTGCACCCGCTGAGTTTCTCCAGCTTTTTGTGTACCCTCTTATTTTTTTTTGTTGAATTTAGGGTTTATTTGTGTTTCTGATACCAAATATCATGAGCAATTTAAATTTTCAAATTGGGTTTGGGTGCAAAAATTGGCGCCTTACTTTGTTTGAAACATTGTGTGTAAAGGTCGAGGAAAAATAGAGTTTTGCTTACTTTGTTACCTTTAATTCTTATCTATGCACTGTTAAAGAAAAAAAGGTCTATAATCTTCATAGGTTAACTTGCTTGAAGAGAATGTCTGGACTTTAGATATTAGGGAATCAGTGCAGAAACAAGGTCTTCAGCACACCGATTCATTTCAGAAGTACAATCGCACTAGGGACAATATACAATTTTACCAATGCCAATTGACCTACAAACCTGTACATCTTTAGAGAGTGGGAGGAAACCACCCAGAGAAAACCCATATGGTCACAGGAAGAACGTACAAACTACTTACAGGCAGCACGCCTACTCAGGATCGAACCTGGGTCTCTGGCGCTGTAAGGCAGTAACTCTACCACTCTACTGTGCCATCCTAAATATCTTCGTCTGGAGATATTGGCATGTTATTTTCACTTCAGCAGTAACTTTTGCTAATTGAAGAATTTTGAATGACCATTTGCAGAGTACTTTAGGGACAAATAAGTGAGAAGTGTGCGCAAGAGTGCCCTTGAAGTAATATGGCACTTTATCCTTGGACTCAACAAATAGGTCTGTACATTCGACCTTTGCAAAGAAATTCAAATTGTTTGAGGCTCTGCAGAATAAATAATCGGGTTCAGTTTAGTTTTCATGAGTCAACTGAGAGCTGATTTTTTTTAAACCTTTTTGGCAAATTACAAATCCTCCGCCAAAATGTTATAAGAATATATCAGTTAATAAGAAGTTGAATTTATTGCAAAATTATAGTTTATGCACAAATATTTTGAATAACTTGCAAACCAATAACTCATTGTTTTGTAAGCTTCTGATATATTAAAAAAAACGAGGCAGATCTCTTTAACCGCATTCCTGGTGGGATTTGAGTGTTTCTGTTTTGACGATAGGTGAACACCCCAATTGCAGTGGGTCATCTCTCTTGTTCCTCTCCAAGACAGCTGAAATTGAATAATATTAGTTTTGTGCTTCACTGATCTATTCATAACCTTCTCACCCTCAGCTGAAAGGTAACGAAAAAACAGTTACAGAAAAAAATATGATTTAACAAGCGCTTTTTGGATTTTTGCAAGGGCAAATGATACCATCTTTGATCTTTCAAAAAGTATATGTCTTGTAGAACTTAAAACATAAAACGAACTATTTGGCCAAACTGTATGAATATTCTCCCACTATACTTCACTGGACCGTTACAGATTATCCTTCTATTCCTCCTGTATTTATCAGATTACATGGATGTAATTACCTCTTGTGGTTTGACAGAAATGGAAGTCACTGGTTAACCATTTTGCAGCTATCTTTCTAAAATAGCTATTTATGTTCTCTGTGGCTAGGCTGCATCAAAATCATGATTCTTCTCTGCCTCTGTTGTTTAATATGACTACAGTACCTGTTCTAATTCTTCCTTTTTGGTTCTGTGAGGCTATATTCTCTCTAGGTTTTGTTGCAATCAATCTAATTGTGACCAGTGCATATTCAACAATGCTGTCTTTACCCTCCCTTCCATCAGTACCTTCTTCCTTTTCGGTATGACATTATCTAAAAGCTTGCTGTCAACTTTCACAGCAATGCCAGTGAAATGTAGCTCTACTCTATGCCTCAGTATTGTCAAAGAGTGAATTTTGGACAAATATTTCTTTCATTTAAACAACAGGGTGGGAAGTTGTAGTCTTTTGTTCCAGCCACAAAATCGAGACCTTCACTATTTCATCTAAAATTGTAGTTTTCAGTCGAGTTGGACAGTTCTTAATCATGGCATATTTTTTCACCCCAGTCCATAACCTCTTCATCACAAAGGCCTTAATTTCCTGTTTTAGGACATCTGTCCATTCATAAACTCTCGCTTGTGCCTCTGCCACCTTCAGATGAAACTGTTCCAATGCTCTGCTGGCTGGCATGCCATTTTTCACCCTTTGTAAACTTCATCCTCACCAACATATATTCTGCATATATCCTATCCCAACACCAGACAAACATGTTCATCATACCTTTGTCGATTTACCAAAGTTGGCCCCATAACCTTCAAATACTCCTTATCCAATTTAACTCCAAAGTTCTCAGCCACTCATGCTATCTATCCTTTGGTATCTCCTTTGATGTTCACTGGTTGCTTTTTTTTTTCTTCATGCAAACACATTCATTCTACAAATGAACTAGGGCATGTTACTGCCAATGTTAAAAACTCACAAATCAGCAGGATATATTTAATTTATAGCTTGATTCATTGTTTTATGGGTTCTGTCCCAGGCAGTCACATTGCTATTGTCTTAATCAAAGTGCAAAATAATGCAATGTTCGTCCTGTTCCTGTCTCGACGCGAAACATCACCCATTCCTTCGCTCCGTAGATGCTGCCTCACCCGCTGAGTTTCTCCAGCATTTTTGTCTACCTTCGTCCTGTTCCTGGTGGTCAGTTAACATAAAAAAAATTAAACTCATCATGTCTTGGAAACAAAGTATAGAATATATTATGTGTTTAAGTCTATAAAATTCCTTGTAGTAGTTGTAATTTGTTCATTTGGCAAGCTGTAGTATAATTTGCAGAACCGTTTAATGACGAGTAAAGCATCTGTCCTTTAAGAACTTATTTTCTGTTTTGAGAGGGATATTGTTTCTCTGTAATGTTTCATCATTGAAATTGCATCATTTAAAAAATGTTATTGCTTTATTTTTGCCCTCTATTATTTTCTTTGACGCGTTATACCCTTGAAGAAGCAGCATAAAAAATGCCAAGAACTATTGACTGTTTACCAGAATTATCTGTCTGAACAGAAAGAGAAACTGAATCAATCGTTGCATGAATGCAACAATGGGAAACTCGAGGTAAGTCACAAATTTCCCTATTCAATGTGATAGAAATGTTGAGGGCAAAAGAAATGTGAATTGAGTTGTTCTTTACACTCTTCCACCTGCAGCAGATAAACTGATTAACTTTTGTCACATGGGTAAACATTCTGCTTGAACACTTGTTGGAGTGCTCCGTGAATGGTGAAATATTACAGTAAACAGTCATAGGTTGAGAAAGTATGGGGAGAGTTATTCCAGACAGTGCTCCATTGCAAGCAAGTTGGTTGCACAGTTTGCATTTCCAAGAGTCAAGAGAGTTTTATTGTCATGTGTCCCAGATAGGACAATGAAATTCTTACTTGGTGCAGCACAACAGAATATGTAAACATAATATAAAACGTAGTCGAGAGAATAAATAGTCTTGTTCACAATAAACCCTCATTCCTTTTGGTAAAATGGAATTGATATCTGAATTTATATTTGTAAATGTAATTACAGCTAATTATGATGTAATATTTACAATTCATGTCAAATTTCATTGGTTTGATGTACAAAGTCTGGTGGAAAGTTTTGCCCGTATCTGGAATGGCAATAAAATAAGACACAGGAAATTTGCAGAATGTTGGAAGATGCTATATACATATTTGAGTATACTTTATTAAAGTCAGAAACTATGGTTTAAGGCTGCAAGACTTTTGTGTGCCATGCCAAATGATTTTTAACTTTAATTACATTTCATGAACCTCATTCTTTTTGGGAAAACTCATTTTGCCACAGGACAAATCTGATCAGTTCCTACGTTATGATGTGTCACAAAGTTGAGAGTCATACTACATACTATCAGCTTTATTATTTATATTCATTCATTGAGATACTTTTAACTTGTAAAGCAGCCTATCCTTGTTTGCTGGAGAAAATAATGGAAAGCATCCTATTTGATCTGGTGCAGTCCTTTTGATAGTCCTGGGTGGGGGGGGGGGGGGTGTTGTGGGGGGAAATGTTAAGCTAGAAAACAGGCTGTATCACAATTTTTGGTAACAAAGCATCCCATCAGCGCAAGCGACGATAAGGCAAGTTGTAATAAAAAATATTGTGGTTGTAATGGCAGTTTATTATAATCTTTCAAGGGATCTTTCCTCTAGCCACTATGATTGAAGTCAGGGGTAAGGAGATAATTTTGATACGCATGCGAGCCCTCCACGAGACATTCAAAGCCGTCCAAAGATAAATCTTCAAAACACAGTCTCTTAATTAATAGCTTCTTTATTGTCGTAGTAAAAACAGTAAGATATTCATCCAACTTCTTGTTTAAGTACACTTTGATCTTACTCATAGTCACACTCGTGCATGGTCGAAAGCTGTGCCTTCTCCCCCATGCTTCCTCCAACTAAAATTAAAATTAGTAGCGCGTCCATGTGAGAATCCCAGCCACAAACACGCCTCCTACTACGTAACAAATCCCACCCAGATAATTACAGGCAGATAAAATTTAAAGGTAACTGGTTATAATTATAACATGCTGAGTTAAACTAAATGGCTACTACATACCGGCTCCTAATTATTCTGAGTATATAATGAGGCAATTACTAATAGACATCAAAAAAGTAGCTATAAAGGCATAACATATATCAAAAACAAAAAATAGCATGCATTATATATCAGCATTCAGACTTCTTCAGCGATTCTTCCATCTTTGCTTTCTAGAAGCAAGCATAACATGGTTATTGGTCTTATTAAAACATTGTTCTTAGTCTGAAGTCGTACTGTGCGCACCAGACCCTTAACGTCAGGCATGATACCCAGTATATAGTCCAAAACATATTTTCATTGTGAAACATCAGTAACCTTAACGTCATGCATGATACCTAGTATATAGTCCAAAACACAAAAGTCCAAAGTTTTGACAGCATGAAATTTCTTCCACCATGTCCGATCAACTCATGAATATGTTGTAACAATAATGTTGATATGTGAAAGTCCTTCAAGAGAATAATAGGATGTTTAGCCTTTTCAGGCATTGCCAATCTATTTAAGCGACCACTCACTCTCAGAAGTCCTTCCTCGAATACTGGATCAAGCTTGTACAATTGACTGCCCCTTTTGACACCATGTACCCCAGCTTCTAACCTTGATATTTCTTCTTTGTATTTCTGTCTTTGACAGAAATAAATAATCGCGCTTACCACTTTGAGGAGATCATCAAGATGTAAACCCTGTACGTCATATGATGCCGTAAAAACCTGCATCTTCTTTTCAACCTTTTCCTTCAGTATTTCAGGATCTTCTTCAAAGATACCTTCAGCAATCTCTTTCCTTTTTCGAGCAAATAGCAATAACCTTGTTCTTAGTTTAAGAAACCAAGCAACCACAGTCACCAACTTATTCCATGATGAAAAGTGGGTAATTAAATCATTTGTAGTGTTTGATGAATCTTTAGCAATAACGTTCACTGTGATGTTTTGTTTAATTTCCGGATCATTAGCAGAGATTTCAAATCCCAGCTCAAGTTTTTGCCATTCTCTAACTGGCTTACAGAGAAACTCTGGTCCATTGATCCATCTCTTATTGCTTAAGAAGCGGTCTGCTGTTGGTCCTCTAGAAGCTTCATCCGCAGGATTTTCCTTTGTGTTAACAT
The DNA here is from genome assembly GCA_035221665.1 of Okamejei kenojei. NCBI lineage: Eukaryota > Metazoa > Chordata > Chondrichthyes > Rajiformes > Rajidae > Okamejei > Okamejei kenojei. The sequence continues at coordinate 149,025,765 of CM069131.1, forward strand.
ATTTCCATTGTGAAACATCAGTAACTCCCAATACAAAAGAGATTCTGTTTGCTACAAATGTCAAAAAATGTTTGTTCTCATTGTTGAAGTATCTAAGCACCGTTATACTATCAGTCCAGAGGATAGATTCTTCCAGTTGAAGCTGTAGTTCTTTTTGCAGCAATATGTCAACTTTGCCAGCAGCGTGTTAGTCATTTTCTACTTATTTTGTTTTTTTAGTATGTCACAATGTGTGTTCTTAATGCTTCTTGATGTGTCTTGTGTGGGGGGTGGTGTGGAGGGGTAAGGGGGAAACCGCATCGGTTGCCTCCTCCACGGAGAGGCGACTTTTTCCATGTCGCCTCCCTCGCGGCCTAACACAAAGCATTGGTGCGGCCTTTCCCGGAGACGCGCCCGGGGATTCAGCAGCGGGCGCAGCGTAGACTTTTTCATCCAGGAGCGGGCGATCCCTCGCGGGGGATCTCCAGATGGGAGCGCGGCAGCCAGAAGCCGCGGTCTGCAGAGCTCCAGCTGGCGTGGCGTCCGGAGCCTGGGATCCCTCGTTGGGGACCCCGGAGGAGAAGAGCTCTGACCGCCGGCCCGTGGCCTACTTCTAACCGCGGATGCAGCAGGGACTTGCCATCCGGAGCGGGATCCCTCCCCGGGGATCCCTGGAGAAGAGCTCCGACCTCCGGCCCGCGGCCTACAACATCTTTGAAGCCGCGGTCTGCGGTGCTTCTAACTGCTGCGCGGCAGGGACTTTAGATCTTTGACCGCCGGTCTGCGGCCTACACCATCTTGAAGCTGCGGTCTCCGGTAGGGAAGCACCGATTCAGGACTTACCTTATCTGCACATCTGGCCGCCTGCAATGGCGACTGCGGAGGGTTGGTGGTCCCGACCACGGGGGAAAATGGACGACTGACTAAACTTTGTGCCTTCCACCACAGTGTTGAATGCTGTGGTGGATGTGTGTGTGTTACATTTTTATTGTGTAGTGTGTGTTTTTAATTCTACCGCTGCTGGCAAGTTCATTTCACTGCACTTTATTGTGTACGTGACGAATAAATCGGACTATTGACTATTGACTAAGACTACGGCAGTAAGTTCCATTCTGGGAATTGTCATTTGTTTCAATGGTGCAACTCTGGCCTTTCCCAATAAGGATGTCCCGCCTTCTCATCAAGCTTTCTGTACAAAAGGTAGCCGAACTTCCATGATCCAAAAATGCACATGTTTGCAGCACTGTATTCCCATTGCTATTCCTTACCTGAACTGGTAAGATAGAGAAAATACAGGTTTCTACCCCGGTCCCAATATGGGTAGTTATCTGAGGTGAGGGGACAGCATCACTAGCAACTGGCATGGCTTCTTCTCCTGTTCTACTTGCTCTGGCTTCTTCTTTACAGTGTAAAGTACTTCAGGTTGATCTTACTTGCACTTATCACAAGTTATAGGACTCTCACAGTCTTTAACCATGTGTCCTTTTTCAAACATCCAAAACAGATTCCCTTCTTTAAGAAATCCATCTTTTCTTTATATTCCTTTATCTTGAATCTTTGACACCACCGTATCGTGTGACCAACTTCATCACATAACAAACAAAATCCTTTTTGCTTGATAGTAGATACATCTCCTTTCATTCCATCTGTCATTTCCATAGGTATTATAGCAGTAGCAAAACTGTCTCCCTTAGGTCCTGATCTTCCTTTTGTTTTAGTAAAGGTAGAACCCTTGACAATTGCAATTGGTTTATGATCTTGAACACTCACGTGGCGTGGATCTGACATGAACCGTACTTCCCTTTGTAAGAAAGCCACCAAGTCTGGTAACATGGCTACTCGATTCTTTGTTTCCATTATCTGGCCTGCTTTATCTCCCCATTTTTGTCTAAATCTAAAGGGCAGTTTTAGAATGATGGCTTTAGTATTAAGTAAGTAAGTAAGTTTATTGGCCAAGTATTCACATACAAGGAATTTGCCTTGGTGCTCCGCCCACAAGTAACAACATGACATACAGTGACAGTTACGAATGACTCAGAAAACACTAAACATTAATAATGATAAAACATTAATGATAAAACACCATTAATGATAAAACACCAAGCATGTGAACCAACAAAATACCAGATCAAAGGGAGGCTACAGATTTTTGGCTGTTGAGTAGAGCAACTACTCGTGGATAAAAACTGTTTTTGTGTCTGGCTGTGGCAGCTTGGACAGTCCGGAGTCGCCTTACTAACAAGATTCAATTCTTCCATGTGGTCGAGATTTTTCATCAAGCTACAACAACCTCTAAGAAATTTCGCAACCTCATTTAATGCCTCCAGATCTTCTGACTTGATATCTTCCCAAGCTTCGGCCTTCTTCATGTATGCGTTATCATAATGTTCTTTAAGTAACTTTCTTGCCTCTCGATAGCCTTGGCTTCCAGGCCTATTTAGACAACTTTCTACAAGCGCCTTAGCACCTTGTGTAATGCACCAGAAATCATAAGCGCTCTTTTTCATCAGTAGTTTTCTTTTCTACTCCTTCGTGAAATGCCATTATGAAAGCTTCATACTGCAAAGGATCATCATAATATCTAGGAATTTCTATTGGTGGTAGGGTGGAAGAGAGATTTTATTGAGCTATGAGCTTGTTGATTTCAGCTTGATTCCTCAGCAATTGAAAGAATTCACCTTGAGATCCTTGGCTTGGCACAAATGTACGATAAACAGGCCTCTGAAAAGAATACTGGTCTGAGTAAGCTTTGTCACAAGTCATATGACTAGTTGATTGTCCCTGACTAGGCCTCTTTGTATCATGAACAGGGATCATCCAATCTTGGCTTGCTCGAGCCTGTGTATTAGGCCTCAGAAAGGAGTACCGAGTTGCTGGTTTGTCCCGAACCTCGACAGTAATTTGCTTCAGTCTAGCACCCTGTTGCTGAGATTAAGTTTTGTCGCCCATCAACTGGCTTCGTGCTGGGTTCTGAGTCACGAGGCCGGATATCCTCTGGCTGCAGATTTTATTTAGCTGTTGTTTCCTTTTGAGCAGTCCCTCTTCTGTAATAAGAGCTCATCCCATCAGATGCTTTAGAGCCGCATCTTGAACCCTCACATTCCATTATCTCCTTCTTCGATTTGACAACTGCCAACTTTGTGGGTTGTTCCAGCTGTTCTTTTAGTCGCCTCATCTCTCCTTTCAGCTGTTCTTCTTGTCGCTCAATCTCATGTTTCTTCTCCAAGGCATCCGCTTGTATTTAGGGAGTGACTAAATCAGCTTTGACTTCCATTCGAGCAGAGGCCTTTGACACTGAACTGGCTTTCAAACCAGATTTATGTCTTGATCTCCGTGTAGATACATTCGAGATACTATCATGTGGTGTAATCTCCTCTTCCATTTCAGCACCATGTTGCATCGCACTTTCAACTGTAGGGTGCGTAAGTTGTTCGATTTTAAGTAACCACATCTGCACATAATCTACAAACTCATCAAAAAATTCCAATCTTTCTTGGAACCACCGGGTGTGGCTTTTGAGTTCTTCCTGAGGCAGCTTTAAATGCAGCAATGCTTTTTGCTTTTCTCCAACCTCGTGACCAAGGCTGAATAATTCCCCCAGATTAGATTGCACTATCTTAGCATTTTCTTTTGATTCCATTAGTTTCTTCTGGATTTCAATGTTCTTGACCATCTGCTTCCATAACTTGTTTCTCTCCTTCTGGGTTTCTTTCAGGTAGGTTTCTTCTCCACCTGGCTTGCTTGTTGAAGATTCCATGTCTCCCTCTGGTGGTGCTCCTTTGCCTGCCTTACCTGCTTCATCTTGCTCCATGGATTTAAACAGGTCTTGGCAGATTGCCCAATCTGCTAATTGGACAAACAGGAACTCTTCAGTTTGTTTCAGTCACTATTGATAAACATACTGCACCGTGTTCTGCAAACACCAGATGAGAAACTAAAACAAACTGGACTTTCTGAAACCATCCAAATATTTTCGAAGTATTTCTTAGACCAGACCAGTGTACATAGGTTTAAGGTGAGAGTGGAACGATTTTAAACGGGCAACTTTTTCACAGAGAGTGGCGGGTACACGGAATGAGTTGCATGTAGAGGTAGTTGAGGCAAGTACAATAACACCATTTAAAAGGTTTAGAGCCAAATGGGCTACATGTGTGCAAATCGGGCGTGCTTAGATGGGCCATCTTGGTTGAGTTGGACTGAAGGGCTCCTTTCTGTGCTGTACGACTATAATTCTATTTTGCGTTGCTTTATTTAATATTTTTCCTCATTAATTTGAAAGAATGAATTTTATTACATATCTCAATTTTTTGGGTAGCAATTTATGAATTTTGTAAGGGTGAATTTTTGTAACCCAAACAGCTATAACATTGTGGTTGCCTGTATTCTTACACTGCTGTAGGGCAGGGAGTTCCAGTGATGATAAAGGAATAGCAGTCTATTTTCAAGCCAGAAATTTGTACACCTTAGTTCTGTTCTGTGTGCTTGCTTCTCTTGTCTTTCTTGGATTTGCAGTTATGGCTCTGGTAGGTATTGATACAGTCAGTCAATGCAAAGTATACCTGCAGTTGAATCCAAAAGTAATTTATAAATAAAACTTGGCAACAATATGAGAGCTATGCATACAGGTTTGCAGTCACATTTTTAAAAGCAGGGGAATTGAATGAATTTATAGGTAGACAAAAATGCTGGGGAAACTCAGCGGGTGAGGCAGCATCTATGGAGCGAAGGAAATAGGTAACGTGTCAGGTCGAAACCCTTCTTCAGACTAATGTGGGGGGGGGGGGGGGCGGGGAGAAGAAAGGAAGAGGTGGAGCCAGTGGGCTGAGGGAGAGCTGGCGATGGGAACATAGGGACTACCTGAAATTAGAGGTCAATGTTCATACCGCTGGGGTGCAAACTGCCCAAGCAAAATATGAGGTGCTGCTCCTCCAATTTACGCTGGGCCTCACTCTGGCCACGGAGGAGGCCCAGGATAGAGAGGTCGGATTCAGAATGGGAGGAGGAGTTGAAGTGCTGAGCCACCGGGAGATCAGGTTGGTTATTGCGAACCGAGCGGAAGTGTTGGGCGAAGCGATCGCCAAGCCTCACCGATGGTCTCACCGATGTAGAGCAGCTGACACCTAGAGCAGCAGATGCAATAGATGAGGTTGGAGGAGGTGCAGGTGAATCTCTGCCACACCTAGAAAGAGGTAAAGCGACAAGTGTAGCATTTTTTGCAGTTGCAAGGGAAAGCAGAACAGCGGAGGGATCATGTTGGAGGTGGCAAAAATGTTGGAGGATTATTTATTGTATGTGACGTCTGGTAGGGTGGAAGGTGAGGACAAGGGGGACTCTGCCCTTGTTGCGAGTGGGGGGATGGGGAGTAAGAGCAGATCACAGGGGTATAGAAGAGACCCTGGTGAGAGCCTCACCTATAGTAAAAGAGGGGAACCCCCGTTCCCTGAAGAATGAGGACATCTCCGATTCCCTGGTGTGGAACACCTCACCCTGGGTGCAGATGCGGCGTAGGAATTGGAAGTAGGGGATGGAGTCCTTACAGGAAGCAGGGTGGGATGAAGTGTAGCCCAGATAGCCATGGGAGTCAGTGGGTTTATAGTGGATGTTGGTCAGTAGTCTATCACCTGTGATGGAGATAGTGAGGTCAAGAAATTGTTTGGGAAATGTCGGAAATGGTCCAGGTGTATTTGAGTGCCGGATGGAAGTTAGTGGTGAAATGGATGAAGTCAGTGAGTTGTGTGGGTGCAGGAGGTAGCACCAATGCTGTCGTTGATGTAGCGGAGGTAGAGTTCGGGAATAGGGCCACAAGGATTGTTGTACCCTACAAAGAGGCAGGCATAGCTGGGGCCCATGCACGTGGCCATAGCTGCGCCTTGTATTTGGAGGAAATGGGAGGACTCAAACGAAAAGTTATTAAGGGTAAGGACCAGCTCCGCTAGGCGGAGGAGAGTATCAGTAGACGGGGATTGGTTGGTTCTACAGTCGTTGTGAATTTATGCTGGTTTATCGCATCCAGGAGATTTAGAGGATACTCAGATCTGTTTCAGAAATTTTCAGAAAAAGAATTTAAAAAATGGTTCACTAAATCAAATAAAACCTTCAGCTTTAACATATCGAGGATTCTCTGTAGAAATTGAGAATTTAAGAGAATTGACCAGAGGATAAGAAACAGTATGGAAATAGGAGTTGGAGTGGGCCATTTGTTCCACTATTCAATGTGTTCATGGGCCATGATCCACTTTAGTGTCCTGAGTGTGCCATCTCCAATATTCTTTGATCTTTTTAGCATTAAGAATATATTTACTCCTATCCTATGTGTAGGAAAGAGCTGCAGATGCTGGTTTAAATCAAAGGTAGACACAAAATGCTGGAATAACTCAACGGCACAGGCAGCATCTCTGGAGAGAAGGAATGGGTGACGTTTCGGGTCTGAAGAAGGAATGGGTGACGTTTCGGGCCTGGAACGTCACCCATTCCTTCTCTCCAGAGATGCTACCTGTCCTGCTGAGTTACTCCAGCATTTTGTGTCTACTTCTATCCTATGTTCAATGGTGACTCCGCTAATTTCCGTGGTAGAAAATTCCACATATTCACTGCCATTTGGGTGAAGAAATTTCTTGTGATCTTTTGTACGACATATCCCCGCTATGGAACGGTGACCCCTGGTTCTGGGCTCTCTAGTCATTGATAATATTCTCCTTGTGTATCTAAATTCTCAAATCCTGTTAGAATTTTACAGATATCGCCCCCCCACATTCTGCTAAACTACATTGAATTTAATTCACTTCTAATACATCCGTCCTGTTGTCCCAGGAATCATTTTACAATGCCATTATTGAACTCCATCTATTATAAAGCTATACTTCAGTTAAGGAGTCTAAAATCACAGTCCTTGGTCCTGTATTCAAAGACTTTTGCAATAAAATGTGTAGGAAAGAACTGCAGATGCAAGTTTAAATCAAAAATAGACACAAAATGCTGGAGTAACTCAATGAGACAGGCAGCATCTCTGGAGAAAAGGAATGGGTGACTTTTCGGGTCGAGACCCTTCTTCAGACTGATTCCTACCTTCCGGTTAAGGTTCCTATCATGCTATCTTCCTTACTAATTCTCAATATATCAAGGCATTTCATGGCTGAAGAAGTGTCTCGATACGAAGCATCATCCATTCCTTCTCTCCAGAGATGCTGCCTGCCCCGCTGAGTTACTCCAGCATTTTGTGTCTTTGTTTTGCCATAAAGGCCAACATGCAGATTTCCTTCCTAACTACTTACTTTACCCAAATGTTTGCTTACAATTACGAGAATGCAAGGATGCTTATTGCAGTTTCTTTCCCCATTCTGGTATTCTGTCATTCAGTTGATAGAACCATAATGAATGATCTCATGTAAATTGCATCCCATGTTAAACTGCATCTGACATGCATTTTCCCACTCGCCCTATATATTTGAATCATATTGGAGCCTCATCGTTCACATATCCTTCCCAGTTTTGTATAGTCTACAAATTTGGAGGTCACCTTTAGTTCACTCACCCAAATCAATGATTATTTTGGAATAACTGGCATTTTTCTAGTCTAGTCACTACCTACCAACTGGAAAAATACCTGTGTATTCCTCATTTGTCCTAGCTATCAAACAGAGTAGTTGTACCAAGTTGTGGAGCAAGAGTCGGGTAATGAATGAACTCTATAAGATAAGAATTAAAAACAATGACTTTATATTAAAATAAGAATAGAGGGCAATGTAAGATTGCCAAAAGAACATTTTGGATTGCTGCCCTAAATACTTCTTTCACCCATACGATGGAATTCTATTTGGGACGTTGTAAAAACCCGAGAACTATTTAAGCATTAAAATTATGGATTGTGACAATTGGAGTGGTGGAGGATCATTAAGGCAAAATGAACAGCGTTTCTGGAAGGTTGTGATTTCTGAATAGCTCTCCTTATATTTTATGAATTTCCAGTTTTCCAACATATCCGTCTCCTGGATATGTTATGAAACATTCATTGCAAATTTGTGTATTCTTTAACACATGCCATTGATAGAATTACTGTAATTTATGCTGCATTATGTAAATCCATCTTCACTCTTGCCTTTTGAAATGTATGTGATTCAATATGAAAGTGTGCTCGAGTTATAAATATTTGGTATTTTTTCATTCGCCACCGAATGTCGTTGAAACACTGACTTGCGAGCAAGCAGCTTTTGGTGAAATGACTGGGTTTCTGTCTGGTATTAGGACAATGCTATATTATCTGTGATATTGTTAGACTATTTGACTAGTTTAGGTATATAACACAAAACATGGAAATACTTGAAACGAGGAATTAAATGAGTTGGCCAACGTTTTCTTTTAGCTAATATCCGTTTGATCATTTATTATCATTGTTTTGTGATTGGTATAGAATGGCTGTTGGGTTGTCTATTAATTCACAGTGCTACGAAAAGCCTTGATATATTTAGAATTAGAAAGGAAGATAGCATGATAGGAACCTTGGCCAGAAAGTAGGAATCAGCTTGCCTGAATTCAAAAAAGTATTATTTGATAGGTTAGGTTTATAGGACTTGAATTTATAATTTCTTTATGGCGTTTTCCATTTTTTAAATTTCTGGCTAATTATTTTTTTGTATATGTGGATGAAAAATAACATTACAGTAATTCATTTTGAGACAATGAATTACTATTGAAGCGTAAAATAATGCTATTGGATCTTTCACGTCTCTCTGAGAGAGAGAGAGAGAGAGGAGAGAGTTTTGTATTAACTGTAACTCTGTCAGTCCAGCACTCTGCCACTACTGCCTTGAGATACTCCAGACTTTTGTGCCCGTCTTTAAAGTGGATATGAATCATCAGTCATCTTATTTAGAGGTGAAAGCATTATAAATTGAAATACAACTTTGTGCAATGATGTGGGAAATCATCCTCGTCGGGTATGATCTCAATAGAGTGAATTGTTGTTATATGGTTATATGGGTTGGAGTAGGTTCGGTAAATATTGGTGGAGAAAAGTGACTGAGAGGCAAAAAGGTAAGTTGAAAGTAATTTCATTGTTAAAATGTTTAACACTTAAAGAATTAGTGTTGTTAATATTAATTGAAAGTTTCTGAATCTCTATGAACATCAGCACTATTCATATTCTTTGACAGTTCTGAAAGCTGTAAGTCGAGTGTCTGTGGCTTAACTAAATGTCCATGTATGTCTGTGGGTGGGTTTGGAATTCTGAATGCCCTACCCTGTGAGCTAGATAGGGGACAGTGTGTATGGGTAGCTAGGTAAAAATACATATATTTTTCAAGTAGAAGCAATTCAAATCTGGAAGTCAGATCATCTTTAACAATTATTTTGTAATTATCTGGGTGAAAAGTTGATTTTTATTTGAAAGAATGAAAAATCATTAATTAAAGAAAAAAGTGTTGAAAAGACACAAGCTGAATCTCCCCTTATTCTGTATCTGTTGTGATTTCTTTTGAGATTATAAAATAAGACTATTGCATTGGCTCTGATTTGGGCAAGTAGATTTATATTAGAATGATCTATATCAAACATCCCCGATGTTGGGGAAGTCCAGGACAAAGGGTCACAGTTTAAGGATAAGGGGGAAGTCTTTTAGGACCGAGATGAGAAAATCGTTTTTCACACAGAGAGTGGTGAATCTGTGGAATTCTCTGCCACAGAAGTAGTTGAGGCCAGTTTGTTGGCCATATTTAAGAGGGAGTTGGATGTGGCCCTTGTGGCTGAAGGGATCAGGGGGTATGGAGAGAAGGCAGGTACAGGATACTGAGTTGGATGATCAGCCATGATCATATTGAATGGCGGTGCAGGCTCGAAGGGCCGAATGGCCTGCTCCTGCACCTAATTTCTATGTCTATGTCTATCTCTTGCTCATCATTTAGTCCTGAATTTCTCACTCCTTTGGTAAGTGGTCAGAATTAACTTTGTTTTTATTTTTAATATATTTTTAATATATGGCAATGTTTGCATGTTACCTAGTTTTTTTCTGATATATTGGGTAACTAGTTTCATAGTTTTCATTGGAAACAAAATTGGATCTGGATTTGAAAGCCAAACGCAGTAACATAAATTGATGCCCATGTGGAACTGTAATCTGACAGTGTATAATGTTTACAACAAAAGTAAAATACATTTGTAACATTAGTTCTGCATTCCGTAGCGTTGACTATACCCAGATAATGATAAATGATAATTTGGTTTACCATGTCGCGGTAAATCAAGTGGACAAAGATGACATATTTCATTATATCAATTGCATTTCTTACATTGACAACCCTAATCAATATAAATATGAAAGATCAACATTGTCACTGAGATGAGGTCCTTGAATAGCTGTGGATATGATCTCAGTAGAGTGAAGCAATGATTTGTGCAATTCAAATTTCATTTTTTTAAAATATTTTTCAGTGGGAATAAACTGTTATAAAATTGAGGTCAGCATTTTATTGGAGAGGCATCTTGAATTTGGATAGAATTAAGTCAGCTGCCTGTGTAATGGGCTTTAATAATTCCTAAAGATAGATCCTTATTTAACATTGACATTAAACATTAACCGTGTTAAGTTTCCGGAAGGAACTGCAGATGCTGGTTTAAACGTATTAACCGTATTAAGCTGGATCCTCAAGATGCTCAAGCTCGCAGGATATATGCCCTCTGAGCTGGTCTTACAGCAGCCTTCTGGCTATCCACAAAATGGGCTGGCCATGGCTGAGGCTCTTCTGTAGACTTACTGGCTGTCATGGCTGTCCTTATGGTTAAATGCTTGTGTTTGACAGTCACAAACATTGCAAAAAAAAATCTATGGATAAAGGAAAATAAAAGTAATTAACATTAATACATTAACATGAGAGCACAATAAAAATTATATACATATAAATAATTAAAATCAAATAAAAATGTTCTTATACATTTCTCCTCACGCCTGTTTCCTCACATTGAAATCAGTAAGCTCACTGTCCCATTTAAGCAGCAAAGTGATGACAGTAGCCAGTAGTTCAGGCATAATTTGTGGAAATAAATGTTTTTGGTCAATGGCCTTAGCTATGAATATAGTAATATGATGGAAACCATGGATGTGCTCAGGGTAAAACTTTAAAAAAGCGTTGAAGATGTACAAGATAATATATGATGTGGCACATAATCAATTATAAACTTCCAAATTTGAATAGTGTGTGCCATAAATCGTATGTAGAACCTTCATGTTGAATATTATGTTAACATTCTTTTTTAGTGTAAAAGCTTTGAGGCCCATAGATCATTTGGGAGATAACATGAGTAAAGAATCAATGATAGTTCAAAGTTTTAGTGATAGGAAATATTCAAACAGGGGGACATAAACATTGAAAAATTGAATTAAAAATGATATACATTTAAAAATGTCCTCTTTAGAATGATGGGAGAGATTTCATTGAAGCCAATGCTTTGATGCTCTGATTAGATTATGTGGAAGTGGGAAAAGACTTGCTTATTACATAATTTACATTTTTATAAATCAGTGGTTTTGTTAATTCTGGCCAAATTGGAGAGGCCAGGACACTAAAATTGAGTAAAGGCTTCTGGGCTGCTAGGTCATTAGGTCAATTTAAATGTGCCTTCTGCAGAAATAGGACAAGCTGTAGAATGGTGCCAGTTTGTCTAGAGCTTAGCTAAGAGTTGCAGGAAGAGAATGGAACACCTGCAGATCCTGACAATTAGGTGCAAATTGCATGGAACGGATTGGATGAATGCAAACCAGACATACAGCATTGTATATAATGTTGCAAAGCTTTACTTTGCTAGATGTTGATTGGATTAAGTATTGAGCCTTGTCTGGGTTTCTTGAATATCAAGGCACATGTTGCGATATTTTATTCCTTTCAGAATCTCCATTTGAATACATTGTATTAGTCACTATTATTGGGTTGGGAAAATGTCTATAATGTACTTGGTTAATCGATATCAGTTATTGGACCGTAAAGAGACCACCCCCATGTGGTTCGGCCCCTCAAGGTTCGGGGACCTATTAAAGGCTGCTCCCACGAGGTCCTGTGTCGATCTTCTGGGAGAACGCTTGGGACTGCGTGACCTTCTGGAGTGTCTCTGCTTGCATGAGGATAAAGAGTGCTTGGTCAGGCAGATACGAGGATCGAGCCCGCAGTGGTTAGGTATTTGACATGAGAATTAAGGGACAGAAGTTGACATGAGAATTAAGGGACAGAAGTTTAGGGGTAACGTGAGGGGGAACTTCTTTACTCAGAGGGTGGTGGTTGTGTGGAATCAGCTTCCAGCAGAAGTGGTGGAGGCAGGATCGATTTTAACATTTACAAGTAAAGTGGATAGGTATATGGACGTGAAGGGAATGGAGGGGTATGGTCTGAGTGCAGGTAGATGGGACTAGGGGAAAACAAATGGTCGGTACGGACTGGAAGGGCCGAGAGGGCCTGTTTCCGTGCTGTAATTGTTATATGGTTATATGGTTATATGGTTATATGGTATAGTAGTGGGAACTGTAATTGTGTTTTGTCAAAATGAAGATTAGCTGCGCAAGTGCTTGACTCAGTGATTTTTGACTGAAACTAGACTGGGGGGAAGCTTAGTAAGTAAGAAAGTTTATTGGCCAAGTATTCACATACAAGGAATTTGCGTTGGTGTTCAGCCCATAAGTAACAATATGACATCAAGTGACAGTTACGAATGGCTCAGAAAACGCTAAACATTAATAATAATAAAACATTAATGATAAAACACCATTGATCAAGCATGTGAACCTGGGGTACTGATTGGGGATGATCAGCCATGATCACATTGAATGGTGGTGCTGCCTCAAAGGGCCGCATGGCCTACTCCTGCACCTATTGTCTATTGTCTATTTAACTAACAAAATACCAGAAGGGAGGCTACAGATTTGTGGCTGTTGTAGAGCAACTACTTGTGGATAAAAACTGTTTTTATGTCTGGCTGTGGAAGCTTCGACATTCCGGAGTTGCCTTCCAGAGGGAAGTGATTCAAAGAGTCTGTGGCTGGGGTCAGAGATGATCTTGCCCGCTCGCCTCCTGGCCCTTGCAGTGTACTGTTCATCAATGGAGGGAAACAGGCACGTGCTGTGAGTAATTACTCAAGGTAGGCAGTCAGTTGGCTATTTAAAAAAATCTTAAACCGCGCATGCGCAGATTGTTCTCTCCGTAAAAATAAAAAATAAAAATAAGTAACAATTCAATTTGCCTAAGACTTCTAAATCTCCTTCATTTTTTAATTACTGAATGGGTGGGGGAAGGAGGAATCTAAGGATAAGGGGGAATTCTAAGGATAAGGGGGAATTTCTAAGGATAAAGGGGAATTCCTTTAGGACCCAGATGAGGAAACATTCTTTACACAGAGAGTGGTGAGTCTCTGGAATTCTCTGCCACAGAAGGTCATTGAGGCCAGTTCATTGGCTATATTCAAGAGGGAGTTGGATGTGGCTCTTGTGGCTAAAGGGATCAGGGGGTATGGAGAGATGGCAGGTACGGGATACTGAGTTGGATGATCAGCCATGATCATATTGAATGGCGGTGCAGGCTCGAAGGGCCGAATGGCCTACTCCTGCACCTATTTTTCTATGTTTCTATGTGTCTATGAAGGCAGGTGGAGAGATGGTGGGAAAAACGGGAGCACACCGGGACGTTGAATCAATTGTCATCTTATTGAATGACAATACTAATTCAAGGGACCAATTGGAGGGAGAGTTCCTTTCACAGCCTGTGGAGAGACTGTGCCAGGGTTTAAAGATGCGGGGAGAGTGGAATGTTGAGAAGGAGGGGGTCATGTCAGTAACTCACTCTCCGCTGCCGCAGCGCTCCGGGCACGGACAGCAGAACTGGCTGCCACTTCCGGGGAAGGAAGCAGCTCGGGTGACTGCGAGCGGCCGCCGGGACCCGACAGCAGAACCGGTTGCCACTTCAGCGCTTTCTGCCGGCCCGCTCACCTCTGGCAGTGCTCTCCGTCTGAACACCTCTCACCTGCCGCTCGCCGGCTTCGCTCATGTCAGCCGCTTCCCGCAAATCCTTAAATTCCGACAGCTGAGTAACCTCAATTGGTCCTTTGATCGCGCTGTCGGAATTTAAGGATTTGCGGGAAGCAGCTGACATGAGTGAGGCCGGCGAGCGGCAGGAGAGTGGTTTTCAGAGGGAGAGCATCGCCAGAGGTGTGCGGGGACCAGCAGAAGGGGCTGTCCGGTCCCTGTGGCCACTCGCAGCCACCCGAGCTAATGCACTCCCCGGCCACAATGCGGTGGCTCAGTGCCTGGAGCGTTGCAAGTGGGTTACTGGCCCCAATCCCCTCCTTCACAATGCTCCTGCCCTCCCCGCAACTTTACCCCGGGCCAGACTCCCCAAACACTGTGAAAGAAGCTCTCCCCACCCACCCCGGGAAATACAGTATTTAACACATAAAGCACCAAGAAATGTACTTACCACATTATTGGTGCACAAACTCAATTCTTCACTCTTTGTTTCCTAAGATACTCTTAAAATAATGTCAATCCATAATGGCAATGGAAAATCCTGCCAAGAAACTCGCGGTGTGCATGCGCAGTAGGCTGCTACACATGCGCAGTACTGCAAAGGCAGAATTTCTGCTGCCTTCAGCTCTGCTTGAAATTGATGGCTTGAAGCAACGCTGACGGCACGTGGGCTGCACAGACTTTCACGTGTTACAAGCGCTGCGTTTGAAAGGCACAGAGAATTATGCCTACCTAAGAGATCGATCTCTTAGATAGGCATAATTCTCCCTTGCCTTTACTATTTATATTTAATAATTGCCATTTCATAATTTTAGTCAGGGTAGGCAGTGCCTACCCTGGTGGCACGTGCCTGGAGGAAAGGTTGCAGCCAATAACCTTCTCAGCTGATCGGACGATTCGTTGCAGCCTCCAGGTGTCATGCTTGGTGGCTGAGCCAAACCAGACCATGATGGAGAAGGTGAGAACAGACTCTATGATGGCCGTGTAGAATTGGACCATCATTGCCTGTGGCAGATTGTGTTTCCTCAGCTGCTGTAGGAAGTACATCCTCTGTTGTGTCTTTTTGGCTGTGGAGTCAATGGTAGGCCCCCACTTAAGGTCCTTGGAGATGATGGTTTCCAGGAACTTAAAAGACTCCACAGATGTGACTGTGGTGTTGTTGATGGTGAGTGGGGTGAGAGGAGGGGGAGCTCTCTTAAAGTCTACAATCAATTCCACTGTCTTAAAAGCATTGAGCTCTAGGTTGTTGCGATGGCACCAGGATGCCAGCTGTGACACTTCCTGTCTGTAGGCAGATTCCTCCCCATCCTGGATCAGTTCAATCAGGGTTGTGTTGTCCGCAAACTTGAGAAGCTTGACAGTGCAGTCTGTGGAGGTGCAGTCGTTGGTGTAGAGAGAGTAGTGGAGAGGAGAGAGTACGCAGCTTTGCGGAGCTCCTTTGCTGAGCGTTTACGGGTCCGAAATGTCGTTTCCCAACCTCACATGCTGTTTCCTGTCTGTCAGGAAGTTGGTGATCCACTGACTGAGGGGTTCGAGCACAGTCAACTCGAAAAGTTTGGAGTGTATTAGCTCTGGCACAATGGTGTTGAATGCAGAGCTAAAATCACCAAACAGGATCCTCGCATAGGTCCCCTGGCGGTCTAGGTACTGTAGGATGAAGTGCAGGCCCAGGTTGACTGCATCATCCACAGATCTATTGGCCCGATATGCAAACTGCATAGGGTCCAGCAGGGGGGTCGTGATATTTTTCAGCTTGGCCAGCACAAGCCTTTCAAGTGTTTTCATGACTACAGAAGTCAGTGCAACAGACCTGTAGCCATTAAGACAAGTAATCCTTGTCTTTTTGGGTACAGGGACAATAGTGGAGACTTTGAAGCAGGCAGGGACTGGTTAACCATACATTTTTGCAGGGACTGGTTAAACATGTCCGTGTAGACCGGTGCCAGTTGTTTGGCACAGAGCTTAAGAGTAGAGGGGGAAACATTGTCAGGTCCTGGAGATTTCCAGTTCTTTTGTCTTCTGAAAAGCCTCTCCACCTCCTTATTGTAAATAAACACTTTACAAGCTCTTAAAGTGTGCAACATCTTTTAATGATAGCACAGGGTATTACATACATCTTCAAGCACTAGCTACATTCTTCTACTGCTGCGCCCAGGAAGGGGAAGGCGTTATGATTGATGTTAACTAGGCGGGGTTAATGGGAGTGAGGTAACTATATTATTGGTTGCATATAAACCATCTACATCCTTCCCCTTAGAAATCAAAAAACAGATTGTTGTCACGACAACAGAATTAAACAGCAGAATTAAACAAAATCGCCGTAGCGAACAGGTGGCTTGCTGATCCGGCCCGAGCGCGTACGGATGTCTCCCCCTTCCCCCGAAGGAGCAGAAGAAACAGGAGGACGCGAGGCAGCTGGGGAACCAGGGAAGGGCATTGGGGGTGGGAGAAACAGGAGAGGGAGAAACCGCGACCGGCAACAGGGGACCCGCGCAGAGGGGAACCAGGCGCCCGCGACGGGGACCGAGGCATGCAGGGAACACCAGCCGGGACGGCAGCCGGCTGCTGGTATGAGAGTGGCGGGGCATAGGGCCCCGGGGGCTGCGGCTGTGGCTCATTAACCGCAAGCAGGTGTTGTCGGCTTCTTCGGTAGATGGTACCCTCACAGTCGACCAGATACGAACGAGGTGAGTCGGCCACCCCAACCACGGTGGCCAGACGGTAGTGACCACTGGCGGTCTGCAACCGAACAACCTGTCCGGGCAACAGAGGATCGAGTGGTCTGCACGACCGATCGTGGGAACGCCGCTGGCTGTCATGTTTCTCTTGAATTCGCCTCTGCACGGAGGCGGGCTCCAGCACCCGAGGTTTCAGCTGGCGCTGGGCAATCGGGATGGTAGATCTGGTAGTTCTGGACATCAGACGCTGAGCAGGTGACCCCATGGCCGGATCCCTGGAAACATTCCTGAGGTTCAGGAGATCCAAATACAAATCAGAGTTGGATAGTCGCGCCTGTTCCATCAGAAGCTTGGCGCTGCGGACAGCCCGTTCTGCAAGGCCGTTGCTCTGTGGGTACTCTGGGCTGCTGGTGAAATGCACGAAGTTCCACTTGTCGGCAAAACTTTTGAATTCTCGGCTTGTAAACTGCCTGCCGTTGTCAGTCTGCAGCCTGACAGGGGTCCCAAAAGTGGAGAAGTGTTTCCGCAGCTTTCGGATCACCATCTCCGACGTGAGGGATGTCAGCAAATCCACTTCGAACCAGTTGGAGTACGAGTCGACCAGGACAAGGTAGTGGTTACCACGCCACTCGAATATGTCGGCAGCCAGCGAGGACCAGGCCAAGGCAGGGGCGGGCTGTTGCAGCAGGGGCTGTCGCTGCTGGTGTGGTGCAAGACTGTTGCACGTGGAGCAGGCAGAAACTCGGTCTCGGTAATATTTGGCCATTCCAGGCCAATAGAATTGGCACTGAGCGTGGGCGAGTGTTGCATCGACCCCAGGGTGTCCGCTATGGGCTGCACAAAAGTAAAAGTCAAACAGGGAGGACGGGACTACAACTTTATGTCCCTTGACGATAACGCCATCCTGGAGCACCAGTTCGTCGCGGACCAGGAAGAAAGGCTGTGTTTCAGACGGCGCGGCGGAGCGCTTTGTTGGCCACCCTGCTTTAATCACAGAGGCAAGCCGCTGCAAAACCGGATCGGCAGCGGTGTGCTCGGCCAAATCCTGTAGCTGCTTGGTGGGAATAAAGTTAACGCCCAGTACGAGCAAGTCCTCTGTTTCGTAGGGGTGGCGAGCGCAGGAGGTCCGCGGGGCGCGCGATAGGGTGTCCGCAATGTGCATCTCGGTGCCCTTCTTGTAGATTATATCAAAGTCGAAACGCTGGAGCTGCAGCATCATACGCTGCAGCCTGGCAGGGGCAGCGTGAATCGGCTTGTTCAGGATTGTCACCAGTGGCTGGTGGTCGGTTTCGACCGTAAATCTGCTGCCGAACAGGAAGTCTCTGAACTTGGAGCAGGCGAACACCACCGCGTGCAGCTTGTCTTTGATGCTGACATCTCTGAGCGCTGGGCCACGTTTGAATTTGATTTCACACACTTTGTCAACGTCGCACACCGCGCTGATCCTGACTCCCTTAAAGCTTCCCTCCTACTCAACCTTGTCGGACCTGATGCCATGAAGAGAGCCAGAACTTTCACCTACGCTCCAGCGGTCCTGGGCGACAACGACGAGGTGATTACTCCTGCAGAGTCTGCCGACGACCCGCTTGCCTGCTACGTGAGTTCAGGGAGATTTGTGACCTGCCCTCGAACCGCATTCTTGAGAGGGCACGGTTCTTTACAAGGAGACAGTTGCCGGATGAACCTGTTGAATGTTTTATTGCTGATTTGCGTCATCTCGCCCAGCGGTGCCGTTTTGGTGACATGACAGACCAGCTCACTAGAGACATTTTAGTAACTGGCATGCGTGACCAGAGGCTGCGATGTGAGCTTTTGAGGAATCCGGATCCGGATCTAACGTTGGAAAAAGCCATGTATGCCTGCAGATTGTCTGAGGTCGTTGTTTTGCCAGATGACCACCGGGACTCGGGCAATAAATCTGTCAACCTGGCTGGGTTTAGGAGCCCACAGCCTCGGATGGGAAACAATGTTTTTCTGCCGCGTGCCAACCCTGGTCCTGGTGAAGTGCCCCAAAAAAGATGCCCAAACTGTAACTACATGCACCATAGACTGTCGACGTGTCCCGCCTTTGGTAAGGCCTGTAACTTCTGTAAAAAGCTAAATCATTTCTCTGCCTCCTGTCGCTTATTTCCGTTCCCGTGGGAGACAGGCACAAGCCTCCAGACCCAGTCTAAACATGCTGAGGCAATCTGATATCCGTTACGACTCACAGCCCAACTTAGCTGAATCCTATGATGCAGATCCAATTAATCCTCCCGAGGACTCGCATGTGTTTACCCTCCTACAGACACCCGCCCACCGCACTGATCCCTCCGTATCTGTGACTGTCAATGATGTAACCTTCCTTGCTAAGTTAGACACAGGTGCTAAGGTCAATGTTTTGTCCATGAATCTTTTCAACAAGATAAGGAATAATGAGCCTCTGGTTGCTGACGATGCTACCCTGCACGCCTATGGTGGAGAGATTCTAAGGCCTGCGGGGAGGGCCACTTTAACTTGCGTGCTGCAAAAGGCCACAAGAAACCTGGTTTTCTATGTTTTGAACTCTGACTGTGTAACCCTGTTGGGCAACCATCTACAACCTCCTTATTGGAGGGGGTTGGGTGTAGAAGGGCTCAGTCTTTGCAGACTGAGGTCAGGCTGTGAGTGGGTGTGAAGTGTTGGTTGGGGTGGGAAATGGTCCAGTCTTTTCATACTGGAGCCTTGCCTTAAGTAGGTGTGAAGTGGTGAATGGGAAGAAGAGGGTGCAGGGTCCATTCTTTGCAGACTGGGATCTGGCTGTGTTGGTTCGGGAGGGGGGGGGGGGGGGGGGGGGTACCAGGGTTACGTTTCTGATTTTCAAACCTGCAGTAAAACTCATTCAGGTCGTTGGTCAGCTGACAATTGTAGCTGGTAATTTCTTACAAGCCCTTCCAAACTGAAGAAGAGTCACTAGCTGAGAACTTGTTCCTTTCCTTGGCAGCTCTGATTCCTCTTCTCAGCTTGTACTTGGCCTGCCTGTAGAGGTCTGCATCCCCGCTCCTGTAGGCCTCCTCATTAGACCGTCGGAGCTGTCTGAGTTCTGCAGTGAACCAGGGGGGGTGGGAGATTGCAACCTTCACATGGTCCGCCCTCTTTCGACAAATGCAATCAACCCGCCGTGCACAATCAAATAAGATCAAATAGAACAAGTTGTCCGACAACTTTAGGCTGTGCACGCCATACGCAAGAAGAAGAAAAAGAAGTTAACCAGGGCTTGTTGTTGCTGAACCATGTCCGGGTCTTAGTTGGAATGCAACTGTCCTCGCAAAAGCTGACATATGATCATACAGTGTCTGTATTCTCATCGAGGCTTGTGGTTGCTTCCCTGAACACATTCCAATCCGTGCAGTCAAAGCAGGGTTGTAGGTTCTCAATGCCCTCGGTTGTCCACCTTTCCGTTGTTCTGACCACAGGCTTCGCAGCTATTTGCTTCTGCCTGTAGGTCGGAATAAGGTGAACTAGACAATGATCAGAGAGACCCAAACCCGCCCGGGGAATAGGGCGATATGCATTCTTGATTGCCGTATGACAGTGATCGAGTGTTCTCTCCCCTCTGGTGGGGCAGGTAACATGATGTCTGTATTTTGGAAGGTCACAGCTGAGGTTAGCTTTGTTAAAGTCCCCCAAAACAATGACCATGGAGTCCGGGAAATCACTCTCTACCCTCATTACCTGGTCAACGAGTTGCGTTTGTGCCTCGCGTACGCAGGCTTGGGGGGGAATGTAAACTCCAGTGAGAATAAAGGAGTTAAATTCCCTAATGAGTAAAAGGGTTTGCAGTTTATAAAGAGGGATTCTAGGTTGGGACAGCAGGAATTTGACAGTACCGTGATGTCGCTGCACCAGTCCTGGTTGGTATAGAAGCATATTCCACCGCCTCTTGTTTTCCCCGCTGCCTCCACTTCGCGATCCGCTCTGTGAAGTTGGAAGCCAGCCAGTTGCAGTGAGCTGTCCAGGGTCGACTCACAAAGTCAGGTCTCAGTGAAACACAGGGCAGCGGCTCGAGAGAAGTCCGGCGCAGGAATTGCAATTCGTTTGGAGTTTGTTCGTTTGTTTGTCCGGCGCAGGAGTTGCAGTTCGTCCACTTTGTTATTGAGCGTACGTACGTTTGCCAGGAATATGCTCAGGAGTGGTGTGCGTGATCCTCAACGCCGGAGTCTGGTGAGTGCTCCAGAGCGCTTCCCACGAGTCCTCCTCCATCTCAAGACCTTGAACGCAGCCACAGCCCTGCTGACGAGTATGTCCAAATAATCCAGCGCCTGAGAGAAATCTGGAACGATGCTTGGAGGTACTGTATGTCCGATGTTTATGAGTACCTCTCTTGTGAAAGTAATCTTTGTAGGGTTTTCACAGATGACAGAAACTAACAAACACATACAAAACAGCAAGGAGCAGTGCACTGTGGCAGCCATCGTCGGTGCCAGCAGCAGCAAGCAGCCAGCTATTTACAGTTCAAATGGACTGGTCGTATGACTGGTCGTATTTTGATAATGTAATGTGCACTTTTTTATGTACTTAAGAAAATAATGTTTGTGGATCATTTGTAGTTCAGAATAGAAATACTGTAAGCAGAATAAAGAGAGTAATGAAATTCAAATTTTTAAAGTTATATTTTAGATTTCTGATGGTAGAATCCAAGGAAGAGAAGATGTGGAATAATTGAGTTAACAGAAAAGAGGTATTGTTAGTAATTAAATTTGAAGTACAAAGTTGAATATCCAATAATATATTGAGTTTCAGACTTCTGAGCGCAGCATAACTGTGCTCTAAATGAAATATTATGTAGAAAAAAGCTCTGTAAAATCTTTTCCTGGTGCTTTGAAGTTATTTCAATTAACATTTAAGTTATTGATCTGCCTTTTAAAATCTTTATTACACATCTTTCGTTGCATTTTGATGGGAGCATTTCCTGTATATTGATCTTACCAAGGCTGGAAAGTACACATTACAATATCTAGCTAGTTTTACAGAAGATTTTAAACTACTGTATCCACACCATTTGGTTTATGATCTTCATGTGTATTTAATGTGCATTAACCATGTCTACCTGATTTGTAAAAGTGGCATCCCTCTCGATATTTGCTCTATATTCGGGGTAGGTCATGTCTTATGAATTTAATTTAATAACCTATGTGGAGGTGACGAAGGTGATCGATGAGGGTAGGGCAGTGGATGTTACCTACATGAATTTTTGTAAGGCATTTTATAGAATCCCTCATGGAAGGCAGCTCTAGAAGATTATGATGTGTGGGATCCATGGTGACTTGTACGTTTAGGTTCAGAACTAGCTTACTTATCAAAGACAGATGGTTGTAGTGGAAAGATGTTATTCTGGCTGGAGGTCTGTCATCAGTGGAGTGCCTCAGACATAGACACAGAATGCTGGAGTAACTCAGTGGGACAGGCAGTATCTCTGTAGAAAAGGAATGGGTGACGTTTTGGGTTGAAACCCTTCTTCAGACTGATGTCGGGGTAGTGGATGATACAGAGATAAAATGTAGTCAGAGACAGTAAGACTGGTAGGAGAACTGGGGAGGGGAGGAAGAGAGAGGGAAAGCAAGGGCTACTTGAAGTTAGTAGGTTTAGGCGTACTGAGCGGAGGTGTTCAGCGAAACGATTGCCGAGCCTGCGCTTGGTTTTGCCAATATACAGGAGTCCACACCTGGAACAGCGGATGTAGTAGATTAGGTTGGAGATGGTGCTGGTGCCTCTGTGATCTGTGCAATGACATTTATAATGAGGGTACACAAAAAGCTGGAGAAACTCAGCGGGTGCAGCAGCATCTAAGGAGCGAAGGAGATAGGCGACGTTTCGGGTCGAGACCCTTCTTCAGACTGGTCAGGGATCAGGGAAACGAGAGATATAGACGGTGATGTGGAGAGATAAGGAACAATTAATGAAAGATATGCAAAAAAGTATCGATGATAAAGGGAACAAGCCATTGTAAGCTGTTTGTGGTGTGAAAATGAGAAGCTGGTGCGACTGGGGTGGGGGAGGGAGATAGAGATAGAGGGAATGCCAGGGCCCGAGGGCTGAGGGAGAGGTGGGAAGGGGAGGAGACAACAAGGGTTAACAGAATTGAGAAAATTCAATGTTCAAGCCCAAAGGATGCAGACTCCCCAAGCGGAATATGAGGTGCTGTTCCTCCAGCTTGCGGTGTTGCTCACTCTGGCCGTGGAGGAGGCCCAGGACCGAGAGGTCGGATGTGGAATGGGAGGGGGAGTTGAAGTGCTGAGCCACCGGGAGGTCGGGTTGGTTATTGCGGACCGAGAGGAGGTGTTCGGCGAAGCGATCGCCAAGCTTCCGCTTGGTCTCACCGATATAGATCATCTGGCATCTGGAGCAGCGGATGCAGTAGATGAGGTTGGAGGAGGTGCAGGTGAACCTCTGTCGGACCTGGAAGGACTGCTTGGGTCCCTGAAAGGAGTGGAGGGGGGAGGTGAAGGGACAAGTGTTGCATTTCTTGCGGTTGCAAGGGAAAGTGCCCGGGGAAGGGGTAGAGTGGGAGGGGAGGGAAGAATTGACAAGGGAGTTGCGGAGGGAGCGGTCTTTGCGGAAGGCAGACAGGGGGGGGAGATGGGAAGATGTGGCGGGTGGAGGGGTCACGTTGGAGGTGGCGAAACTGGCGGAGGACTATATGTTGTATTTGGCCGGCTGGTGGGGTGAAAGGTGAGGACCAGGGGGACTCTGCCCTGTTTTGCGAGTGGGGGAATGGGGAGCGAGGGCAGTGTTGCGGGGTATGGAGGAGACCCTGGTGCGAGCCTCATCAATAGTGGGGGAGGGGAATCCCCGTTCTCTGAAGAATGAGGCCATTTGTGATGACCTGGTGTGGAACACCTCATCCTGGGAGCAGATGCGGCGTAGACGGAGGAATTGTGAATAGGGGATGGAGTCCTTACAGGAAGCAGGGTGGGAGGAAGAGTAGTCCAGGTAGCTGTGGGAGTCAGTAGGTTTGTAGTGGATGTCGGTCAGGAGTGTATCACCTGCAATAGAGATGGTGAGGTCAAGGAATGGTAGGGAAGTGTCGGAAATGGTCCAAGTGTATTTGAGTGCCGGATGGAAGTTGGTGGTGAAATGAATGAAGTCAGTCAGTTGTGTGTGGGTGCAGGAGGTGACACCAAAGCAGTCGTCGATGTAACGGAGGTAGAGGTCGGGGATGGGGCCCTGGTACGCCGAGAACAAGGATTGTTCGACGTACCCAACAAAGAGGCAAGCGTAGCTGGGGCCCATGCGTGTGCCCATAGCTACGCCGTGTGTTTGGAGGAAATGGGAGGAATCAAAAGAGAAGTTATTGAGGGTGAGGACCAACTCTGCTAGGCGGAGGAGGGTGTCAGTGGACGGGTATGGGTTGCTCCTCTGGTCGAGGAAGAACCGGAGGGCTTTGAGACCGTCCTGGTGGGGGATGGAGGTGTAGAGTGACTGGACGTCCATGGTAAAGATGAGAGGATGGGGGCCTGGAGAATGGAATGCACGGAGCCGACGGAGAGTGTCTGAGGTGTCTTGAACATAGGTGGGGAGGGATTTAACAAAGGGGGATAGGATGGCGTCAAGGTATGTGGAAATGTGTTCGGTGGGGCACGAACAGGCAGAGACAATGGGTCTGCCAGGGCAGTCAGGTTTGTGGATTTTGGGGAGAAGGTAAAATCGGGCCGTGCGGGGCTGGGAAACGATGAGGTCGGAGGCTCGGGGGGGTAGGGAGCCGGAGCTGATGAAGTCGGTTATGGTGCTCGAGATGGTGGCCTGGTGTTCGTCAGTGGGGTCATGGTCCAGGGGTAAGTAGGAGGAGGTGTCCGAGAGTTGGCGCGCGGCCTCCGCTTTGTAGAGATCGACGTGCCAGACTACCACGGCACCTCCCTTGTCGGCGGGTTTGATAACCCAGTCTGGGTTGTTACGGAGTGAGTCGATGGCAGTACGTTCAGGGCTGGAGAGATTGGAGTGAAACAGGGGGGTGGAGAAGTCGAGGCGGTTGATGTCCCGACGGCAGTTCTGGATAAATAGTTCTACAGCCGGAAGGCTACGAGGGGGGGTCCAAGTGGAGGCGGTACGTGGGAGACAGGAAAAGGGATCATCAGTGGGGGGCGAGGGCTTCTTCCCGTGGAAGAACGCTGTGAGGCGGAGGCGACGGTAGAAGAGCTCCAAGTCGTGGTGGGCGCGGAACTCATTGAGGTGGGGACGGAGGGGGACAAAGGTGAGACCTCTGCTGAGGACAGACCGTTCGATGCCGGAGAGGGGGAGGTCCGGGGGGGATGGTGAACACGCGGCAAGGGATGGGGGTTGTGGCCGGAGGAAGGCAGGTGAGTGGACTGAGGACGAAGCGTTGTGTGGTGGGGGGGTGGAGGGTGGTCAGGCGGTGGGGGGGTATAGGGGCTGTGGTGGGGGTGGGGAAGAGCAGGGGTTACATGGTGGGGGGGGGATGGGGAAGACCAGGCCACCTATCTCGTCGCCTATCTCCTTCGCTCCTTAGATGCTGCTGCACCCGCTGAGTTTCTCCAGCTTTTTGTGTACCCTCGATTCTCCAGCATCTGCAGTTCCTTCTTTAAGACATTTATAATGACTTAGATGTAAATGTTAAAAAGTTGGTTGGTAGGTTTGTGAGGAAGTGGGGAAGGTTATCATAGTATACCTCGGGACATAGATCAGTAGCAGAAATAGGCGGAGAAATGACAGATTAAGTTCATTTCGAGCAGGTGTGAGGTGTTGCACTTTGGGAGAATGAATGTAAGGGGAAAATATGCAGTTAATAGCAAGACCCTTAATAACCTATAGGAGAGATTAGGCAACTCTATGAATTCTGGTGTCATCTTAAACCTATGCCCTTTAACTTTCTGGAATTTTTTGAGGATGTAACAAGTAGAATGGATAAGGGAGAGCCAGTGGATGTGGTATATCTGGACTTTCAAAAAGCCTTTGACAAGGTCCCACACAAGAGATTAGAGTGCAAAAGTAGAGTACATGGTATTGGGGGTAGGGTATTGACAGGGATGGAAAACTGGTTGGCAGACAGCAAGCAAAGAGTAGGAATTAATGGATCCTTTTCAGAAAGGCAGGCATTGGCCAGTGGGGTGCCGCTAGGCTCAGTGCTGGGACCCCAGTTATTTACAATATATATTACCGATTTAGACAAAGGAATTAAATGTAACATCTCCAAGTTTGTGGATGACACAAAGCTGGGTGGCAGTGTGAGCGGCGAGGAGGATGCTATGAGGCTGCAGGGTGACTTGGATAGGGTTGGGTGAATGGGCAGATGCATGGCAGATGCAGTATAATGTGGATACATGTGAGGTTATCCACTTTGGTGGAAAGAACAAGAAGGCAGATTATTATCTGAATGGTGTCAGATTAGGTAAAGAGGAGCTGCAACGGGACCTGGGTGTCCTTGTGCATCAGTCACTGAAAGTAAGCATGCAGGTACAGCATGCAGCGAAGAAAGCAAATGGCATGTTGGTCTTCATATCAAGAGGATTTGAGTTAAGGAGCAAGGAGGTCCTACTGCAGTCATTCAGGGTCCAGGTTAGACCACATCTGGAGTATTGTGTGCAGTTTTGGTCTCCTAGTTTGAGGAAGGACATTCTTGCTATTGTGGGAGTGCAGCGTGGGTTAACCAGGTTAATTTCTGGGATGACAGGACTGACATATGATGAAAGAATGGATTGACTGGGCTTATATTCAGTGGGAATTTAGAAGGATGAGAGGGGATCTTATAGAAACATATAAAATATTAAGGGATTGGACAGACCAGATGCAGGAAAAAACTTCCCGATGTTGGTGGAGTCCAGAACCAGGGGTCACAGTTATAAGGGGGAGGCCAATTAAATGAGGAAAAAACTTTTTCACCCAGAAAGTTGTGAAGCTGTGGAATTCTCTGTCACAGAAGGCAGTGGAGGCCAATTCACTGGATGTATTCAAGAGAGAGTGGCAGATAGCTCTTTCGGCTAATGGGATCAAGGGATATGGGGAGAAAGCAGGAACGGGGTACTGATTCTGGATGTCTAGCCGTGATCATATTGAATGGCAGTGCTGGCTCGAAGGCCGAATGGCCTACTACACCTATTTTCTATGTTTAGTTCTTGGTTTCACCGACTCCAGCAAAAAGACTGCATTCATCCTACTTATGGCCCTCATGAATTTATACACTTGTCTAAGATCTCCCTCAGTCTACCATGCTCCAAGGAATAAAGACCTAGCCTGCCTAACCTCTTCCTATAACTCTGCTTCTGAAGTACTAGCAGCATCCACGTTATTTTTTTCTACACTCTTTTCAGCTTTGTGGCATCTTTCCTATAACAGGATGACAAAAACTGAACACAGCAAGTGCGGCTTCACAAATGGTTTGGACAACATGGATTTTGGTTTATTATTGTTATGTATACCAATTTTCAGTAAAAAGCTTTGCTCTGCATGCTGTACAATCAGATCAGATAATACTATACATAAATACAATCAAGTCAAACTCAAGAACAATAGATAGAGAAAGATACAGAGTGCAGAATATAGTTCTTAGTATTGTAACACATCAATTGCATAGACAAATGTCCGCAATGGGTAGTGGTGAATCGGACAGTACCCTAGAATATGGTAGCACCTTTCAGACGTTTGATAACAGGAGAAGCAGCTGTTCCAGAGTTTGGAGGTGCGCGCTTTCAAGCTTCTTTATCTTCTGCCCGGCTGGAGCGGGGAGAAGAAGGAATGACTGGGGTGGGAAAACTCTTTGGTTATGTTAGCTGCTTTTCCGAGGCGTCGTGAAGTGTAGATGGTGTCAGTGATGGGGAGTCTGGTCAGTGTGATGAACTGGGCTACATCCATAACTCTTCAATTTCTTGTGGTTTTGGACAAAGCTGTTCTAAACCGAGCAAAGATGCAAATCGACCATATGTTTTCTGTAGTGCATCTTTAGAAGTTGGTAAGAGTCACTGGAGGCATGCTAAATATTTTGTCTCCTGAGAAAGCAGAGGTGTTGGCGTGCCTTCTTGGCTGTCACTTCAGCGTTGATGGTCCATGACAAATTGTTGGTAATATTAATGCGAAGGAACTTGAAGCTCTCAACCATTTCCATCTGGCACCTTTGATGCTGTTGGGGCATGTACTCCACAATGCTTCCTAGTCGATGATGAGATCCTTTGTTTTGCTGACATTGAGGGAGAGTTTATTGTCCTAATGCCATGTTACTGGGTTTTCTATTTACTTCCTGTAATTGTCTCATCATTTTTTGTGATTGGCCCATCGTAACAGAGTCATCTGCACACTTGTAATTGGGGATAGAGCCAAATTTGACTGCATTGTTATCAATGCATAGGGAGCATGCTGGGGAACTGAGAACATATCCTAGCTTTGATAATTATTGTGGTGGAGGTGTTGTCCCCTATCCTCACTAATTGTGGTTTGCGTGTTAGAAAGTCAAGGATCTAGTTCCTCGGTCCAGGAGTTTGGAGTTGGGATTAACGGCGATGAATCCGAAAGCTGTAGTTGATAAATAGGAGTGTAATGTAGAATTCCTTGTTGTCAAGGTGGAACAGAGATGGGTTTAGGGCTAGTGAGATGATGCCAGCTGAGAACCTGTTGTGATGGTAAGCGAACTGCAGGAGATTGAAGCTGTCTGGGAGGCTGGAGTTAATGTGCACCATCAACATTCTCTCAAAGCACTTTGTCAGAGCCACTAGACAGCCATTAAGGCCCGCTGCCCTACTTTTCTTTGGTACTGGTATGGTAGTGGTTGTCTTGAAGCAGGTGAGGACCTCAGAATGGAGCATTGAGTGGTTAAATATGTCTGTGAATACCTCTGCCAGCTGCTCTGCATAGTTCCTGAGCACATGACCTGAGACTCTATCCGGGCCAGTTATTTTCCATGGATTCATTCTCAGGAAGGCCTAGTTGAGGTAAATATAGATTACATATAACCATATAACCATATAACAATTACAGCACGGAGACAGGCCCTCTCGACCATTTGTTTTCCCCTAGTCCCATCTACCTGCACTCAGACCATACCCCTCCATTCCCTTCACGTCCATATACCTATCCACTTTACTTTTAAATGTTAAAATCGATCCTGCCTCCACCACCTCTGCTGGAAGCTCATTCCACACAGCCACCACCCTCTGAGTAAAGAAGTTCCCCCTCACGTTACCCCTAAACTTCTGTCCCTTAATTCTCATGTCATGCCCTCTTGTTTGAATCTTCTCTACCCTCAATGGGAAAAGCTTATCCACGTCAACTCTGTCTATCCCTTTCATCATTTTAAAGACCTCAATCAAGTCCCCCCTTAACCTTCTGCGCTCCAAAGAATAAAGACCTAACTTGTTCAACCTTTCTCTGTAACATAGTTGCTGGAACCCTGGCAACATTCTAGTAAATCTCCTCTGTACTCTCTCTATTTTGTTGACATCCTTCCTATAACTAGGCGACCAAAATTGTACACCGTACTCCAGAATTGGTCTTACCAATGCCTTGTACAATTTTAACATTACTTCCCTATTCCTATATTCAATGCTCTGATTTATAAAGGCCAGCACACCAAAGGCTTTCTTTACCACCCTATCTACATGCGATTCCACCTTCAGGGAACTATGCACAGTTATTCCTAGATCCCTCTGTTCCACAGCATTCCTCAATTCCCTACCATTTACCATGTACGTCCTATTTTGATTTGTACTGCCAAGATGTAGCACTTCACACTTATCAGCATTAAACTCCATCTGCCATCTTTCAGCCCACTTTTCCAAATGGCCCAAATCTCTCTGTAGACTTTGAGAATCTACTTCATTATCCACAATACCACCTATCTTGTATCATCTGCATACTTACTTATCCAATTTTCCACCCCATCATCCAGATCATTGATGTACATGACAAACAACAGTGGACCCAACACAGATCCCTGAGGCACCCCACTGGTCACCGGCTTCCAACCTGACAAACAGCCATCCACCATTACTCTCTGACATCTCCCATTCAGCCACTGTTGAATCCATCTTGCTACTCCGCCATTAACACCCAAAGATTGAACCTTCTGAACCAACCTTCCATGGGGAACCTTGTCAAAGGCCTTACTGAAATCCATATAGACAACATCCACTGCTTTACCCTCATCAATTTCCCTAGTTACCGCTTCAAAAAATTCAAGAAGGTTTGTCAAACATGACCTTCCAGGCACAAGTCCACATCTACCATCATATCTTGGAACTTTGAACACTAGGGCACAAGAACGGGCCCACAATGTCTGTGCCGAACATGATGCCAAGATCAACTCTTATCTATTTGCACATAATCCATATCCCTCCAGTCCTTGCATATCCAGCTTATCCAAAAGTCCCGAATGCCACTATTGTATCTGCATCAACCACCATATTCCAGGCACTCCTCGCCCTCTGTATAAAACAATCTTGCCCTGGACATCTCCTTTAAACTCTGACCCACACTCCTTAAAAGTATGCCCACTAGTATTTGATTTTTCCATTCTCTCATGATTTTATATATTTCTATCAGATCTCACAGACCTTTGAAAGCAAGCATACCATACCATGTGCCTTTTTTAACACTCTGTTCACATGTGTTGCCTCTTTCAGGGAGTTATGGACTTGGAACCCAAGATTCCTCCGTGCATCAATACTATTAACGGTCATGCCATTAATTGCAATTTCCCCTTTCAATTGACTTTCCAAAGTGCAAAACATCTCTTTTGGTTCAAACTCCATCTGCATTTCACCACCCATTTCTGTAGCTGATCTATATCCCACTGTATAATTTGACAACCTTCCTCACTGTCTGCGTCACCAGCAATCTTGGCATCATCTACAAATTTACTAACCAACAGGTCTGTGTTTACACACAAGTCATTTACATGTTTCACAAACAGCAAAGGTTCCACCACAGTTCCCTGTGGAACTGCATTGGTCGCAGACCTCCTCTGGTTCTTGATTTCCCTACTCTGGATTATTTTTTAAACTCTGTGCTTTTACCATATCTATTCCTCTCATGATCTAATACAGCTTTATAGGATTACCCCTCATCCTCCTGCACTCTGAGGAATAAAGTCGTAGCCTGCTCATCTTCTCCCTGTAGCTCAGGCCCTCGAGTCCTTAAATGTGCCACTATTGTAATGCAGACTATCTCCATAACATGCCAGTTTACTTTCCCAAAATGTCCCCAGTTTACTTGCACAAACCTTGACTACAAGAGCTGGTCAGAAACCTGCTTGTATGTCCATTGCAAAATAATCTGTTTTGCCATCTCTATGTATTACAGAATGTTTACATAACTAACCTACCTAAATGATTTTCAGACAGCAAATCCTTTATTACAAGTATTAATCACACATCACATCTATAGTTCTAAACTTGCATGGCAAAGATGGAGAAGGGGCCGAGTATCAAACAAATATTCGATTAAACATGTAAATGATGTACACTTGGAAGTAACAGGCTATTAAAATTAAGGTAAGAAATAATTATGGCACTGATGATCTGGTACAAGAGTAGTGAATTGCAAATGGACAGTTGTAAGGTTTGAACTGCTGCCCAAACATTGGTACCATCTGTGCAGTCTGCATGCCAGGTAGTCACATCGGAGATTTAGCAGAGAAGCCCTCTATGGTGCAATTAACACCTGTAATAAAGCATTTTGCTGTCTGAAAATCATTGAGGCAAGTTACTTATTCACACATCCTGTGACACATACAGGTGTTAAAACAGGTTATTAGTTATAAAATAACATGTTGCAGTGGACATGCAGGCAGGTGAATGAATGAATGAGCCATTTATAAATTGCAGTATGTATGCATGTTTCACAGCAAGCTGCTTTAGTGCTTTTCAGTCGCTTCCAGTTGGTAAAACACCCATTAGTGTTGAATTCTAAATAATTGAATAACTTTGATTCCCGTATCATTTTAGATCCAGGCATTATGAACAAAATAAGTTTTAAAACCTCAAAGACCCCTGAGTATAAATTGTTCCGTTCCTTCAGATGTGCAAAAACAGCAAGCTCTTGCCCAGATCAATTTTATATTGAATGCATAATTTATTTACCAAAATTGATATGTAATTATGTTTTCCAGACATTGGTTTCAAATTGCTGTGAAAATTGGGCAGGCAGCAGTCCACACCATTTGCTTGATGTGAATGGTAGCAAGCTTGTGCCAGTAACATGGTCAGATCTAAGTGAAGTGTATTTGTCATGCTGGCAGTGCTAATTGTGTTCCATTTAAGCAGTTTGTCAGTTGGAAGGATTGGCTTCCCACTAATAGGACTGTAGACTACTTTTAAATAAAGAGGAGATACATTTTGATGGTGGATAGTTGATGGAAATCTTTAGCAGTTGGCTATGTGAATTCAACTGGTGTTTGAATCTGGAATGCAGGTATTCATAAAACAAGTCAGTAGATGTAAATAGGAACTTTTTGTTTCAGGATGACTGATGCTTGGATGGGTTTCTCAGCAACAGTGAAGAAAGATTTGTAGCGTGACTAATACCATCTGGATTGCGGCCAGTACGAGACTGCAGAGTTGGAAATTTGTAATGTTCACCTTAGGACTGGCGGCGCAGATTCTCTATAATTTTCTCCTTTATTAATATTACCACTGAACCCTAAACGTGTTATCCCTCAAACACTTGTCATGCTTTTCCCATCAGAATCAAACATCTCACAAAATGTATAGGCAAATAGGGGAATACAAATAAATTCAGGCAACCCTTTGTCAAAACTTAACTCCTTGAGTCCCGGCGTATGTAGCTAGATTGTATATTTGTACTATTTATAACTGCAGAAAAAAATAGCTTGTTGGAGTATTAACTGTCGACAGTAATACTTAATGTTTATGCATTGGCCAAAGTTAACAAAGTGCGATTTGTTCTTTTGTTTTGATCAAACATTAATTTTCCACTAAATTTATTGTGTGCATCTTTATTATTGCTTAGAATTTACATTTGTTTGACAGTATTATGCAGTTTTTATGATCGTAAAAATTACTGAATCACATTGAATAATGTAGCAATGGAAAAAGGCACCATCATAATGTTAAATTGATGAATGTGGATATAGTCCCTTGATAGTTAGTTGATTCGTAGCTGGAATCAGTAAAGAAGCTAATGAGTGCCTCCAATGAAGCTCTGATTCATTTATACTCTAGGTTGGGCCATCGAGGAGCAGTTGTTCCAACTGAGTAACTGCATTATATTCATGTACGTGGCATAAATAAAGTGTAAGAGATGCAAAATCAACTGCATAACTTTTGGGACTAACTATATTTTAAGACTCTTTTGGCTGAAGTTAATCTTCATCTTCGATGAAAACAAACCGATTGAAACTTAAGGCAAGATTTGAGTCAAAAGGTTTTCTTGCAGCACTTACTGCAGGCAGGCAATGTTTCAAAGTTGTGGCCTTTCACTGCACATGATGTGGAAGCTGATGCAAGCCGCAACCATCAGAAAAAGAAATAAGTAGCTCATATGCCCCTTTGAGCTTAATCAGCAATTCGTAAAACGATGGCTAATCCTGTGTCTCGACGACTCATTCCTCCATGGTCACTGTATTACCTGATGCCTTGGGTTTCTAATCATCTATACTTAATAATTATTTACACTCATAAGGTAGAGAACTCCAAGATTTAATAGATTTTATTTATCCTACGTAGGGCTCGTATAATTAATTTCTGGAAGGGTTAACCATTAAGGTAATGGAAGGGTTAAACATTTTTCTCAGTTATAAGCCTGTAATTGGAAAATAACACGGTATTTAAAATAACCAATTATTTGGGAAGAATGGGATGGTCAATCAATGCCATCAGTAAAAAGATTGCGTTATATTTTTTGTGGCACAGCTAAGCTATCCGTGCAGTAGAGAACATAATTGGATCCTATATAGCTATCTTGCACTCTCTGACTTTTCTGCGAAATGACGCTGCAATTGCTGGGAGATGTTGCTGTTCTTTGCCATGTCCTGATTTTACTTACACTAGAGAAATTGTTTGCTGCTGTGGTTTTTCCTTGTATAGTTTTGAAATGACCATGTGAGTTTTTCCCGGGTGCTCCGGTTTCCTCCCACATACCAAAGATGTACAGGTTTGAAGGTTAATTAGCTTTGGTGAAGGTTGTAAATAGTCTCTATTGTGTAGGATAGTGTAAGTGAACTTGGTGGTTGGTGTGAACTCAATTGGCTGTAGGACCTGTTTCCGTACTGTATCTCTGAACTAAACCAAATCTGTTTTGGAGGGATATAGCCACAGGTTTTGTCTGCATTTTTGCCTCTATCCTTTCCTGCTGGTCCCCCATCTACTCTCTGCCTGTAATTTAGACATGATTATCTCAATATATATATATAACTCCTGTCAGTGGCCCTCTCACAACCCTGCTGCTCCTGTGGGTGTTTTCCTCCGGGACACTAGAAATCTCCCTAACATCCTGCAGGAGCAGTATGCCACCATCCCAATCCTTTAAATACCAAAAACAAATGGGACTCTCTTAGATAGCACATCTTGGTCAGCATAGAGAGTTGGGCTAAAGTGCTTGTTGTCATGCTCTACGACTCTGGCATTAAAAACATGTGGATTCTTGTTGCATTATTTGATTGCACCTCTCTGAATTCTGAGGTTTCTGAGAACAGCATGTAGCTGTGGCTGGCTACTTGGAATCTGACAATAAAAATAGAATATTGCTGGAATTAATGGGTACCATTTATGGTGAGAGAAAAAGTTAATGTTTTGTTATGCTTTTATCAGAACTTTTCCCATTCTTTGATACAAAGTTTTTTTTCTTGATTTTAAATATTGTAGTGCTAAGACTAATGACATATACAAAGTTAGGGTGGAAAATGAACAGTGAAAACTAGCACAATCTTTTTGCTACTGAAAGGACTAGAGACAATAATAAAGATTTTGTACAAATTTGCATTTTGTGCAACAGGAGATATCAATTTCAGTTATTTATAATAGAGCATGAATAGCTTGTAAATCCTGAATTCTGGTCACTTCACTGACTTACAAAGATGACACTGGTAAAGATTGCAGAACCATGAAACCCATGGAGTGACAGGGAATCATTGACAAAGTCTTCTTGATTTCTATGTTTAACCACTTGTGCACATTCCAGAAGTTATTGTTAGTTTCATTGTATAACCATGATGGATTCCTTAAATCCCAAATGCAGACTGTTTCCCCCTGGGGTTATATACCAACATTTATTTGTTTACAAATGAAAAAAAATGTTTCTGTATTTATGTCTTGTAACAAATCGACTTGTACTGCTTAACACTTTGATATGCTGCTCTGAATTTCCATTATCCTTCTTGTTAAGGCATGCTGCACCACTTCGGCAAATTGATCAGACATCATGCTGGATAGTGAAACGATTTGTCGCTTCTGAGACTAGTTTATGTAAATGAAGTCTCAAGTTTACTGTTGTTTGACCTGCAACAGGGTGTAACAGGAATGTGTGGTATATTAATACACTCTGTCATTGAGTGGTAGGACGCACATTTTTCACTTTCACTGATGGGTTCCAGTTTTCAGTTGTACTCTCAAGGAGAATTGCAAATCAGATGCGTGTGAAAGTGAATCCAAATCGCACTGAAGGTGGCATTTCCAGGAAGTTTGGATAAGGTCATAACAAACTATACTGTAGATGGAAATAGTATAGGAAATGTTTAAGAGAATATCTTGAAATAACAAATCAAGCAGAAGAAAAATTTGTCGTTCAGTTAATTCTATAAAATGATGAGGGTAGAAAAAAGTTGCCTGTTTATTTGATGATGTCTATGTGAGATTTTTCACCAGGTTAAAAACATCAGAATTTTGTATTTGGAAACAAGGGGTTCCATGATTAGGCAACCATTTTAAAATTAACTTTTCTATTTTGGATTCACAACCCTGAATGCCTGTTGATTGTTGTTTAGATGTAAGGTCATCTAGCTGCAATGATTATCAAGCATTGGCCAGAATATTTCCTGGAGTAAATTGCAGAGATGGAGATAGTGCATTGGGAAGCTTTGAACGATAAATATGGAAGTGTGTTAACACATACTTTGACATTTTAAGTCATTTGCATGACTCTTTGATCATTGAATGATTTCCTATTTGGAAGACAGCTTGATTGGCTTCTAGGACTGTGCAGCATTTGTACAGAGGGTGCAGAACCAAATAGCTCTGTTTCTCCACTATAGGATTAGGGATTAGTCCGGTCACCAACTGCAAGGAGACGCAAGAAACTGCAGATAGAAACATAGAAAATAGGTACAAGAGGTATGGTATGTTAGCATTCATAGCAAAAGGATTTGAGTATAGGAGCAGGGAGGTTCTACTGCAGTTGTACAGGGTCTTGATGAGACTACACTTGGAGTATTGCATGCAGTTTTGGTCTCCAAATCTGAGGAAATACATTCTGATTCCTGGGATGTCAGGACTTTCATATGAAGAAATTCGAGATAGACTTGTACTCGCTAGAATTTAGAAGATTGAGGGGGGATCTTATAGAAACGTACAAAATTCTCAAGGGGTTGGACAGGCTCGATGCAGGAAGATTGTTCCCGATGTTGGGGAAGTCCAGGACAAGGGGTCACAGTTTAAGGATAAGGGGGAAATCTTTTAGGACCGAAATGAGAAAAACATTTTTCACACAGAGAGTGGTGAATCTCTGGAATTCTCTGCCACAGAAGGTAGTTGAGGCCAGTTCATTGGCTATATTTAAGAGGGAGTGTGGCCCTTGTGTCTAAAGGGATCAGGGGGTATGGAGAGAAGGCAGGTACGGGATACTGAGTTGGATGATCATCCATGATCATATTGAATGGCGATGCAGGCTCGAAGGGCCGAATGGCCTACTCCTGCACCTATTTTCTATGTTTCTATGTAAGAGGAGGCCGTTCGGCCCTTCGAGCCAGCACCGCCATTCATTGTGATCATGGCTGATCGTCCCCAATCAATAACCTGTGCCTGCCATCTCCCCATATCCCGTGATTTCACTAGCCCCTAGAGCTCTATCTAACTCTCTCTTAAATCCATCCAGTGATTTGGCCTCCACTGCCCTCTGTGGCAGGGAATTCCACAATTTCACAACTCTCTGGGTGAAAAAGTTTGTTCTCACCTCAGTGGCTTCCCCTTTATTCTAAGACTGTGGCCCCTGGTTCTGGACTCACCCAACATTGGGAACATTTTTCCTGCATCTAGCTTGCCCAGTCCTTTTATAATTCTATGTTTCTATAAGATATCCCCTCATCCTTCTAAACTCCAGTGAATCCCATACTGTCGTCCTAAAGGTAGGAGTGAAGTGAGAGTGTGGGCAGGGTGGTGTGGGTCTTTGATAATAGATAAGAGGTAATAGCTACCTCTTTTTGAGGTAGCATCTCCTATAGATCCCTTTAATGGTGGGGAGGTAAACAACTGTGATGGACTGGGAAGTGTCCGCCACTCTGTGTAATCTCCTTCATTCCTGCACTTTTGGGTTGCCAACATAGGCAATGATGCAACCAGTTCTCTACCATATTCTCTCGACCGTACACCTGAAGAGAAAGTATTGCTGACAGTAAATGTTCTCAGGAAATAGAGGCATTGGTGGGCTTTCTTTGTGCTGGGACCAGGACTCATCTTCAGTTGTTGATTCTCTCCACCATGAATTGAAGACAGGTTAATGGATCCTGGACGTTCCCCTTGTAAATTCACCAATCAGCCTCCTGTTTCTGTTGTATGGGGCAACATTGTTGTTCTGGCACCATTCAGTCAGACTTTCCATCTTACCCCATCTTACTTGATCTTTGTATCTTTTGGGGGGGGGGGGGGGCTTTTGGATGGAGAGAGGTTGAATGAATGGTCTAATGGTGACACTGCTCTGTAGGTGGGGGAAGAGCTCCTGTTTCACTACACTGGAAAGGGTGCAGAGAAGATTTATGAGGATATTACCAGGCCTCGAGGGCCTAAGCTATAGGGAGAGGTTGAACAGGCCAAGACTCTATTCCTTGAAGCGCAGGAGGATGAGGGGAAATCTTATAGAGGTATACAAAATCATGAGAGGAATAGATCGGGTAGACGCCAAATCTCTTGCCCAGAGTAGGGGAATCAAGAACAAGAGGATATAGATTTAAGGCGAGGGGGGATTTAATTGGAACCTGAGGGGTAACTTTTTCACGCAAACAGTGATGGGTGTATGGAACGAGCTGCCTGAGGAGGTAGATGAGGCAGGTACTATCACAACATTTAAGAAATATTTATATAGGTACATGTATAGGACAGGTTTAGAGGGATATGGGCCAAATACAGGCATGTGGGACTAGTGTAGATGGGGCATGTTGGCTGGTGTGGGCATGTTGGGCTGAAGGGCCTGTTTTCACATTGTAAGACTCTATGACTAATGGGAATGATGTGACAGCACTCAGTTTCTCCCTGAGATGTACTCACCTTGCTTCAGCTGCTGCCTTTTTACTAGGCTGACATAACTAAAGTGAAAAAATAAAATTTATTTTATCATTGTTAGTATGCTAGTTTGACCCTGGTCCTAATTTTATTAAAATCTGCAAGGCAGTAGTTTGGAATTGGCTTCTGGAAGCACCTAGAATTCTTATATATCAGTTGCAAGCAATCTCATTTATTAGCCCTTATTAAAGTCTGCCCTCTGCTTTTGTCTCCGGAGATGCCGCCGACTTACTGCAAATATCCAGCATTTTCTATTTTTATTTAATTTGCTAACCATGAAAGTATATTGCTCAAATGCCGGTGCAGGCTCGAAGGGCCAAAAGACCTCCTACTGTACCTATTTTCTATGTTAAATCAAATATATTATGGATAATTTGAATTAGAAATGCACCTCCAATAATGTCATCACCAGTTAATGTTTTAGTGGATCCATAAATGTTCTAAATGGTTTGAAATGTATTTTATTTTAGGTAATCGCCGAGAGGAACCCTCCAGATGCTTCAATCCCAGATGGCCCCCACCTGGGAATTGTACCTTCTTCTACATTAAATGCTGTTGATAAATCTAAGCATGTGCATGTTGGTCCATCTCTAGAACCTTGCCCTCGATGTGACCTCGGCCATTATTTCCCAAACCACAATGTTCTCAATCGAGTTCACCCTCCAGGCTGCCTTCCAGTCCAGAATGGTTGCATGATAAAGACTGAAACTTCAACTCACGGAGAGCCAATTGTAGTAAGGCATTACAACATGAAAGACGTGCAAGCTGGTCCATCCAGTTTTACTTTTGATACTGCTCTTAATCAATCTCAGTGTGAATGGTCAAAAGGAAAGACTCATAGTATAAATCAATTCACTGATGGACATAACAGCAGGAATTTCAGACCGTTACTGGCACAAGACGCCATCTCGGGAACACTTTGTGATGCAGCAGTTAAAAGTCGAATAGGAATGATGACAGGAGAAGTTTTGTATGGCCAGAAAGTGTCTGTAGACCCAAAGCAGCAGCTACTGTGTCAGAAAAAGGAGCTGGAGCTGGAGAAAGAAACGCTGCAGAAATTGCTCGCTCAACAGGAGTCTCTGCTCCTTTTAAAGCAACAGCAGTTACAAGAGTCCGTGTTGGATTATAGCAGGTAAGAACTCGATTGAGCATTGAACTATCCTAATGGAGGTAATTTACCATTTAAAATTAGCCTTTATTAGATTGGCAAAAAAATATTAATTAAACCTGACAGTGTTATCTATTGGCAATGGTTTTGAAACCCTGTCCTGGAACAGCTTTAATGAGTTTGAGGAAAATGGATCCCATGTGGTGGCAACTTGTTCAATGTTTCGGTTTAATTGAGCTCAGTTTTTTAGATTTCTCACCTGCGTGGTATTGTGAATGTTATTATGTTTAGAGCAGCTGCAATTCAGTTGGGATTTTAACAACATTAAGAAATAACTATCAGTAATTGACAGTAAAAGCAAATTTCTATGGCAGTTGTGTGGTAACAATAAGTGTGTGCATATTAATAGCGCAATGCGTGTAGTAGTGTTGCAGTTAATATTCAAATCAGAATGATGACATAGTTCACCTAGGTATGTAAATGTTGTTACATCTAATATAGCATTAGATTTAGCTTTTGGGGCTAAAGGAATCTAGGGATATGGGGGAAAAAGCAGGAACGGGGTACTGATTTTAGATGATCAGCCATGATCATATTGAATGGCGGTGCTGGCTCAGAGGGCCAAATGGCCTACTCCTGCACCTATTTTTCTATGATTCTATTCACAATATTGGGCTAGAGTTGTATTTTAGTGCACGATTTTGTGGGTTCTGTCCTGCATTTTATTTTAAAAATCTTATTTTGTTAAATGTGGGAATAGTGCACTTTTGCATTTTGTAGTGCCCTCTGCACTTTGACGCAACTAAAGTGTCTGAAATACCTAATGACCAGATAGTTTGTCATATTGATAGTCTTCTCACAAACTACAATGGATAATAATTATCAATCTGACAAAGGTACCAGTAGCTCATTTCTACATTAAAAAAAATAATCGAATAAGTAAAAAACATCTATGTAAATCTAAAATAAATGGTGGACTAGCACTACCAAATTTCTTAGATTATTTCTGGGCAGTTCAGATTAAGAATATGAATTTTTGGTTGGTAAATTTAGATCATGAGCCAAGCTGGCTAAAGATGGAAAAGGAAGACTGCCTTTTGATGTAGATTCGATTATTTTTGCACCAAGGGAAGTACAAAAAAAAAGTATGGTGACAACCCTATAATTCATAGCAATAGACGTATTTGGAAACAAATAGTTCAGACCCTACATATGGATAATTTGTCACTTGTTTCCCAATTATGAATAATCCTTTGTTTAGGCCCTCTATATTGGACAAGGGGTTTAGGCATTGGAATGATTTAGGAATTAAAAGGATAGAACACCTTTACAAGAAAGGAAAATTTCTTTCATTTCAAGAGTTACAGGATATCTATGGATTGCAGTCAAATAATATATTTAGGTATTTACAAATTAGAAACTATATTAAGTCAAATACGCAAGACTATAAAAATAGAAAACCAGGATTATTAGATGAATTGTTTAATAAACACCCAAATACAGAAAAATTAATAGCGTATAGATAGAAATCTTTAGAGTTATCACTGTAGTTCTTAAAATTAAACTGGACCCAGATCCAAAATTAATAATATTAGGAGTTCCTGCTTCAAATCTAATATTAACAGTAAACCAAAGAAATTTCTTGGATTACTGTTTGACAATACTATTTTGGATAGGGAAATCCCAACCGGAAATATATCGACAAACATGGGAAAATGAAATAGGTTTATCTATAACGAAGGAATTTGGGAAGAAAGCCTACAACGTATACATTGTTCCTCATTAAATGCTAGACATATATTGATACAATTTAAGGTATTACACAGATTACATTATTCAAAAACGAAATTAAATAGAATTTATCCTAACATTTCTTCTATTTGTGATAAATGTCAGAACTTGGAAGCTAACTTAACGCATAGTTTTGTAACATGTATTGCAGAATGAGTACACAGACACCGTAAAGTCTTCAGTACTTTATTTAAGCACACGTTATACATAGCCCTGGCTGTACGTGGTCTGTCACGAACACTAG
Source organism: Okamejei kenojei (assembly GCA_035221665.1). Lineage (NCBI taxonomy): Eukaryota > Metazoa > Chordata > Chondrichthyes > Rajiformes > Rajidae > Okamejei > Okamejei kenojei. The sequence goes on from CM069131.1 coordinate 149,066,965, forward strand.
AGAGAGAGCTTGGGGCGTGTGGGTTGCAATTATACTACTGGTGGGGGAGTGGTTAGCATGGACTTCGTTACTATCAATTAAAGGTGTACACACATATCATCTACATCCTTCCTCTACCAAAACAAACAGTGAGTGACAGGGTGACCACGTCTCATGCGCCAGGGTGAGTGCAAACAGTAAAGCACAGGGATACAGGATCACACGTAATCGCTGTAACGGACCGGCGGCCTGACCAGGCGACCAGACCGGGTCCGCACCTCGCCATCACCTCCTTCCCCGACGGGAACAAGCGGGGACGCTGGGGCATGGTGGGGGGCTACGGACAGGAGGACCCCTTGGCGATGATGGCATCGGGGAGGGTGGCGAAGAGAAGGGCGCGGAAGCTGGAGAAAGCGGGACCGCAGCCGGAGGCGTTCCGGTGGAGGACGAGGGGAGGTCGGCTTCAGAGGAATGGGCAAAGCACAGGGCCGCGACAGGGGCAGCGGGGGGGCATACGGAGCCGCCGGGGGAGGGAGAGGCTCGTTCACGAGCCGGAGATGCTGGCGGGACTGGCGTACACCCTCCCGTCGTGGTTGACAAGGTATGAACGAGGGGAACCGGCAGAACCGACGACCACGGCCAGCCTGGAACGGCCAGAAGAGGACCACATACGGACGACCTGGCCGGGGAGAAGAGGGCAGAGGACACGGCAGGACCTGTCATGGGAACGCTTCTGGATATCGTGTCTTTCGGCAATGCGTTCCCGGACCAAGGCAGGTTTAAAGACGGAGGGGGACAGGGACTGCTGAGACACCGGGACCGTGGGCCTCGTGACTCGGGACATGAGTCGCTGAGCCGGGGAGCCCAGGGCATGGTCGCGGGAGATGTTGCGGAGGTTCAGCAGGGCCAGGTAGATGTCGGAGCGGGATGGGCGGCAACGTTCCAACCATCCTTTAGCACTGCGGACCGCGCGCAATCGGCCAGTCCATTGCTCTGTGGGTATTCCGGGCTGCTGGTGTAATGACGAAAGTTCCAACGCTCAGCAAAAGCGCGGCACCCGGCACTGGTGAACTGGCTGCCGTTGTCCGACTGCAGGCTGAGGGGGGACCCGCAAGGTGGCAAAGTGGCGGCGCAACTTGTCGATGACCGCGGAGGAAGAGACGGAGTGGAGCTGGTCAACTTCAAACCAGCTGGAGTAAGAGTCGACAAGCACCAGGAAGTGCTTTCCGTGCCACTCGAAGATGTCGGTTGCTAGCGCAGACCATGGCAGGTCAGCAGCTGGCTGCTGCAGGAGCGGCTGCTGCTGTTGCTGTGGAGCGAGGCAGTTATAGGTAGGGCACGCGGAGACCCTATCCCGGAAGTAGCGAGGCATGTCGGGCCAGAAGAACTGGCTCTGAGCGACAGAAAGGGTCGCCTTGGCCCAGGGTGGCCACGATGAGCGGTCTCGAAGTATTGTTCCCGTAGTGCTTCGGGCACCACCACCTTGTGCCCCTTCACAATCACACCACCACGCAGCACCAACTCGTCACGAACCAAGAAGTAAGGCACCGCTGCGGCCGGCAGGGAAGAACGGCGGTCTGGCCAACCCTGCCTGATGATCGCGGCCAGCTGCTGTAGCGAAGCGTCTGCCGCCGTGTGCTCGGCTAGGGACTTCAACTGACCGGAGGGCACGAAGTTCACGCCCAGGACTATCAGATCGGACGTCTCGTACGGATGCTGGGTTGTGGATGAGAGAGGCGCCCGAGACAGCGTGTCCGCAACAACCATGTCCTTGCCCTTGCGATAAACCACTGTGAAAGTGAAGCGTTGTAGCTGGAGCATCATGCGCTGGAGCCGGGAGGAGGCCATGTGTATTGGCTTGTTGAGGATGGTGACCAGAGGCTGGTGGTCCGTCTCGACAGTGAAGCAGTTGCCCAGGATATAGTCTTTGAATTTGGAGCAGGCAAAGACAACTGCCAGCAGTTCTTTCTCAATCTGGGCATAGTGTTGTTCAGCGGTCGTCATTGTGCGGGATGCGTAGGATACAGGCAGTTGCACCCCGTCATGGATCTGCAGGCAGGCGGCCCCGAGGCCAAACCTAGATGCATCACACGTGAGAACGATGGGGCGCTGGAGGTCGAAGTACTTCAGCGTTGGCATGCTGACCAGCTTAGATTTGAGGGTGTCAAATGCACACTGGTGTTGCGGGAACCAGGCCCAGGCAGTGTCCTTCTTCACCAGATCCCGCAGAGGGGCACTCAGTTCGCTCAGGTCGGGGATGAATTTTCCCAGGTAGTTGACCTTGCCCAAGAAGCGCTGCAGGCCAGGCACGTCAGCAGGTGCAGGCATCTCGGATATTGCGGCCGTCTTTTGCGGGTCGGGCCTTCAGCCCCGATGCCATGAAAACATGCCCCACGTAGGTGACCTCAGGGACCCGGAATCGGCACTTTTTCGGGTTGAGCTTCAGGTTGACCTCCCGGGGCCCGCTGCAGCACCTGGCGATGGTGGTGGTCGTGCTCAGCGACATTCTTCCCATAGACCAGGATGTCGTCGACAATGATGGCACACGGAAGTCCAGCAAACAGTTGTTCCATGGTCCTTTGGAACACCTCGCTGGCAGAGTTGATCCCCAAACGGCATGCGGAGGAAGCGATACCTGCCGAAGGGCGTGCTGAAGGTTGTCAGGTGCGAGGATCGCTCGTCTAGAGGTATCTGCCAGAACGAACTCTTGGCATCAAGAACCGAGAACACGGTGGCAGGGCCGACCTGCGCAGCAACATCCTCCACCGTCCGCATGGGATAGTGCGGGCGCCTGATGGCCAAGTTCAAGTCCTTGGGGTTGATGCAGATCCGTATTTCGCTCTTGTCTTTCTTCGCAGCGACAACCATAGTAGAAACCCACTGGGTGGAGTCCGTGACTGGCGCCAGGATGCCCGTGGCCACCATCTCGCGAAGAGCAGACTCGACCTTGCCCCTCATGGCAAAGGACACACGGTGCGGGGGACGGATGACCGGCGTGATGTCGGGATTGAGGGCAATCCTGTAGCTGCAGGGCAACTTCCCCAGCTTCGAGTCAAACCGGTCCGGGAATTCGGCCAGCGGGTTCAGGGGTGCCTCTACCAGGTGGACATCACTGTGGAAGCTCACCAATCCGAGGTCCTGGCAGGCCTCCACGCCGAGCAGGGGGTCACATTACCGTCCAGCAGGAGAAAGAGAGGGGCCGAGTGGTCGTCAGCACCTTGCAGTGGAGAGTGGCCCTCCCCACAGGAATAAGCACGCCACCCCCATAGGCACGCAAAACAGCACTGTCTGTGGAAACAGGCTCATTATTTCTTATCTTCCTGAACAGGCTTGTTGACATAACATTGGCAGCTGCCCCCGTGTCGACCTTAGCAGAGAAGGCCACTGTGACTCGGACGGTCGGGTCCGTTATCAGTCCAGCTGCACCTCGCAAGGAAAACACACTCAGCTCGCTCTGAGAAGAGTCAGGGTCAGACGGGGGAAGATCATCATGCTGGAGATGGGAACTAGACGCTGAATCATCACGTGTCAGGTAGCGAGACGGCTTCTGCTGTGGCTGTGCAGGGTTCCCACGGGAACGGCATACCGCCGAAAAGTGGTTGGGCTTGTTGCAGAAATTACAGGTTTTCCCCCAACGCCGGGCACACATTAAAACGGTGTGAGACAAAGTTACAATTTGGACATCGTTGAGGCGGTCTGAAGCCCTGCAGTGGTCTTGCCCTCTGTCGCCCGGGAGCATTGTACTGGGGACCAGCGAGACTGGCTGTGTGGACCACAGGGTCAGGTACAGCGGAGGAGACAGCCTCAGCTAAACGAGAGGCATGCAGCGCCTCATGGAATGTCAGATCAGGCTTACGCAGCAGCTCAGAGCGAAGCTTATCATCCCGCAGACCAAAGACTAAAATGTCACGGGTCAAAGTATCGGGGGTCAGGACATGCAGGTTACACCGGCGAGCCAGCTGGCGCAGCGCGGCCACAAAATTGTCAATAGACTCCCCAGGGTTCTGGCGTCTGGAGAACAGTTTGAAACGCTCTAAGATGTGGTTAGTGGGAAGGTCACACATCGCCGTAAATTTAGCAATCAGGCAATCGGGGTCCTGGATACTCTCACCATGTCCATAGACGAACGACTCCGAACGCTCGAGCGCCTCTGGACCAGCCAGGTTAAGCAGCAGGGAAGCCTTGACAGCGGGGGCCACAGCAGGGTGGGCGATTGCAACATAGTGCTCAAAGTCCCGTCGGAACACACTCCAGCGATGAGTGATGTCTGCATCAAAGACTAGGATGTCAGGTTTACGACAGGCAGAAGCCATCACGGCACAGGGAGGGGGTACTGGGACTAAAAAAATAAAACGCGATAGATCAGAGACGCAGGAAGAACCACTTCTGACGCCATGCAGAGTGGGTACACAGACACCGTAAAGTCTTCAGTACTTTATTAAGCACACGTTATACATAGCCCTGGCTGTACGTGGTCTGTCACGAACACTATAGAGAGGGAGCTAGGGGCGTGTGGGTTGCAATTATACTAACTGGTGGGGGGAGTGGTTAGCATGGACTTCGTTACTATCAATTAAAGGTGTACACACATATCATCACATGTATAAAATTCAATTATTATTGGATAGAAATCTTTAGAGTTATCACTGTAGTTCTTAAAATTAAACTGGACCCAGATCCAACATTAATAATATTAGGAGTTCCGGATTCAAATCTAATATTAACAGTAAACCAAAGAAATTTCTTGGATTACTGTTTGATAATAGGGAAAAAATAAATATTGAAAATTTGGAAGGGAACATTATCCCCCACAATTAAAATGTGGACAGTGGAAATGTTGGAGACGTTGCATTTGGAAAGAATCAGATTTGTCCTAATGGACAAATACGAACTCTTTGAACAGATATGGTCTCCATATGCAGAATATTTGAAGGGGTAGCTGTTCTTGGCATCACAACTCAATGGGTACCCGGCAGGATTAGATGAAAATAACTCTCTGTTTTTTAAAAACATTTGTATACATGTCTCTATTGATATCGCTATTTGAAATTGTGTTATTCACTATTAAGACGTATACTCTAATCTCTTTTTTTTAATATATATATAATACTTTGTTTTAATTAAATATATATAACAAGAATATATACATATTTTTTTCTCTCTTCTCTTTCTCTCTCTATATAATCAAAATTATTATTTAATCACTATTCTTATTGATTAAAATCTATTCTTTTCTTTTTCTACTTTCTAAAAAAATAGAAGTTTATAAGAATTATTCGTAACATTCGTATACTTATTGAAATAAGTTGGTTGTGTATTTGAAAAGTTGTTATACCTTTGTTATGATGGATTACTTCTAATAAAAATATTATTACAAAAAAAAAGGAGCATTGAAATGGAGTGCAAATAGTGATTGTAGCCGCTAAAATCATCTACTTTGGTCCATAGGATAAGATGACTTGGGGTTGCAGCAGTAAAAAAGTAGCAAACATATTATTGGTCCAAACCTAACAGTTTTTTTTTAAAAGACACAGAGTGCTATTTATACAGCTATTTTTTGTTTCCTATAATAAACCATGACCAATGGTTTATTGGTTATCCCTGCTCGGGTCTGATAATTTGAGACCCCCTTGCAGCTGAGGCAACTAGATGTGGATATTCTGAATGACCTAATTGAAAGAACTAAACTTTTAAAAACTATTTTAAAGTAAACAAATCATAACTTGATTCTTTTTTCTAATTACGTACCAGTTAATGTTCTGAGGCATGAGGTAAGTTTTGTTTAATTTATTATTGTCACTGTGAAAAATATTTTTTTGCATGCTATCCAGTCAAAGAAAAGACTACACCTGATTCCAATCAAGCCATCCACAGTGTACCGATAAAGGGTAAAGGGTACAATGTTTCATGTAAGATAAAGTTCGATTAAAGATAGTTCAAAGGTCTCCTCAGATCAGGTCCTCAGTCTAACTGGTGAGAGGATTGTTCAGTTGTTTGATTACAGCTGGGAAGAAACTGTCCTTGAATTTGGATGAATGCATTTTCAAACTTCTGTACCTTTTGCCTGATGGGAGACGGGAGAAGAGGGAGTTGAGACAAATCCTTCACTATGCTAGCAGCCTTGCTGAGTGAAGATGGAGTCAATGGAAAGGTGGTTGGTTTCTGTGATGGTCTGGGCTATGTCCACAACTCTACAATTTCTAGCGGTCTTGGATAGAGCTGTTTCCAAACCATACTGTGATCCACCCTGATAAAATGCTTTCTACGGCTCATCTGTAGAAGTTAATGAGGGTTGTTGGGACAGGCCAAATTCCTAAGTCTTCCAAGGAAGTTAGTGTGCTTTCTTGCCTGTAGCTTTGAGGCTGTTTCAGGTCAAATTGCTGGTGATATTTATTCCTAAGAACGTGAAGTTTTCAGTCATCTCTACTTCGGTTGCCAGCAGTGTATGTCCCACACAAGGTCCCACATAAGAGATTAGTATACGAACTTAAAGCACACGGTATTGGGGGTTCAGTATTGATGTGGATAGAGAACTGGCTGGCAGACAGGAAGCAAAGGGAAGGAGTAAACGGGTCCTTTTCAGAATGGCAGGCAGTGACTATACCGCAAGGCTCAGTGCTGGGGCCCCAGCTATTTACAATATATATTAATGATTTGGATGAGGGAATTGAATGCAACATCTCCAAGTTTGCGGATTACACTAAGCTGGGGGGTAGTGTTAGGTGTGAGGAGGATGCAAGGAGGCTGCAAGGTGACTTGGATAGGCTGGGTGAGTGGGCAAATGCATGGAAGAATCAGTATCATGTGGATAAATGTGAGGTTATCCACTTTGGTGGCAAAAACAGGAGGGTAGACTATTATCTGAATGGTGGCAAATTAGGAAAAGGGGAGATGCAACGAGACCTGGGTGTCATGGTACACCAGTCATTGAAAGTAGGCATGCAGGTGCAGCAGGCAGTGAAGAAAGCAGATGGTATGTTAGCAGTCATAGCGAAAGGATTTGAGTATAGGAGCAGGGAGGTTCTACAGCAGTTGTACAGAGTTTTGGTGAGACCACACCTGGAGTATTGCATAAAGTTTTGGACTCCAAATCTGAGGAAAGACATTCTTGCCATAGAGGGAGTACAGAGAAGGTTCACCAGACTGATTCCTGGGATGTCAGGACTTTCATATGAGGAATGACTGGATAGACTTGGCTTGTACTCACTAGAATTTAGAAGACTGAGGGGGGATCTTATAGAAACTTACAAAATCTTAAGGGGTTGGATAGGCTAGATGCAGGAAGATTGTTCCCGATGTTGGGGAGGTCCAGAACAAGGGGTCACAGTCTAAGGATAAGGAGGAATTCCTTTAGGACCGAGATGAAGAAAACATTTTTCACACAGAGAGTGGTGAGTCTCTGGAATTCTCTGCCACAGAAGGTAGTTGAGGCCAGTTAATTCGCTATATTTAAGAGGGAGTTAGATGTGGCCCTTGTGGCTAAAGGGATCAGGGGGTATGGAGAGAAGGCAGGTACGGATACTGAGTTGGATGATCAGCCATGATCATATTGAATAGCAGGTTCGAAGGGCTGAATGGCCTACTCCTGCACCTATTTTCTATGTTTCTATGTTTCTATGTATTGCTTTGCTTCCTGAGGTCAATCACAATCTCCTTTGTCTTGCTGATATTGAGGGAGAGGTTTAAGAAAGAACTGCTGATGCTGGAAAAATCGAAGATAAACAAAAATGCTGGAGAAACTCAGCGGGTGAGGCAGCATCTATGGAGAGAAGGAACTGACTTTGGTGCCTTCACTCACAGCGGGAAACTTTTGATTCTGCTGTGTGGGGATGTTTTATGTTGAACTCTATCGTGTGTTTTGTTCTATATTTTATTGTATAGCTGTATGGTGATCACATTTCACTGTGCCAACTGGCACATGTGACAAATAATTGTATCTTGATTAGGTCATGTTTCGGTTCGAGACCCTTCTTCAGACTGATGTCGGGGGGGGGGGGGGGTGGGGGGGGTGGGGGGGAGCGGGAAAATGAAAGGAAGAGTAGGAACATTAGGCTTGTGGGATAGCTGGGAATGGGATGGGAAAGATGGAGAAAGCAAGGACTACCTGAAATTGGAGAAGTCAATGTTCATACTGCTGGGGTGTAAACTACCCAAGCAAAATATGAGGTGCTGTTCCTCCAATTTGCGCTGGGCCTCGCTCTGACAATGGCGGAGGCCCAGGACAGAAAGGTCAGATTCGGAATGGGAGGGGGAGTTGAAGTGCTGAGCCACCAGGAGATCAGGTTGGTTATTGCGAACTGAGCGGAGGTGTTGGGCGAAGCGATCGGCAAGCATGCACTTGGTCTCACCAATGAAGAGAAGTTGACACCTGGAACAGCTGATGTAGTAGATGAGGTTGGAGGAGGTGCAGGTGAACCTCTGCCGTACCTGGAATGACTGCTTGGGTCCTTGAATGGAGTCAAGGGGGGAGGTAAAGCGACAAGTGTAGCATTTCCTGCGGTTGCAAGGGACGAATTGACCAGGGAGTTACGGAGGGAATGGTCTCTGTGGAAATCAAAAAGGCGAGGAGATGGGAAGATGTGGCCAGTAGTGGGATCCCGTTGGAGCTGGCGAAAATGTCGGAGGATTATATGTTGCATGCGATGGCTGGTAGGGTGGAAGGTGAAGACAAGGGGGACTCTGTCCTTGTTACATGTAGGGGGATGGGGAGTGAGAGCAGAGCTGCGGGATATAGAGGAGACCTGGTGAGAACCTCATCTATAAGAGGGGAACCCCCGTTCTGTTAAGAACGAGGACATCTCCGATGCCCTGGACAGGAACACCTCATTCTGGGTGCAAATGTGGTGTAGACGGAGGAATTGGGAAGGTGATAGAGCCCTTACAGGAAGCAGGGTGGGAAGAAGTGTAGTCCAGATAGCCATGGGAATCAGCGGGGTTTGTAGCAGATGTCAGTCAGTAGTCTGTTACCTGCTATGGTGATGGTGAGGTCTAGAAACAGTAGGGAGATGTTGGAAATGGTCCAAGTGAATTTGAGTGCCGGATGTAAGTTAGTGGTGAAATGGATGAAGTTCAGTGAGTTCTGCATGGGTGCAGGAGGTAGCACCAATGCATTTGTCAATGTAACGGAGGTAGAGTTCGGGGATAGGGCCACGATACGCCTCGAACAAGGATTTCAGGTAGTCCTTGCTTTCTCCCTCCTTTTCCTCCTCTTGCCAGCTCTCTCACAAGCCTACTGTCTCCACCTCTTCCTTTCTTTTTCCCGCCCCCCCCCCCCCCCGAACATCAGTCTGAAGATGGGTCTCGACCCGAAAACGTCGCCTATTCCTTCTCTCCATAGATGCTGCCTCACCCGCTGAGCTTCTCCAGCATTTCTGTCTATCTTTGAAGGAGAGGTTGTTGTCTTGGAATCAGGTTACAAGGTTTTCAATCTCCTTCCTGGTTTGCTGTAAGTATTTTTGAGGTTCTATTTGTGATTTGGGATCAGAAAGAAAATTGGTGTAATATTATCAACATGCTCAATATATTTTCATAGGTCCAAGCATCATCTATCGGAAACAGAAGACATGACATATGGTGAGGTTCCAACAAACAAAGCAAGGATTTCTTTACCTAATTTGGCTGGATCCACTGAGAGGTTAGAAAATGTAGTTCAACTTTTTTTCTACTCATTGCATAGTTTATGCCAAATATATGGATGTGATGGACATTGCTTTGCAGATATTTAATATCATTTTCATTTAATCTTCTGTGCCAATGATGGTGACTGTCCATAGATACAGGGCTTACAATTTCACAAAATTACCATCTGTATGCCCTTTATTTGTTTTGTAATTAGCATGCTATAAACTATGCCTTTTCGTAATGTACTTTATGAGGGAGGGGGGGGGGGGGGGGGGGGGGGAGGAGGGGGGGATGTAGGAGGGCAGCATGAAAACTCTTATTGTCATGACTGGGCATTTTTCATCTCTGTCCACCTCTTTATGCCGGCATTGGCAATTAGGTCTTTATCCACCATTCTGTACAATTTCCTATCTAAAATTCACTTTTAAGATCTTTCTTAAAATTTGCCTGTTTGCACAAGTGTTTAATGTACCAAATGATTCGGGCATTAAAAACATTTTAGACTTTAGAGAATTTTCTCGCAGGAAAAGCTTGATCAAAATGTATATTCTTAAAATTAAAGTTGGGTGACCTAGAAATATGGGAACACTGCAAGCAATGGGGAAAAAAGGAACTCTTTTGAATCTATCTCTTCCCTGAGAATGCTTGATATCCACCAGAGGAATGCATCAGAGCAATGAGTGGTTTTGGCTGCAGATGAGTTGCTATTGCAGCAACTGGTCTAGGGCTGTGAACTGTAGTGTCAGTTGTAATTAGCGAGTTCCATATTAAACATAATTGGAAACACTCATCTAGTTAGGCAGCATCTGTGAAGAAAGCAGTTAAGTTAATGTTTCAGGAATGTTGACTTGAGTGGCACAAGACATTTTGTGTTTGTTTCAGACAGACAGGTAGAAATATATTCAGGAATCAAAAGGCATTTTCGATTCTTTAAGTTTGATATCATAATGTTCATGCCTTTGGAATCTCCTTCCTTGATCCAATACTTCAGCTCGAAGATGCCTTTCAAGCCTTTAAATATCCAGAAACCAATGATACGCTGAGTAAATTATAAGTTTTAATTAGGTTTACCACTATTAGAACTCTGCTAATGGTGCATCTATTATAGATCCCTACGGTGACATTTAACAATCATTTTTTTTGTACCCAATGTTAAGAATCTGCTTAAGTCTCTTAATTTCAGTTAAATTGTTGTCTAGTGATGTAGAATAATTTAGGTCTGCCAAAGTTAAGCTAGACAAATTTTGATGAGAGGTAAAATTCTAGAGAGACCACCTTTCCTTTTGTTGTTTAATGATCAACCTTAATTAACATGCAAATTTGAAATAATTAGAATGCATTAAAGGTGTTTAACCACTTTTCCCTAAAGAAATATTCAAATTAAACTGAGTGTGGCTTTAAATAATTTAATTCTTCAAGATCTATGGCAACAATTTTCTGCTACATTTTTAGAATGTGAGCAGATTAAACCTATTTTAAGTGATAATCAATATTAAATAATTCTATGCTAGAGATTCTTTGTATTGGTCTACATTAAAATTTAATCATTTACATTTAAAAAAAAATACAATTTTACCAGCATGTATATAGAATAATCCTTTTAGCATTTTCTATTAAGCTGAATGTATATTTGAATAATTCATGTCAAGATGCCTCATTTGAACATCACATCAAGTCTTCAGCTTTTGGTGATTGAAGTTGAAGGTGATTTATCTTAATTTGTTTATACATTCTATGTAACACCTAATGCAATTTTATTTCCCTGGTGTGGAAGAGTGAATGGGATAAGAAGTTATTTTGTCTTTAAGTATGTACTCTGAAATGGTACTCTGAAGGCAAAATAATATTTTTCCCCTTTGCCTGGCTATGTAACTCCATTAAAGATTGAAAGCTTAAGTAATTATACTGATGTTTTTTTCACATTTGAGAAATTCAAAGTGAAAGGCCAAGGGCCATTATGCATATCACCAACTTAACATATTGGAGTTGATGAGTTTAGTTTTAGTTTAGTTTAGAGATACAGCACGGAAACAGGCCTTTCAGCCCACCGAATCTGCGCCGACCAGCGATCCCCGCACACTTGCATTATCCCACACGCATTAGGGACAATTTACATTTATACCAAGGCAATGAACCAACAAAACTGAACGTCTTTGGAGTGTGGGAGGAAACTGACGATCTCGGAGAAAACCCAAGCAGGTCACAGGGAGAACATACAAACTCCGTACAGGCAGCATTTTGGTAGTAAGAATAAAGGCTAGACTATTTTCTAAATGGGGAGAGAATCCAGAAATCAGAGGTGCAAAGGGACCAGGGAGTGCTGGTGCAGGATTCCCAAAATGTTAATCTGCAAGTCAAATTGATACTTAAGATAGCAAACTCAATGCTAGCATTTATTTCACCAGGGCTTGTTTACAAAAACAGGGATGGTAAGGCCACATTTAGAATATTGTGAGCAATTTTGGGCACCATATCTGAGGAAGGATGTGCTGGCTCTGGAGAGGAACCAGAGGATTCCTGATCCCAGGAATGAGTAGGTTAACCTATGATGAGCGTTTGTCGGCTGGGCCTGTACTCGCTGGAAGAATGAGGGGGGACCTTATTGAAAAATACAGAATAGTGAAAGGCTTGGATAGATTTGATGTGGTGTGGATGTTTCCACCAGTTGGAGAGTCTAGGACTAGAGGTCATAGCCTCAGCATTAAAGGACCTTCTTTCAGGAAGGAGATGAGGAGAAATTTCTTTAGTTAGAGGGTGGTGAATCGGGAATTCTTCGCCACAGAATTCTTTGCCACAGATGCCAAATCAGTGGATTAGTACAGGTGTCAGTTATGGAGAGAAGGCAGGAGAATGGAGTTAGGAGGGAGAGATGGATCAGCCATGATTGAATGGCAGAGTAGACTTGATGGGCCGAATGGCCTATTCTACTCCTATCATTTATGACATGACCCATAGTCAGGATCGAACCCGGGTCTCCGGACTGTAAGGCAGCTGCGCCACTGTGCCGCCCAAAGGTGAAATCAAAGAGCACTGCTTGGATACAAGATTAAAGGACGTAACTTATAATATAGTTGCTGATAGAAAAAATATACTGATAGAAAATCATGCTGATAGAAAAAATATGAATTGGATTAATAGTTTGATTTCAGCCAAGTTGCATGTAGAAGGATTAGGCAGGATAACATATTTCCGAATATAGTGTTATAGCATTATACGGTTACAGTTACAGACAAAAAGCAGATTAAAGAAAAGTGCAAGGTCTGCAATTAGGTAGGTTGGAGGATTAGGACTATACGTTAGCTTTTGGGAGGAGCATTCAGTGGTCAGATAACATCAGGGAAGAAGCTTTTCCTCATTCTGTTCGTATGTGCGTTCAAACTTTTGCATTTTCCACTTGAGGGACAGGGCGAAGAGGGAATGATTGGGTTGAAAATTTATTTGAATGTTGGCTGTTTTCCAGTGTAAAGTGTAAATGGATTCAATAAGGGACGGCAGGAGGCTGTTTGATGGCCTAGGTTATATCCACAACTTTCTGCAATCTCTTGCAGACTTGGGCAGGTCAAGGGCAAATATTGTGATGCCAAGCTCTGATGCGTCCCAATGGGATTCTTTCAACAGTGAATCTGTGGAAGTTTGTAAGTCGTTGGAAACATGTTGAACATCCTTACTCTTTCCTTTCTTTTCTGATGAAATTAACGCGTTCTTGGTCGTAGTTTCAGCCGGTCCAGGACAAATTGATTGTGATATTTATGCCGAGGATCATGAAATGCTACAAGTGGAATTGTCTGTTGTTTTAATATGTCATTTTAAAAGACAGTCACTTTGGAATAGTGAAAAATATTTATTTGCCATCATACATGCACCATGACGTGGTTTAAGCAAAAATAATGAGTAAGCCGTTGAAATATATTGGGAAGCTTAGGGCAGGTTGAGAGGAATATGGGCCAAATGTAGGCAAATGCGAATAGCTCGGGTAAACCCCCTTGGTCGGAATAGAAGAGTTGGGTTAACAGGCTGTGTAACTCTCTGATTCAAAATCTGATCTTTGCTCTAGACCAAAATGCTTGGCATCTGCAACACTCCTGTGTAGATATTTTCTTACCTGCTTAAGTTATGGATATGTGACAGACCTGAAAGAAAAGTATTTGGTGCAAATAAGGAAACTAAACCTTTATGCAAATTTTATTATGAGATTTTACACAAAATATCTATGCACACCATAGTGAAGATAGTCGCCGGTTTTATTAGAAAACACATTCAAATTGCCTTAGTATTTGCTATAGCTATGCATTTTTGAATGCTAAAGTGGTATGTTTGAAGTTAATGACTGGATAGGTTTATTGTTGTGAAAAAAATGAAAGGATAGGAAAAAGGATAGCGTGATGCGGTGAACACTTACTTATTGGAAATGTTGAATGAGCAGTTAACCACAGTATAGTAGGGATAAAAGTAGATAATAACCATGACTGTTGCTTTGGGAAAAGGCCATATGATGATACTATACTATGTTGATTTCTATGTTTGTTAGTTTGATTGCTTGACTCTGTCACACAACCCAAACCAAGGAATATAGATTAGTGCACTAAGGTTGCAGAATCATAGGTCCTTGGCCCATTGTGCCATGCTGACCATCAATTATCCATCTACGTTAACTACATGATCCATAGCTTTTTATACTTTGATGACTCAAGTTTTGGCTAGGTGCAAATTTCAGTCTTTGTCACCCCATCATACTTTGCCGATTTCAATCACCCTTTGGGCAGAAGAAAATTATTGCTCAAAGTCTTCTGTATATCTCCAACACCTTACCATAAACCAATGCCTCTGGTTGTAGATGTATCTGCTATTGGGAAATGTTTTCTACTTTTTATCCGAACAATGGATCATAATTTTGGATACTTTAATGAGACGCTCCCCAACCCAGCCCCTGCTTGCCCCAAAAGACCAGAGTCCAGGAGGATGGAATTGGTGATGACGAGGTGAGTCTCCGTCTCACCTGAAATGACTGTTGTGGTTGCCTTCATAGGTCAGGGCAATGGGTACAAGAGCCAGGAAGTCATTTTAAACCTCATAGGGTTTTGTCAGTCCTCATTTGGAAGTATTGTGGTTGCCCCATTACAGGAAGAATGTGGAGGTTTTGGAAAAGGTGCAGAGGAAGTTAACCAGACTGATGCAGAGGGGAATACTTTGACGTGGCATCGTGTCTGGCATGGAGATGTAGGCTAAAGTGCCTATTCTTGTGCTGTACTGTTCTTGTTGAAGCATACGCAGAGATCTGCTGATCTTGCTCTAGCGTATGTATTGCTTGGCTGGTCACATGTGGCACATGTAAACAATACTGCCACAAACCCAGCGGTCCTTCCAGGGTGCTGCTGCCTTTCCCCCAATGCTAATCATACCCTAACTAACCCATGTCGGGTTTTCAACATGCTCCCCTGACCTCCTGCTCCTCAATGACGAACAGTCAATCCACAGCAGAGGCCTTACTTTTGTACCCCAATTGCCTATATCTCAATGAGTTCCAAGCCTGTCATGACATTGATGGCTTTTTCTGTCACCTCCAGCTTCGGACTTTTTTCACTGGCAAAGAGTCCTCGCCTCCAAATGACTACTGCGTCTCTAGCATTCCCGCTCCTCATGGACTCCCACTGCCAGCCTTCTACCCATTCTGGGCCATTTTATTTCCACTTCCTGCATGTCATCCAAAATCTTGACTTAACTACTCTCCTTACCCACTCCAATCTCACTCCCTCTGATTTAGAAATATGAATCTAAAAGGTTATAAAATGTTTTAATTTTGGTCGTTTTAAACTTAAACAAAAATGTCTAAATGAACACAATTTTTCAAAAAGTACATTGTCTTGGATGTTCACTAACAGATGCTCCTCTCCATTAAAGTGAATAGAGTTGTTATTCCCCTGTCAGGTCTAACCTGGCATGAATTGATTGAGTATGTTTTTCCAGGTGAATGCTGAGAAATTGTGAGAGCTTGCTTGATCATGTAGCTTAGATCTTGTAGAGTCCAATAGTGTCATGCAGTGGGCAAAATCCTGATGTATACATGTAGAATGTTGGGATCTTGTGCATCTGCAGATGCTTGTTTGGGCATCCTCAATATAATTTCTGTGGAAAATACAGAATAGTTTATTAAAAGATGGCACTGTATGCACATAGTTTAAAAAATATTACATTTTTACCAGATACTAATAATCCATTATATTATATACCTTTTACATCAGATGGAAAGTTGTCACACCTTTCTCAAGAAAACGTATTTTTTAATTTATTCGGTTCACTATATTTAAATATGTAACACAGTTGGAGATCCCAATGCGTCCCACTGTAGAAATTCACAGATGGTTAATATGACATCTTGCAGGAGTAAAACATATATAGAATAATGCTATTGTAACCACATGATAACTTTTAATAAATTATCTGTGCTTTAAAACCAATCCAGACTCCATAATAATCAACTATGGTACTTTTAAATTCTACTTTGTAAATCTGATATGAGAACATATTTATTCTGCTAAGATTTATTCTTGCTATATGAGTGAATTTGGTTAATTTAATTGTAAAAGAAAATGAGTCCTTCAGTAGATAAATGTGCACTAATAAACTACCAAGTCATGTGATGTTACAGTCTTTATTCCAGTATTATAATGATAGAAATGCATTCACTTCCGGGGAGATTAAGGTGACATTTCATGAAAAGACTAGTAATTCACAAGGGATAATAGCATTAGTAGATAGTGGAACTCTTTCAGGAGTGAAGTAATGCTTGTAATTTACCACAACTGATGCAATAGTCATTTTTTATGTTTTCATGAAAGCTTTAAAAATGGTATTTAACAAATTTGAAAGGTCAAATTTACCATATGGGTGTACGATGCTCCATTGACTGTGCTTGGTTGGTAACTTTTGTATTGTTTTTAAAACAGAAAATATAAATTTATAAAATATTCACAATTTTGCTGCTATGCTATTACACATTTTCACAAATTAAATTTTCATGAATATTGATTAATCTCCTCTTTAATGTCTTTTTTGAGTTAATCATCTTTAAAATATGATATGCTCTGCTTTAAGCCTGATGAGTTATTAGAACATTGTCTTTATCAGAAATTATTGTCATGTTGTAGAATGGTGAATTTATATTTTTTATGGTAGTTTGTTTAATGAAAATGCAATACTTTAATATTCGTCCACATGTTTTCCTGTAAAGCACTGCTTTTGGTGAGTTGAATAGCAACACCTTGTGGAGTGCAATTATATTGCAAGACGTAAGCTGCATAATATTTTGCGTAATTCTAACAAAAATACATAATGATAGTTCTGAAAAATTCAGCATTTCTTTAATTATTTTTGTTCACTGGTTTAATAGAATGATTGAAATTATCTTGGCACTCCCTGACTTACGTAATCGATGATGTGTCCTGTGCCCGACTGTCCTGAAGGTTACCCAGGCCAAGATATACGTATACGTATCTCCCCCCCCCCCCCCCCCCCCCGATGTTGAGCGCCTACCACTCTCAACAATCAACGAATGTCGTGAAATGCTCCCCACCTACTGGCACAAGGGACTTCTTAACATCTTGTCCTTGTACTTGATTCTGAAAATCTGGACTCGTCCAGTGACTGCTGTGAAAGGACAGCTGACAACATGGGAAAGTCCATGTGACAGCTTGGAGGGACAGCTGACAGGAGGGAACAGACCCCACTGGGGCCGTCATGGGCTAGCTGCCCATGACAGCAGTTTTCAGCTAGTTGGAGACACCCGCTAAATGCTACAAAAAGTAAATTAAAGGAAATACCCCTAGAGTCTACGAGAGCGGGGGCGCAGGATGGCTCACCGATTGATAACACGGGTACAGACCCAGGAACTGAAACGGCCTCGGACAAGGAGAGCATGGCACATGAGACATTCAACACAACTGCGGGACACAAACTTCGGGTGTGTATCTGTGGTTGAGAGAAAAGAACATCAATGATGGGCTTGAAGATCCACCAAGGGAGGAAAAAGTGCTTGAGAGAGCAGAGACATGGGCCTCGCATTGACCAGTACTTCTTACGAAGCAACCAGTCAAATCAGTCGAATGAAGCACAGCGACGGGACAAAAACCAAAGTTCGCAGAGCATCAGCACCCATGTCACTGAAGAGGGTGATACAAGCACAGAAATACCGGTGGAGGAGCCCACGCAACAACTACAAAGACCTCCATTGGAGGGAAAGATCAAAGGGCACAAACCTGGAGTGAAATGGCCCAAAGCTGTTGAAAAGAAAGAGTGGGAGACGGTTTGCAGTGACCTTATACACATCTTGGAGCAACGAGTGGGCACAGCAGTGGAAAAGCTTGAAAGGATGGGCAACACAATCTACAGCTATGGAGAAGAACAGTTTGGGGTCGAGTAAAGGAGAGGTGGAAAGAAATTACCAACACCAATCAAGTCCAGGAGGCAGCAGGAGATCGAGAGGCTAATCAGAGAGAGGAGACAGTTGAAAAAGCAATGGAAAAAAGCAACTGTCGCAGAGAGAGAAGGTCTCATGCTACTCCAAGAGGACATCAAGAGCCGATTGGCAACCTTGCGAAAAGTAGAGAACATGAGGAAACTTTGCGAGAAGAAAGAACACACAAGAACACGGTTCTACAAAGACCCTTTCAAGTTCATCAAAGACCTCTTCGCAAAGGAAAAAAGTGGAACTTTGAAAACATCAAAACAAGAATTGGAGGAACACCTGGAAAAGGCCCACCAAGACACGAAAAGGCATGAGCAGTTAGTCATCCCACATGACATCCCGCCTACTCAACCACCTGAATTCAACCTGGACACCAGCCCTCCGAAATGGAAAGAGGTAGAGAACACTGTCCAGCGAGCAAGAGCAGCATCAGCTCCGGGGCCAAATGGAGTACCATACAAGCTCTACAAAACGCACCGGATGTGTTACGCTTTCTATAGAAGCTCATGAGGGTGGTGTGGAAGAAGCAAACAATACCTAATGCGTGGCGAAGGGCCGGCGGCGTACTAATACCTAAAGAAAAGCATGCGTCATACATCAGCCAATTCCGGCCAATATGTCTCCTCAACGTCGAGGGAAAAATCTTTTTCAGCATTGTATCACAAAGGCTATCCACCTATCTGGTAACAAACAAGTACATTGATACATCTATACAGAAAGCAGGAATTCCAGGATTTTCGGGCTGCTTGGAGCATACAAGCATGATCTGGCATCAGATCCAAGCAGCTAAGAAGGACAAGAGAGACCTACATGTGATCTTCCTTGATCTGGCCAATGCATTTGGTTCAGTTCCCCATGAACTCCTTTGGGAATCTTTTGCCTTTTTCCATGTACCAGAGCTCATCACACACTGGTCAAGAACTATTTCCTTGTGCTTCACAACAGCTGAATTCAGTACAACATGGCAGCGCTTGGAAGTAGTATCATGGCAGTTCTGCATAGTCTCACCCTTGGCCTTTACAATGGCCATGGAAGTCATCATCAGGGCCTCAAATGGGTGGTGGGCAGTGAACGAACCAGTGCTGGGCTCCGTCTGCCACCCATCAGGGCATACATGGACGATATGACAACAATAACCACTACTGCAGCATGCACCAAGCGGCTACTTGGAAAGCTGCAGGAGAACAAGAAGTGGGCCCGAATGAAAATCCAACCAAGTAAATCTCGAAGCATCTCCATAGTTAAGGGGGTGCTTAGAGACACAAGGTTCTGCATCGGTGACGACCCAATACCAACAGTGTCTGAGCAGCCAGTAAAAAGCCTGGGCCGATGGTACAACGCAAGTCTCAAGGACAAAGAGCAGGTGCAACAACTAAGGCAAGAAATTGTCAACGGCCTGGAGAACATCAATCAGACCCTGCTGCCTGGGAAGCTGAAGCTCTGGTGCCTACAATTTGGACTCCTTCCTCAGACAATGTGGCCACTGACCGTTTATGAAGCCCCAATAACAACTGTGGAGAAGATGGAGCATAACTTAATACGCGAAGAAATGGCTCGGTGTTCCACGATGTCCAACTAACATCGGCCTCTATGGCAAAGGGGTCCTGGAACTACCTCTCACTAGTCTAACAGAGGAATACAAGTGTTCTAAAGTAAGACTCCAGATGACACTGAGGGACTCTAGAGACAAGACCATCAGTGCTGTTGCCCCGCCCCTAGTAACTGGCCGGAAGTGGACACCATCTGATGCAGTACAGCAAGCTTCATCAGCCCTGAGGCACAAAGACGTTGTGGGGCAAGTGCAGCAGGGAAGAGGAGGCTTTGGCCTTACGGCAAGTAAACCAACTTGGCGAAAGGCCACAACATCAGAGCGGAGGACATTGGTGGTTGAGGAGGTGCGGCGACAGGAGGAGGCCGCAAGAAGTGCAAAGGCGGTCTCTTTTGCCAAACGGGGGGCAATGGATGCAGTGGGAAGGTGTGGAGCGGAGGAAGATCAGCTGGAAAGAACTATGGGAAATGGAATCAAGCAAGATCAGCTTCATCATCAGAGCGACATATGCCGTGCTTCCATCACCAAAGAACCTCCATCAGTGGTACGGCGAGGATCCAACCTGTGCCCTCTGCCCAACTCCAGCGACCCTCAAACACATCATGGTAGGCTGCAAGACCAGCCTCACGCAAGGGAGATACATGTGGCGGCATAATCAGGTACTAAAAAGCCTGGCAACAGACCTTGAGAACAGGCGGTGTGCGACCAACTCCTTGCCTCCGAGAGCAAGCAGCCTCCCCTACTTAAGGGCAACAACCTTTGTCCGAGAAGGACAGAAAACACCTAAACATCCTTCCACCAGATCAGAAGAAGGAAACCTATGCAGGGCCCGTGACTGGAGGATGCTGGCGGACATCTATGATGTAAGCAGTCTTCTGTGAAGGGGACTTGGTGTTCTGGTCCCCTTCACAGAAGATTGCTTACATCATAGAGCTCACAGTTCCATGGGAGAACTCTGTTGAGGAGGCCTATGAGCGTAAGAAGCTGTGCTACGCAGAGCTTGCAGCAGAGGCAACGCAGCGTGGCTGGAACACCAAAGTCTATCCAGTTGAAGTGGGATGCAGAGGATTTGTTGCGTCATCTACCATCAGACTGCTGAAGGAGCTTGGAATCCACGGTCAGGCTCTGCGGAATACCATAAGATCACTCTCAGACGCGGCTGAAAGAAGCAGCCGTTGGATTTGGCTCAAGCGGAAAGACCCATGCTCGGCCCCAAGTACGTTATGGTGAATCTTTGGGGCAGTTTGACACGGGACACACACTGAGGGCTGATCATCCTGCAGCGGGCCGCCCTTGTGGAGGGTGTATAGTGTTAAAAGGCCGAAACACCCAGTGATGCAAGGGTACACTACTGATGATGTGTCCTGTGCCCAACTGTCCTGAAGCTTACCCAGGCCAAGATATACATATACATATCCCCCCCCCCCCCCCCCGCCCCCCCCCCCCATGTTGAGCATCTACCACTCTCAACAATCAACGAATGTCGTGAAATGCTCCCCACCTACCGGCCTCACCCAAAACATCAACTATCCATGATCTCCAGATTTGCTGCCTAACCTACTGAGTCTCTCCAGCACTTTGCGGCATTTTGTATATTAACCAGCATCTGCAGTTCTTTGTTTTCTATCTAGTTTTAAGAAGATTTTGACGCGACTTAAGGGTTACAGAACAGAACCCTTGCATGATCTGTTGCATTATTCCCTAACTTGAGGGCTAATTCCAATATTTTGCAGCTGAGGATAGTTGTGTTGATAATCAATGAAATCAACACTGCTGTGAGAACGATCTGCTCAGAAGGTCAGAATAGAGATTTCACCCACTTAATAGTGGTTTGTTTGTAGGACAGAGCATAAATCGAAATAAATGGGGCACAGTGGGAAAAGTGCTGCAGAAATTACGGGTGAATTTAATCATCTTAGATCGGTAAAGGGGAATCCAGAGGAAGAGTGTGTATAGTGTGTTCAGGACAGTTTCTCAGGATAATACATTATGGAACCATCCAGGCTACAGACGTTTTAAGTATCATCATGTGTAGTGATTCAGGATTAATTAATCTCATTCTAAAGGATCATCTGGAGAGAAATAATCATAATGTGCCAGAATTTCATATTCAATTTGAGAATGCCAGAGGATATATTTGAGCCAAATACTAATGATAGTATTTAAAATTGGACAGGTGGATGGATAAGAAAGGTTTAGAGGGCCCTGCTTTTTGCATAGTGATAGAGCCTTTAGCTGAAAGTATAAGAAGCCATCCGAACATTCATGGGTATATTACCAAACACTCAAATAATAAAATTTCATTATATGCAGATGACATATTATTATATATTACAATTCGCAAATTAGCATACCAAATATATTAAATTTAATAGAGGAATTTGGTTCTTTTTCAGGATATAGAATAAATTGGAACAAAAGCGAAATTATGACGATAAAACCTCAGAGTCGACACATCGTGAAATTCCCTTTTAGAATTGCAACAGAAAAATTTAAATATTTGGGCATCCAAATTACTAGGAACTATAAATCATTACTCAACGCAAAACTATATGCCTTTAATAACTAAATTAAATGGGCTGATTAAATTTGGAAGACACTGCCGATGTCATTAATAGGCAGAATAAACGCGATAAAAAATGATCTTCTTACACCACAAATAGTTGTACCTATTTCAATCAATACCAATATACATACCTAAAAAAATTCTTCAAAAATTAAGATTCTGAATTATAAACTTTAAATGGATTATAAATCACACAGAATAAAAAAAAAACACTTGTGTAAATCTAAAGAATCAGGGGACTGACACTCCCTAACTTATTGATTATTATTGGGCAGTGAATATTAAAAATATAATCTACTGGTTGGGACATTTCTGCCCAACAGTAGATTGGTAAGAATGGAGAAAGAGGATTGTTCCCCTTATAATATAGGAGCGATCCTTCTTTTCCCCGATAAAACTGAACAATGTAATATACAAGAAGAATCCAATTATTCATAGTATAATACGAATTTGAACAAATAAAATTAACTTTAAAATTAAGAAAATTATCGCTACTTTCTCCAATAGCTAAGAATCCCTCATTCAAACCATCCATTATTGATAAAACGTTTACCCATTGGGAAAGAAATAGGAATTAAAATGATGGGAGATATGTATGAAATGGGAAAACTTTTATCATTCCAACAATTACAAACTAAAATATAATTTGAAAAGTAATCAATAATTTCAAATACCTTCAAATTCAAGATTATTTGAAAAAGTATATACAAGGATATCAAACTTTATCCCAGATCTACTGGAGGAAGGCATGAATAGAAAGGCAGAATCAAGCAATTTAATATCTTACTTATATAATATAATTCTAAATATAGAAACACCAACGACAGAAGCAATTAGAAGAGACTGGGAACAAGAGTTATTGATAAAATTTACGAACGATAGATGGGATAAAAATCTATTATATGTAAACAAATGTTCAATGAATGTAAGACATAACCTAATTCAATTTAAAATTTTACATAGATTATATTATTCGAAAACAAGACTGAATAAAATATTTTCAAATGTTTCCCCCATCTGCGACAAATGTCTAACTCAAAATGCCACTATAGCACATTCTTTGTCTCTTGTACAAAACTGTATACATTTTGGAATGAAATTTTGGAATTTTTACAAAACTATTTAAACACAAAATTGAACCCCAATACTGAATTGATTATCTTTGGATCCAATGGAAGAGGGAAGTAAACTAACTATATTCCAAGAAGCCTTTCTTAATTATGGGTCTAATAACAGCGAAAAAACTTATACTTAAATTTTGGAAAAACGCACCTACGCCAAACATTCAAAATGTGGATCTCAAATATGTCTGAAACGCTACATCTTGAAGAAATGAGATTCCTCTTACTAGGCAAAGTAGACAATTCTTAAAGATTTGGTCTCCGTTTATCAACTTTATCATATGGTGCAACATAACATAACCTTAGAAATTAAAGGTTCCAGAACTGGTGAAACGAATGGGCAAAAATATGAGATAGGTAGATCTCTCCTAAGCTTTCATTTCTTATTACTTTTTCCTTTTCTTTCAATCTTTTAACCTCTCACCTCTGTCCTTTATTTTTTTTTACTTTCTGTTTCTACTTGCTTGTCTATCTATATTCCGACACTCTTTATTTCTCTTTTCTCTCACTGTTCTTTTATTATTGCACCAAAAATATGAAGTTGTACAAGAATGAAAATATGTATTTATGTATTATGTATTAGGTACTTAATACCAGACTACTGTACTTACTTCTAAAAAAATAAACAAACAAAAAAAAAAAAAAAAAAGAAAGTTTTATAGAGGATACTAGACCAAGTGCAGAGGACCGATTCCCGATTGCTTCAGACCCGAGTACCTGGAGGGGGGGGGTGGGGGGGTGGGGTGGGGGTGGGGAGGAGGGTGGAGTGGGTGGGTGGGTGGGCGGGGCGTGGTCCCGCGTGAGCCTGCGAGCGAGGCACGGAGCGATCTGAGGACGGTGAAAAGCAGCAGGGGGCACGTGGAGGAGGACAGCCGGGCGGCAGCAGCCATTATCGTCGCGGGGGGCACGCGATGAGAAGGGGGTGGCCCTGGCGGCCATTACTCCTTCTGGATCTTTGGTCCGCAGCACAGCGGGCGGCGAAAAAAAGACTGTGGGGGGGGAAGGAGATGGGTGGTGGAAAGTGCGCCTGCGCTTTGAGAGCATCTGCTTTAATCGAGAGCGGGGGGGGGGGGGCGGTGCCGCGAGCAAGAGCATTGTGACGTCCGCAGCTGCCGCAGCGGTTTGATTTTAAAAAGACAGTCCGTTTTGTGTACAACTTTATTACAAATCACACATTGAAAAGTATATAGATGGGCCAAACGTGGTCAAATGGGACTAGTTTAGATGGGGCTTCTTGATCAGGTTGGATGAGGTCGGCCTAAGGCCCTATGTCTGTCCCGTCTGATCTGACTCTATTTCATCACGGTGGATGACATGAAACACATTGTTTCTACACTTTCAATTATTATTACAAAGGAGAGGGAGGACTTGAAGTGATCAAACAGCAATTATCATGGGAAAGGTTCTGGGGAAACACTTGTCTGAACTGCATTTGGTGCCCTGGATATGGTCACCGACATCCTTTGGTATTATAGGAAATGGATGCATTGAGTACGGCCTTCCTAAACAATCCCTGCAGTCCAATGGTTAAGATATTATTTAAAATTAAGCAAGTAGAAGCTTTTTTTGAAACACCAAAAGGTGTTTTTAGCTTTTAATTCTGTAAGGGAACGGGACACTGCCAGTAAATAGTTCCTCAAGAATACATCACCTCCCTCAAAGGTTGGTGTGCCTTCCACCTTCCCAAAATAAGGCAATCCAAACAACATTTCATAGGGAGACACCGCAATATCCTTTCGTGGTGCCGTCCGTATTCGCAATAGAGCAATTGGTAGACATTTAGTCCAGGGTAACCCCGTCTCCTCCATTAATTTAGTTATCTGTATTTTTAGAGTGGCATTCATCCGCTCCACTCTCCCCGAACTGTGGGGGTGCCATGGAGTATGCAGCTTCCAGTTTATTCCCAAGGCGCGACAAATTAATAGGTGCACCTTGGAAGCAAAATGTGTTCCTCGATCTGAGTCTATGGATTCAATTACTCCATATCGTGGGATGATTTGTTCCAGCAGTATCTTAGTAACTGCCTGGGCAGTGGCATTTATCGTGGGAAATGCCTCTACCCACCTGGTGAAGTGATCCACTATAACCAGAAGATATTTCCACTGCTGTACTTTTGTAATTCTGTGAAGTCTACCTGTATTCTCTAGAAGGGTCTAATGGCCAATTGTTGTCCTCCCCCTGGGACAGCTCTCATTACCTTCTTATTCACCCTTTGACACACTACACAACCAGACACCGCCTGCTTCCACTTTTTCAAACCCTTCTCCGGTTATTATAGCATACCCACTATACCTTTTTCCGTCTATGCATCGGGTAAGAACCATCAATAAACCATCTTTCCCCTGTCTCAAGCAGTCGTTCTTCTAAATCTTCCCTACTCTTTGTCTGAAGTTCTATTAATCTCACTACAATCATGTTCTGGTAACTCCCCTCCCTGCTCAGCACCTGCCGGGTACAAAAACTGAGAGGGATTTAGGTTTTTATCCGTTACTATGGTCAAATCATTCTTCTCCATAAGTATTACCTCATACTTCAAGATTCTAGAATCCGTCAACCACCGACTGGACTTCTGAGTTAGTATCGTCCGGACCGGTGGGGGAGTGGACACCACCAGAGTTCCTCCAAACGTCAATTTCCTACTTTCCTCCACTAACACTGCTGTTGCCGCTCCCGCTTGAATACATACTGGCCATTCCCGCGATACTGGATCCAAGAGTTTTGGAGAGGAACACGAGGGCTGCCGCTTCCCTCCTTTCTCCTGGGTTAGTACTCCCAGCGCAATTCCATTTTCTGCATTCACAAAAAGATGGAATGGCTGGTCAATAGACGGGAGAGCCAGTATAGGGGCAGTGATTAAACTGTTCTTTAGTTTCCTAAACTGGTGTTCGTCCCCGGATTCCCACTTTACTTTGTCGTTTTCTTCACCTAATTTATCATATAGAAACCTAACCTGTCGGGTATAGTCATCTATCCATAATCTACAATATCCAATCAGTCCAAGAAACTTCCTAATCTCCTTCTTATTCTTCGGCATTGGCAGTCCGGTAATTCCCGCTATCCTTTCCGGGGTTTATTCTCCTTTTCCCACCCCCCCCCCCCCCCCTCGCTTATCAGGTGTCCTAGATATTTAAACTTCTCGTTCTACAAACTCTAATTTACTTTTAGACACTCTCAACCCTTTTCCCCCAGAAAGTTCAGGAGGGCTATTGTTGCATCCTTAACTGCCTCTCTTCTTCCCCTGATAGTAATAAATCGTCCACATACTGCAACAGCTGTGTCTCATCAGTCCTCGGGACGTCCTCTAATACTTGTTCTAATATGTCCAAACAGGTTCGGGGACTCTGTAAATCCCTGAGGGAGTGCAGTCACCGATACTGCTGTTTCCTTTGGGTCTCTGGGTTTTCCCATTCAAACGCAAAAGGTCCCTGCTCTCTTCAGCAGGGGACAGCTCCAAAAAGCGTCTTTTAAATCTACCACACTGAACCACTTGTGATTTGGGGGTATCCGTCCCATTATGGTATACGGGTTCGGGACTACCGGGTGTCGCGTTCTAACTACCTTATTTAATTCCTGAGATCCTGGACCAATCTGAACGTCCCGTCGGTCTTCCTTACGGGGGTGTTATATGGGGACATACAACTCTCTAATATACCGTCCTTTAGTAAGTTCTCTATAATTGGCTGAAGTCCTCTTCTTCCTTCCATAGAAATTGGATATTGCCTTACCCGTACTATCTCACTTTCTTTTTTCAGAGCTATTTTCAAGGTTCGGATCTGCAGCCCACCCAGTTTCCTTCTTGGCCCACACCTGCGGGACTATTCTTCCCCCTCGTCCTCTGTGGTCAATTTATACAATTGGACTATTATCTGTTCCCCTACGGGGGCTGTTCCCATTCCTAATTGGATTTGTAAGTCTCTCCCCATCAAATTTATCCCTGCCTGGGGTACCAAGATTAAATCTTCCATAGTTTCACGATTCTCATATTTCAACACCACCCCTTCTACCTCGGGTAATGTCATCACTTTCCCTTCTACCCCTGAGATTCTAACTTGTTTTTTTTACCCAATCTCATTCCTTCTGGTACCTTAGTTACACTCGATCTTTCTGCTCCCGAATCTACCATAAATATCATATCCTCTCCCTGGGGTCCTAATCTCAAGTTTACCAGAGGTTCCCGTGTGTATCCCATACACCCCAGGGAGCGGAACCCCTGACTCCCCTATTCTTCCTCCATGAGTGCGTACGACTGCACCTCCGTCGTAGCTTGGGACATTCCCTCTTGAAATGACCCGGCTCTTTACAATAATAACACCCCGTGTACCACCCTCCTGATCCTTGTTCCTTGTTTTCCCGGGGACCCCAACTTCGGTCCCATCCATTCACCTCTTCCTCGTCCTCTAATACTACCGCTTCCTCTTCCCCGGTCTCCACGAGCACCCGGCCTTCTATCACCTTCGATTCCCCCCTTCTGTACTCCTTGCTGTACTGCTTGCAACATCATTTTTGCCTTTCCTTCTGTTTCTCCTCATCCCGTCTTACATATACCTTTTGAGCCTCTGTTAACAACTGATTCAATGGTTTTTCATTCCAATCTTCCAATTTTTCCAATTTCTTTCTAATATCCGGCCATGATTTTGTTACAAAATTAACCTTCAACAACTGCTGACCTGCGGTCGTATCAGGGTCTATCCCCGAATACTGCTGGACATTCTTCCTTAATCTTTGTAAGAACACTGTTGGAGGTTCGTCCTTGTTCCGCTGATTTTCAAAAGCCCGTTCAAAATTTTGTCCCTTGGGAACGGCCTCTCTGATTCCCTTAATTATTATTTCCCTGAGATTTCTCATACTGTTTCTTCCTTGTTCTGTCTGGTTACTCCAATCCGGCGCAGTGATGGGATATTTTACTGCTCCCGCTTGAGCCTGTAACCCCTTCTCCTGCCTGTCTGGCCATCTGTCTTTCTTCTGAAGTAAACAAACTTCCCCTTATTGACATCATTGTCTGCCAACTCCTTTTTTTTTCCCTGGGCCCCATTAATTTATTACCCTTCTCCAACCAGAATGTTTATCTAAACAAACCATAAAAGCTGCTTGTTGTTCAGCAATTAACTTATTTCTAATTTTGTTCAAACCATTCCCCCTACAATTCCCAAATTCCAATTCCTAGTTTAAATACATACGACTAACAATTTTCCAAATTAACTTTACTGAAAAGAAATCTATAGAAGCCAAACAACCTACATTTTCCAACTTCCCCTTTTTAAGTTGCGATGATACAAAGCGTTGTCCGTTACCTTACAATAACCTCCCCCATTGCTTACAATTTCTTAAAGGAACACACACACATACCCTTACAACATGTGGCCCACAGCAAACAAACCTGTCACATATACAAACTTCCTCATTCATTCAAAACGGTTTACACACATCACATTAGTTCCATTCTTACTTCAATGAGATTGTTTGAAACAACTCAATATTTTTTCATAAAAACATTTTTGGCCCTAGGAACTGATCTATTTGTTCAGCCAGTCCCAAGGGGTCTTCCAATAAACTTTTCATCTCCTTTTTAAAGTTCCTCACCCCCATACTGGTGAGAGGCACATAGGCTCCTTTGGCCACTCAAAGTAACAAAACTTTATCATAGTTTCCTTACTCTTACCCCGGGTGTTCCCTTCACCCCATCCATACAACATTCGCCCCAACGGACTATCGGGCGGAATGTTAGGCTCCATATCAGTATGAGCCTCATCCCGGTTCCCCGGACCCTTACGTCTCCCGTTCCGGTTTCCCATCGTCTCGTCGGACTATTCCCGTCCGACAGACCCTGGCCGCCCAGGTAATACTTAATAGTCGCTTTTCTTACCTGGGTCCTGTGCACAAGAATCGCTCGACCGTCCCGTACGTATTTACCTTACACCCCCTCTTGCTTCCCGAGTCTTTTTCACCGAATATCACTCGCTCAAACTGCTGATGGCAAGCAAGGAGATCAGAGACTGCTGAAATCAGCAGGGTGCACCTTCCCCTCCTTCTTTGCCTCCACCAAGCAGCCGGAGTGGCGATCGCGGACGAGCCCCCAATTTGTGAGATACCCTTTATGCTCACAATTAATGCTCAAAGACTAAATCCTGGAAGCAAGAGATTCTTTATTTTACAAGTCTGCAGACCGGGTGCCTCTCCAACTCGAGACACACCGAAGCCAGAGAAATCATCCCCCTTTATACACAGAATCTTACATTCAACCTCTCCTCCGGACCCATCTCCAATCAGGGTCGGAGGTGCACAATCTGTAGGTACATCCCACCGTACATCCCCTCGCACCTCCCATATCATACATTGCATGTTCAAACATGTTCATGGTAATGAGCAATTTCTTAACCAGGGGTGTGTTGTAATATTCATTTATTCTATTAAGCATGCTCAGTTGCTCATGACCTACCCTAGTTTTACTCACCTTCTAGTGAACCCTCTCAGTTCTCCTATATCAGTACTAAAGCTAAGCTATAGTGACAAGGGTCCCATCTATCACTCCCTTCCACTGATAGGGATCTCTCTACATCACTCCCTTCTACCGCTATACAATGCTATCACTTCTTACTCAAGGACTCAAGGATGGGTCTGGCAACCTTCAGACACTGCTGTGTCAGAATCCTCTCTCCAGCCCCTCTCTGTTTGAATTCTCTTTAAAACTCCTTTCTTTAATAGGGTTTAATCACTTTATCCCATCACAGAATTGAATGCCTGAATGATACAGTCCTACTATTTTTCAAGATTCCTATGTTTGATATTTGAATCAGCTTTTGGTCTGAGACAGAAACATCACATTTTAGATCAGATTAATTAATGCAAGGTGTCGTCTGGCAAAAGTTGAGTACATAATCCAGACTGCCCTTTCATTTCCTGCATTCTTTGTGTTCTAGCCTAAAGTGCATTCCACATTATCATCACTCAACTATTAGTGTACCTTTAGCTGTTCAGATTCTAAGCTCAGAAAAATTATCTCTTAATCTTTCTGCATCTCCTTTAAGCTGTTTTTTAGAATGTAAGTCTTAATTTGATGTGGCCTGAATGTGTACTTGTGGCTTGATATAACATTTTATGTACTAAATCTCCTGGGAAGCATCTTGGGACATGGTAAGTTAGAGATGCTGAATAAGCTGAAAATTTGTCTTTACAAGACTGAGATAACTGAGCACTGTATATTTAGGGATGGAGTTCATCGGTTGACAAGTTGAAGCAAGTGTGCTTTTTCCTGTGCAGATATTCAGAGTGGAGGAGTGAAGTTAATTATTACTCGACCAATATCACCCAAAGCAAATGAACCGTTGTTATTCTCATTGGTTTTGTAGAGGATAACTAGCTTGGCTGCTTGTTTTTCTGCATTATGACTGTAACATTATTTGGAAAATGTTGCTAATAAATAGCTCAGGGATACCATAACGTTGTAAAGCTGTTCATATAATTGTTAAGTTTATTTCATTTTCTATCCTCTACTTAAATTTAAGATGTTGAATTTGTGAATTTAAAATGTAATGATTCTCTTCCCAGGTATTTAAAATCAGAAGACCATCTTTACAATGCCCATTTGGAAGGAACCATTAAGACATCAACTACAGAACCCTGGGAAAGATTACATGCTGGAAACAAAATAGCATCTTTTGATCCAGAATTGAATACTTTTAGGGGTACAGCTTTTCATTCTGCTGGAGACATGAGTAGACAACAAATAGGTATTTAATTTTAATCTTTTGCCACACGTTCATCATATTGTGCACTTTATAGTAGCTGCCAATGATTGTAGATTTTTTCTATCATGGAATGAAGTATTTTGTCCATAAATCTGCCAATGGCATGCTGGAGCGCAATTCTTTATGTTGCTTTTTCTATCTCTTTCCTACAGCCCCTGTAAATAATTCCCCACTCCATTCCCTTTTCAAAGCTCGAGGATTGTGTATGGCTGGGCAGCCATACCCATACAGGACTGCACCCCCTAGAGTAAAGGCTTCAGAGCTGCTGGGCCATTTGGTCAATTTGAAAGTGCTCTGTGGAACTGGGACAAGCTGCAGAGTGGTGCCAGTTTGTCTGGAGCCCAGATCTGAGCTGCAGGAAGAGAATGGGAACATCTGCAGACCCTAGTAATTAGGTGCAAAATGCATAGAGTGGATTGGATGGCTGCAAACCAGATATACACCTTGTAAATAATGTTGCAAAGCTTTATGTTACTGAATGTTGGTTGGATGAGGTATTGAGCCTTGTCTGGTTTTCTTGCATATCAGGGTAAATGTTGCGAGGTTCGCTTCCTCTGAGAAACACTGATTGAATACATTGTATTAGCCACTGTATTATTGGGTTAGGGAAATGACTGTTATGTATGGGGTTAATCGATATCTGTAATTGGATTGTAAAGAGACCACCCCATGTGGTTCGGCCCCTCGAGATCCAGGGACCTATAAAAGTCCGCTGCCACGAGGTCCTGCGTCGATCTTCTGGGAGAGCGCTTAGGACTGTGTGACCTTCTGGAGTGTCTCTGTTTGAGAAAGACCTAGAGGGCTTGATCAGACAGATACGAGGATTGAACCTGAGGTGGTTAGGTATAGTAGTTGAACTGTAATTGTGTTTTGTCAAAATAAAGATTAGTTGCACAAGTATTCATCAGCGCCTCTACTTCCTGAGAAGATTACGGAGAGTCGGTCTGTCAAGGAGGACTCTCTCTAACCTCTACAGGTGCACAGTAGAGAGCTTGCTGACTGGTTGCATCGTGGCTTGGTTCGGCAACTTGAGTGCCCTGGAGAGGAAAAGACTACAAAAAGTAGTAAACATTGCCCAGTCCATCATCGGCTCTGACCTTCCTTCCATCGAGGGGATCTACCACAGCCGTTGCCTCAAAAAGGCTGGCAGCATCATCAAGGACCCACACCACCCTGGCCACACACTCATCTCCCTGCTACCTTCGGGTAGAAGGTACAGGAGCCTGAGAACTGCAATGACCCGGTTCAGGAATAGCTACTTCCCCACCGCCATCAGGCTATTAAACCTGGCTCAGACAAAACTCTGAACATTAATACCCCTCCATCTGTTATTTGCACTTTATTAATTTATTAATTAATGTGTGTATTTAAGTATATAACTGTAGTCAATGCCTACTATGTTCTGTTGTGCTATGCAAAGAAAGAATTTCATTGTCCTGTCAGGGACACATGACAATAAACTCTTTTGACTCTTTGACTTTGAAGTGGTTTTTGACTGAAATTAGTCTGGGGGGAAACTTAGAACGAGCAACTGGATCTGGAGAGGGTCTGGAGGTGGTTTATATGAATGATCCCAGGAATGAGTAGGTTCACATATGATGAGCGTTTGATAGCACTGAGCTTGTACTCGCTGGAGTTTAGAAGAAGATGGGGACCTCATTGAAACGTACAGATAGTGAAAGGCTTGGAGAGAGTGGATGTGGAGAGGATGTTTCCACTAGTGGGAGAGTCAAGGACTAGAGGTCATAGCCTCAGAATTCTGTGAACCTGTAATCAGCAGTCCCTCGTGTCTGCCTTGTACAAAATGTTGCTGAGGTCATTGTGTTCAGTTTTGATCGTTCTGCTCTGCAAAGATGCCATTTAAACTGGCATGGGTGCAGAGATGATATACAAGGATGTTCAGGTTTATTATTGCCATGTGTACCAAACAGAGCAGATATGGTATACATAAATACAATCAAGTCACTCAAGTGCGATAGACAGAACAAAGGGGAAGATACAGAGTGCAAAATATAGTTCCCAGTATTGTAACACATTGTGGACATTGGACTTTGTCCATGTAATTAATGGGTGGAGATGAAATGGAGAGTAGCCTTGACTCCATCTCACCATTGACTGAAGAAGGGTCTCCACCCGTAAAGTCACCCATTACCTCTCTCCAGAGATGCTGCCTGCCCCACTGAGTTACTCCTGCATTTTGTGTCCCTCTTCGATTTAAACCAGCATCTGCAGTTCCTTCCAAAATATCTTGGATGTCTTGTCCTGGCCCAGAATATAGGTGCAACGCAAAAAAGGTGCGGCAGTGCCTCTACTTCCTTTCATGTTTAAAGAAATTTGGTGAAGTTGTGTTTAATTGCCATCTGTACCGACAACGCAACAGTGACATTCTTTATTACATAAAAATTCTTACTTGCTGCAACTTAACAGGCCTGTAAAATGTAGTAACACTCATAAATATATAATGTGTGTACATATATGTGTGTGTGTATATATATATGTGTGTGTGTGTTTGTGTGTATATATATGTGTGCGCGCATGCGCACACTCACCCACACATGCGCATGCGCACACTCACCCACATCATGTCCCGCCCCCATTGCCTGCTGACCGACGTCTCTCTCGTCCAATCGGCTCCCTCGATCAGCAGTCCCACCTCCACTGTCTCGCGGAAAGCGGAGATTTTAAAATTTGGATTACAAAAACTTGGGGGGATGTCCCCCACCTCGCAAAACATGGAGGGGACGTGTCCCCTTTGGCCCCCCGGATTTTCTGCCCCTGTGTGTGTGTATATATATATATAGATGTGTGTGTGTATATATATTATATATATACATTATATATATATAAATATATATATAATATATATATTATATATATATATATATAATATATATATGTGTGTGCAATACTATAGTTTGACTCCGTAGTGCAGTCAAAGATACAGTCCATAGAAGAGTATACTCTGAAGGGATTACAAGTAACATTAGCAAAATTGCAGATGACACAAAGCTGGGTGGCAGTGTGAACTGTGAGGAGGAGGCTATGAGAATGCAGGGTGACTTGGGCAGGTAGGGTGAGTGGGCAGATGCAGTTTAATGTGGATAAATGTGAGGTTATCCACTTTGGTAGCAAAAACGGGAAGGCAGATTATTATCTAAATGTTGTCAAGTTGGGAAAAGGGGAAGTACAATGCGATCTGGGGATTCTTGTTCATCAGTCAATTAAAGTAAGCATGCAGGTACAGCAGGCAGTGAAGAAAGCGAATGGCATGTTGGCCTCCATAACAAGAGGAGTTGAGTATAGGATCAAAGAGGTCCTTCTGCAGTTGTACAGGGCCCTAGTGAGACCACACCTGGAGTATTGTGTGCAGTTTTGGTCGCGAAATTTGACGAAGGACATTCTTGCTATTGAGAGAGTGCAGCGTAGGTTCACAAGGTTAATTCCCCAGATGGTGGGACTGTCATATATTGACAGAATGGAGCAGCTGGGCTTGCATACTTCGGAATTTGGAAGGATAGAAGGGAACTTATTGAAACGTATAAGATTATTAAGGGTTTGGACATGCTAGAGGCAGGAAACATGTTCCCGATGTTGTGGGAGTCCAGAAACAGGGGCCGCAGTTTAAGAATAAGGGGTAAGCCAGTTGGAACAGAGATGAGGAAACACTTTTTCACACAGAGATTTGTGAGTCTGGAGTTTCCTGCCTCGGAGGGCGGTGGAGTCCAGTTCCCTGGATACTTTCAAGCGAGAGCTAGATAGGGCTCTGAAAGATGGTGGAGTCAAGGGATATGGGGAGAAGGCAGGAAAGGAGTACTGATTGTGGATGATCAGCCATGATCACATTGAATGGCGGTGCTGGCTCAAAGGGCCAAATGGCCGACTCCTGCACCTATTGTCTATCATACTATAATTGCTAAAATTAGTGTAGTCAGTGTTCAAGAGCCTAAGGTTGCTGGAAAGAAGCTGTTCTTGAACCTGATTGTCACTGTGTTCACACTCCTGTACTACCTTCCCATTGGTGGCAGCAAAATGAGAGCGTGGCCAAGTTGATGTGGATCTTTGATGTTAGCTGTCTTTTTGAAGCAGCACCTCTTATAGATCCCTTCAATAGTGGGGTATACCTATTGTCTATTGTGGTCTCCTTCATTCCTGGGCGTTTGAATTGTTGAACCAAGCCATAAAGCAACCAAACTGTACAAATTAGCCAGAAAAAGCAGCCTACCAGAGGACTGGGAGAAATTCAGAGTCCAGCAGAGGAGGACAAAGGGCTTAATTAGGAAAGGGAAAATAGATTATGAAAGAAAACTGGCAGGGAGCATAAAAACTGACTGCAAACGTTTTTATAGATATGTGAAGAGAAAAAGATTAAAAATATAGGTCCCTTGCAGTCAGAAACGGGCAAATTGATCATGGGGAACAAGGACATGGCAGACTAATTGAATAATTACTTTGGTTTTGTCTTCACTAAGGAAGACATAAATAATCTGCCAGAAATAGCAGGGGATCGCGGGTCAAATGAGATGGAGGAACTGAGTGAAATCCAGGTTAGCCGGGAAGTGGTGTTAGGTAAATTGAATGGATTAAAGACCAATAAATCCCCAGGGCCAGCTAGGCTGCATCCCCGAATACTTAAGGAAGTAGCCCCAGAAATAGTGGATGCCTTAGTGATAATTTTCCAAAACTCTTTTGATTCTGGAGTAGTTCCTGAGGATTGGAGGGTAGCTAATGTAACCCCACTTTTTAAATAGGGAGGGAGAGAGAAAACGGGGAATTACAGACCAGTTAGTCTAACATCGGTAGTGGGGAAACTGCTAGAGTCAGTTATTAAAGATGGGATAGCAGTACATTTGGAAAGTGGTGAAACCATTGGACAAAGTCAGCATGGATTTACGAAAGGTAAATTATGTCTGACGAAGCTTATAGAATTTTTCGAGGATGTAACTAGTAGAGTGGATAAGGGCGAACCAGTGGATGTGTTATATCTAGATTTTCAGAAGGCTTTCGACAAGGTCCCACATAAGAGATTAGTATACAAACTTAAAGTACATGGTATTGGGGGTTCAGTATTGATGTGGATAGAGAACTGGCTGGCAGACAGGAAGCAAAGAGTAGGAGTAAACAAATCCTTTTCAGGATGGCAGACAGTGACTAGTGGGGTGCCGCAAGGCTCAGTGCTGGGACCCCAGCTATTTACAATATATATTAATGATTTGGACGAGGGAATTGAATGCAACATCTCCATGTTTGTGGATAACACGAAACTGGGGGGCAATGTTAGCTGTGAGGAGGATGCTAGGAGGCTGCAAGGTGACTTGGATAGGCTAGGTGAGTGGGCAAATGCATGGCAGATGCAGTATAATGTAGATAAATGTGAGGTTATCCACTTTGGTGGCAAAAACAGGAAAGTAGACTATTAATGTGAATGGTGGCCGATTAGGAAAAGGGGAGATGCAATGAGACCTGGGTGTCATGGTACACCAGTCATTGAAAGTAGGCATGCAGGTGCAGCAGGCAATGAAGAAAGCAAATGGTATGTTAGCATTCATAGCAAAAGGATTTGAGTATAGGAGCAGGGAGGTTCTACTGCAATTGTACAGGGTCTTGGTGAGACCACACCTGGAGTATTGCATACAGTTTTGGTCTCCAATCTGAGTAAAGACATTCTTGCCATAGAGGGAGTACAGAGAAAGTTCACCAGACTGTTTTCTGGGATGTCAGGACTTTCATATGAAGAAAGACTGGATAGACTCGGCTTGTACTCGCTAGAATTTAGAAGATTGAGGGGGGATTTTATAGAAACGTACAAAATTCTTAAGGGGTTGGACAGATTAGATGCAGGAAGATTGTTCCCGATGTTGGGGAAGTCCAGGACAAGGGGTCACAGTTTAAGGATAAGAGGGAAATCTTTTAGGACCGAGATGAGAAAAACATTTTTCACACAGAGAGTGGTGAATCTCTGGAATTCTCTGCCACAGAAGGTAGTTGAAGCCAGTTCATTGGCTATATTTAAGAGGGAGTTAGATGTGGCCCTTGTGTCTAAAGGGATCAGGGGGTATGGAGAGAAGGCAGGTACGGGATACTGAGTTGGATGATCAGACATGATCATATTGAATGGCGGTGCAGGCTCGAAGGGCCAAATGGCCTACTCCTGCACTTATTTTCTATGTTTTTATGTTCTGTGCTATACAAGTGCGAGAGTGTATTTGTCAATATAACAAATCTCCTCAATCTTTTGAGGAAGTTGAGGTGTTGAGCTTTCTTTGTGATTGCATTGATCTGCTGGGCCCAGGACAAATCTTCGGAGATATGCACACCCAATAATTTGAAATGGTTCACTCTCACACAGCCGATGTGTCGATGAAGGCGGTTTGTGGATCCTTGGGTTTTTCCCCGCTGAAGTCAATAATTAGCTGCTGGGTCTTGCTAATGTTGAGAGCAAAATAGTTGTTCCTGCACCATTCAATCAGATTTTCAATCTCCCTCCTGTACTCAGACTATCATTACCTGTTATTTGTCCAGCAATAGTGGTATCAGTGTACAGGTGTACACATATTGACAGTTGCATCAAGGCCTGGTTCGGCAACTTGAACGCCCAGGGTCAAAAAAGACTGCAAAAAGTTGTGAACACTGCCCAGTCAACCACCGGCTCTGACCCCCCCACCCACCATCGAAGGGTTTTATCAGAGTCGCTGCCTCAAAAAGGCAGCCAGCATCATCACTAACCTGTATAGTGAGAATAAAGCTTCAAGTGCGCCATGGTGGAGTTGCTGCTTTACAGTGCTCGCAACGCCAGTGACCCTGCTGCGATCCCGACTATGGGCGCTGTCTGTACGGAGTTTGTGCGTTCACCCCGTGACCGTGTGGGTTTTGTCCGAGATCTTTGGTTTCCTCCCAATCAACACGTACAGATTTGTAGGTTGATTGACTTGGCATAAGTGTAAATTGTCCCTAGTGTGTGTAGGATATGTTAATGTGCAGGGATCGCTGGTCGGTGCTGAAGGGTCTGTTTCCATGCTGTATCGCTAAACTAAACTTAAAATGTGCTCTAATAAACCTTTACAGATGCACCTTAGAAAGTACCCTGATTAGTTTATTT
This sequence comes from Okamejei kenojei, assembly GCA_035221665.1. Taxonomy (NCBI): domain Eukaryota; kingdom Metazoa; phylum Chordata; class Chondrichthyes; order Rajiformes; family Rajidae; genus Okamejei; species Okamejei kenojei. Next base: position 149,105,103 of record CM069131.1, read on the forward strand.
CCCCCCTTGCCCTCACCACCCCCTTTCATCTGTTGTGCCAATCTGCCACCATCCATCATTCAATGCTGTTCTTCGAAATTCCAGAATCTGCACCTTTTGCTATCCACTTAACATCTCCCACACCTTTATTACTCTGTCTACCCTCCTCTCCACCACTTACCTGACTGTTCTCTGCAAATCAATCCCTTGACACCTGCATCCATCTATCCCTTGTTTGCTCTTGCCCACCTTTCCCCTCCATCTCTTTATACTAGTTACTTCCACTTTACTTTATTCAGTCCTGATGAAGGGTAATGACGGGAAGTGTTGACTGTTCATTACCGCCCTCAGCTGCTGCCTGACCCATCGAGTTCCTCTGTTCTCCCTTTTTATGCTGTTATTAAGGACATTGTGTTAGGGAGCAGAAATTTCAAAGTAATTGAGGAAAGTAATTGTGATTCTTTGAAAAGGACATTTTATTCATTCCATTCACCTATCTTGTTTGTATTTCATAAAAAAATAATCTGCTCAACGTTTAACAAATTTTTCATCAACAAATGTTTTGCTAATGTTTCTTAATGCATTCCCACATCTGAGGATTGACTGATCTGCGGTTGCCAGGCACATCCTTTTGAACACCAGGTAACACCTGCCACTTTTCAGTCCTCTGGCACCCCTCTCCCACTCTTTCACCTCCCCCCCCACCCACCCTCTGTATCTAGGGAGGATTAGAAAAATGTGGGCTTCTGTGATCTCCCCAGGAATTAAAGATGTACCGATGACTTGTTTTAGTTAAGCCGGCTTCCTGTAAATCACTTTCCCTCACAGCATCATAGTTCAAAAGCATGGGAAAGGCCCGTCGGCCCAACTCATCCCTACCACATAAGATGCTCTATTTAAGCTAGTGTTATTTACCCACGCCTGGCACAATACCCTCTGAACATCTCTATTCTATGCATCTGCCCAAGTGTCTTTTTAATGCTGTTATAGTACCTGTCTCAGCCACCACATCTGGCAGCTTGTTCCATATACCAACCACCCTCTGGGGTGGGAGATTGCAACCTTCACGTGGTCCACCCTGTTTCGACAAATGCAATCAACCTGGCGTGCACAAACCGAAGATCAAACAGAACAAGTTGTCTCACAACTTTAGGCTGTGCATGCCATGTGCAAGAAGACCACCCTCTTACTAGAAAAAGTTACCCCTCAGGTTTGCATTAAATCTTGCCTCTCTCACCTTAAACATTGTCCTCTTGTTTTTGTTTCCCCTACCTTGGGTAAAAAACTCTGTGCATTCACGTCATGATTACGTCCTCTCTTTCTTGACAAAGACTGACATAATGTACTTCTGATACATTATCGTGTGTTTTTCACTTGCTTTAACATTAGAAAAATTCCAATGCAGCAAAGCCCTGATTACCAAATGCAAGGATACAAATACTGCAATATTTGCTCCATACAGTATATCTCCACTAATCAACTATTAAAGCACTTTATTATCGTGTGGTGTAGATACATTTGCACAGTACACATTATTGCTGTATTAGATATCAATTATCCTAAATATTAATTGAGCCACATAGGCTTGAATTATGTTCCCCAGTTATTTGTCCATGGAAAATTGAAAGAAAATGAATGTTCAGAATCTGAAGTCAAATCAGAAAAAAATCAGTAGATCAGGCACCATCTATGTTGAGAATAACAGAATCAATATTATAGATTGCCGACTTTGATTGGAAAATGTTAGATATATATAATAGGTTTTGTGTGAAAGTTGAAATACATAGGAACAGTAAGTTCAGTGATAGGCAGCAAGGCAGCTGAAAATAAATCATGAAAGAGGTTATGTTGCAAGGCAAAAGTTTATAGTATTTGAAGAAATAAAGAAATAAAACATTGATACAGAGGAGAGATAAATGGAACTGTTAGTCTCATTACCAGAAATTGCTTTCAGATTAATGATCTGAAATTGTTGAAATATGTTAAAAAAAAAATAGAAAATGCTAGAAATACTCAGTAGGGCAGGCAGTATCTGAGAGAGGAGCAGAGTTAACATTTCAGGTTTATGGTCTTTCATTAAGTGCTGCCTGACCTGATGAGTATTCTATCATTGTCTGTTTTTTTTACCAGATCTATAGTGTTTCCATATTCACATTTTGGATTGTTAAACAGGGCATTGTGTTCAGAAGTCCTTGGGTAAGTTACTGTTCTTGATCTTGTGTCGAGCTTTGCTAGAATGATGGAGGCTAAAGAAAAAGAGGTAAAAGTGGGTGGGAAGTAATGTGACAAATAACTGAGAGTTACCTCATAGTTGATGACTAAATAGGTGTTTCACAAAACAGTCAACCAACTTGCGTTTGGTTTGTCCAGTGCAGAGTCAATTACCTTGTGCGCATTGAGTACTGTCTAACTGAATCTCTTTAGCCTGGAAGGCAAGGCAAGGCAAGGCAAGGCAAATTTATTTATATAGCACCATTCGTACATGCAGCAATTCATAGTGCTTTACAAAAAAAACAAAATAATAACATAGTAAAAAGACAGCAGAACAACCATACAACACAGGACAACAAAATAGCCAATAATCAAAAATTACAAAAATTAGCAATAAGGCAAATGCATGAATAGTGAAACAAAATCACTAAAACAATAAAACAGTCTGTACGCACCTCAGGTGTTCAGGGAGCTCGTTCCACAGGTGTGGAGCATAAAAACTGAACGCTGCTTCAGCCTTTTTAGTTCTGACCCTGGGAATACAGAGTAAACCTGTCCCTGAAGACCTGAGGAGTCTAGGTGCCTCATATATAACAAGAAGGTCAGAGATGGATTTTGAGGCCCAGACCATTCAGTGCCTTGTAGGCCAGTAACAGAATTTTAAAATCTATCCTTTTACACACAGGGAGCCAGTGCAAAGATTTAAGGACAGGTGTAATGTGGTCCATTTTCTTGGTGTTGGTCAAGACTCTGGCAGCGGCAGGAATATATTTTTAGTACAGTACGAAGAATGACATGAAGTAAGAGGGAAATTTCTGTAACTTCACAGAAAGGTGCTCTTGGAAGCAGTAAGGGTAATTGAGGAAGGTTAGATTTTTAAGAAAGATTGTCCTTGCAGAATATTCAAAGGTGGAAAAAATAATGTGAAAAATTGATTGATTATATTTGTGCCTTATGTTCCTCTCCTATATGCAATGATTTTACTTTTCTACACCCAAAAAATAAACATTTTTCAAGTGATAAATTATGGTTTGCAAGTTTCCTTTCATATTTAATTTCAAATCTTGTAAAGGTAAACTTTGAATAGTGATTGTATTCTTACTTAAGTATGATGTTTGTGCACGCAACCTTCAGTGAGGAACTTAAGTATGTAATTCTAGACTAATACTTCAGCGCATTGCTGATATTGTGCATGTCTAGAAGTATCATTCTCTTGAAAGACAGACAATTTTTAAGCCATTTTGAACAGTTCAGCTGGATGTAAAAGATCCAAAGGCAACATTTAAAGAAAAGCAATTGCTGTCATATACATTTAAATTTTATAAATATTTATATTATATAAATTGTATATGCAATTTACAATTTTTATATTGTGTGTGTATATATATACAATATAATGTTATGTATGTTATATTTGATGAAATATATCTCAAATGTTACATTTGCTCTTTCTTAAATTGTGATCCGTGCAACAGCTTAGATTTAAAATCAGTTATCTAAGATGAGATAGATGCCATTTGGTACCCCCAATTTGGTTAATATTTCCCTCAAGTTTTCTGGGAAAATCAATTAATCTATAAATAGCTTTCCTTTAAGATCCCAAATACCTAAAAAGGAAGCCACCTTAAAAAATATAATCCCGTTCAATATCCTGGAAAGAGTTAGGAGAGAATTTAGTATATGTTTATGCTATCCTACTGCTGAGCCCCATCCATTTTGGCATAATGCTTTCCTAATTGCAATGAAAGCACTGATTTCCTTTTCATTTAAATTGTGTTAATTCCATCCTCCTTGGGAAACAGAAGGTAATTGTAATTAATATTTTAGCATGCAGAACTTTTAAAATGTTTATGATTAAAAGGCACATTAGATTGGAAGATTAGCTGTGAGAACATAAAGGTTGAATTGAAGGAAACTAATTAATCACATTTGATATTTGTCGCATTCAAGTAATCTTGTGTTTTTATACAGGGACTAATTCACTTGCTAAAAAGGATGTGGCTACTTCTCCTGTGTCAGTTTTCAAAAAGGACGAACAAGTTAACATGGCAACATCACCCATTTGGCCTGAATCACTGAGGTAGGTTATCATAGAAATGTATAGCATTTGTTCATGCCAACCACGGTGCCTATCATTACTGATCCCATTTGTCCACGCTACGCCCATATTCTTCTATGCCTTTCTGATCCAAGGACCTGTCCAACCACCTTTTAAATGCTGTGTTTATATATGCCTCCAGAGTTACCTACTCTGGCAACTATAATTTCGGAATAATGTCTAATTTTAAAGAAAATGTCAGGGTGACTATTGGAACAAACTTTTAACCTGTTTTTAGTTGTCTTTTTTTGAAACATGAATTTTGTACTTGATGAACGACCTAGAGGACTTTACTTTCAATTCTGCTATGATAGTGAGGGGACTTAACTTAAAAAAATCAATCTTCTTTGGCTCATCCCGGGGGAAAAAATATTGAAAAAGCTACAGGCAAGTCTTTCCTTGCCTAAATTATTTTTTGATATCCTTCAAGGAAGGATATATCATACAATATGCACTGGTCTATTTATGTCTCTTGTACACGATTGATTCACAATACCGTCATGGTAGATGAGACTGCTTGAAATTTCCACGAATAAACAGAGTTATAGAGTTGAAAGTCCTGCTGCAGTGTCTCAACTGGAAATATTGGCTATTTTATCTCCATAGAGGCTATTCGACCTCCTTAGTTCCTCAAGCCATTTGTACATTTGCTCCAGACTACAGCATCTCCAGACTACTGCTGTGTCTTGTGTCTCTGTAGTATTGAAACTTTAGTTATTAAAGAGGGCAACATTTTTAAATAATAGGTGCAGTCAATTATATTTTTCATGATATGAACAATGAAGAATTTTCAGCAATCTTTTTTTGGTTTAGTTTAGAGACACCACGCGGAATCAGGCCCTTCAGCTCACTGAGTCCGCGCCAACCAGCGATCCCTGTGCCTTAATACTTTCCTACACACATAAGGGACAATTTACAATTTTACCAAGCCAATTAACCTCCAAACCTGTACATCTTTGGAGTGTGGGAGGAAACCGGAGCACCCGGAAAAAACCCACGCAGATCTCACGGAGAATGTACAAACTCCACACAGACAGCGCCTGTGTCAGGATCGAACATGGGTCTTTGACGCTGTGTGGACGCAACTACACCGGTGCGTCACTGTGCTTCAATCTCTGATGCAGATCTGAAATAGCATTTATAATAATTATTAGTTAACTTCGAACTGAAAATTCAGCTGAAATGTAAATGGCAGATTAGGTATCTTAGGGTAATGCAATGGAAATAATGCATTTAAATTTCCAAAATTCTTTACGTAAAGAACTTTTTGTTGCATGTGATTGATCTCCATGTCTGTTGTTAGAAGGTCTTGAAATGCTTTACTCCTTCCTACATGCAGCTCCTCTAAGTTTGATTAGACTTGTGGTCAGAGACTCCAGAGAGTTGGAATAGATAATGCAAATATTTAAAAATATTTTGAGAATACTCTTGAAGTATTTTGTTTGCCCTACTGGAGATGATTTGCAACGTCAGAATTTTGAATAGAGGACTTGTCTTGGGAATTTGGTGTCAGGTAATCTGATGAAGTGGCCCATCCACAAGAGCTGATTGTCATCTGGTGTTAGGGATGTTGGCGCAGTTCAGTTTAGTTTATTGTCACGTGTAGCGAGGTACAGTGAAAAGCTTTTGTTGCATGCTAACCAGTCAACAGAAATACAATACATGATTACAATCGATCCATTTATAGAGAGAAGGCGCGGACATAAACAATGGATCATTAAATTTGGTTTAACCTGTTCACTGACATTTTTTTTTCACTGAACAGGTTAACAATGGTTTATATTAATAAGAAATAAACAATTTGCAACGACTGTCTCTAAACATCCTACTTCGACTCCGTTCAAGGACCCCGACAGTCCATTCAGGAGAGGCAGAAGTTCACTTGGACCTCCTCCAACCTTATCCACTGTTCCTGGTGTGGACTCCTATATATCGGCGAGACCAAGCATAGACTGGGCAATCGTTTCGCTGAACATCTCCACTCAGTCCACCTAGGCTATGCAATCTTCCGGTTGCTAAATGCTTTAACTCCCCCTCCCATTCACACACTGACCCTTCTGTCCTGGGCCAAACGCAAATTGGAGGAACAATATCTCGTATTTTGCTTAGCTAGTTTACAACGCAATGGTATGAATTTTGATTTCTATAACTTCGTAACCCTTGCTTTCCCTCTCTCTCTCTCTCTCTCTCTCTCTATGCCCCTCCCCCATCCTAGTTCTCAATTATATAATTATTTATTGTCATTTGAACCTCAAATGTTGGAGCCCACGGCGGGCGATGGCAAGTCCCGCGCCGTGCGATGTAAGGCCCCGCTCCGGGTCTTGATGTTGGAGCCCCCGGCGGGCGTAGGCAAGTCCCGCAGCCGTTAAAGCTGCGCCGGGCGATGTAAAGCCCCACTCTGGATCATTTTCAACCCCGCAACTCGGGCAGGAGAAGTTGCCATTGCGGGAGCTCCGAAAAGCGGTCTCCCACCAGGGTCCCGCGAGCTCCTGATGCCACCGTCCACCAGATCTGCGGCTGGAGCCTCTGAGCTCCGGAGTCGGGTTACAGCCGCACGTCACCGCAGCTCTCCACGCTCTGAAGCTGGCCAGCCCAACGATGTTAAGTCCACAGGCTCCGCGACTGGAGCCCCCAGGTCGTTCCGGTTGGAGGCCGCCCACGGTGCTAGGCCCCAACAACAACGGAGACCCGACAGGGAAAAGGTCGGGTCACCCGTACAGGGAAGAGATTAAAAGTTTCCCCCACCCCCCACCACCCGCCCCCACATATGCACATCTAATAACAATATAAAACCACAACAAACTATACATTCAATGGGACCAAAAAAATAGTTTAAATGGCCTGCCCACTCACTTACCGATTTCTTCGGCGATTGCCGGCGTCATTGACTGACATACAAGGATCGCCTCAAGATTTCGAACATTTCAAAATCCAGAGGCGACAAAAAAATGTTGCGACACTTGAGGAGACACCGCGCGTCACTGCGTCATCACGCTGCGTCACGCTGCAACGTTTTCGGTGACCTGGGATATCAGTCAATGATGCTGCCAGTTGCCAAAAATATCCCCAAGTGGGACAGGCCCTTAACTGTCCTCCTGATTAATTTAGTTTGTATCCCTCGTTGTCACTTTCCCTCAGCAAACAATGAACCATTTTACATTTCCTTGATCATCATATGCTTTCATCTGTCATTTTCACACCATTCGCTTCCATATTTTTAAGTTTCCCTCTACCCTGACTCTCGTCTGAAGAAGGTTCTTGATCCAACATGTCACCGTTCCTTTTCTCCGGAAATGCTGCCTGTCCCGACGAGTTACTCCAGCATTTTGTGTCTATATTTGGCGTAAACCAGCATCTGCAGTTCCTTCCTAAACAGTAGGTAGTTGGTCCTCTCAATGGGTATCTAGAATTTTTCAGTGATAGTAGTATCACTTCTATTATAGTGCATTGATAAGAGTAGGAGGCTCATGAGTAAATTCAGAATTTGTGAAGTTAGATGAGTTGATTGACAATAGACAATAGGTGCAGGAGTAGACCATTCGGCCCTTCGAGCCAGCACCATCATTCACTGTGATCTTGGCTGATCATCCACAGCTAGTACCCCGTTCCTGCCTTCTCACCTTATCCCTTGACTCCGCTATCTTTAAAAGCTCTATATAACTCTCTCTTGAAAGCATCCAGATAATTGGCTTCCACTGCCTTCTGAGGCAGAGAATTCCACAGATTCACAACTCTCTGGGTGAAAAAGTTTTTCCTCATCTCTGTTCTAAATGGCCTACCCCTCATTCTTAAACTATGATCCCTGGTTCTGGACCCCCCCAACATCGGGAACATGTTTCCTGCCAATCCCTTAATAATAGCTTGTCCAATCCCTTAATAATCTTATATGTTTCAATAAGATCCTCTCTCATCCTTCAAAATGCCAGTCGATACAAGCCCAGTCGCTCCATTCTTTCAACATATGACAGTCCCGCCATCCTGGGAATTAACCTCGTGAACCTACGCTGCACTCCCACAATAGCAAGAATGCCCTTCCTCAAATTTGGAGATCAAAACTGCACACAATACTCCAGGTGTGGTCTCACTAGGGCACTTTGTACAACTGCAAAAGGACCTCTTTGCTCCTATACTCAACTCCTCTTGTTATGAAGACCAACGTACCTTTGGTTTCTTCACTGCCTGCTGTACCTGCATGCTTACTTTCAGTGAGTGATGAACAAGGACACCCAAATTCCTAACTTGACACCATTCAGATAATAATCTGCCTTCCTGTTCTTGCCAGCAAAGTGGATAACCTCACATTATTAAACTGTGACATATTAAACTGTTTTTAATATGCAGTTATTAAAACTGCTTTAATAGTTAAACTATTAAACTATTTTTAGTTAATAAATAATAACTGCTTTATTATTTATTCACATTGCTTCTGTTTAAACTGCTTCTGCCATGCATCTGCCCACTCACCCAACCTGTCCAAGTCACCCTGCATCCTCATAGCATCCTCCTCACAGTTCACACTGCCACCCAGTGTTGTGTCATCTGCAAATTTGCTAATGTTATGTTTAATACCTTCATCTAAATCATTAATGTATATTTTAAATAGCTGTGGTCGCGATACATCACGAGTCGCGTTAATCCCAACTCTTTGTTTCCTGTCCTGCCAACCAATTTTCTATCCATGTCAGTACCCAATCCCCAGTACCATGGGCTCTAATTTTGCCCACTAATCTCCAACGTGGGTCCTTATCAAAGGCTTTCTGAAAGTCCAGGTGCACTACATCCACTGGCTCTCCCTTGTCCATTTTCCTATTTACATCCTCAAAAAATTCCAGAAGATTAGTCGAGCATGATTTCCCCTTCGTAAATCCATGCTGACTCGGACCGATCCTGTTACTGCTTTCCAAATGTGCCGGTATTTCATCTTTTATGATTGACTCCAGATTGACTCCACCACTGATGTCAGGCTAACTGGTCTATAATTCCCTGTTTTCTCTCTCCCTCCTTTCTTAAAAAATGGGATAACATTAGCAACCCTCCGATCCACAGGAGCTGATCCTGAATCTATAGAACACTGTAAAATGATCACTAAAGCTTCCATGATTTCTAGAGCCACTTCCTTATGTACCCTGGGATGCAGACCATCAGGCCCTGGGGATTTATCAGCCTTCAGTCCCATCAGTCTACCCAACACCATTTCCTGACTAATGTGAATTTCCTTCAGTTCCTCCGTCACCCTAGGTCTTCTGGCCACTTGTACATCTGGGATATATTTGTGTCTTCCTTAGTGAATGCAGATCCAAAGTACAACTCGTCTGCTCTTTCCTTGTTCCCCATAATAAATTCACCAGTTTCTGTCTTCAAGGGATCCATTTTTGTGATAATTTTCTATTTTTAACTATTTTTTTTCTTTCCACATACCTAAAGAAGCTTTTCTATCCTCCTTTATATTCGTGGCTAGCTTACCTTCGTACCTCATCGTACCACCTTTTTAATTATCTTCTGTTGCTCTTTAAAAGTTTCCCAATCCGCTGGCTTCCCGCTCATCTTTGCTATGTTATACTACTTCTTTTTCATTTTTATATTGTCCTTGACTTCCCTTGTCAGCCACGGTCGTCTCTTACTCCCCTTAGAATCTTTCTTCCTCTTTGGAATGAACTGATCCTGCATCTTCTGTATTATTCCCAGAAATACCTGCCATTGTTGTTCCACTGTCATTCCTGCTGGGGTCTCTTTCCAGTCAACTTTGGCCAGCTCCTCTCTCATGCCTCCATAGCCCCCTTTGCTCAACTATAATACTGACACTTCTGATTTTCCCTTCTCCTTCTCAAATTGTAGATTAAAACTTATCATATTATAGTCACTATCTCCTAATGGCTCCTTTACCTTGTTCCCTTAGCAAATCCGGATAATTAGTTGGCAACACAACAGAAATTGGAAAGTATGATTTACCCAATACTTGTTCATACCACTGATATGTCTTCTTGCTAATGTTATTCACCATTTAAATAATTTGGAATTAAAGTACAGTATGAAAATACATTTGTAGGCAGAATTTAGGATTGTTTGAAATACTTGGCTGGAATTCTGTAGTAATGAAAATGATATATGTTGGAAATATTACCAAAATTAATTGATAGGGAAGAGACAATATGGTATTGTGACATCATCATTCTCTATGATGATCCTGAATAGGTTTTGTCTGCTCTTTAAAATTATCACTTTTAGTTCAATGGTATTAGTTTGTTGTATTTGTTAAAAAATAATAGATTAGATTTGGTCATAGTTTGGCCAGAGGCATAAATGTTTGTATTTAGGGGTAATTGTTTGAATCTTCCTTCCGGCTGCAGTAAAATTTGAAAGCTTGGCATGCACAGCCAATTGTTTTCTCACAATTAAAATGAATGGTGGGAAATTCGGGCATAGAATGTACCAACGCTCCCTGTTAAAATTGCTCTGATGTTCTGGAAGCCGAAAATTATCACAAAAAGAATATTATGCCATTATGAAAATGTTATTGATACTCTAATTTACTGATAAATTCTGTGCTTAATAAATGATGATAGGTATTTGCTATCTTTTATCAGAGAGGAATGATATATTGAACACATGGATCAGGATATTAATATATTTTAATAATTTTGAATAAGCAATTACTGGTTTCCCATAATTTGTGGCCATACTGTTTTGCTCAAACAAATAGCTGGATGGCTACAATGTGTTTTTATCAATTCCAGTATAATTTCCATAGTTCAATTAAATATGCAGCCATAACAGGCTCACTCAACTACCTTCCCTTTTATGTCAGTTAATGAGGTTTCTTGAAACGTCTTTTATTTCCCTGAAGGAAAGATGTATGAGGTTGCCGCCTTAACATTTTAAACACAGTGTTTGCAGATACTGTGCTCTGTAGCTCTTAAAAGAACAGAGATTATCTTTTGCAATTCACACATTGGGATTAGTGAAGAAGTCTGTAAATGAATATTTTGGAAACAAATAGGATTGGACTACAGTTCATAACTAAATAATAAAATTGCTGTGAAAGACTTAATTGCAGAAATCTAAACTTAATTAGTTGAGATTAGCTTTAGAACATCAGCGACTTGAATTTTCCATCCTACTCCAACTCGGATCTATGAATCTGAGGATTCCAGTACTATTACAATGAGAGTTAATGCAAGTTTAAAGAGCACATCATCTACTGTCTGGGCATGTTGGTCTATTCTCAGTGTATAACTCTTCTGAGACTTATTTTGTACAGATCCACAGCATTCCTCTCCCATATACTACCCTCCCTACAGCTTAGTGAGCTTCCGCTTTCTCCTTGGCTGTTCTGACAAAGATCTTTGACTTTGAACATTAACTTTTTCTTCCCACAGACGTGGCCTGATCTGCTGAGTATGTCTAGCCTTTTCTTTTTTAAATTAAAAAAATATATTTTTATTAGAAGCATTGCATATTATATAACCATATAACCATCTATGGTACAACAGTACTTCAAATACAAGTCAGACTTATCACAAATGTTGTACGGATATTACGGGATAATTTATATGTGCTACTGTTTTTGATTTTTTTTGGGAAGGTAAGGGAGTGAAAAAAAAAAGTAAAAGTATAAATCAATAATCAAGACGTTGTGATTAAATAATAATGATTATATAAGAAAAAATAAAAAGAATAAACGTTAATAAATAAATAAATAAATAAATAAATAAAACTATTATTGTATAATATTTTTTTTTTTTTAAAGGAATACATCTTTACATTGAATGGAACAGTTTCATATAACAATATCTCTTGAGACATGTATACAGATCCCAATACTTTTTTTCATCTAATCCTACTCCAGGGTACTTATTGAGTTACGGTGCTGAGCTCAGCTACCCCTTTAAGTAATCAATGAATGGAGACCATATTTGTTCAAAAAGTTCATATTTGTCCATTAGGACAAACCTAATTCTCTCCAAATGCAACGTCTCCGACATTTCCACAGTCCACATTTTGATTGTGGGGGATAATGTTCCCTTCCAGAATTTTAATATTAATTTTTTTCCAATTATCAAAGTAATCAAGAAAATTTCTTTGACTTACTGTTAATATTAAGCTTGAGTCAGGAACTCCTAATATTATTAACTTTAGGTCAGGGTCCAATTTAGTTTTAAGAACCTCAGAGATGATTCCAAAAATATCAGCCCAATAACTATTAAGTTTTATGCATGTTACAAAACTATGCGTTAAGTTAGCTTCTAAATTCTGACATTTATCGCAAATAGAAGAAATGTTAGGAAAAATTCTATTTAATTTTGTTTTTGAGGAGTGTAATCTATGTATTACTTTAAATTGTACCAAAGTATGTCTGGCATTTAATGAGCATCGGTGTATACGGTGTAAACTTTCTTCCCAAGTGTCTTTCATTATAGATAAACCTATTTCATTTTCCCATAACTGTCGGTATGATTCTGTTGTTGGGACTTCCCTATCCAAAAGAGTATTATATATGCACGCTATTAATTTTCCTGTATTTCGATGCTTGTTAAGCCACTCATCCAATAATCCTGGCTCTCTATTCTTATAGTCTTGCATGTTTGACTTGATATAGTCTCTAATTTGTAAATACCTAAACAAGTTATTTGGGTGTAATCCATAGATATCTTTTAATTCTTGAAATTATAGAAATTTTCCTTTCCTGTAAAGGTGTTCTATCCTTATAATTCCTAAATGTTTCCAGTGTCCAAACCCCTTATCCAATATAGAAGGTTTAAATAAAGGATTATTCATAATTGATAAACAGAGTGACATATTATCCAGATGTAAAGTCTTAACTATTTGTTTCCAAATACGTATATTGCTATAAATTATAGGGTTATCCCCGTAAGTTTTTTTTTGTACTTCACTTGGAGCAAGAAGAATTGAACTTATATCAAATGGTAAACAGTCTTCCATTTCCATCTTTAGCCAAGCTGGTTCCTGGTCCATTTTTACCAGCCAAAAATTCATATTCTTAATCTGAACCGCCCAAAAATAATATAAAAAATTAGGTAACGCTAATCCTCCATTTATCTTGGATTTACATAAATGTTTTTTACTTATTCTGTGATTTTTATAATCCCAAATAAAGCTGTTAATGATAGAATCGATTTAAAAAAAAAATTGGGGGGAAATATAAAGGGATAGCTTGAAATAAATATAATAATTGTGGTAAAAAGACCATTTTTATAGCATTTATTCTGCCAATCATTGATATTGGTAGTGTTTTCCAGTATAAAATATTATTTTTTAGTTTATCCAATAACTGAGGATAATTTAATTTGAATAATCGATTATATGATTTAGATACATTAATTCCTAGGTATTTAAATTTATTCGTAACTATTTTAAACGGAAATTGTTGTACTATGTTTACTTTTATTCCAGTTATAGGTATAATTTCACTTTTATTCCAATGAATTCTATATCCTGAAAATGTTAAGTAAGTTAGGAATACCGATCTCCGGTTTTGTAATACATATTAAAACATCGTCTGCATAAAAAGATATTTTATTCGTTGTGGTATTAGTATTGTATCCATATATTTCTGGATCTGATCTAATCCTTTCGGCTAATGGCTCGATTGCGAGAGCAAATAATAAAGGTGATAATGGGTATCCTTGTCTACAACCCCTAGAAAGATTAAATTTAGCTGATAACATTTGATTTGTTAGTATTTTTGCGGTAGGGTTGGAGTATAAAATTTTAACCCATTTACAAAATCTATCGCCCAGTTGAAATTTCTGCATTATCTTAAATAAGTAAGGCCATTCAACCTGGTCGAATGCTTTTTCCGAATCTAGTGAAATGACAGCTAATTCAATATCATTAACTCTTTTTGAATATATGATATTGAATAGTCGTCTCAAGTTATAAGTGGAGTAACGTTTGGGAATAAAGCCTGTTTGATCATGATGTATTAGTTTATTAATCACTAAACTTAACCTTTGGGATAAAATTTTAGTTAATATTTAATAGTTAATATTTTAGTTAATTTTAGTTAATATTTTTTGATCAGTATTTAGAAGAGCAATTGCTCTATATGATCCAGGATCTTCCAGATCCTTATCTACTTTAGGAATGAGTGTGATTGTAGACTCATCTGGTAACTTTCCTCGTTCGTAAGCATATTTATATATCGCTTGTAAACGTGGGGAAATCAAGTCGTGAAACTTCTTATAAAATTCAGCACTTAGGCCATCAGGGCCAGCGGCTTTTCAATTTTTCAACAATCTGATTGATTCCTCAATGTCTTTTACTGATATTTCAGCATCTAACAAGTCTTTGCCTTCCTGATCTAAACCTTTGATATGACATTCAAGTAAGAATGCTTCCATTCCATCCGATTGCCCCGTCAGTTAGGTTGAATAAAGTTTTTGATAGTAATGCAGAAATCTGTCATTAATATCTTTTGGCAAAGTTAATATTTCACCTTGTTTTGATCTGATTTTATACGTCATTTTTCCTCATCTGATTTTCTAAGCTGCCGTGACAATAATTTTTGTGGTTTGTCACCAAATTCCAAATGTACTTGTTTAGTCTGTTGAAAAAGTTTTATAACATGATTTGAGTATATTTTATTTAGCTTATATTTTAATATTGCAATTTTATTATGTATCACCTTAGATGGAGATATTGCATTTTCAATATCTAATTGCTTTATTTCATTTTCTAAAGCATCTTTCGGTTTTCCTTATTAAGGTATGCTTGCGCAGATATAGCACCACGCATATGTCTAGCCTTTTCTGTTCTGATTTTGATTCTCAGAAGAAAAATCTGTAAAAGTGATGTGAAGTAAATTAAAAGCTGAATCAAAGTCAGTTTGTAAAAGATGGATCTCACTTGAGGAATTGGGGTATGAAGGAATATTGCAAAAGGTAGTTATTTGAAATCAAAGTTTATAGATTTCCAATGCCAACAAAATTATCAATGCTACTTAATGGCTGGCACCCATTTAACATAAAGTTGAAATATCATGCATTGTTTTTATGATAACCAAAAACAAGTGTACTAGTTACAAGCTTATAAAAAATTGAAACTACAAATTATACTTTGCATTTTATAGTAGGTTAGATCTTAATAATTGAAATTTTTGCTGAGTATTGAGTGCAGGTAGATGGGACTAGGGGAAAACAAATGGTCGGCACGGACTGGAAGGGCCGAGAGGGCCTGTTTCCGTGCTGTAATTGTTATATGGTTATATGGTTATTTGTCATAATAAAAAATCGGCATTTATACACGGTGTTGGAACTGGTGTCTCATCCAGTGCTTGTGAATGCTTATCTTTACATAGAAACATAGAAAATAGGTGCAGGAGTAGGCCATTCAGCCCTTCGAGCCTGCACCGCCATTCAATATAATCATGGCTGATCATCCAACTCAGTATCCCGTACCTGCCTTCTCTCCATAGCCCCTGATCCCCTTAGTTACAAGGGCCACATCTAACTCCCTCTTAAATATAGCCAATGAACTGGCCTCAACTACCTTCTGTGGCAGAGAATTCCAGAGATTCACCACTCTCTGTGTGAAAAATGTTTTTCTCATCTCGGTCCTAAAAGACTTCCTTCCCCCTTATCCTTAAAGTGTGACCCCTTGTTCTGGACTCCCCCAACATCGCGAACAATCTTCCTGCATCTAGCCTGTCCAACCCCTTAAGATTTTGTACGTTTCTATAAGATCCCCCCTCTATCTTCTAAATTCCAGCGAGTGCAAGCCGAGTTTACAGTACACCACATAGTAGCTAATAACCCCATATCCAGGCATTATTCTTGTAAACCTCCTCTGCACCCATTCTCACACCACATCCTTTGTGACATGGCGTGATCAGAAATGTATGCAATGCTCCAAATGTGGCCTAACCAAAGTCCTATAAAGCTGCATCATGACTGTAATTCCCTAGATTCTCTCTATTCCCATCTTAAATAAAGGAACAACATTAGCTACTCTCTAGTCCTCCAAGATCTTGCCTGTGGGTAGAGAAGTCGCAAAGATCTTTGTCAAGGCTCCTGCAATCTTCTCTCTTGCCTCTCTCAATAACCCAATAACCTTGTGCTGGCCAAGCTGAAAAATATCACAAACTCCCTGCTGGACCCTCTGCAGTTCGCATATCAGGCCAATAGATTTGTGGATGATGCAGTCAACCTGGGCCTGCATTTAGAAACATAGAATAGAAATACAGCACCTAGGATCCTGTTTGTTGATTTTAGCTCTGCATTCAACACCATTGAGCCAGAGCTACTACACTCCAAACTTTCTGA
The DNA here is from genome assembly GCA_035221665.1 of Okamejei kenojei. Lineage (NCBI taxonomy): Eukaryota > Metazoa > Chordata > Chondrichthyes > Rajiformes > Rajidae > Okamejei > Okamejei kenojei. Next base: position 149,121,672 of record CM069131.1, read on the forward strand.
GTTGACTGTGCCTGAACCCCTCTGTCGGTGGATCACTAGCTTCCTGACAGACAGGAAGCAGCATGTGAGGCTGGGAAAGCACATCTCGGATGCGTAAACGTTCAGCATAGGAGCACCGCAAGGCTGCGTACTCTCTCCTCTCCTCTACTCTCTCTACACCAATGACTGCACCTCCACAGACACCTCTGTCAAGCTTCTCAAGTTTGCGGACGACAACCCTGATTGGACTGATCCAGGATGGGGAGGAATCTGCCTACAGACAAGAATTGTCACAGCTGGCGTCCTGGTGCCATCTCAACAACGTAGAGCTCAATGCTCTTAAGATAGTGGAATTGATTGTAGACTTTAGGAGAGCTCCCCCTCCCCTCACCCCACTCACCATCAACAACACCACAGTCACATCTGTGTAGTCTTTTAAGTTCCTGGGAACCATCATCTCCAAGGACCTTAAGTGGGGGACTACCGTCGACTCCACAGTCAAAAAGGCACAACAGGGGATGTACTTCCTGCGGCAGCTGAGGAAGCACAATCTGCCACAGGCAATGATGGTCCAATTCTATATGGCCATCGTAGAGTCTGTCCTCACTTTGTCCATCATGGTCTGGTTTGGCTCAGCCACCAAGCACGACACCTGAAGGCTGCAGCGAATCGTCTGATCAGCAGAGAAGGTTATTGGCTGCAACCTTCCCTCCACTGATGAACTGTACACTGCAAGGGCCAGGAAGCGAGTGGGCAAGATCATCTCTGACCCCTCTCACCCTGGCCACAAACTCTTTGAATCACTTCCCTCTGGAAGGTGACTCCGGACTGTCAAAGCTGCCACAGCCAGACATAAAAACAGTTTTTATCCACGAGCAGTTGCTCCGCTCAACAGCCAAAAATCTGTAGCCTACCTTTGATCTGGTATTTTGTTGGTTCGCATGCTTGATCAATGGTGTTTTATCATTAATGTTTTATTATTATTAATGTTTAGTTTTTCCTGAGTCATTCGTAACTGTCACCGTATGTCATGTTGTTACTTGTGGGCGGAGCACCAAGGCAAATTCCTTGTATGTGAATACTTGGCCAATAAGCTTACTTACTTACTAAATCGTATTAGGTCCTGGCTGTTTATCCACCTTAATGCTCTTCAAAACTCCAACACCTCCTCTTCCTTAATCTCAAAAAGCCATTGTGTATTTGTATTCTTCACACAGATCTCACTGTCCTCCATGTCTTTCTCCTTGGTGAAAACAGATGCAAAGTATCTGTGCCTTGTCTACATCCCAGACTCCAAGCACAGGTTCCCTTGATCCTTGAGCATTCCTATCTTCTCCCTCGTTACCCGTTTGCTTTTAATATAGGTAAAAATGTTTTGGGATTTACTTTAATCTGACTCATCAAAGCCATAACGTGGCTCCATTTGGACGTGGACCTGTCTGAGTCCATCCTCTTAAACCTTACACATGCTTCCTTTTCCACCAAGTTTATAACCACTTTGGACATCCAAGGTTCCCTTACTTTGCTATCTTCATATCTCCTCTTCACTAAAACATGTCAGTTCTGAACTTTGATCAATTTATCTTTAAATAACTCCTACATGTCAGATGTAGACTAACCCAATAATGATTGCTTCCAGTGTACCCACCCTTGATCCTGCTTAATAAAGTCGTAGTTTGCCGTACTCCAATTTAGTGCTTTCCTGCAAGGTCCACCTTTCTCTCTATTCAAAACAATCTGAAAATTTAAGGATTATCATCACTTTCCCCCAAATGTTCTTCTACTGAAACCCAGCCACCTGGCCAGGTTCATTTCTCAACAGAAGGTCCAGTATGTTACCTTCTTGGGTAAAACTATCCACATACTGTTTCAAGAAACCTTCTTGGATACACGTCAAAAATTGTGCCCCATCTAAGCCTTTGACACTGAGCAAATCCCAATCAATATTGGGGAAGTTAAAGTTACCCACTAAAACAAACCTGTTGCTTTTGCACCTTTTGATAACCTGGCTGCATATCTGTTCTTCTATCTTCCGCTTGCTAGAAAGTGGGCCATGATACAACCCCATTAGAGCTTCCACCTTTCTTATTTTTAGACTTCACCCTTATTGCCTCAGCAGACAATCCCTCCAGTTTGTGTAGTGAGTGCTGCCATAACAGTCTCCCTGATTAGTGGTGCACCTCCACCTCTTTTGCTTCACTCTCAATCACATCTGGAACATCGAAACCCAAACCATTGAGCTGCCAGTAGTGTCCCTCTCGCAACCACGTTTCTGCAATGGTCAAAAATCATAGTCGTAATCATTAATCCAGGTTCTAATTTCACCTGCTTTCCCCACAATACTCCTTTCATTCAAATAAACACACTTCAGCCCACCAGCATCACCATAGTCATTCACTTCTCCCCGCCTGTATCTTCCCATCACTCGTTCCAATTTCTGACCTACTACTCCGATTCGCAGCCCCCTGCCTCTCTAGTTTAAACTATCCCGAGTAGAACTAAGCTCCTTGTAAGGATATTGATCACCCTCCTTTTGACATTCAAAAGCCATCCATTTCCCACACTTGTTACTCAATCATCTGCACATTACTTGGTCCATAAGTATAGTACTACGGTAAAATAAAAATGATGGCAATCATTGTATAGTTTGCCAGAGTCAGGATCATTCTAGACGATCTATTAACATTTTTTTAAAAAGGGGTTTGGTTAGTTTGGGGGAACCTGTGGATGGTTTTTGGAATTTTCTAACAGCATATGTAAAAATGCTATGGAAATAGTCTTTACCCAGTATCAGGGAGCTGGGGAATAAACAGGTTCAATATTAGAAATGTTGTAGATTGCATCTTCTTTAAATGTTTATTTTCCCTTAACCGAGAGGAGTAGATGTAAAGTAATTGGTGGAAGGGCAAGAGGGGAAATTAGGAAGAACGTTTTGCACTCAAAGGGTGGACAAATCTGGAATTTGCTACTTGAGAAGTTGGTAGATATAAAAACTGCTGCCACATATTAAATGTACCAGAATGGCCAGGACCTGCAGAAAGTAAGATTAGATTAGGTGGTTCTATACTCGCTGGAGTTTAGAAGAATGAGGGGGGGACCTCATTGAAATGTACCGAATCATGAAAGGCTTGGATGTGGAGAGGATGTTTCCACTTGTGGGTGAGTCTAGGACTAGAGGTCATTGCCTCAAACTTAAAGGACGTTCCTATAGGAAGGAGATGAAAAGGAATTTCTTTAGTGGTGAATCTGTCAGAGAGAGGCTCTGACAGAGGCTGTGGAGGTCGTCAAAGAATATTTTTAAAGCAGAGATAGATGGATTATAGATTAGTACGGTGTCAGGGGTTATGTGAAGGCAGGAGAATGGGGTTAGGAGGGAGAGATAGATCAGCCATGGCAGAGTGCATCTGATGGGCCAAATGGCCTAATTCTGCTCCTATTACTTATGACCTTATGACTTATGATGTGCTAAATGGCTGCCTTCCTGCACAATTGTATTTTCTCAGATTCTACAATCAGAATATAACTGATATTAATAATGCATTGTCAGCTGGCAAAATAATGCCTGTGCAATTATGGTACTTGAGACCACTGTTACATAAAACCCTATCAATTCAAAAGTCCAGAAGATCACAAGATGGCATTACATGTGAGGTTCTATAATGTGGATATGGAGGTATACTACACTAAGTAATAGTTTTGCCATTTCAATCATTTAATCTGGAAAAGGAAGATGCCAACTGACTGCCGCTAAACTGGAATTAACAAAACAATTAAGATTTGAGACTAAATTAGCGAAGGAAAGATTACGAAAACTGCAAATAGAGAATATATATGGATTTAAACATTTTTGCAAATGACTAAGCATTAATAGTATTAGTGATGATTTTAAAAGAACAGTACTGATGTGTTTTAAATATGGGTATTATTTAAATCTATGCAGGATGTGACCATGTACTTTGCCTAATTGAAATTAAATTAATTGATCACATATTTAAGGATTTTAATATTTTTAAAATTTACGTATTTGGCCAGTTTGTCATTTTCTTCTTAGTACAGTTAACAGCTCAGGTATTAGGCGGTATTTTTGTTCAGAATTATTAATTATTATTTGCTGATTTAAGATCATAACCTGGAGCAGCAGCTCGATGACCTCCGTCTGGTCGGGGAGAGTGAGGAGGTCATAGAGAGGAGTTACAGGGAGGTAGTCTCTCCAAAACAACACGTTTAGGTCACGGTTAGGAGAGGCAAGGGGCAGAGGCGGGCGTTAGAGAGTACACCAGTGGCTGTACACCTTGGAAATAAGTACTCCTGTTTGAGTGCTGTTGGGGGGGACAGCCTACCTGGGGGTAGCAACAGCGACCTGGCCTGCGGTACAGACACCAGCCCTGTTGCTCAGAAGGGTAAGGAAAAGAAGAGGAGGGCATTAGTAATAGGGGACTCTATAGTTAGGGGGTCAGATTGGCGATTCTGTGGATGCAGTCTGGAGACCCGGATGGTAGTTTGCCTCCCTGGTGCCAGGGTCCGGGATGTGTCTGAACGTGTCCAAGATATCCTGAAAAGGGAGGGAGAGGAGCCTGAGGCTGTGGTACATATTGGTACCAATGACATAGGTAAAAAAAAGAGAAGAGATCCTGAAAGGAGAATTTAGGGAGTTAGGAAGAGAGTTAAGGAAAAGAACCGCAAACATAACAATCTCAGGATTACTTCCTGTGCCACGCGACAGTGAGAGTAGGGATGGAGCAAGGTGGAGAATAAATGCCTGGCTGAAGGACTGGTGCAGAGGGCAGGGATTCAGGTTTTGGATCAATGGAACCTCTTTTGGGGAAGGAGTGACCTGTATAAAAAGGACGGGTTGCACTTGAACCCTGGCAGGGAAATTTGCAAAGGCTACCGGGGGGACTTAAACTAGAACGATTGGGGGGAGGGACTCAAATAGAGAAAGCCAGTAGACAGGGTCTGAGGCAGGAGGCAGAGAAGGGAAGCACTCAGACCCAACATGTAGGGGGGAAAGAAGAAAAAAATAATAAACAGAGAATAAGAGGTGGTGGGTTTCCAGGGCAAAAATCAAAAGGGGCCACTTGTCAACATAATTGTATAAGGAGTAAGAGTGTTGTAAAAACAAGCCTGAAGGCTTTGTGTCTCAATGCAAGGAGCATTCGTAATAAGGTGGACGAGTTAAATGTGCAGATAGCTATTAATGACTATGCTATAGTTGGGATCACGGAGACATGGCTCCAGGGGGACCAAGGCTGGGAGCTGAACATCCAGGGATAATCAATATTCAGGAGGGATAGACAGAAAGGAAAGGGAGGTGGGGTAGCATTGCTGGTGAGAGAGGAGATTAATGCAATAGAATGGAAGGACATTAGCTTGGAGGATGTGGAATCAATGTGGTTAGAGCTGCGAAACTCTAAGGGGTAGAAAATGCTAGTGGGAGTTGTGTACAGGCCACCTAACAGTAGTAGTGGAGTTGGAGATGGCATCAAACAGGAAATTAGAAATGCATGCAACAAGGATAAAACAGTTATAATGGGTGACTTCAATCTCCATATAGATTGGGTGAATCAAACGGGCAGGGGTGCTGAGGAAGAGGATTTCTTAGAATGTATGCGGGATAGTTTTCTAAACCAACATGTAGAGGAACCAACGAGAGAGCAGGCTATTCTAGACTGGGTACTGAGTAATGAGGAAGGGTTAGTTAGCAGTCTTGCCGTACATGGCCCGTTGGGCAAGAGTGACCATAATATGGTTGAGTTCTTCATTAGGATGGAGAGTGACATAATTAAGTCAGAAACAAGGGTTCTGAACTTAAACAAAGGTAACTTTGAAGGTATGAGACATGAATTGGCCAAAATAGACTGGCAAGTGATTCTTAAAGGGTTGACAGTGGATGTGCAATGGAAGGTATTTAAAGACTGCATGGATGAACTACAACAATTGTTCATCCCAGTTTGGCAAAATAATAAATCAGGGAAGGTAGTGCATCCATGGATAACAAGGGAAATCAGGGATAGTATAAAAACAAAAGATGAAGCATACAAAATAGCCAGAAAAAGCAGCCAACCAGAGGACTGGGAGAAATTCAGAGTCCAGCAGAGGAGGACAAAGGGCTTAATTAGGAAAGGGAAAATAGATTATGAAAGAAAACTGGCAGGGAACATAAAAACTGACTGCAAATGTTTTTATAGATATGTGAAGAGAAAGTGATTAGTTAAAACAAATGTAGGTCCCTTGCAGTCAGAAACAGGTGAATTGATCATGGGGAACAAGGACATGACAGACTAATTGAATAACTACTTTGGTTCTGTCTTCACTAAGGAAGACATAAATAATCTGCTGGAAATAGCAGGGGACCGGGGGTCAAATAAGGTGGAGGAACTGAGTGAAATCCAGGTTAGCCGGGAAGTAGTGTTGGGTAAATTGAATGTATTAAAGGCCGATAAATCCCCAGGGCCAGATAGTCTGCATCCCAGAGTACTCAAGGAAGTAGCCACAGAAATAATGGATGCATTTGTGATAATTGTCACAAATTGTTATAATTAAAAAAGGAGGGAGAGAGAAAACGGGGAATTACAGACCAGTTAGTCTAACATCGGTAGTGGGGAAACTGCTAGAGTCAGTTATTAAAGATGGGATAGCAGTATATTTGGAAAGTGGTGAAATCATTAGACAAAGTCAGCATGGATTTACGAAAGGTAAATCATGTCTGACGAATCTTATAGAATTTTTTGAGGATGTAACTAGCAGAGTGGATAATGGAGAACCAGTGGATGTGTTATATCTAGACTTTCAGAAGGCTTTCGACAAGGTCCCACATAAGAGGTTAGTATACAAACTTAAAGCACACGGTATTGGGGGTGCAGTATTGATGTGGATAGAGAACTGGCTGGCAGACAGGAAGCAAAGGGTAGGAGTAAACGGGTCCTTTTCAGAATGGCAGGCATTGACTAGTGGGGTACCGCAAGGCTCAGTGCTGGGACCCCAGCTATTTACAATATATATTAATGATTTGGACGAGGGAATTGAATGCAACATCTCCAAGTTTGTGGATGACACTAAGCTGAGAGGTAGTGTGAGGAGGATGCTAGGAGGCTGCAAGGTGACTTGGATAGGCTGGGTGAGTGGGCAAATGCATGACAGATGCAGTATAATGTGGATAAATGTGAGGTTATCCATTTTGGTGGCAAAAACAGGAGGGTAGACTATTATATAGTGACAAATTAGGAAAAGGGTAGATGCAACGAGACCTGGGTGTCATGGTACACCAATCATTGAAAGTAGGCATGCAGGTGCAGCAGGCAGTGCAGAAAGCAAATGGTATGTTAGCATTCATAGCAAATGGATTTGAGTATAAGAGCAGGGAGGTTCTACTGCAGTTGTACAGGGTTTTAGTGAGAACACATCTGGGTTTTGGTATCCAAATCTGAGAAAATACATTCTTGCCATAGAGGGGGTACTGAGAAGGTTCACCAGACTGATTCCTGGGATGTCAGGACTTTCATATGAGGAAAGACTGGATAGACTTGTACTCGCTAGAATTTAGAAGACTGAGGGGGGATCTTATAGAAACTTACAAAATTCTTAAGTGGTTGGATAGGCTAGACGCAGGAAGATTGTTCCCGATGTTGGGGAGGTCCAGAACAAGGGGTCACAGTCTAAGGATAAGGGGGAATTCCTTTTGGACCGAGATGAGGAAAACATTTTTCACACAGAGAGTGGTGAGTCTCTGGAATTCTCTGTCACAGAAGGTAGTTGAGGCCAGTTCATTGGCTATATTTAAGAGGGAGTTTGATGTGGCCCTTGCGGCTAAAGGGATCAGGGGTTATGGAGAGAAGGCAGGTACAGGATACTGAGTTGGATGATCAGCCATGATCATATTGAATGGCGGTGCAGGCTTGAAGGGTCGAATGGCCTACTCCTGCACCTATTTTCTATGTTTCTATGTTTCTATAATAAACTTCACAGAAGTTAAATACACAATTAATTTTTAATTTTGAAGACACAGACTTCAGTGCATTAAGAGAAAACTTGAGATAGCAGTAAAATCAATATGAGATCATTAAAATATATTTTTGGAGGTGGACTGCTGTGCGGGGGGAGTGGAAGAACAATGGAGGACCCGCCGTGAGGGAACCGCCATGAGGGAGGAGGGGAGGAACAATGGACAATAGGAGGGGTGGGAACAAAGGACAATGGGAACCGCTGGCGGGGGGGGGGGGGGGGGGGGGGGGGGGGGGGGGGGGGGAGAACAAAAGGAGGAACCGGCATGCTTTGTAACTTTGTTAGCGTCGAAGGTGGCTGCTATGTGTACATTGGGTATGCAGCAGATAAATTCACTGTGCCTTGCCACATGTGACAATAAAGCATTCCTTCTAAGACCAATGTTACAATTAACCAGAATCTAAGCAACAAATTAGGATTGTGTGAGTCAACAATGATAAAATGATAGAATTATATAAATCCATTGCCACAGTCCTATTTTCTTAGTCTTGGAGTGTGGAATGTGTTCTCTCAATTAGCTGTGTAAGATATTGATAGGCAACTGCAAATTGTACTTGAAATAGATCAGCTATCCTTTCAAATTCTGCAGTTAACCACAGGACCTACATAATAGATCTGTTGAACACTTACATAGGTCAGATAGAAATGATAATAGGCTCTCTGTGCGACAGTTTAAAATGTTACGAATTCCCAATGGAGTTAAGAAGAATTGATTGCCTTCCTTTTTGAAACAAAACCTGTTGACGATCAAAACCTGAAATTGAGTCTTTGGGAAAAGTAATCACTTTAAACAGGATCATTAAAGTATTATTTTACCTTCATAAAGTTACGAACAGTGATATATTAATGTAGATGTTGTAATACTACTCAGTAATTTAGTTGCTTCACTTTTGAAGCGTACTAGAAAATCCATCATATTGAATGACTTGAGTTATCATTGTGAGTTACTTTCATGATCTTTGGCGTAGATGCAAAATATTTCACGGCCACACACTTTTTCTGTTCGATAAAAATGATATTGCAATTTTAATTGAGAATCCACTCACTGGTACAACTCTCTTTGATACATCACATTTATTGCAGGAAATACCTGAAGGTTCACTACATGAATGGACACTGAACTACAAGTCATTGGGTCAGATGACTAAAAAATTACAGCAATATTCAAGGAGCACCTTAAGGATAGGATCAATTTAGGCATGGAAAGTCTAAAGTTTTGTGACTTTGGGAGATAAAAGTGGAATAATTAAATTTAGGGGAATTTCTGAAGTAAAAATAGCTGAAGCAGAGATATTTTGGAAGGTTGTAGAACTGTAGGAGGTTACAAAAGTTTGGTGAGGTGATGGGGTTGCACTAGCAAGGTTTGTTGTCTTGCTGAGAATATTAACATATGAAAATTTGTAAATGCATGAGTAGGTTGAAACAAAGATTTGGAAAACAACATGTGTTGTAATTTTAAGGTACACAAAAAAGCTGGAGAAACTCAGCGGGTGCGGCAGCATCTATGGAGCGAAGGAATAGGCAACGTTTCGGGTCGAGACCCTTCTTCAGACTGATGTCGGGGGGGTGGGGGAAGAAAGGAAGGAAGAGGTAGAGACAGTAGGCGGTGGGAGAGCTGGGAAGGGGAGGGGAAGGAGGAAGAAAGCAAGGACCACCTGAAATTGGAGTAGTCAGTGTCCATACTGCTGGGGTGCAAACTACCCAAGCGAAATATGAGGTGCTGTTCCAGCTCCTGTGTTGTAATTTTCATGTTTCACAGTCCTTAGGGGGCTCTAATCAAATTTGCAACTGTATTCCTACATGGATCAAAGGCAAACTATATTTCATCATGCACATCTATAGTTCATCATGCACATAGATTTGATTGAATGGAATTTGTCATGCTAGGATTTTGGCAGCAAAGTTTTGTACGAGTTGAACTTTATGGGAGGTAAATGATAGTATCCTGCCAGAGGTAGACAAAAATGTTGGAGAAACTCAGCGGGTGAGGCAGCATCTATGGAGCGAAGGAAATAGGCGACGTTTCGGGTCGAGACCCTTCTTCAGACTGATGTGAGGGTGGGGTTGTGAAGAAGAAAGGAAGAGGCCGAGACAGTGGGCTGAGGGAGAGCTGGGAAGGGGAGAAGAAAGCAGGGACTACCTGAAATTGGAGAAGTCAGTGTTCATACCGTGTAAACTGCCCAAGTGAAATATGAGGTGCTGCTCCTCCAATTTACGATGGGCCTCACTCTGGCCATGGAGGAGGCCCAGGACAGAAAGGTCGGATTCGGAATGGGAGGGGGAGTTGAAGTGCTGGGTCACTGGGATATCAGGTTGGTTATTGCGAAACTAGTGGAGGTGTTTGGCGAAGCGATCGCCAAGCCTCGGCTTGGTCTCACCGATATAGAGCAGCTGACACCTAGAGCAGCGGATGCAATAGATGATGTTGGAGGAGGTGCAGGTGAACCTGTGCCGCACCTGGAATGACTGCTTGGCTCCTTGAATGGAGTCAAGGGGGGAGGTAAAACTACAAGTGTAGCATTTCCTGCGGTTGCAAGAGAAAGTGCCAGGAGAGGGGGTGGTTTGGGTGGGAAGCGACGAATTGACCAGGGAGTTATGGAGGGAGCGGTCTCTGCGGAATTCATGCCCTGGTTGATGGGATGGCAAATGATCAGATTAGTGTTCATTATGTGGCACAGTGTCTCCAGTGCATGTCCACACACAACACCTTTGTGTGAGAATGTGTATGGGGTTCTGAAGAGTGGTGGGGCAGAGACGTTTTGAAAGTTCTTTTACGAGTTGAGCCTGGTGGATTCATAAAATGATAGCTGCATTAGTGACAACTTTTAATTTAATTTATTCGGGAAAGACAAAGTTCCAAGTCCACAACTTCAGCTTCAAGATCTCATATTATAAGATGCATGAAAATGATACTAGTTGTCATGATTGGGTTAATTTTCATGAATTCTGACGTTGGATCGTGCCTTCCAGTTCCAGTTGCTTCACAATGTCCATGAGAATGACCATCATCATCATCACCTGTAGCTGCACGGCCTCCGACGGCAGGTTTCACTGGTCCCACGCCTTGGCTGTCGAGTTTGTGTTGCAGCGCCTTAGCAGCGACTTTGCTTTACAGACTTTCTTCCACTTCTATCCACTTAGCTGCATATTCTTGAGACTTCTTAAAGCTTTTCTCACTAAATACAATGACCTTGCTATGAGTTTCGACCCGACATGTACAGAAGACCAGCGAAATACTCTCCGCAATGATCCCAGTGGGCTCTCTGCCTAGCTAGCCTGAAACCAAGCGTGTGATTGGTCAATTGGCGTCCGAATCAATGTCAATGTCAAACGTGCTTTGATTGGACAATTACTACTCGGAAAATTGACATCGTGGCCTGGTTCGGCAACTGGAACGTCCAGGAGCAGAATAGACTGCAAAATGTTGTGAACACTGCCCAGTCCATCACCGGCTCTGACCTCTCCACCATGGAAGGGATCTATCTCTGCCTCAAAAAGGCAGCCAACATCATCAAAGACCCACACCATCCTGGCTACACACTCATTTCACCATTGCCATCGGGAAGAAGGTACAGGAGCCTGAAAACTGTAACGTCCAGGTTCAGGAACAGCTTCTTCCCTACAGCCACCAGGCTGTTAAACATGACAACAAATAAGCTCTGAACTACAATAGACTATTATTATTATTATTGCACTATATTTGTTTATTTATTGAGTATGCGTGCATGTGTATACATACACACTGAACTTTTCTCCCGTTATTTACTATGTCTACCTATTCAGTTGTGCTGCAGCTGAATTGCATTGTTCTATCTGGGACAGATGACAACTCTTGACACGAACATTTTGGAGGTTTTTTCCATATTTTAAAAATATGTGCAGGTTTTTTTTCTCGACGAGTTTCAGATATATTTTCTATAATATTTTTACACAATATGTTATAAATATAGGTAGGTATGGGATGTAGGTCACAACATGACCCAAAAAGGCACCTCGACTAATTTGAGGAAGGACATCCTTGTGATTGAGGCAGTGCAGCGTAGGTTCACGAGATTGATCCCTGGGGTGGCGGGATTGAAAAGACTAGGCTTGTATTCACTAGAGTTTAGAAGGATGAGGGGGAATCTTATAGAAACATAAAATTATAAAAGGACAGGACAAGCTAGATGCAGGAAAAATGTTCCCACTGTTGGGTGAGTCCAGAACCAGTGGCCACAGTCTTGGAATAACGGGGAGGCCATTTAAGACTGTGGTGAGAAAAAACATTTTCACCCAGAGAGTTGTGAATTTGTGGAATTCCCTGGGATATGGGGAGAAGGCAGGCACGGGTTATTGATTGGGAACGATCAGCCATGATCACAATGAATGGCGGTGCTGGCTCGAAGGGCCGAATGGCCTCCTCCTGCACCAATTTTCTATGTTTCTATGACCCACGGTCTACATATAGTTTGGTGCTCATTTTAAGATTATACCCAACACCAAGGCAGCAAATTGTTTGATTCTGCCTAAATAAAATGCTAAGAAGCGGGTCACTGGGGAGTGAGTGCCAGCTGCAACTGAAGATGTTGGATTTGGTCTAATCAGGTTTACTTTGAGGATATTTCTGATCACGTAAACATTGCATAATTTAAAGACAGGGCTGAAGAAAAGTGGTGGTGATGGAGAACTCTGTCATCTCATGTGAAACCTAATTTTTTAGGATGAAATCACAGAGTTGCAGCATGTGGTTAAAGAAGAGGAGCAGGCCAAGTTTAGGTTGTAGAGGAACACTTGATAAAATGGTGTGCAGGTGAGATGGATAAAATTCAAATCAAAATATTACTTATACAGATGTTCAATGAAAGATGCATCCGAGGAGGATGCCATGGTCAACTGTGTCAACGATTGTAGGTAGATTGAGAAGAATGAGAAGGCATAGTTTGCCTTTGACCCATGTAGGAATACAGTTGCATATTTGATTAGAGCCTCCTTAGGATTGTGAAACATGAACATTACAACGCATGTTATTTTCCAAATCTTTGTTACTACACGGAACGGTGATGAGTAAGACACTTATTGAAGTGCATTTGCCAATCTGTTATTTAATTAATGTTAATATCTAACAGCCTGCTTCCGAACGCAACAAATAGCTGCGTGTGCTGATGATGTAAGGTTTTCCCTCATAAGACTGAAGCATCTTTGCAATTGTGAATGGGATTTTATTTTTGCAAAAGAACTCCATTGCATAAGTTACGTGCTGAGAAAACATCCTGCATGTATGTTTGAAACACTGAAACATATATAGATCCTAGGCCCTTGGAGTTCTGGTGTTTTAATGTTTTTGAGATTAAAAACATGAGAAGCAATGGCATGACGGAGTTAGTTTTGTGTTAATAATTGCTTCTTATGAAAAATGATTCTTTGCAATGCCACTTCAAAAATTCCTCTGTCTTATTCAGTGCATTATGCTTGGAAAACGAGTCTCAGCACACAACCTTCCCATTCGGTGTTGTGCACTGTGAAGAACTTGCTCTCGTAACTTTTCCAATTGCCGTATATATTTTACTATTCCCGATTTTAAAAACAGAGTATAATATAACACTGATATTTAAAGACATTTGTTTTATTTATTAGAGGATTTTCTCAATGGCAATATTTCATCACACCATGATGATGTGAATATGAATAATATATTAAGTCCTTAGTTACAATGCACTTTGCAGAGGATTGTGACAATGTTAAATGTATTTGGATTCTTCTATTCATTGATTCTATGGAATGCAATTCATGTTCATATTTGTGATCATGCAAAATTAATATCACAGCCTCGTTATATGTAAGGGCCCTGGAAATACTGGTTAAAATCAGACTAATTCCTGTGGTAAAATGCAGTTGAAAAGAGAAAAAAAAATCTGAAATGAGAATTGATTCATATCAATAATAGGTGCTATATTTTTTATTCTGGTATGGTGCTGGTAAAAGTAGATGAGCTTGATATTCAAAGTTCATTTATTAGCATATACTCTCCTGATAAAGGAAATTGAATCAACCTTAGATACAGGACTGAAGATGTAAGGAACTGCAGATGCTGAAATCTTGAGCAAAAAATAAGGAGGGAATCCTGAGACCAGGCAGCATCTATGGAGGGAAATGGACAGACGATGTTTCAGGTAAGGACCCTTTTCCGACCGATCCAGGACCAATAATGTGGAGAGGATGTTTCCACTAGTGGGAGAGTCTAGGACTAGAGGTCATACCCTCAAAATTAAAGGACGTTCTTTTAGGAAGGAAATGAGGAGGGATTTCTTTAGTCAGAGGGTGGCGAATCTGTGGAATTCTTTGCCACAGAAGGCTGTGGAGGTCAAGTCAGTGGATATATTTGAGGCAGAGATGGATAGATTCATGATTAGTACAGGTGTCCGAGGTTATGGGGAGAAGGCAGGAGAATGGGGTTAGGAGGGAGAGATAGATCAGCCATGATTCAATGGTGGAGTAGGCTTGATGGGCCGAATGGCCTAATTCTGCTCCTATCACATAATCTTATGAATCTCAAGCAACTTCCTTTTTGCTGAAGACTGTGCACTCAAAGCAGGTTTGGAATCTGGTACATTGAAATGTTTGGAGAAATTTGTTGGTGCCTGTGGCAACTTGGGTCTCAATTAACGCAAAGAAAACAGAAACTATGCGCCAACTATTTTCCAGCATTGTCCCTCCTACTATAGTCCATCTAAAGAGGAGTCCCGACCTGAAAGCTTGCCTGTCCATTCCCTCCACAGATGCTGCCTGTCCTGCTGAGTTTCTCCATCACTTAGTGTTTCCCTCAAGATTCCAGCATCTGCAGTTTTTTGTGGCTTCAGAAATTATGCATCAAAGAACCAAACATTCTTGTGAATGGTCAGAGGTTTTGTGAATTGGACAAATTCACATAACTTGGCAGCACTCTCTCAAGATCGGTCACCATTAACTGCACAGTCAACACATTAGCAAAAGCCAGCTCTGCTAAATATCAAGATCAGCCTAAAGATCAAACTGATGGTATATTGTGCTGTTGTCATACTCACCTTACTCTATACTTGCGAAACATGAATATTGAGCAGCCTGCAGCCAGACACTTCCACAAGACTCGTCTGCAAAGAATACGTCACATCAAGCAACAAGGTGCTACTTTCAGTTTAGTTGACTGCTTTGCTGCTCAGATACAATAAAACATTTCTTATGGTGCAACAAGTGATCATTCAGTCCATCATACCCAAGCCACGACCCACCACTCACTGGGTAAATCAAAACTGATGTGAAACCTGTAAAGCACATTGTTTCAGCTTGCTGGTGTGAAGCTAAGTTTCTCGTTGCATCTAACTTGAATTCTTTATCTCGCTCGCATTAGGATCTCTTAGGTGTAAATTTACGTCATAGCATCTGATTTTTTTCATTGGGTATAATCAAATCTAATATTGCATTTTCCAATTTAACAATTTCAGATTCTGATTCTATCATTCTAAGTGGCGCCTTTTTATACTTATGTTTTCTTGAATTATTTGTCTAATTTCATTCAATTCTGCCTTGCCCTTCATTGGTTTTGTCCTTTATGTTCTCAAACTATATGCTCTTGTTTTTTCTTCCTCTGAATCTGAAAAAAAGATAGAGGTAACAACAAATTCTGATGATAGGTCCTCGAGTCGAATCATTAACTCTTCCTCTCTATTCAATCTCGGCTTGAGCTGCTAATTATTTTTTAGCATTTTCTGTATTTATTATTTGTAAATGATTTGATGTTCAGATTAGGAACAATAAAAAATCATATGCTAAGAAAGGGTGATATTGTAAATTGTGCCCTAGTTTCAGCATGTATGACTCTTGTTTCCTGTAGCTCATTCTTTGTTGTCAGTATATACATATAACCACAGTGAAGTTCTGTAACGCATTATAATTTTAAATCAGAAATGCATTTAGCTTACTTTGTTTAATGGGTATATGGGACAGCAAATCAAAATGTCAGCCTATTACTGTGTACCCTTCCATTTACACTGAATCCTAATCTGGAAATTGTCCTTCAACACTTGCAAGGGTTTCTAGAAAACATAAACTGCACATTAAAGAAAATGAATAAATAAAGGATGCATAACGGCTTGGTGAATTTAGTACTTAATCCCCATTTAGGTGATTTTCAAGGCAGCAGTCAAGTCACCTCTGGTAAGAAAGATGAGCAAGAACTTGCATAGTAGGACATTTCTGTGCTTCACTGCACTTTTTTCATTAAGTTTGAAATAAGAGAGAAATGAAAATACTTTAAACATAATTTAATGTGTCATTCATGGGATGCAACCCTCATCGGCAATTCTGGTATTTACTGTCCATTTATAATTGCCCTTAAATTGAGTTGGCAGTTAAATGTCAACCTCTAGGTGAATCGGAGTCACTTAAAGGCCAGATCATGTAAGAATGGCAGAATTCCATTTCTGGAGGGCAATAATAAAGCAGATGGGATTTTACAACAGTTTAATAGTTTCATGATTGCCATTAGTAAGACTAACTTTCTAAATTCCAGATTTATTTAATTGCTTGTATTAAAATCCCCCATCTGCTACAGTGGGTTTGAACTTGTGCTTCTGGATCAATGATCCAGAAGTCTGGCTGCTAGCCCAGTAGCCGTGCTATTGTACCCCTATAAGTCACTGCTAGCCATAAAACATAATTCATAACTACATACGTAACTAGGTGCAGAACAACGGCTGTAAAATATAATTATATTTCATGATTCTATACATGATGAGCTACCACCTTCAAAATTCTCCAAAGTAACAGCTATGTATTTAATGAATCATAATTGTGAACGAGTGATCTTTAAAAAATGCATAAGACTAACTTATGCTTGTCAACTTATCTAACCATCCCCCCCCCCCCCCCCGACTACAGTCTGAAGAAGGGTCTCGACTCGAGATGTTGCCTATTCCTTCTCTCCATAGATGCTGCCTCACCCGCTCAGTTTCTCCAACATTTTTGTCTACCTTTAAAGAAATGCAAATAGGAATTTTAGCTACAAGAATCGGTACAGGGCTATGGGGCTTTGCTGAAGTTATGAGGATGGTTGGCAGTGGTGGGGAAACAAAACTTAATACGCATGTTTAATTCAGTTCGTCAAGTTTTGAAGTTCAGTGCTATAGAAGTTTGTAAAATACCAGGGACGGTATTTTATGGTAGCTGTGGCTTGTTGATTGCTTGTTTGATGGTATTGAGACTGTAAGCTGCAGTGTTATTTCAAAGCAACAGCTGCTGGTAAATGTTTTGTAGGTCTGATCATGATAATTACAGATGAGCAAGACCATTTGTAGTTCATTTGCATTGAACTACTTAGTTTTCCCCTAATTACCCACCGATCATCATAGTATTTAAATTGCTCATGAAAACGCATAACTCAGAGCTAGTTCACAGGTTCAAAACAAAATGAATTCTATTTCCAATAGGGTGGGATACAACAATTATGCGGTGATGCTTCAGTTACTTGGTCAGATCCCATCTGGAGTACTACAATCACTACTGCAACATCAAGAAATATATGAACAAAGACCAAAGTGCTGGAGAAACTCAATGGGTCAGGCAGCATCTGTGGGTGGAGTGGACGGGCGACATTTCGGGTCAGAAACCTTCTTTAAATTAATGGAGTAGGCAGGGATATGAGTGGATGGGCACGGGGAAATGGAAAAGAGTGGAGCTAAAATAAATATGAAACACAGGGATGACAAATGCGAGTACGGAGAGGGAAGGAGCAGGGTGACTGGGGAGGCTTGGGTTGTGAAGAGGTGCATGTGAACCTTTGTCTTACCTGCGAGAGCTGTTAAGATCCCTGCCGTTGTTGGGGAAAGTGTCTGGGGAGGGGTGAACCAAGGAGTTGTGGAGATAGTGGTCTTCATGAAAAGCGGAAAAGGGGAGGAGGAGCACATGGGAAGATATGACTGGCGGTAGGATTATGTTGTGTTGCATACAGAGGCTGGTAGGGTGAAATGGGAGGATAACCATATAAACCATATAACAATTACAGCACGCAAACAGGCCCTCTCGGCCCTTCCAGTCCGTGCCGACCATTTGTTTTCCCCTAGTCCCATCTACCTGCACTCAGACTATACCCCTCCATTCCCTTCCCGTCCATATACCTATCCACTTTACTTTTAAATGTTAAAATCGATCCTGCCTCCACCACTTCTGCTGGATGCTCATTCCACACAGCCACCACCCTCTGAGTAAAGAAGTTCCCCCTCACGTTACCCCTAAACTTCTGTCCCTTAATTCTCATGTCATGCCCTCTTGTTTGAATCTTCCCTACCCTCAATGGGAAAAGCTTATCCACGTCAACTCTGTCTATCCCTTTCATCATTTTAAAGACCTCAATCAAGTCCCCCCTTAACCTGCACTCCAAAGAATAAAGACCTAACTTGTTCAACCTTTCTCTGTAACATAGTTGCTGGAACCCAGGCAACATTCTAGTAAATCTCCTCAGTACTCTCTCTACAAGGATATGGATCAAGGGAACCATATCCTTGTTCTGTCTGGGGGAAAGGTGGGGCAAGAGTATAACTGTGGTACACACTAGAGACAGGGCAGTCCCTGGCTGCAATGACCTGGGCTTAGGTGGTGTTTTGTCACAAGGCTAATGGTGGCAGAGTACAGTTCATTCAGAGCTTGACATCCAAATAGGGAGGGATGTAGACTGCTGTCAGGATAGTTGAGGTGAATTCCCTCGGCATGTAGTCGGGATGGCACTACAATTAAATATTGCATGTCCGGGGAGCATGAGCTCGCCGGAAACACCACATCTGAGCATCATGAGGTATTGGGTAGGAAGCAGACCCGCTCTGCCCCTAACCTTGCCCGAAGACGGCGTGCGGTCCATATGGTGAACAGAGAAACCCACAGGTTGGATGTCACAGTCGGCTATGTCAGGGGTGAGCAGTGTCTCTGTGAAGCAGTCTTTTAGTTCTCTAAGGTTTGTCTATCAGGCTTTAAGTTCACCTAGCTTCTCCAGAGACTGCACATTAGCCAGTAGTATGCTAGGAAGTGGGGAGTCTTGAAACCACTTTGCCTCAACCTAACCAGTAGCCGAGTGTGCTTCCCTAGTTTCCTCAGTAGGTGACAGCACTTCGGCCCCAAGAGTCGGTCCCCTAGTTATCTCTGTTTTATAAAGTTAATAATCAAAAAAATGTTGTTGGTTGACTGGCATTAAACATTGGATACACTATATTTGCTCTTATTATGATCTGTTTTAGTTCCTTTATAAAAGAGGAAGAAGATTGGACTTTATTGCCTTCCATCACAGAGGAACGTGGGTAATCTGCTGTGGTGGATGTTGATGCTAACTTTCATGTAGTTGTGTCGTGTTGCTTTTTAGTATGGCTGTATGGTAATTCGAATTTCACTGTACGTTAAATGGTACATGTGACAATAAACTAACCTTGAAACCTTGAGGATTCAGAAATCCGTTTCTATGACATGCGGAAAAGTTTATTTTATGTTTAACATCGAATGATTCTGAATGTTGCAGGTTCACATCTTTGATGCATTAAGTATTGCCTCCTTGCCGCTTTGTAGTTTGTTGAATGTATTCTCTGCTTTAGTGACCAGGAATTGATGGCGGGTAAATGAGGATAGCTTAGATCGGGCATCTTAGTTGCACGGACACGTTGGGCCAGAGGGCCTGTTTACGTACTGTATGACTCTGACTATGTAGTTCCAGGCCATGCAATGGCATTCTGGTCACATCCAGAACGCTTCTGGCTCTTGGTTTGAGAGTTGTGGCACCTGCTATATGCCAATTGATTAGCAATAGTAAGTGTTGACCCAAATGACCAAAAGGTCAGAGCTAACTCACTCTTTTCTGCATATTTGGAGACACACATGTAAAAGAGCATGGCTTAACAATATTGGTAGGTCTAGCACCTAGGTTAACTTTGCTAAAACCAACAATTTAAACTCAATCACAAAACTTCAGAAATATTTTGTTCTAGATCCGTAGCCTTCAGATTTAATGCTGCCAGAAGCAAACCAAAGCTAATTTAGGAAGACTTTTTAATCCGGTTTTCTTGGCTTCCCCAAGTTTAAAACCTGGTAATTTAAATTTGAGTTGCCATCAAGTTATTTTGAACCCAGTGTGTAAAAATGTCTTAAATATATTCCCCTTTTTGGCTTTTGTTAAAAGAAGTAATTGTTTATTTTGAATTCAACTTTTAGTCTCATAAATTTTGTGCGCTTGGATCTTATGTTATCTCAAGCTTAATCCTACTAGTTGTACTAGTTCCCAGTACTGTTGGGGGTAACTGTGTTTAAAAAGAAATCTTGGGAACAAAGATGCAATTCATTCTATAAGATGAGTTGGTGAGAAATAGGCTGTCTATTGACTAAGCAATTGGTGGAATATTAATCAAACTCCACAGCTAAATAATTTATATCCACGTAGATGTGGAAATAGGTTTAACACTTAAGTAGTATCTAGCAACATATATTCTTTAAAAACATTCGGAGAAGTAATGAGTTAAATTCAGGCTGTTGCTGCTACATGGATTGTTTAATGGCGACTAGTAGGTAAAAAAAAAAAAACTAGTTTAAAATTTATATTCCAATAAATGGTTTATGGAGCCATCTGATACACAGTTAGGTAGGAAGAACTGAAGTGAAGAAAATCTGTACTGGCAGGAATTGACCATGCAAAACTACTTGATGTTCATAAAAATACTAGTGGAGTGATTAGTTAAGGAACAAAGCTCAAGTTGCTTGAAGCAGCCCAGAATTTTTTCACTAGTTTAAGTGATTATAAAAATGAAAATTTATGGTAGTTATGCAGCCATAACCTAATTTTGGAATAAAATAATGGAATGAAGAGTGTTCAAGTGCATATGCTCTTGTGTTTGAATTCCACTAAAAGCAGCATTGAGAGCTGTGTGAATTCATGAATTATTTAGTATGTTCTAGAGAGAGCATTTGAAATGTTTAATAGCTAAATGCTTGGTTCATGGGGAATAAACTTGCATATACATACATTAAAGCTGGGAGCTCTCAAAGGTTTATGCTAATTAAGAGAATTATGCTACTTTAGCAACATTTGTATACTGAAATGGAAATACAAAATTCATGAACCCACCCATTTCTGTTACAAATACTGTGTTAGTGCTTCATTATGAGCTGTTAGTGAATTAAAGAGAGTCGTCTTGTGTTAAAGCTTGTCCCTAATGTCAGAAGAATGAACAATCAAGCAAAGTTGGTGCGATCTGGGATTTTCAAATATGAAAGACAATTCAATGGGGAGATCTGAGAGGTATACAATATTAAAAGATCTGGAAAGTTAATTTCAAATATTTCTTCTAAGGTAAGACATGCATGTAGAACAAGGGTGAGCTGGTTAAAAGGTAAATCTAGTCTTAAAGTTAGGGACTCATGTTTGTTGCAGCTTATTTAGCAAAATAACCCAAGCCTGCTTAGTCATTCCTGTTAAGTAAAACATACAAGTCCTGTTGCAATGTTTTGTATTTTCTTCAATACATTGATATCTTATTAGATGAACATATCTGTTCACAGTTTAGAGTGCTATAAGATCCCCAGCAAGTTTACCTATTTTAATTCTGACCTTCATTGCAGTCTCTAGAGTTTGCACATTCTGACTATGATCATATTGATTTTCTCCAGGTACTCCAGTTTCCTATCAAATGCCAAAGATATTCTAGTTAATAGGATAGTGTAAATTGCCTTTACCCATACAGGTGTGTGGTAGGCTCTGGGAGAGCTGATGGGAATGTGCAACAAATAAAATGTTGGATAAAGTGGATGCTTAGTAATCGGTACAGACTTATTGGGCTGAAGAGGTTCTTTCTGTGCTAAGTGATTCTATGACACTGAGTTCTGCACAGTCTGCCTGTAGCATTTAGAACAAAACTTGCAATTATTGAACACCATCAATCTTGCAAAAAATCATCTTACATTCCTCAGAAATGCAAAGTAGACGATGTTTTTTTCCTGTATCGTAACTGAAACTCTTAGTGACCTAGATGGAATATAAAATCCATCCAAGTTATTAGCAACAAAAAGCTTTTCACTGTACCTCAGTACACGTGACAATAAACAAAACTAAACTAACACTAAACTAAATTATTGGGTGACTGAAACCATAATCAAGTAAGTGAATCTTGAAGATTAGGAATAGAATTCCACAGGCAATTTCTGAAGATGGTATTATCAGTGATTTGATTGGGATGCACAAGGATCTATACATTTAAGAAGATTCTGGATAGACACATGGATATGGAGGAATCTGAATTATGTGCAGGCAGATAAAAGTTGATCTTGGCATTATGTTCAGTGCAGACATTGTGGGCCAAAGGGCCTGTTCCTGTGCTCAATGTTCAATGTTAACATTCTGATGCATAGATCTGTTGACATTGTAAAGTTTGAACTGACAGGTTTAGTGCTGCCAGAGAATTTTAGTGCTTGAAAAATTAAATGGAACAATAAAAGTGCAACCATCAAACTTTTATGTTGTGCACAACAGGGATATTGTTCTGAACTAGCATTTCATGAATTGGGGTGCTCCTTCGCTTTGAGAAATTTTAATATTCTCATGTATGCTGTAATTATTTCAACAGCATATTTATTGAAATGGGGTGCCTCTTTGCTTTGTCAAATTTAATATTTTCATTTATTCCATTAATTCTTTAATGGCACCTTTTAAAATAATCATGCAAGTGTGTGATCCTTTGTTGGCATGTCCTTCTGCCTAGTGCACAGATGTTGAGTCTATGGCACATGAACTATGTATCAGTTGAGATCTGTCATGCTTGCACAGTTTTGACCTAAGTTTATTTATCCATAAAAATCATGTTGTACCTGTCAAATATGACTAAACATTTCATATTTGAAAATGTTTCGTTCATTGGATATTTTTTTTACAAAGAGGGACGACTATAACTTTTTAATTTGCCTGATTACCACACGATTGAATAAGTTGAACAACATGAGAAACGAATACAATTTATCAATGAAAATATTTTGACAACTGCCCTTGAAAGTTGGCTGAGTAAGAACATTATTAGGCTGGATCTTGCTGATGACTAACCAGCAATTCTGCAGAGAATTGTTTGTTAGTTGCTCTGCGTTTAACAGTGGCTTATGGGGATTTATTCCTGGACAGCAGCAGCAATATGTAACATGGTGAGGGTTATAGGTGGCGGTGGTGTTTAGGTTTATTATTATTAAGTGTAGATATTGTTAACAAAGTTACAGTGAAAATCCTTTGTTTGTGTACTATCCAATCAGATTTACTGCATATGAATACAATCAAACCAAACACGTATAACTGGTAGAGAGAAGAGAAAAAGAGCGCAGAATATGGTTTCATAGCATTGTAGTGTGACAGTTCCTGAGAAAAGGTCCCCTCCATGAGTGCAATGTTGGTTTGTGCAATGTTGGTTTGCAAAGCACTGACAAGAGGGGACAAACACTCAATGGGAGCCATTTGGCACCTGAGAGAGACAAATATTAGTCGTGTAAATGGTTTGTTGTGTAAAGCAGAATAGAGTCATGGTTTTATGGAGCTGGATTTTTCTTCAATGACAATTCCTGCTTGATTCCTGCTTTGTGGGGCTTTGCCTCTACGAAAGGAGGAAGATAATAAAATGGCAATTTGAGGTTGCCTTTATGCAGTTTCAATATTGTGTATGAGTGTTGGAGTTGCTCTTTACATTTGTACTGTAAGTAAGCTGCAACCCTGGGGAAGAATATAATCTGAGCCATACAGCATTGCAAGTTACAGATGTTATTATTCACCATGAGATGGTAGATTAATGAGAATTTGAACTGATTAGTTAATGTTGCATGAGTAAAGACGACTCTGGAATCAAGAACAATATTTGCTGGAGGACTTACAAAAATGGATGATAGTGAAACCCTTCAGATTGCTTTTGTTCTTAATGGGTCATGAGTATTACTGACAAGGCCAAGCTTTCTGCTGTTCATCATTAATGCCCTCATGAATACAGATGGAAAGACAGTAGATAATAGACAATAGGTGCAGGAGTAGGCCCTTCGGCCCTTCGAGCCAGCACCGCCATTCAATGTAATCATGGCTGATCATCCCCAATCAGTACCCCATTGCTGCCTTCTCCCCATATCCCCTGACTCCGCTATCTTTAAGAACGTAATTTACCTATCTTTTGAAAATATCCAGAGAACTGGCCTCCACCGCCCTCTGAGGCAGAGACTCACAATTCTCAGCAAGAAAAAGTGTTTCCTCGTCTCCGTTCTAAATGGCTTACCCCTTATTCTTAAACTGTGGCCTATGGTTCTAGACTCCCCCAACATTGGGAACATGTTTCCTGCCTCTAGCGTGTCCAAACCGTTAATAATCTTACATGTTTCAATAAGATCCCCTCTCATCCTTCTATACTCCAGAGTATACAAGCCCAGCCTGTCCATTCTCTCAGCATATGACAGTCCCGCCATCCCGGGAATTAACCTTGTAAACCTACGCTGCACTCCCTCAAAAGCAAGAATGTCCTTCCTCAAACTAGGGGACCAAAACTGCACACAATACTCCAGGTGTGGTCCCACTAGGGCTCTGTACAACTGCAGAAGGACCTCTTTGCTCCTATACTCAATTCCTCTTGTTATATCCTCTTGACATCCTGGGATGTCAGGACTTTCATATGAGGAAAGACTGGATAGACTTGGCTTGTACTCGCTAGAATTTAGAAGACTGAGGGGGGATCTTGTAGAAACTTACAAAATTCTTAAGGGGTTGGATAGGCTAGATGCAGGAAGATTGTTCCCGATGTTGGGGAGGTCCAAAACAAGAGGTCACAGTCTAAGGATAAGGGGGAATTCCTTTAGGACCGAGATGAAGAAAACATTTTTCACACAGAGAGTGGCGAGTCTCTGGAATTCTCTGCCACAGAAGGTAGTTGAGGCCAGTTCAATGGCTATATTTAAGAGGGAGTTAGATGTGGCCCTTGTGGCTAAAGGGATTAGGGGGTATGGAGAGAAGGCAAGTATAGGATACTGAGTTGGATGATCAGCCATGATCATATTGAATGGCGGTGCAGGCTTGAAGGGCCGTATGGCCTACTCCTGCACCTATTTTCTATGTTTCTATAAAGGCCGACATGCCATTCGCTTTCTTCCCTGCCTGCTGTACCTGCATGCTTACTTTCATTGACTGATGAACAAGGACCGCCTGATCCCGTTGAAATTCCCCTTTTCTTAACTTGACACCATTTAGATAGTAATCTGCTACCATTAACCTCACATTAAACTGCATATGCCATGCATCTGGCCACTCAACCAACCTGTCCAAATCACCCTGCATTCTCATAGCATCCTCCTCACAGTTCCCACTGCCACCCAGCTTTGTGTCATCTGCAAATGTGCTAATGTTACTTTGAATCCCTTCATCTAAATCATTGATGTAAATTGTAAATAGTTGCAGTCCCAGCACTGAGCCTGGCGGTACCCCACTATTCACTGCTTGCCATTCTGAAAGGGACACGTTAATCCCTATTCTTTGTTTCCTGTCTGCCAACCAATTTTCTATCCATGTCATCACTCTACCCCCAATATCATGTGCCCTAATTTTGCCCACTAATCTCCCATGTGGGACCTTATCAAATGCTTTCTGAAAGTCCAGCTACACCACATTGATGCAGACCATCAGGCCCTGGGGATTTATCAGCCTTCAGTCCCATCAGTCTACCCAACACCATTTCCTGCCTAATGAAAGATGAGGGAAGATATTTTGACTGTTATTGAGTAGGGAGTTCAATTATTTTGACTAAAAAATGATTAAGGAATGTCAATATTTGGTTCATCTGGAAGGGTATGTGCAAATTGTTACGTTCCCATACTTCATCTGGCTCTGGCTTTCCAAGTGGTAGAAATTGTGAGCTTGGAAGGTTCTGCTGAGGAAGCCTTGACAAGGCTTTTCAAAGCACTTTGCAGATGATAGGTGATGCAACCACAATATGCAATTGCAGACTTTTCCATAAGACTTAAATTGAAGTTGATTTTTATTTCTACTAATTATTGCCACATGCTTCTTACATGCCCAATTTTAATCTACCAGATTGGTTTGAATTTGCCCAATTTAACATGATAGCATGAACATTTAGAAGACTTGATGATGGGTAGTCTCAGTGAGAATCACTAAAAGAATGTAGGGTGGTTAGTCCCATCTCTGCTGTTTTGGATAGAGTTGTCTGCAGTAGAGTGGAGGTAAGTAGATTGATCCTTTGTTTTAATTTAAATAGAAATCTCATTTTTAATGTTTTGACTGCTGAGTTTTCATTTTATATCTTTAAGAAATGCAGTCCTTGATGTGGAAAGTGCAGCGTTTAGGCTAAAAATTCTAATGCAAAACATTGTTTATTTAATATAACATAAAGGAATTGAGTTTTTATGCATGTTTCAAAATATTATTGAGGCCCTGTGTACATTTGATGTGCAAACACATGGAGGCACTTGTGCATGTACATTGATGTCAAATGGCATGCAGCACACTTTTTGACACATTGCACAACATTTATTTGTGCATTCAAGGCTCACAATCAATGTGGGTCACTACAATAGCAGGTGTTAATTTTGATATTTGATTTAGGTTTTTATCTAGTTTGAGGTGACCAGTGTTAGACTACTTGGCTACAGATCTGTTGGCACATTTTATCTTCTTATATGTAGGTACTTGAAATTTTTGCTTTTGTGGTTTCCTCAAATAATCTCCTCACTGTCAAAGTTGTTCAAACCTTTTGATCACTATGACTTCTACCTTCAAAGGCCTTGATCCAATCATATCCCTGACATTCCAAGCAACCTGCCCCAAGCACCCTAGCCTTCTGCCACCCCTTATCCTAGACCCTAACTGAATTGCATTAGGGTGGGAGATTGCAACCTTCACGTGGTCCGCCCTGTTTCAACGAATGCAATCAACCTGGCGTGCAAAATCAATTAAGATCAAATAGAACAAGTTATCCTACAACTTTAGGCTGTGCACGCCATAAGAAGAAGAAGAAGAACTGAATTGCATGTCTGACTCCTGATTCTCCCTTTCCACAATGTCTTATTTGTTGATTCAGTTCAACCCCTGATGTTGGTCTGCTCACGATGCTTATGACCACTTTGTCTGATTCCAGGTTCAATCCACCCTTCCAAAAATTTCCCCCACTTCTCCCCCAATCTAACCATACTCTCAAACTCCCTAACGACTATCCTCCATCCTCCCACATCCCCCACCACAATACCTTGTTTCCTTTGTGTTTTCACATGTAAGGCCTTATGTTGTGAACAGCCCACTTGGCCCCGGTGCACAACAGAATATGCTGCTTAGCTGCCACTATGCTTCGGTGAACTGTCCTGTCATTCTGTAGTGGTGTCTGAAGCACTAAAGAATTCCAAGGCCAATGTCTTAATATTGGTGTTGTAGCTACATTTGGTACATTGAGGCAAAAGTTGAAGCGGCTCTTTGAGTGCTCAACTTGGACTTAACACTGGACTGTCTTTTACTGTTAGGAAGCATGTAATAACTGGGCAATCAGGTAATAATTTAAACATTTTGCCATGTTTGCAGTTGATATCTGGTTACAAACACCTCTTTAAAAAAAATTGAAAGTAAAGTAGTTGAAAACATGCATTTTCATCAAAGAAATAAAATTTCTGTGGGAAAAAAAAACCTTTTTTCTGCTTGTGTAATTTTCTAACGTCTTTTAACCACTAAAGTCACTTTTTTAATCATAAAGCACTTTTTGTCCAAAGAGTTCTTTACATTTGTACAATATAGGAGTCACTTATGAATGCAGCCCTGCTTGTCCTTCACTTATTGTCCTTGAAGGTGAAGTTTAGTCATCATCTTGAACAGCTGCTGCTCCTCGGCCAGAGGGCAGTTTTCTGACTCATTTACATTGCAGTGGATCTGAGGTCACATATAGGACAAACTGGGTAAGGAGAGCAGATTTTCTTCCCCAAAGGGTATGGTGAAACAGATGGGTCTTTATGACCTAAAGGATTGTTTCATGATCGCCATTACTGATGCTAACATTTTATTCCAGATCTATTTAGTTAACTGAATTTAAATTCCCCAGCTGTTATGGTGAGATTTGAACTCCTGCCTCCAAATCCTAAATCCAAGTCTCTGGATACGTAACTATTTTCCAGTCTGCTAGCAACTACTATAACACTGCATCCTTTGTCCCCATTAGATATATTTGTAACTACACCTGTTTTGGAGAGTTTAATTTGCATTAAATTTTACATGGATCTTTTGTTTCTGTATACTTCTGTATATGGCATAGCTTCTCATTTTATGCACTAAATTCTTTGAGTTGTGATTTTGTTGCAAGTAAAATCTTACTTAAAGGTGAGCAAGTGGGAGGATTGGGAATCATTAGTGTAATGAATCTTCTATCTCATAACTCTTGCTTGAATTCGGTTCAGGTTGAGAGAGATTAACTTCTGTTTTATAATTCTTATTTTTTTACTAGACACCATAATCCTAAATTGATGAATGTTTATTACTGACTGAAGCATTTATAATACAGATTTTTTAAATTTCTGTGAAGTTGTTAGAAGCTTGCGCTTGCATTTGCTACAAAAATGTTGAAATGCTTTATCTTCACATGGTCTTTATTCATTCAATGTCGCATAAATGAGATTAGAATAAACCCCCAGAAACGAGTCGGCTGGTGGTTTAAAGTGATCTAGTTTACTGCTGCACTGTGGTTATTGGAAGTCTGCAGGGGTAGAAAATTAAAGCCAGACCAGAACTTGTGTTCTAATCCTTTTTTCCATACCTAATCCTACCTAACCTGACCCAGAGAAATGTTCAGAAAAGCAGGGAAAGCACGACCTTCTGCACTGTACATGCATTGCTATTAATCACTATTCAAGAGCCAAGGTTCATACACCACAGAAACAGGCTCCTTTGGTCTCCCTAGCCCATGTCAACCAAGCTGCCCCATCTACACGTCCCACCTGCCCGTGTTTTGCCCATATCCCTCTAAATCTTTCCTGTCCAAATGTCTTTTAAATGTTGTTACAGTATCTGCCTCAACTACCTCCTCTGCTAGCTCATTCCATACACCCACCACCCTCTGTGTGGAAAATGTTGCACCTCAGTTTCCTATTACATCTTTCCCCTCTCACCGTAAACCTATGTTCTCTGGTTCTCGATACTTCTGGGTAAAAGACTGTGCAATTACTCCATCTATTCCCGTCATGATCTTATACACCTCTATAAGATCACCCCTCATCCCCCTGTGCTTCAAGGATAAACATCCTTGCTTGCCCAACCTCTCCCTATTCTTCAGGCGCTCAAGTCCTGGCAACTTCCTTGTAAATTTTCACTGCACTCTTACCAGCTGAACAACTTATTTCTTGCAGCGGGGTGAAATAAGCAAAACTGAACTCAAAACTCCAAATGTGCTCTCACCAACGTCTTGTACAACTGTGACATGACGTCCAACTTCTATACTCAGTGCCTTGACTGATGAAGGACAATGTGCTGAAAGCCTTCATGACCACTCTACCTACCTCTGACATCACTTTCAGTGAACTATGTATCTGCACTCCTTGATCCCTCTGTTCTACAACACTTCCCAGAGCCCTCCATTCACTGTGAAACATGTGGTATTACTCAGCAAATCTGACCTTGGAAAAGTACTGAACTGCGTTGGTACAACGGACATGAACCAGAATGATCTGTTCAGAATGGACATGTACCTGGGCCCACCATGTATGATTAGGCTTTATTTGGAATCATAATGGTAGTCAGGCTCCAGTGATTGCTTTGATCCAGGAGAAACAGCAATTCACTTGCACTTCATCCATTATTATTATATTCATTGTTCATGTTGTTGCAGATTGAGTGTCTTTGCAGACTCACTACAATCAGTCTTCAGTGGGCGATCCTGAGCTTCCTGCCATTTTAATTCTCCATCCCACTGTTACTATTAGAGTTATGCAACATGGAAACAAACCTTTTGGCGCAACACGTCTGTGCATTTCCAGGTGCTTTCCTGAGCTGTCCCATTTGTTTGCATTTGACCCATAAGCACCTAAACTTTTCTTATCCATCTACTTGCCCAAATGTCTTTTCAATACTGTAATCGTACCTGCCGCTGCCACTTCCTCTGGCAGCCTGGTCCATATATACATCACTATCTGTGTGGAGAAATATACGATCTCACCAATGTTTTGTACAGCTGTAACATGTTTGGCTGACTTAATGCTCCATCCATTGAAGGTAAACATGCCATCTTGCAACCTGCATCACCTTGTTGCACTTTAAGGGAACTATATACTTTGAACCCTTGGTCCCTCTGTTCCACCGCACTCCCCAGACTATGTCAAACGCTGTAAATGTCCTGTTCTAGTTTAACTTCCTAAAATACATCACTTCACATCTGCCTGAGTTAAATTCCATCTACCATTACTTTGCCCATTTTCCCAGTTTATCTAAATCCTGTTATAATCTTAGACAATCATCTTCACTGTCCAAGGTGAAGAATTCCCTTTTAATATGGATTCTCCAACTTCAGGAAAACTCTCATTGTTCCCATTAACATGCTTGTCCTTTCTCTCCTCATTTTGATAAGATGGTTTCTGACTGTCAGGTCTCCTTCTCTTTATTGCCCGATCTGTCTTGATCAATGTCTACTTAATATCTTCGAGTCATAGAGTGATACAGTGTGGAAACAGGCCCTTCGGCTCAACTTGTCCACACGGACCAACATGTCCCAGCTACACTATTCCCAGCTGCCTGCGCTTGGTCCATATCCCGCCAAACTTCTCTTCCTTCATTTCCGTCTCACTCCAGTCCCCAATTCTGTTCTGAAATCTGTAACCCCTCCATATTTTCTTCTGTTCTGAGGAAATGGCCTTTAATATTAACGGGTTTCTCTTTGCACAGATGCTGCTTGATTAGCTGGGCGTCTCCAGCACATGCTGTTGTCATAACAGTTAAGGTTGATGATATTTCATCCAAAATCTGAAATTTAGAAAGAAATAAGTTTCATGCTGTAAAGAAATAAGGGGGAAGGGGCAGGTAAGAACAAAAAGGAAGATCTGTGAAAGGGTCATAACGCAGAAAGGTTTGAGTACTGTTGTCTGTATTGGCATTTATTGACCATTCTTGACTGTCCTTGAGATGCTGTGGTGAGCCACTTTCTTGAACATTTGTCATCCTCCTGGTGAAGTTTTGCTGTTGATTAGCGAGTTTCCAGGATTTAGACTCAGACACTCAAAGATGCAATGATATATTTACAGGTCAGTTAGGTGTGTGCAACTTGGAGGGAAACCTGTAATCGCTGATTCTTCCTGCCTTTGTTATCTTTAGTGGTTGTGGGTTCAGGAGGCCAAGTGACTAAAGTACATTTTGTTTATGGTAAATACTGCAGTTACTGGGCCTCAAGGTGGAGGGAATAAATGGTTAGGTTGGTAGAAGGGATCCAGTTAAATGAACTGCTTTGTCCTGGATAGGCTTGAGTAATGTAGGAGATGCTCTCATCCAGTTAGGTTGGGCACTATTTCATCACTTGTTCCTTGAAGCTGGTGGAAAGGTTTGGGTTTTAGGAGGCGAGGCACTCAGTGCAGGATATCCACCCTCTGACCTGCTCTTTTAGCCATGGTATTAATAACCATATAACAACATTGATGTAGCTGGATAAGTTGAGTTTCAGTTCAGTAGTGACCGTAGGATGCTGAAGGTGATGGAATCGGTGACGATAAATCGGTTGGATATCAAAAACTCAGGGCAACAAACCTGCCACTTTCAATCACTCTCCTTTTTTGGAGTTGACAACAGTACAAATGCTCTTTGTCACTTATCGTGCCTGCTTTAAGTGTTATCGAAAGCTATTGATGGTACTGCATGGATTTGTGGGTAAATTCTAAGAGTAGCTGTTGCTATTCCTGATGTGGTTGCTTTGGAGCAATATTAAGTTTCCTTTATATGTGAAAACGTGGAAATGTTGGCTATACTTGGGCATTTTTAAGAATGCATTAGAGTGGGTTTTCTTTTCTTTCTCTACTGGCTATAATCTTTGTGATTATTAGAAGATGGAAGCAATGGTGTTGGTATTCCAGAGTGTAGAGTGGATTCCAGAGTATTCCAGTCTCCATAGTGTTCTGTAATAATTAATAGTCAACAATGAATTGCTATCCCTTTGTATCATGAATAAAGGAGCTCAATTTTGGTTATAAAGAATACTCACAGATGAGTTATATACCCTCATTTATGAATTGGATAATCATGACATTAATCAGTATCCTAAAGAGTACGGTTGTATAGATTTGTTAGATTATCATGCAATCTTATGAACAATTCTTTTTTTTAAATGTGGCTTGCCAATTTAAAAACATATTAAAAACAAACACCACTAGACGATATCAAAACAGTAAAAGTAAAAATGAACATTTAGATTTTGCATTTAAACACTAAAGCACTTGACGCTTAAACAATTAAAATAATTGAAACTAACTCAAACCAAGTCTCACTTAACGGGCTGTCCCACTTGGGCGACCTAATCTGCGAGTTCTGGCGAGTTTGCCCTCGACTCATACTCACAGCATGGTCGACACAAGGTCGTATGAGGTCTTTGTAACTCTCCTTCATGCTCGAGAGTGGTCCCCGCATACTCAAGACCTCAGCTGGGTTGCGGCGTATTTTTGAACATGTTGAAAAATGCCCATGAGTAAAAAAAGGTCGCCATGGAAAAAATGAATACTCTTAGGTTTAGTCGTAGTAGGTCGTAGTAGGTTGGCATGTTAGTCGTAGGTAATCGAGGGTAGTCGAAGGTAGTTGTAGATAGTCTTCATCATAGTCGAAGGAGATCGTCTTCACTCTCCACTATTCGGTGTCCAATTCTCCCGAAGTTAGTCGTAGCTAGTCGAAGCCAGTCTTCAACATAGTCGAAGGAGGTCGAAGGAGGTCTTCTACATAGTCGAAGGAGGACTTCTACATAGTCGAAGGAGGTCTTCAACATGTCATTTTTTCAAACTCTCCTAAACTCGCCAATTAGGTCACCCAAGTGGGACAGCCTCTTTACTTTTTCCCTGCAGCTGATGTTGCCCATTAATTTCAATGGAACTCCTGTGCTTGTGCCAGGCTTCCTCTCCTGAGTGCTGGGAGCCTTGTGGAAGTAGGATGATAGCTTTGTTGGGTCCAAGGGAGTATTGAGGGACAGATGGACCTTGGTGTACAAGTCCAATGATTCCTAAAGGAGGCAATGCAGGGGATGAAAGATGGTGAAACGTAGGGAAAATTTGACATCATCCACCAGGGCATAGTGGAAAGATGTTGG
Organism: Okamejei kenojei; assembly: GCA_035221665.1. NCBI lineage: Eukaryota > Metazoa > Chordata > Chondrichthyes > Rajiformes > Rajidae > Okamejei > Okamejei kenojei. Next base: position 149,154,947 of record CM069131.1, read on the forward strand.
CACTACTTTATAATTTAGTTGGAGGAAGAATACTTTGTACAGTTCTGGTTGCCTCACGATAGGACAAACATGATTGCATTGGAATGGTGCAGACTTGATTCCTCAGGATGTTGTCTGGATGGAGCTTTGCAGTTAGCAGGAGAGACTGGATAAGCTGGGCTTGTCTTCTTTAGAGAGAAGGCTGAGGTGAGCAAAATTATGAGGACCACAGATAGAGTAGATAGAAGGAAACTAACTCACAATGTCTGAGGAGATGATGGAGGCAGTCACGTATCTGGATAAACACCTGAATCACCAAAGAATAGAAGGCTTCAGACTAAGTGCTGGTGAATGGAATTAGTGCAGATGGGTGCTGAATTTCATGTACACAGTGAGCCACAAGGCCTATTTCTGTGCATTATGGCTCTATGCCTGAGCTGCCTCATCTCAGAATTACCAAAGGCAGACCAGGTAGCAGGAAGAAGATGCCACCACTAGCTGAGACCAACATCAATGTGGGAAATAGAACGTTTAGCAGATAAATACATTTTGATATTAGTTCCAGCTTGGAAACTGAAGGTTCAGGCCAGGGTTTGAAGTAACATCGATGATAAACACTGCCATAGAATTTATTTACAAAGTAAGGATTGCCAATTAATGTAAAAATAAGTTATTATAGTTGGTGAGTTTTGCAAATTCTTTACTTCAAACAAACTTTTGAGTATAACAGTGGCACTATTTGCTATACAATTTTAATGTGCTGGCAAGCATTAAGTGTAGTGTTCAGAAGCTATAATTTAATTATTAGGACTGCATTCAATGCAAAATTTAAAAAGGGAAAAGAGGCATTGTAAAGATCGACAGGTTATTATCCAAAGTTCTTTGTCTATGCAGACATTTGTGTGCATTGTGACTTGAGTTATGAGCTTTAAATGTTTATGAAAGTGGATTCTAACTACCCAATATCTTAAGTTTCTTTTACTTAACTTTATGAAGAAATAAATGTCAAACCCGCTAATTTTAACATGCTTTCTCCCCTTTTGTCGGATAATCTGAAGCTATGAAGCCTCTCTTGTTCATTTGGTGAATACATCAAGACCGGTTTCCTCACAAAAGCATAATTCGCACATCAAAGAAATATATACTACACCAAGAAAAAGCAACTTAAGTCTAAGTGGATACCATCAAAGCCCCATTAAACCTGGAGTAGCTCCAGCACATAGTGAAGATTCAGATGAAGAACTTGAAGAAAGCAGAATGCTGGAAGACATTTTCTTCATTTAAAAAGTGTGGAAAAATGTTATTGGCATTATTAAACTATCATGTTTTCTTTTTTAGTTCTCTTATTATGCAGTCTTGTTATGTATTTTGTGTTCAATTGCGAGGTTGTTTTTACCCTTTAATTTTGACTGAGTTAAGGGGGTAGACATTTTCATTTGCTCAATAATGCTAAATGAGCTCATTAATGTGTTTCCTCTTGTGCTCCCCTCTCAATATTTGTTTCAATTGTTTTCATTGAAACCAACTATTGGAAGGTAGTGCACTGGGTCCTAAGGTGTTTGTTCAATGCAAACAATCAGAGGTACATTTCTACCTCAAAATGTGATGTGTTGTATCTCCAATATATAAGGTGTTTAACGAATACTCCAGCTTTCCAAGGATTGTTTGAAAATGTATACTTTACAATGTACAGTACACTTTAGAAAACGGTATACTGAAGAATATATTTTAAATGTTAATTGCCTTATTAATTCTGTTGCCTCATCATAAATGCTGCTAATTCATGTGATCTAATAGGAAGAAAGAACCAATAATGCATTTTTGCAATAATTATGTTTAGCAACCAGGTCAAAGAATATTGGCAAGCAAATCCTGAAGTCATCAGGCACTTTTTCTTTACAGTTATGTGTTTTTCTTAAACATCAGAGGCTATGGAATACATTAGATTTTTCTTTAAATGCTCATACTGTGATATTAATTCAAAATGTCTCTCCATATATGCTGGAGTTCTGTAGACTGAGCAAAATATGTGGAGTGAAATTGTAATTCTTGACTGGACTCTGAGGCAATATTTACAGATTAAAAAACACTAGAATGAACTGGTCTGAAACCACCTCAAATGCCATCGATATGATAGTTCTACTGTGGTAAAGGAATCAATCGCTTAAAATATTCAGTAGTCATCCCAATATTTGCCATCTACATATAGCATTTGTTCTTAATTTTTTTTAACAGTCTTTGCATAATCTAATTTAAACACTTGAAAAGACACTTCTGAGCATTGGTCTATGGAATGTGTGGCTCAGATATGTGCCTCAGCAGTGACTTCAATGGACCACTTAATACTGTGATCTTTATACTTTTGCCAGCAATCTTGTGGTTGCTGAGAGAGAATGCAATTTGTTAGTAATTAGGATTAGTATTGAATTTTGAGCTCCTTGCATCTCAGAATTAAACACTGGCTAACCAGACCTAATTAACAATTCACTTACTTACAGCAAATTGAAAGATCTCTACTTTCTCAGTGTGGCCTAAAGTTGAACCAAAGTCCCAGAGTTGAATGATGGATATCTAACTTGCACTATTCAATTTTCAGAATAAGTTATCTAGGACAATGTTTGAACTTATGTTTTATGAATCTTAATTAACTAACCCACATTCCTAAAAAGAGAAATGTTATGTATGGAATAAATATATATGTATATATATATATACCCTTGTGAGAAAGATCAACATCTGCAATGGTGTTCTTTTGTTGACTATTACTTAACTTTGGTACATGCAGCATTTTTAAAATGGACGATGCTTGCATAAAGTAAAATACAAGATGTGGATATTTAATATGAATTACTGGCAATGGATACAAATTGACAAAGGTGGTGAACTGAATGTTCAACAGTTCAGATGAATGTGTTTTCCATGTTGGGAATTTAACCTTATATCACAAACCAGCTGACTGGATGCAATCTTTTTGAATTCCAGCGATGGTCCAGATTATTGGGTAGCATAAATAGGTTTAACATGAGGAACATTCGGATAACCTTTTATCCTGCTCACTAATTGTAAATTACTACATTGTCACTTGTCCTTTATTTATGTTGACTCTTAAATGTAATTAAATTTCACACTCGGTAATCCAACAAATATAACCAGTAATTGCATAGTTTGTCCAGGATAAAATTTATACCTTGATAATGTTTTCCTGTTGGCTTGCCTGAAGAGGGACAGCATGTTGAGAGCTGTTCATAACAAGTTACATGCAATTTTTGGTTGTAAAAAATAAAGTAAAGAATGAAAAGATCATGCATTTTTCAGTAGAATGAAGCTCCTACCCAATTAAAGTTTTTTGAAATATACCATCGGCAAAAATTGCGGCTGGTATGTTAATGTCATCCCAGAAACAGTTTTGATTAAATCACTATTATTTTGGAGATGTGTGAGGAATAATTAGTGGAAGAACTTGGAAAATAAATTCACCTGTCTTTGGAGGAATATGTTAACATAAATTCCATAAATAGTACTACTGATGATGATGCATTGAAGAGTCAGTCTTGATTCGGTGCTCAAGTCCCTAGGTTGAGACTTGAATTTGAAGCATCTGACTTGAAAACAACTGGAAACCAAGCCAAAAATTGGAGGTCCAATCTTATCCTTTTATTAAGAACATAACTGATGTGCTGTAGTGTAGCACATTGGCCCAATCTAAATATAACATATTTTCTCCTTGAATATCACTGTTGCCAAAATCGCCCAGAGTAAGATGATTATCCAAATTAATGTGAGGACCAAATTAACAATTATTATAACACCATTTGTTGGTCATAAGGGAGTACCAAAAAATGCTGCTTGGATGAGACTGTTTATTAAAAAAAATGTCTTTAATGTTTTCACTTCATGGTCCACAGCAGTATTTTTAAGATTTTTTTTTTTACAAAGTAGGGTATTATCATGAGGTTAACATATAATAATGCAACAATGCTGCATACAAAATCTGAGGTTGGCACGAAATTTTTAGATTTCTCTATTATTGTGTTCTACATTTAAGAGAATATTAAAAAAGTGTTCAATTTGGATGTTTTTTTTAGATTTCATATTGTGTTTGCAGCTGATATTTTCTCTAAATGAGCAACCCAGAGGAAAAAGTTGTTTTCTACATGTGTTTTACTGTCATTGTACATTGAAATAAAAGTAAAATGGTGTTCTTGGACTTTGCCATTTCCCCCTTTTAACATCTGTATTTAAATCAGATTGCACATGTCCTTGAAAATATTGGCTTCTCGTGAAGAGTAAAAAATAAATTGATTGGAAGAGGCTGTGATTTGTTCTTATGTATTTTAATTTGAGCTTGTTCTTCTGATTGCTGCATCTAAACATTAACTACAATAAATTTTGTGAAACTCTGATTTTTTTTTAATGGCTGCATTTTTAAATGGTTTAATTTTTCAGTTCATTATTTTCAATGTGTTGTATAAAAACTATTAGCATCTTAATTAATCTTGAAACAGAAACAAATAAATATAAATTAGTCATGGAAGCACAAAATACTGCAGTTGCTGGAATTGGGAGCTAAAAATAAACTGCTGGCAGAGCTCTGGATCATGCAGCATCTGTGAACGCATAGGGATGGTCAAAAATTAGTCACTATTGATAACGTAAAATGGGCTGCATTGGAATACATCTGATGTTTCATTTAAAGGCAGTTATAGGAATGAAATATGTCAAGACCGTAAGGTGTATTGAAACAAAATTAATAAGCAACGTTAAGCATTGAGGAACATTATGAGAAATATGTGTCAATATAGGCAAATAAAAGAACATCCACTTTGGACTAAATATATTATGTTAAGTAATGAAAAGCCGGAAGCAGTCATAGTCCAGAGACACAATGGTGCATGTGCATGGATCAGTTTAGTATGAATAGATACAGAAAAGAGTCATAAATGTTAAAGGAAAATAGCCTTTCAAGTTAACAAAAGATTATGTTACATAATATAGATTCCTATTGAAATTTGAAGATTAAGGGGATATTGAGTTTTCCAGATATTATGGATAAGCTGAAAGACTAGTAGATGTGTCCAAATGTGGAAACTTTAGGAAATAAGAGCAGGAATAGCCACCCACCACTTTGGCCCTGCTCAGCCATTCAACACGATTATGGATTGTGTTCCATTCATGTATTCTGTTCTCTCGATATCGTTTGACATGTTCAGCAGCAAGTAATATATATGCTTCCTTCACAAATATATTTAATTATTTTGTCTCTGCTGCCTTCTTTGGTAGAAAATGCCATATTTTCAGCACGCTCCAGGTAAAATAATTTTTCCTAATCTACAAATGCCTTGCATCCTGTCTATGTGACCCCTGGCTCGGAACCCCAGCCTTTGGTAATCAGGTTGGTAAATTTTTGTTATGACTCTCATGGGAAGAGCATTTTTTAAGCAGATTTGGAGATGAAAAACTTCAGATGGACTCTGCTGAAGCACCTGTTCAGGTACAGCAAGAAGTCTTGCTCTTCATAGTGACATGGAGATAGGCAGCACAGAAACAGGCCCTTCAACGTCAGTGCACACATGCTCGTGCAATGAATGCAAATATATAAATGCCATTATTTTCAGTCACAGTATGCTTTATTTATTTTTAAAGTGTAGAGTCATAGAGTGATACATTGTGAAAACAGGCCCTTCGGCCCAACTTGCCCATATCGGCCAACAATGTCCCAGCAACACTAGTCCCACTTGCCTGTGCTTGGTCCATATCCCTCCAAACCTGTCCAATCCATGTGCCTGTCTAACTTCTCCTTAAACAATCTCATAGTCCCAGCCTCAATACCTTGAATGTATGTCCTCTAGTCCTCGATTCCCCTACTGTGGGCAAGAGATTCAATGCATCTACCTGATCTATTCCTCTCATGATTTCGTACACCTCCATAAGATCACCCCTCATCCTCCACGCTCCATGGAATAGAGACCCATCCCAGTCCTGGCAACATCCTCATAGATCTTTTCTGAACCCTTTCAAGCTTGACAATATTTTTCCTATAACATGGTGCTCAGAACTGAACACAATATTCTAAATACGGTCTCACCAACGTCTTATACAACTGCAACATGACCTCCCAACTTCTATACTCAATATTCTGACTAGCGAAAGCCAAAGTACCAAAAGCCTTTTGACCACCTTATCTACCTGTGACTCGACCTTCAAGGAGCCATGCATCTGTACTCCTCGACCCCTCTGCTCTGCAACACTACCCAGAGGCCTACCATTTACTGTGTAGGTCCTGCCCTTGTTCAATGTCCCAAAATGCAACACCTCACACCTCTCTGCATTAAATTCCTTCAACCATTCCTCCACCTACCTGGCCAATCGATCCAGATCCTGCTGCAATTGTTCACAACCATCTTCACTATCTGCAAAACCACTCACTTTTTGTATCATCAGCAAACTTGCTAATCTTGTCCTGTATGTTCTCATCCAAATCATAAATGTAGATAACAAACAGTAGTGGGCCCAGCACCAAACCCTGAGGCACACCACTAGTTACAGACCTTCAGTCCGAGTAGCAACCTTCACACTCTGCTTCCTTCCATGAAGCCAATTTGCTATCCATTCAGCTATCTCTCCTTAGATTCTATGCGATCTAACCATCCAGAGCAACCTACCATGTGGAACCTTTCGAATGCCTTACTGAAATCCATGTACACAACATCTACAGCCCTAATTGACTTTTTTGGTCACTTCCTCAAAAAAATCAATCAGATTTGTGAGACACGACCTCCCATGTACAAACCCCATCCAAATGCCTGTGTAACATATCCCTCAGAATACTCTCCAGTAACTTTCCAACTACAGATGTTAAGCTCACCGGCCTATAGTTTCGAGCATTTTCCCTGCAGCTCTTGAAAAGAGGCATGGACGGAAATCGCTTTTAAAACATGGGGGGAACACAATTTCCTGGTGGTCCAATGACAAGTGTGCATGACAACTAATAATTTTATCTCCTCCCACTCCCCCCCCCCCCCACCTCCCTCACACACACACACACACAATGGGTACTGAGTAATGAGGAAGGGTTAGTTAGCAGTCTTGTTGTGCGTGGCCCCTTGGGCAAGAGTGACCATAATATGGTTGAGTTCTTCATTAGGACGGAGAGTGACATTGTTAATTCAGAAACAAGGGTTCTGAACTTAAAGAAAGGTAACTTTGAGGGTATGAGACGTGAATTGGCCAAGATAGACTGGCAAGTGGTTCTTAAAGGGTTGATGGTGGATATGCAATGGAAGGCATCGAAAGACTGCATGGATGAACTACAAAAATTGTTCATCCCAGTTTGGCAAAAGAATAAATCAGGGAAGGTAGTGCATCCGTGGATAACAAGGGAAATCAGGGATAGTATCAAAATTAAAGATGAAGCATACAAATTAGCCAGAAAAGGCAGCCTACCGGAGGACTGGGAGAAATTTAGAGTCCAGCAGAGGAGGACAAAGTGCTTAGTTCGTTGGCCATATTTAAGAGGGAGTTGGATGTGGCCCTTGTGGCTGAAGGGATCAGGAGGTATGGAGAGAAGGCAGGTACAGGATACTGAATTGGATGATCAGCCATGATCATATTGAATGAAGGTGCAGGCTCGAAGGGCCGAATGGCCTGCTCCTGCACCTAATTTCTATGTTTCTGTGTTTAATTAGGAAAGGGAAAATAGATTATGAAAGAAAACTGGCAGGGAACATAAAAACGGACTGCAAACGTTTTTATAGATATGTGAAGAGAAAAAGGTTAGTTAAAACAAATGTAGGTCCCTTGCAGTCAGAAACTGGTGAATTGATCATGGGGAACAAGGACATGGCAGACCAATTGAATAACTACTTTGGTTCTGTCTTCACTAAAGAAGACATAAATAATCTAGAAATAGCAGGGGACCGGGGGTCAAATGAGATGGAGGAAATCCAGGTTAGCGGGGAAGTGGTGTTAGGTAAATTGAATGGATTGAATTGAAGGCCGATAAATCCCCAGGGCCAAATAGGCTGCATCCCAGCGTACTTAAGGAAGTAGCCCCAGAAATAGTGGATGCATTGGTGATAATTTTTCAAAACTCTTTAGATTATGGAGTAGTTCCTGAGGATTGGAGGGTAGCTAATGTAACCCCACTTTTTAAAAAGGGAGGGAGAGAGAAAACGGGGAATTACAGACCAGTTAGTCTAACATCGGTAGTGGGGAAAATGCTAGTCAGTTATTAAAGATGGGATGGCAGCAAATTTGGAAAGTGGTGAAATCATTGGACAAAGTCAGCATGGATTTATGAAAGGTAAATCATGTCTGACAAATCTTATAGGATTTTTTGAGGATGTAACTAGTAGAGTGGATAAGGGCGAACCTGTGGATGTGTTATATCTAGACTTTCAGAAGGCTTTCGCCATGGTCCCACATAAGAGATTAGCATTCAAACTTAAAGCACACGGTATTGGGGGTTCAGTGTTGATGTGGATAGAGAACTGGCTGACAGACAGGAAGCAAAGAGTAGGAGTAAACGGGTCATTTTCAGAATGGCAGGCAGTGACTAGTGGGGTACCGCAAGGCTCAGTGCTGGGACCCCAGCTATTTACAACATATATTAATGATCTGGATGAGGGAATTAAATGCAACATCTCCAAGTTTGCAGATGACACGAAGCTGGGGGGCAGTGTTAGCTGTGAGGAGGATGCTAGGAGGCTGCAAGGTGACTTGGATAGGTTGGGTGAGTGGGCAAATTTATCCACATTATACTGCAGTATAATGTGGATAAATGTGAGGTTTTGCTTTGGCGGCAAAAACAGAAGGGTAGATTATTATCTGAATGGTGGCCGATTAGGAAAAGGAGAGATGCAAGGAGATCTGGGTGTCATGGTACACCAGTCATTGAAAGCAGGCATGCAGGTGCGGCAGGCTGTGAAGAAAGCGAATGGTATGTTGGCGTTCATAGCAAAAGGATTTGAGTACAAGAGCAGGGAGGTTCTACTGCAGTTGTACAGGGTCTTGGTGAGGCCACACCTGGAGTATTGCGTACAGTTTTGGTCTCCTAATCTGAGGAAAGACATTCTTGCCATAGAGGGAGTACAGAAAAGGTTCACCAGACTGATTCCTGGGATGGCAGGACTTCCATATGAAGAAAGACTAGATAGACTCGGCTTGTACTTGCTGGAATTTAGGAGATTGAGGTGGTATCTTATAGAGACTTACAAAATTCTTAAGGGGTTGGACAGGCTAGATGCAGGAAGATTGTTCCCAATGTTGGGGAACTCCAGAATAAGGGGTCACAGTTTAAGGATAAGGGGGAAGTCTTTTAGGACCGAGATGAGAAGATCATTTTTCACACAGAGAGTGGTGAGTCTGTGGAATTCTCTGCCACAGAAGGTAGTTGAGGCCAGTTCATTGGCCATATTTAAGAGGGAGTTAGATGTGGCCCTTGTGGCTAAAAGGATCAGAGGGTATGGAGAGAAGGCAGGTACAAGGTACTGAGTTGGATGATCAGCCATGATCATATTGAATGGCGGGTGCAGGCTCGAAGGGCCGAATGGCCTACTCCTGCACCTATTTTCTATGATTCTATACTGGACCAAGTGCAGACCCGCTGGTTCTGTTCCCCCCCCGATGAGCGGGGGGGGGGGGGGGGGGGGTGCTGCGGCAGGGGAAGAAGAGGGGAGAATTGGAGGGGAGAGAAGAGGGGGAGAGTTTGGGTGGGAGAGGGGTGGAGGGGGGAGAGGTGGAGGGGGAATGTGGGGAGGGGGGAGGAGAATAAGAGGTGGAGAGGGGTAGAGGGGAGGGAGGAGAGAGGGTGGTTGAGGTGGGGGGGGGGGAGGGGAGAGGGAGAGTTGGAGAGAGATCGGTGGGGGGAGAGGAGTGGGAGAGAGGAGGGGGAAAGAAACAGTGGAAGAGAGAAGGGGGAGAGGGGGAAAGGCAGGGGATGGAAGGGAGAGAGTAGAGGGGGAGGGAGGGGGGAGAGAGGTGGGGTGAGAGGGGGAGGGAGGATAGGGGGGGAGAGAAGAGGGGGTGTCGGAGGGGGAGAGAAGAGGAGGGGTGGAGGGGGGAGAGAAGAGGACGTGGAGGGGGGAGAGGTGGAGGGGGGAGAAGAGGACGTGGAGGGGGGGAGAAGAGGAGGAGAGGGGGGAGGATAGGAGGGGGAGTGGAGGGGGTTGGAGAGGGAGGGGAAAGAAAGGGAGGGGGTATGGTCAACTTGCTCTATTTGATCTTAATTGATTGTGCATGCCAGACCACGTGAAGTTTGCAATCTCCCACACCTGTCCCATTGTGATATCATATGTAAATGAGATCCATTGCGATTAAACATTGTGAGATGGCACTGTGACTCATGCAGCAGTTTGTGTTTAGTGGGATCACGTGAAGGTTCCAATCTCCCACCCCTGTTCCATTGTGATGTCATATCATATGTAAATGAGATCCATTGTGATTGGACATCTGTGAGCTGGCACTGTCTCATGCAACAGCTTGATTTTAATTTTTTTTTGGATATTTTTACTAAAAAAGCTGGGAAATTAATAACCACATTTTCTAATTTTCAAAAGAAAATGTGGAGGAGGAAAAACTCTACAGGAAGTTGTAAAAATTTATCCGTTACGGCAAAGGGTAGATGAGTAAATCCACAAATGGCTTAAACGAATTTTCGCTAAAATAGAACCCGTTACAAACCAACAAACCAACAAGAGTTTTAATAGTTACTAGAGCAAGTGCAGACCCACCTGGTCTGTTCCCCCAATGCGCGTTCGCAGGGGGGGGGGGGGGGGAGATGGTGCTGCGGCTTCACATGCACACTAACCACCACCCCCCACCTCCCCCCCCTCCCACACACACACACACACACACACACACACACACACACACACACACTAAACCGCCCCCCCCCCCCCCCCCCACACATACACACACACACTAACCATGGGATGGAGAGAAGGGGGAGAGGGGGTGGAGAGGCAGGGAGGAGGGGGAGATGGTGATGGGGAATTGGAGAGGTAGAGGGGGAGATGGACAGGAGGGAGGAGAGGGCAGGGGGTTCAACAGCGAGAGCCTCGATCACCTTGACGCAGCAGTTTGACTGCCTGACCGCAGGAGAAGAAGCAGGGAAGAGATAACATGGGGGGATTGTCCCCCACCTCAAAAACATGGGGGGGGTACACACGTCGTCGCCTCACCACCCCCCCCCCCCCGCCCCCGGGATTTTTGCTCATGAATAGAGGCACAACATTTGCCACCCTCCAGTCTTCCGGCACCTCTCCTGTATTTAAGGACGACTCGTAAATTTAAACCAGGGCTTCCTCAATTTCCTCTCTAATTTCCTGCAATGTCCTCGGATATATCTGACCAAGAGTTTTAATAGTTACTAGAGCAAGTGCAGACCCACCTGGTCTGTTCCCCCAACGCGCATTTGCGGGGGGGGGGGGGGAGGTGGTGCTGCGGCTTCACATGCACACTAACCACCACCCCCCACCTCCCCCCCCCCCCCACACACACACACACACGCCACACACACACACACACACACACACACACTAAACAACCCCCCCCCCCCACACACACACACACACTAACCATGGGATGGAGAGAAGGGGGAGAGGGGGTGGAGAGGCAGGGAGAAGGGGGAGAGAGGGGGAGATGGTGATGGGGAATTGGAGAGGGAGAGGGGGAGATGGACAGGAGGGAGGAGAGGGCACGGGGTTCAACAGCGAGAGACTCGATCACCTTGACGCAGCAGTTTGACAGCCTGACCGCGGGAGAAGAAGCAGGGAAGAGATAACATGGGGGGATTGTCCCCCACCTCTCAAAACATGGGGGGGTACACACGTCGTCGCCCCCCCCCCGGAATTTTTGCTCATGATTAGAGGCACAACATTTGCCACCCTCCTGTCTTCCGGCACCTCACCTGTATTTAAGGACTCGTAAATTTAAACCAGGGCTTCCTCAATTTCCTCTCTAATTTCCTGCAATGTCCTCGGATATATCTGATCAGGCCCTGGAAATTTGTCTACCTTCATACACGACGGTAACTCTGACTCTCTCAAGCCATGTCCATTTAAATAGAGATCAGAAAATATTAGCGAAAACTTTGGCAAGAAGATTAAGTAAATACGTTACTAAATTAATACACTCGGATCAAACGGGGTTCATACCCAAGAGACATTCGTTTAATTATTTGAGACGCCTTTTTAACATAATGTACTCACACAGAACTAAAGAAGAAGACGTATCAATTATTTCATTAGATACAGAAAAAGCATTCGACCAAGTAGAATGGAAATATCTTTTTTCAGTACTGCAAACATTTCAGATGGGAGAACATTTTATTTAATGGATAAAACTATTACATGATAACCCGACTAACAGAATACTGACTAACCATATACTCTCTCCTAAATTCCAGTTATCCAGGGGCAATAGACAGGGATGTGCATTAGCACCCCTGTTATTTGCCCTTGCGATTGAACCTCTAGCGTAAAGTATAAGAGTACATCCGAACATTCACGGCTATAATTCTAAATACTCCAATAATAAAATATCATTATATGCAGATGATGTATTATTATATATCACCAATTCTCAAGTTAGTATTCCAAATATATTAAATCTTATAGAGGAATTTGGTTCCTTTTCAGGATAAAGAATAAATTGGAACAAAAGTGAAATTATGTCAATAAAACTGAAGAGTCGACACACCTTCTAAAATTCCCTTTCAGAATTGCTACGGAAAAATTCAAATATCTGGGTGTTCAGGTAACCAGAAAATATACCTCTCTATTCAATGCAAACTTCCTGCCTTTAGTTACTAAATTAAATGCTCTTATTCAATTTTGGAAAACACTTCCATTATCTCTAATAGGCAGAATAAATGCGATAAAGATGATCTTCCTCCCACAAATTCTGTATTTATTTCTATCAATACCGATATACCTTCCTAAATTTTTTTTCAAACATCTTGATTCTCTGATTACAAACTTTATCTGGGATTGTAAAACACATAGTATTCATAAAGGGCATCTTTGTAAACCCAAAGAAACGGGCGAATTGGCTCTCCCCAACTACTTATACTATTATTGGGCAACGAATATTAAAAATGTAATTTACTGGCTGGATAACTCATGCCAACAGGTAGACTGGTTAATAATGGAGAGAGAGGATTGCTCGCCTTTTAATATAGGCACGATTCCTCTCTCCCCAACAAATTTGAAGAACACACTATATGATAAAAATCCAATTATTCACAGCACTCTACGAATCTGGAGACAAGTAAAATCAACTTTTAAATTAAGAAATGTATCTCTTTGTTCACCAATAGCCAATAACCCTTTGTTCAAGACATCTATTATAGATAAAACGTTCACTTATTGGGAAAGACTAGGAATCAAAAAACTTGGAGATCTCTACGAGGTGGGAACTCTTCTCTCATTTCAGGAATTACAGTCGAAATATCACATGAAAGGTAATCAATATTTCAGATATTTTCAAATTCAAGACTATCTGAAAACAAGACTATCAAACTTTGCTGCCAGATACACTAGACGAATGTATGAATAGAAATTCAGACTCAAACAACTTAACATCATATTTGTATAATACACTTCTAAATATAGAAATCCCATCATCAGAAGCAATTAGAAGAGACTGGGAAGAGGAACTAGGTCTAAAAATTTTAAAAGACAGATGGGAAGAAAACCTTTTATACATACACAATTGTTCGATTACCGTTAGATATACGTTAAATCAATGTAGAATACTGCACAGACTCTATTATTCAAAGACTAAACTGAATAAGATCTTTCCAAATGCATCTCCTATTTGTGACAAATGTCTCCTTCAAGAAGCAACTATAACACATTCCTTCGCCTCTTGCATAAAATTACATAACTTTTGGAGAGGAATTTTTGAAATTGTCTCAAAAACATTAAAAACAAAATTGGACCCCAACACGGAACTGATTATTCTAGGAACGTCAGAAGCCTGCTCTGAGCTATCAATATTTCAAAGACGTTTCCTCAATTATGGTCTGATAACGGCGACAAAACTAATACTCAAATTCTGGAAACATACATCTGCCCCTACTCTCAAAATGTGGGTTACAAACATGTCTTGAAAATATGAGATTTGTCTTAGCAGAAAAACCGGAGCATTTTTTGAAGACATGGACACCATTCATTGATACATTACAAAGATAGTATGGTGCAACACAATTTTGGAGTTACATTTAATTACGGGTTGGGTGATGGGTGGGGAGAGATAAGAGGCAGGTATATCAACACCTTTTGATTTTCTTTCTGTTTTTGTCTTTTTATTTCTCTTATTTCTTTTACTTACTCTTTGGCTGCACCGATTTGGTAGTCTAGGGGTTCTATTCTTGCACATCCACTTTTTCTCTTTCTTGCTTTTTCTCTCTTCTTTTCTCTTAACTTTAGCTAAAAATTTAAATTGAAGCTGTACAATAACTGTATTATGTCATATGCCGCTGCTTATATTTTTGTACACTGCTTCTAATAAATAAAAAAATAAAAAAGAAGACATGTCCATTGGCTGTTCCTCCGACCTACTGTCTTTCTGATCGGTAAATACAGAAGAGAAATACTAATTGAGGACCTTGCCCATCTCCTGTGGCTCCACACAGAGGTGATCACTTTGATCCCTGAAAGGTCTCACTCTCTAGTTACCCTTTTCCCGCTTATCTCTATATAACTAAAAGTCTCCATCTTGTTTGTGTTTGTGCCAATCTGGTTAATTCCTTTCTTCTCCCAAACGCTAGGCCACAGCCTTCCCATTTTCACACATCCTACTCACATTTTTCCCGTGGTGGCAATAAACATCTTCCAGTCACATTTCCACCTTTCCCTGAAGTTATTAATCGTTGAAATTTTAAAAACAGCCCGATTTCTTCAAACTCACCCACTTTGGTAAAAAAAAATCCGAGTGACGTCACAATGCACTCGCAAGGCAGGACGGGACACGCCGATTGGGAGTGGCACTCCAGCGCTCACAGTTAATGAGGTGTGGCGGCGGCTGCCGGCGTCCAATGGCTGGCCGGTACTTGGTGGGGATGGTGGTGCCCCGGGCCGTGCCCGGGGACTGGGCCTGGACTGGAGCCGAGCTTGGTGCTGGAGCTGGAGTGAGGGCCAAGCCCAGGGCTTCAGATGGGGTCGTCACCGGGGCTGAGAAAGAAGCCGCCGCTGAAACCAAGGGCGAGCCTGGGTCCGGGGTCAGGGAAGAGCCCAGGCGGAGGCCGAGTTGACGGCTGGAGTCTACAGCCAGGGACGGGCTGAGTACGAGAACCAGGCCTAGTTCCTGGCGCTGCTCGACCACCTGGGTAGGTGCTGGGGCAGGGAATTGGAATTAGGTGAGGAGGATGAGGGAATTGAGGGGGAGGGAGATGGGGTGGGAAATGGGGTGGTAGCAGGAGATGGGGGAGGGGTGGAGGAGAGAGGTGGGGTGGCGGAGGGAGATGGGGTGGTGAGTGGGGTATTAGTTGGGTTGTGGAGGAAGGAAGTGGGGTTGAGGAGGGAGATGGGGGGTGTAGAGGGGGGGGTGGAGGAGGAAAATGGGGGTGGAGGAGGTGAGTGGTGGAATATTGCATTGGGGAACAGGTTGCATTGGAGGACCAGGCCTCCCGTGTGACAGGGACCCAACGGGTCCTACTTAGTCGAGTGTATTTATAAAATCTTTTGGGATTGTCCATAATGCTACACTCCAGAGCTATCTCCTGCCCCTTTTTTGAACTTCTGATCTTTTTCAGTTTACTCCTTAGTTCCCAAACTCCCCTAGGGATGCACTTGATCCCAGCTGCCTATACCTGTCCCATGCATCCTCCTTGTTTTTGACCAAAGCCTCAATTTCCCTCATCAGCCAGGCTTCCTTACGTTTGTCTACTTTGCCCTTCACTCTAACAGGGACGTACATATCCTGAGCTTTCGTCAGCACATTTTTAAAAACATCCCACTTGGCCGATGTTCCTTTCCCCTCAAATAACCTGCACCAGTCAACTTGAGCGAGACTTTCTCTCATACTCTCAAAGTTGGCCTTACCCCAGTTGAGCATTTTAACATGTGGACCCTCTCCGTCCCTATCAATAATTATCTTAAGCCTAATCGAACTGTGGTCACTGGTCCCAAAAGGCTCCTCCACACACACTTCATTAACTCCCCTCTCCCAATTTCCCAATACTAGATCCAGCGTTGCCCTTTCACGTTTGGAGGCCTCCACATACTCACATTTATCAAGTCAAGTCACATTTATTTATATAGCACATTTAAAAAACAACTCTCGTTGACCAAAGTGCTTTACATTTGTTATAAGAGTAGTATACAAAAGCAGGCTACATACATACGGTGGCTTGCAAAAGTTTTCATACCCCTTGAACTTTTCCATATTTTGGCACGTTACAACTACAAATGTAAATGTATTTTATTGGGATTTTATATGATAGACCAACACAAAGTGGCGCATAATTGTGAAGTGGAAGGAAAATGATACATGGTTTTCAATTTTTTTTACAAATAAAAAACTGCAAAGTGTGGCATGCAAAAGTATTCAGCCCCCTTTACTCTGATACCCCTAAATAAAATCCAGTGCAACCAATTGCCTTCAGAAGTCACCTAATTATTAAATAGAGCCCACTTGTGTGTAATTTAATCTCAGTATAAATACAGCTGTTCTGTGAAGGCCTCAGAGGTTTGTTCGAGAACATTAGTGAACAAACAGCAACATGAAGCCCAAGGAACACACCAGACAGGTCAGGGAAAACGTTACAGGTATCAGGGCAGAGTTCCACGAGTGGAGCAAGCTCACCAGGATTAATGCAGGTTTCTGTGATCAGTGGGAAGTCCAATCCATGTGCAGTGAAGAAGTCATTGAGGACGAAGGTTTTATTCAGCACTGATCTCGCATTGATCAGGGCCACTTTTGCAGGGATTGCAGGTGAGTTGAGGGTCAGTAGCGGCTCCCACGCCAGCGGGCGGAGGTTAAGGGAGACCACGCCGCTGCGCTTCACCCAGGGCCTGGCTGGGAGCCCACGTGCCGACAGACCTGGGACCGGGAGATTCGACCGGAGAGAAACATCCCTGGGCTCAAGGGACCGCCGATGGATGGAGCGGTAGGGCAGACCAGGTCCATCCTCGCAGTGCTGGGTGAGGTAAGCAGATGTTAAACGGGCGCAGGTGAGGTTCTTCAGCCTTACCAGGGCGCCCGCTCGTTTACCCTGCCCCCTGGCTCGGCTCGTGCGGCGGCCGCCACAAGGCCCAGCCCATACTTCTATCGGGAGTCGAGCGAGGAGCGAACGGTAATTGAAGCCTTTTCCAGGGGTCTGTCGGGGGTTCAGTCGGCGGCCCAGTCCGGGGCCACGGATGAAGATCTCGATGACAGAGGCTCGGCTCGGTGCATAGCCTCGTCCGGGGCTCGATGCGGGGCCTCGCCCGGGGCTCGATGCGGGGCCTCTCCCGGGGCTCGATGTAGGGCTCGATGCGGGACCTCGCCCGGGGCACGATGCGGGGGCTCGAAGCGGGGCCTTGTCTGGGGCTCGATGCGGGGCCTCGTCCCGGGCTCGATGCGGGGCCTCGTCCTGGGCTCGATGCGGGGCCTCGCCTGGGCTCGATGTGGGGCCTCGCCTGGGCTCGAGGCGGGACCTCGCCCGGGGCTTCATCTGGGGGTCTGTCCCGGGCCTCGGGCGAAAACCTCAACGACCGAGGATTGTATATTTAGTAATACCTGCCGTCCGTACGCCAGCTTTGACTGCAGGCCATACGAATGGTAGAGATTACCTAGAAAGGGTATTTGTTCAGGTGGGAGATGACGGGCAGCCAAACACAATGGCCATCTTGGTACTCTTTAACAAATCTCTCCTGAACACTTTTGAGGAATTGCACCCCATTTACACCCTTCACGCTATGATTTTTCCAGTCTATATTGGGGAAGTTATAATCCCCTACTACAACAGTCTTATTTGACCTGCAGCTGTCTCCAATCCTCTGGCACATTTGTTCTTCTAATTTTCGTTGACTATTCAGGGGTCTGTAGTACACCCCCAACAAGGTGATCATCCCTTTCTTGTTCCTCAGCTCCACCCATATAGCCTGACTAAACGAACTGTCTGTAATGTCACCTCTGATCATAGCCGTGACATCCTCCTTAACCAACAATGCAACCCGCCCTCCTCTTTTTCCCTCACCCATGTCACTCCTGAAGCTCCTGTACCCCAGAACATTGAGCTGCCAGTCCTGCCCCTCCCTTAACCAGGTTTCAGTCATGGCTACAACGTCCCAGTCGCTCGTACCTATCCATGCCCTAAGCTCATCTGCTTTACCCGTCAGGCCCCTTGCAATGTAATTGAAATAATATCTTGACCTTATGGAAACTCATTGCAGCTCACAACTAGGTTGGATTTATTAAGTGAAGCAAAACTTTCATGTTAATACATTAGGAAAGGTACTCAAAATCAGATCAATTATGTAAAGGGCCACTTGCTTTAACTTTGTTTCTATTCTCAAACAAGCTCCTTAAAATTAACTTGTCTCTTTTTGTAAACCAGCATCTGCAGTTCCTTTGTTATACTTCTTAAATTGAACAAGCTGTTGCACAAATTGTGGCACTTTTAATTTGATTTTAGTTGCAGAGATACGGCATGGAAAGTGTGGAACGGTTGTGTTCATTCAGTAGGCGTGGAAAGCATGCAGAAAAGTTTATATGTGACTTACTGGGCTACTCACAGGTCCCGAGTAAATTCAACCAATCCAGATGTGTGTTGAACAATGCTTCACATGTCAGGCTTGCACCTTCATGGAAGATTCAGGAGAAAAGGCATAGACTTCATGGAGCATAGGTTTAAATTAATTGGTGGAGGGGAAAGGAAATATGTTATCTGGATGTATATTTGAAGATCTTTCGCCTGCAGGGTTACAGCCCTAATGCTGGGAGATGGAATTAGGTTGCCTACTTCTTCTGCAACCAGCACATGTATGGTGAGCTGCACAGCCTCCAGTTTTGCTACTTTCATGATTACTTCGTATAAAAAGCTTTTTGTGAGGCATTCTATTAAATGCCTTTTTATAAACATGAATACAGCCTTTCATTTGGGTTTTATTTTCACCCTCTTGCTAGTTAAATATTCAAAAACCTGATTGGACCTATCAAACACAATTTTTCAGCACAATTAATGTATTAAAATCATGTTATTTTATATGTCCCATTAGCCACAGTAACAGATTCCATGCTTTCCTCTCTATTGATATGTAAGCTTATTTAGTCAATATTTTGATTATCCTTTGCTGCTTTCTAAACTCTTCCTTGACATCGGGTTTGTCATTCATCTACACAACATTATAACACTTAATCTAATTTTATCCTATTCTCCAGTTTCCAATGGATATATTACTTTTCCCTTGGAGGGTTTTATTTCCCAGTGGAATGTACATTCAATGAGAATTATGAATTTTTTAATTGTGTTTGCCATTATTTACCAACCTTTAAATCTGGTAATTTAATTTCAACCTATTATAATATATTTCAGCAATTTTCATTTGCATGTTTTCAACGGTTCACATTGTTAAACTGAAAACTGATCTTTTCTTTAACATTCATATGAAATGTGTTGAATGAATTAAACCTCAATGTGATTGTTTAACACTGTACTGAATGCTTTTATACTCAAGTAAAATTGAAATTGTGAATCATTGTATACTGTTTGATTTCTTTAGGATATATAAAAAAATTAAAAAGTCTCCATTTATCATTTTAACCAAAATACTAAGGTTTGAAGGACACTTCAATACTGAAGACAGACAAGCACAACGGACTTAGAATGCTTAGTATATAAACTATTATATCTATAGATAAATGGCAATATATTTACAGAATTGATCATTATTAATGTTTTAAATTTAATCTACAAAGATTCCAAATAGCTCCATATCAATAAAGAATGTTAAAATATTCCATCAAGGCTAAACTATATACTGCCACTTGAATTATTGAGGCAAACTATTTATGACGCTCCATATATATCCAATGAACTTTTAAATTTTATAGAAATTCATAACAAATGCAATCAATGTTATCCCATTAGCGGTGCTTATTTTATGCTGCCTGTTGTTAATCAGGCTCTGAGAGTGAATGTGGGGAATCTCACCAAGACTGGGTGCTGTGGCTGATCATAGAAACATAGAAACATGGTAAATCACTTTCAGATGTGTCAGTAAGACTGCAATCTTGTATTTGATGGTCTATGTGTGGACGTTCAGGACTTGCTGCCTTGGTAAGCCACCGAGAGAACTTCCAGCAAGATCCTGCCCATGAACTGCGTAGAATCCTGGCATAGGATTTGGATGCACTTGCTCCTAGTTTGGTGGTGTGTTTATTTATGTGATCAGTCAGAGATCTCAAGTGCTGATCATTACATTACAACAAAAATAAGCCTTTAATTCACCCTCCATCTGATTGACAATCGTAACATTTATCTCCGCATATCCAATAAAAGAACTAATAACAAACACTGGCTTTAAAGGTCAATCACTGGGATGAAGGACAAATGAACACTGAATGGGCTTAATTTGCAGGAACAGGATTAATGGTGCTCGCTACAGTTTATGGCATCTCCACTTCAAAAACAAGATCATTCCACCTAAATTATTGAACTGAAGACAGAGAAAACTACAGATTCTGGAATCTGGTAAAAATCACTGGAGGAACTCACAGGTTAGTACCATCGGTGGAGGGAATGGACAGGTAGTATTTCGGATGGAGATCCTACTTCACACTCAGTAGAGTCCTGACCCAAAATAATTGACTGTCCATTTCTTTCCATGGATGCTGCCTGTCCCGCTGAGTACCTCCAGCATTTTGTTCTTTGGTTTTTGCTCAGTAATTGAGACAACACTTGTGTATGTGTGTGTGTACATTAAAAGTTCATCTCCAAGAAATTACTGAATCAATAATTAAATTCTGTGAGAGTTCGGACTTTACATCAACTCCTGCGAAACGAAGGCCTCCTCAACCTCTTCCCATTGTTCAACATCATCTCTAGCTACAATGGTTGACAGTGAGATCCGAGAATTCATGGGCCTCTTATCATATGGGAGCGACGTCTGACTGAAGAGACATGAATGATGACCTTTTCCATTGCCTTAATTGTGTCAGCATATCTTTTGACAGATAAAGGAATTTGAAGATCAAGGCACATACTCTACTAGGCGGCAGTGATCGCTGCCCTTCTGTATGCTTTTGAGATTTGGATCTCCTTTAGCAGGCACCCTAAGGCACTGGATGGAAGCAACCAATGCTTTCTTTGCAAAATCCTCCAAATTTCCTGAAGAAGTCAGAGTCCTCTGCTAGACATGAATGCTGCAAACAAATAAATTATGCAGCTTCTGTGGGAAGGGAAATAAGTTAATGTTTCAGATTAAAGGGTCTACATTCTGAAACATTATCTTGTTTCTCATTCCTACAGGTGCCACCTGACCTATTGGTAACAGCTGGGAAGAATCTCCCTGAAATTCAGGGATAGTCTTTTTGCAGCAGTTATCAGGCAACTGAACCATCCTATCATAAGGGCAGGGAGGTTCTACTGCAGTTGTGCAGGGTCTTGGTGAGGCCACACCTGGAGTATTGCGTACAGTTTTGGTCTCCTAATCTGAGGAAAGACATTCTTGCCATAGAGGGAGTACAGAGAAGGTTCACCAGACTGATTCCTGGGATGGCAGGACTTCCATATGAAGAAAGACTGGATAGACTCGGCTTGTACTCACTGGAATTTAGGGGATTGAGGGGGGATCTTATAGAGACTTGCAAATTTCTTAAGGGGTTGGACAGGTTAGATGCAGGAAGATTATTCCTGATGTTGGGGAACTCCAGAACAAGGGGTCACAGTTTAAGGAAAAGGGGGAAGTCTTTTAGGACCGAGATGAGAAGATCATTTTTCACACAGAGAGTGGTGAGTCTGTGGAATTCTCTGCCACAGAAGGTAGTTGAGGCCAGTTCATTGGCTATATTTAAGAGGGAGTTAGATGTGGCCCTTGTGGCTAAAGGGATCAGGGGGTATGGAGAGAAGGCAGGTACAGGATACTGAGTTGGATGATCAGCCATGATCATACTGAATGGCAGTGCAGGCTCGAAGGGCCAAATGGCCTACTCCTGCACCTATTTTCTATGATTCTATGATTCTATCACTAACTAGAGAGTGGTCCTGATCTACTTCATTGGAGACCTTTGAACTATCTTTCATCTAACATTACTGGACTTTATCTTGCACTAAACATTATACCGTTTATCCTGTATCTGTACACTGTGGAGGGCTTGATTGTAGTCTTTTCACTGACTGGATAGCACGCAACAAAATGTTTTTCACTGCAGTTTGGCACACGTAACAAAAACAAATGAAATGAAATTACTCAGTAGGTCAGGTAAAGGTGGAAAGAAAAACAAATAATGTTTCGAGTTGAAGACCCTCTAATCTGAAACTCTATCCTATTTGCTTCCCACAGCTGTGCGACCTGTTTTTATTTCACACTTTCGGAATCTTTTTTGATTTTCAACCCTTTCACTGAGGCCTTAGTTAAATTGAATTGGCTTCATGGGAAGACCATGTCATTCACATGCTGGGTGTCAGATTTTGATGTGGATATTTTATTCCCAGCTCTCTCACATGACGAGATTGCCAAGAAAACGGATGAAACGGGCGGCACGGAGGCGCAGCAGTAGAGTTGCTGCCTGAAAGCGCTCGCAGCGCCAGAGACCCGGGTTCGATCCTGACTACGGATGCTGTCTGAATGGAGTTTTACGCTCTCCCCCGACCTGCGTGGGTTTTCTCCGAGATCTTCGGTTTCCTCCCACACTCCAAAGACGTACAGGTTTGTAGATTAATTGGTTTGGTACAAGTGTAAAATTGCCCCTAGTGTGTGTGTGGGCTAATGTTAATGTGTGGGGATTGTTGGTCAGCTAGCTGCACGCTGCATCTCTAAACTAAACTAAACTAAAAGATTCAAGTACGTGCTCCTTGACAAAATGCAACTGCCCTCCTGATTCCTGGAACCCCCTGGTATATGATTGCTCAAGCTGGAGAAGGAGCATAAGGGGTACCAGTGGGAACCATGACTTGTATCTGGGGCATTTGGAGGGAACTTGCATCCTCAAAGACTACCCACCAGTATTTCCATCAAACTCCTGCCCTTTCTGTGGCAGTCTGCATGTTCCACATTGGCCTCATCAATTACCTCCGAACCCACAGAGGTGGAACGGAAACAAGACATCCGCATTCCCGAGGGACCACCCAAGAGAACGCTGAGTAAAAGTAAAGATATAACTCTCCAGAGTGAAATAAAAATAATGAAAAGCTCTGGCGCAAACAGAAAAGTGAAATAGCAAAGTCCTGCTTAAAAAGTCTATGCTAACTTTCTTATCTCCTTCCGAATATTCCAAAGGAAATTATGGCCAATGGAGCATTAGGACGAAGGAAATCCTCCCTTCATTTATAAAGAAAGAATGGACAAAGAGGACTAGAGGCAATGGAGTACTTAAATATACTCCATAGTTGATGCAGCATTTTACTTCGGAGTCAGGTGAGTGACTACGTGAAGAAGCCCCGCCAGGCGCATGCTCGGCATTACGTCGACGCATGTCGGTAGGAACGGGCTGCAGATCGCAGCTCCACCAGCGGTGAGTAACAAACCCGCAGGTAAGTGGGTTTGAAATTACTTCCTGGGTGTTTAAGCTCCATGACACTGGTTGGACTAGCCAGGAGGAGTTTGGGAAGTAAAATGGAGAGTACTGGGAAAATAATCGGCGCGGGGAAAGCGTGCCTCCCGGGTGGAAGCACAGTTAAGATCGGGACTGCAGATATGCACGGAGCCGGTTCCGATACCGGTAGCCGTAGACCCAGCCGTAATTCAGCCTTTAGACGCTCCACAGCCGCAGGCCACTGAGGGTACTCCAGCGGATAGAAAAAAATAAAAGGAAGTCTGTTAGGCCCGTAATATCAGACGAGTCATGCAATTCCAAAATCCAAAAAGACATGTTGGCATTGTTTAGTAACTCTTATTTTGAGATTAATTGTACGAGGAAAATCACCATTCGGCCCATCCTGCACCCAAGATTTGCAGGTCTGTGTAAATCAAGCAATGTTCAAGCTCCAGATTATTTCTTCGGAGAAAACCTGCCTAAACAAATGAAAGAAATCGATGAGGAGGCAAAGACTATCAGCCTCATGAAACCTTTCATATTTGGCCAAAGGAGACAATCTGGCTGGATGAGAAGGGGGTTTGATTCAGGAGCGGGAACAAGCAGAGGCAGGGGTATGGTGAGAAGGTATTATTACCCATCACAGCCAAATGTCCATCCACATGTTGGAAGGAGGAGACCGTCACGGTCATTTGCTGAGGGACAAAAACTTTATTCTATCACAGAGGAAATTTTTGGGGAACCTCCGGTTGGTGGTAGATTACAATTGTTTTATGATGAATGGTACTGTATAACATCTGATCGGTTTATATTAGATCCTGTGTCAGGTGCTATAATAGAATTTATGAAAGGAGTTGATCCGCTTGTACAGAATAAACCTGATCGGGTTTTGGTGTTTTCTGCACCTGAAAATTCTCAGGTAAAAGAAGAAGTAAAAAAAATATTTGAAAAAGGGGTAATTGAAAGTACGGTGAATCATCCGTAACAATTTGTGTCAAATATTTTCCCCAGGCCAAAGAAAGATGGGGGTTGTAGAGTCATTCTGGATCTCACAAAATTGAATTCATATGTCCAGTATAGACATTTTAAAATGGACACCTTCAACACTGCAAAGCAGTTGTTGTCCATAGGCTGTTACATGGCTACTATACACTTAAAAGATGCGTATTATTCAGTGCCAATTCATCACCATTATCGCAGGTACTTGAAGTTTAATTGAATGGGTCAGCTGTGGCAATATAAAGCATTACCTAATGGGTTAAGTTCAGCTCCCAGGCTGTTCACAAAATTATTGAAACCAGCACTTGCATCGTTAAGGGCTCAAAATCACATTGTCATGGTTAATCTTGATGATATTTTAATTGTTAATGCCACTCAGGAATCAGCTGAAGAATCTGTTTGAAAGGCTAGGGTTTCTGATCCATCCAATGAAATCTAAGCTACAGCCATTGCAAACAATTGATTATTTGGGGTTTGTCATTAATTCAGTTGCTATGTCAGTAACTTTACCAACAGATAAAGTTGTGGATATTACAAATGCATGTAGTTGCCTTGCTGACAAACCTTATCCCTCCATCTGAGAAGTAGCTAGGGTTATTGGTAAGATAGTAGCAGCATTCCCTGCTGTTTGGTCCTCTGCATTATCAAAATCTTCAAAGGGCAAGAGCACAAGCACTAAAAGAACGTGCAGGTCATTTTGATAGACCCATGCAGTTGCCAACGGAAGCTTTAGCTGAATTACAGTGGTGGATTGGGAATGTTGCTCAAGCTGCTAAAAACATTGTTATTCAACAACCTTCAGTGGTATTGCAAACTGATGTGAGTGCTCTCGGATGGGGGGCTACGGACAATGACAGCAGCTGCGGTGGTAGATGGATTGTCCAAGAGGATTTAATTTTCCAAACATATGGTATTAATTATTTGGAGTTATTGGGGGCATTTTTTGGATTGAATGCTTATTGTTCTACAATGAAGGACTTGCATGTTCAATTACAAGTAGACAATACCACAGCTGTAGCATATATCAATCACATGGGTGGAGTAAGATCAGTATCATGTGATCATCTGGTCAACCTGATGTGGCATTGGTGTGTATCTAGGAATATCTGGCTTTCAGCTATCTATCTCCCAGGGAAAGACAATGTTGTGAAAGACAACAGATCACGACAGTTCAAAGACAATACAGAATGGATGTTAAATCCACAAATTTTCAAAAAGATTGTCAGTCGGTATGGTTTACCAGACATTGATCTGTTTGCGTCCAGATTAAATCACCAGTTGCCTAAATACGTCTCATGGGAGCCTGACCCAGGAGCAGTCTTGCTACATTGGGGAAATATGTTCTTCTATGCTTTTCCCCCATTCTGCCTGATTAGGCAATGTCTCATTAAAATAGAGCAAGACTCCGCCACGGGCGTTTTGGTGGTTCCAAACTGGCCACACAGCTATGGTTCCCATTGATGCTTAGAATGATAATTGAACCATTTATGATGATTCCCAGCTCCAGTGATTTGTTGGTACAACCAGTGACAGAACAAGTTCATCCTTTGCATGATCATATTAATTTGTTAATCTGCAGGTTCTGACAAGACTATTACAAGGGCTTGGACTGTCGGATAGGACCATGGATGTCATAACTGCAGCTTGGAGAGATAGCACTAAGAAACAATATATGTCTCATATAAAGAAATGGGCAGCTTTTTGTATTCAGTCAGATGTATCTTATCATACTGCAAACATATCGGATGTATTGGAGTTCCTTGCTATGTTGCATTTGGATCAGCACCTCAGTTATAGTGTGATTAAAAGTGCTCATAGTGCTTTGTCTTCCTATTTACGACAATTTTCAGAACATCAATCTATCGGGTCTCATCCATTAATATCCCGATTTATGAGAGGGATTTTTAATAAAAATCCTCCCAAACCCAGATATACAGAAATTTGGGATGTCAGTATAGTTCTCACATTGCTTCGGCAATGGGCTCCAATTACGTCACCATCTTTTCAGAAGTTAACATTTAAAGTGGTAATGCTCATGGCATTAGTGTCAGCACAAAGAGTACAAACATTGCAAATGTTACGTTTAGATTGTATGCATTTGTCTGCAGATAACATTACTTTTTATGTTTATGATCTAATCAAACATACAGTGGCTTGCAAAAGTATTCATACCCCTTGAAATTTTCCACATTTTGTCACGTTACAACTACAAACGTAAATGTATTTTATTAGGATTGTATGTGATAGACCAACACAAAGTGGCGCATAATTGTGAAGTGGAAGGAAAATGACACAAGGTTTTCAAATCTTTTTACAAATAAAAAACTGAAAAGTGTGGCGTGCAAAAGTATTCAGCCCCCTTTACTCTGATACCCCTAAATAAAATCCAGTGCAACCAATTGCCTTCAGAAGTCACCTAATTAGTAAATAGAGTCCACTTGTGTGTAATCTAATCTCAGTATAAATACAGCTGTTCTGTGAAGGCCTCAGAGGTTTGTTAGAGAAACATTAGTGAACAAACATGTTCCTTGGGCATCATGAAGCCCAAGGAACACACCAGACAGGTCAGGGATAAAGTTGTGGAGAAGTTTAAAGCAGGGTTAGGTTATAAAAAGATATCCCAAGCTTTGAACATCTCACGGAGCACTGTTCAATCCATCATCCGAAAATGGAAAGAGTATGGCATAACTGCAAACCTACCAAGACATGGCCGTCCACCTAAACTGACAGGCCGGGCAAGGACAGCATTGATCAGAGAAGCAGCCAAGAGGCCCATGGTAACTCTGGAGGAGCTGCAGAGATCCACAGCTCAGAAGGGGGGTTTTTCTGCCCACAGGACAACTATTAGTCGTGCACTCCACAAATCGGGTCTTTATGGAAGAGTGGCAAGAAGAAAGCCATTGTTGAAACAAAGCCATAAGAAGTCCCGTTTGCAGTTTGCCACAAGCCGTGGGGGACACAGCAAACATGTGGAGGAAGGTGCCCTGGTCTAATGAGACCAAAATTGAAGTTTTTGGCATAAATGTAAAACGCTATGTGTGGTGGAAAACTAACTCTGCACATCACCCTGAACACACCATCCCCACCGTGAAACATGGTGGTGGCAGCATCATGCTGTGCGGATGTTTTTCTTCAGCAGGGACAGGGAAGCTGGTCAGAGTTGATGGGAAGATGGATGGAACCAAATACAGGGCAATCTTGGAAGAAAACTTGTTAGAGTCTGCAAAAGACTTGAGACTGTGGCGGAGGTTCACCTTCCAGCAGGACAACAACCCTAAACATACAGCCAGAGCTACAATGGAATGGTTTAGATCAAAGCATATTCATGTGTTAGAATGGCCCAGTCAAAGTCCAGACCTAAATCAATTGAGAATCTCTGGCAAGTCTTGACAATTGCTGTTCACAGACGCTCTCCATCCAATCCGACTGAGCTTGAGCTATTTTGTAAAGAAGAATGGGCAGAAAATTTCAGTCTCTAGATGTGCAAAGCTGGTAGAAACATACTCCAAAAGACTTGCAGCTGTAATTGCAGCGAAAGGTGGTTCTACAAAGTATTGACTCAGGGGGGCTGAATACTTTTGCACGCCACACTTTTTATTTTTTTACTTGTAATAACATTTGGAAACCATGTATCATTTTCCTTCCACTTCACAATTATGCACCACTTTGTGTTGGTCTATCACAAAAAATCCCAATAAAATACATTTACATTTGTGGTTGTAACGTGACAAAATGTGGAAAATTTCAAGGGGTATGAATACTTTTGCAAGCCACTGTAGCAGACCGGGGAAGTCTGGAACCAAGGTAATCTTTAGAGCATACCCTGCCGACCAAACATTGTGTGTGGTTAAGCATCTGATTCGATATATTGAAGTAACCAAGAGTCTCCGAGGTTGTGAGACAGCAATGCTTATTACCCATAAAAAAACATATTAAAAAGTGTCAGTACAAACTATTTCTAGATGGTTAAAACAGGTTTTGGATTTAGCTGGAGTAGACACTGATGTGTTTAAATCTCACTCCACCAGGGCTGCGTCCACATCCGCGGCGAAGGCACAGGACGTGCCGCTTGACCAAATTTTAGAGGCTGCAGGATGGTGTAAAGAAGAAACTTTTTCCAAGTTTTACAATAAACCTGTTCTCATGGTGCCAGGGTTTGGACACGCAGTATTGAGTTCTGTTTGATTGTTTGCTTTCTTTTATGTAATGGTTTCATATCTTTTGTTGTAATCTCCCCCTGGGATAGAGGGGTTATTACTTTTCTTTCTTTTTTATTATTATTAAAATACTTATTGCATAATTCAAGCAATGTTCAATAATATTATTTACTCACTACTGTGTCAACTGAAACAGTGTGTCATATGGAATGAATCTACGGCATGAAAATCACATAGCTGCAAAATCTTCACGTAGTCACTCATGTGACTCCGAAGTAAAATAGTAAGATTAAATGAGAATTTACCTGTTCGAAGTTTGAACTTTATTTTATGAGGAGTTACGATGAGGGATTACGTGCCCTCCGCTCCCGACCCTCATAATCTAAACGATCATCTGGTAGTTCTAGTCTTGTGTGAGCCTTACTATCTTACTTCGGCTATTGGTTCTGTGTTTTTCATGCCGCTGCTTTGAAGTATGCCGAGCATGCCCCTGGCGGGGCTTCTTCACGTAGTCCCTCATCGTAACTCCTCATAAAATAGTGATCAAACTTCGAACAGGTAAGTTCTCGTTTAATCTTACTATTATAATGTCCTACAAATCACAGGTCTCAGTGTGACAATAGAATGGATAAATATTGTATCGGATGCTTGCACTGAATCACAGAATGATGTGAAAAGGATGATACAAGGAACTGCAGGTGCTAGATCTTGAGCAAAGCACAAAGTGCTGGTGGAACTCAGCAATATCTGTGGAGGGAATGAATGGATGATGTTTCAGACCAGGAGTCTTCTTTAGTCTGAAGATGTGAAAAGGATCGTCGGCTAGTGGTTTCTGGAAGAAAACAGGTTGTTTCAGGCAGTCCTCAGGTATCCTTACTATTAGAGTTTTGAGATTCCAGAAATATTGGTTAAGCAAGTTGAATATATTTATTATTTTTATTAATTGTTTCTTCATCTTCATGAGATGGTTAAAAAATATTTATGGTAAGTTTTGAATCTTGGAAAACAAATAAAACTGCAAATACTGATTAATGCTGTCAAAGGGAGATTGACAATTTCTTGATTAGTAAGGGTGTCAGGGGTTATGGGGTGAAGGCAGGAGAATAAGGTTGAGAGAGAAAGATAGATCATTCATGATTGAATGGCGGAGTAGACTTGATGGGCTGAATTGATGCTCCTATAACATGAATCTGAAACCAAAACGGAAATGCTGAAAATACTTTGGAAATCAAGCAGCATCCAATATTTGATTGGACACATTAACTGGTTTCTCTTTCCACAAATGCTGCTTGACCAGCAAAGCCTGATTTTTCCAAAGTAATTTCTCCAATCCACTTGTACTCCTTTGGCGCATCTAATGCTAGTTAAAAGCTGGGTGAACAACAGAGAATAGCAATGTTACAAAATTGCAATTTATCCCATCAGATAAAGCATAAAAATAAGTTTAATTTGACACCTAATTCACTTTCATATCTTCAGTATTAAAAGAGTTATGGCCATTTTCATACTCGGAAATTAGCATCTTGTGCTCTATTGCTTTTCCATTGACTTAACACAAAAGCTGTGATCAAGGATAGTCAAAAGCCCATAACTTTCTTAAAAAGTAAGTGAACTGAATGAGATTTTCAGTTATTATAGATTGAAGCACTCTGAAACAAATATGAAACAATCTTGCTTGGATGAACTGAAATTAAAGCATATAATTAGTTAGTTACCTAATTCACAATATAACATTACAAAATTCAATTACTAGAAACATCTATCCATTTCTTAAGAAAAGGTTAACATTTTTAAAAAGCCTAAGTGTCCAAATAACATTCACACAAGAATTCACAATATAACATTATTTTAAAATTTCATTGTCATGAATTTATTGGCCAAATGGAAAGAATTTAGTGTTTAATTCCCGTAAATTAATGACCATTTAAATCATCTTGCGAGTGGATTTTTATGGAACGCAATCGATTGGAACGTTACGGTTGCGGTGAATTTAAACCCCATATCGGTAGGAAAAATACTGCCAGTTCGTATGGGTCCTAAGTCACCTTTTCGACACATGAAATTTTGATTAAAGGCATCCTAAGAAGCAAATTTATATGAAAAAATAAACGGTGTACCTTACCTTGTCCCCTACGTGAGATCCGTCCCGTTGTCAGCGTTGACGGCATTAGAAGATGATTTTAATTTTACTCCTGCTTTTAATTTTTCCAGCGCTAATTTTGATAAACTTAATAAAACGGCTGTCGAAGTGATTTTTCTTCAGCAACTAAAAAGACAGTTCAATATTGATTTGAATAGTCTGAAGAAAAATCGCATTTTAAACTCGCCCCCCCCTCTCAAAGGCGCCGAAGTGCTCACACGGGCAGTGACAGAACTGCAGCGCCGCTAAAGGTAAGTTTTGTAACATACCTACAGAGAATGTTTTTCATTGCTTTTGTCATCCACGTCTATTCGCATTGAATGTAAAAATACAATGCAATTATGGGTTTTTGTTCATTAATTGGATTTTTTATTAAGAAACCAATTGACATATTAAGGTCAACAGTAAGAGAAAGGAAATAAATTAACCATAAGGTTAAACAGTAAGAGATGTTTTGTAACTGTCGGTGCCTTGTGATGATTCATTTGTGTACTTTGTTTGCAAAAACAAAGTATTTCACTGTACCTAGGTACATCATCATAAAAAAAATAATTAAACTGTGATTGGGTGATGTTAAGTTTAGCTTTTTTAGAAGATTGTGGACAGCAGATAAAAAGAAAGACCCACTGCCCTTTTTACGATACGATACGATAGAACAATACGATAGATACGATTAGCAAGTGTAATTGCTTCTTCTTTTCATACAAAGGAAATAAAGTGGTGGTTTCAAATTAAGATCATTTACTTGACAGAATCTCCTGGAGTTGTATTTGCTTGGGATGAAATTGATCCTATACGGCAGAATGTTCCCTTCCATCTAGACTTAATGGTGGGACTCTCATATGCTGAGAGAATGGAGCGGCTGGGCTTGTATACTCTGGAGTTTAGAAGGATGAGAGGGGATCTTATTGAAACATATAAGATTATTAAGGGTTTGGACACACTAGAGGCAGGAAACATGTTCCCGATGTTGGGGGAGTCCAGAACCATGGGCCACAGTTCATGAATAAGGAGTAAGCCATTTAGAATGGAGATGAGGAAACACTTTTTCACACAGAGAGTTGTAAGTCTGTGGAATTCTCTGCCTCAGAGGGCGGTGGAGGCTGGTCCTCTGGACACTTTCAAGGGAGAGCTAGATAGGGCTCTTAAGGATAGCGGAGTCAGTGGATTTGGGGAGAAGGCAGGAACGGGGTACTGATTAGGGATGATCAGCCATGATCACATTGAACGGAGGTGCTGGCTCGAAGGACCGAATGGCCTACTCCTGCACCTATTGTCTATTGTCTATTATCTATTGTCTCATTTCAGCCCGTCACTTAATGTGGGTCCAGACTCACAGGTAGACTTGGCCAGGCAGCTGAAGGGTACTTCTGTTTATCCAGAGAGCATCTGTAAATGCTATTTTTCACAATTAGCCAATACCTTATGCCCCTAACCCACTTAGGAGATTTTTTAGGCAACTACAGGTGACTAGGCTGTCACCACATGGTCGTCGGGGTGTCACCTGTATGGTCTCCTCAGTCGCCCAAAGAGCCGTACCTTTTTTCTGGTCGCTACTGAATTTTGAAATGTTCAACAATCGTAGCCTGACATTGTGCTATTGTCAGGATGGTGTAGGTTGTCACCAGGATGGCGTAGGTTGTTGACGGTGCTGACCTCTGTGAATTCCATTGGCGACTACCTACGTCAACCTACGTCAACCGGCGACAGGTACCGGTGACTGAATTGTCTTACCTTGTCGAAGCTTGTTGCAGGTGGGCGTAGGTTGGTGTAGGTGTGTTCGTAGGTGGACGTCCTATGGGTCGCCGGTTGTCGGTAGCTTGATGTCGACTAGGTGGTAGGTTGTTGTAGATATTGTCATGGACATTGTCGTAGGGGGTTCCAGTCGCCGTTTTTTTGGCGACCTGCTACAACTATGACAGTCGACGGCAGTCGCCGAGAAAATCACCTAAGTGGGACAGGCCCATTAATAACCATTTTCTGGTTCTACTCTGAAAATTACTGGATATATTAACCCGGTTTCATAATACGTCAAATTCCTGGCAAGGAGGCAAGGAGGTAACAACCCTGCAATGCCCTGACTCAGTTGAAAAGAACTTTGAGCAAATTGAATAAGGAGCTGAGGAACCAAGAATGACTGATGCAAATGGGAGATTGATGTTTCAAATCCCACAAGTGTAGTGGTGAAGTTTGATTCCGAGTACATTTGCCTAGAAATTCAGATGCACCTAAAACCATGTGATAAAACTGCATTGCGATATGGAGTGCGAATTCAAGTCCTTTTTCTCAGTGAAGAAAGATTTTCAAGGGTCAAGCCACGCGAACATAAGTGGTGGGAAATCAATCTATTGTGCAGTCGTGCATGATACCCAGAGTACGTTTTAAATCATGCCGACACAGTAAAGAAGCCTGTGCTGGATTCAATCAGGCATGCAGCCCCTAACGTCGTGCTTCTCAACTGCAATTACTGATATAAGTAGTGGAATACCTTGAGATGAATAGTTGTGAAAAACAGCAAAGCTATAGTTGAGAGGTACAGTGTGGAAACGAGCACCTGGGCCCACAGTGTCCATCGATCACCCATTCATACTAGTTCTTCATTATCCCACTTTCTCATCCATTTCTTACCCACTAGGGGCAATTTACAGAGGTCAACTAACTTAAAAGCCCACACATCTTTGGGGTGTGGGAGGAGACAGGAGCACTCGGAGGAAAACCAAGCGGTCACATGGACAACTTGGAAACTCCACTCAGTGAGCCCCTGAGGTCAGGATTGAACTCGGGTCTCTGGCGCTGTGAGGCAGCAGCTCTACCAGCTGCACCTCTTTGCTGGGCAGATAACTAAAGCAGTTATCTACATTCTCACCAGTGACTTGGAAATCATAAAGGATACCCAAAAGGAGGATTGTTCAGTGAATCTCCCGCTCGGAATGAATATAGAAATAGGGAATGTCTCCCTTGAATGATAATCAGAAACCTGGTTCTTTATTATTACTGCATTGGACCACCTCGATGATCTCTGTTGTCCCTTATTTGTGAGTAGGTCTTTCTTCCTTCCATTTTCATCAATTTACTTGCTCGTGACCCCTCTGTCTTTGTGGTCCTGTGATGCAACAGTCCAATTCGTACCTTAAGAAAGGAGATGAGGAGGAATTGATTTAGTCAGAGGGTGGTGAATCTGTGGAATCCATTGCCATAGACGATTGAGGAGATCAATATGGGGTATTTTTAAAGCGGAGATTGACAAGTTCTTGATTATTAAGGGTGTGAAAGGCTATGGGGAGAATACAGGAGAATGGGGTTGAGAGGGAAAGATAGATCAGCCAGGCGGAGTTGACTCGATGGGCTCAATGGCCTAACTCTGCTCAATTTAAAAAAATCCACATGATTGAAATCCGTGACATCATCTCTGCATTTATGCTGGATGCAGACTTATGTCCTTGAGGATTGCATGTGTGGGTAGAAAAGAAATTTAAATATTAAGCAATCATTTTGAAGAAAGTTTATTACATATTGCAGAGTCAAATCCAGAGCAAGTAAACTAGTTGACTAGAAGCCAACGCGTATGGAGCAAGTTAATGAAGATTTGACTAATATAGAAAGATATCATTCAAAAATAAAACTAATTTTTGATTTTTATCAGCAATTAAAATTTAAATGAATGGGAATTCTAACATCTAGATGTTAACTTTAGTTGATTTTTAAGGTTAATTGGCACTGAGATTGAATTAAATCTTCACTTACATTTGAATGGTGTGTTTATTGACTTTAATTGGTAAAAATTACACAAAATGTATCACCTTGCACATATTTCATTGCTGCAATACAAGTATATGTAGCTACTAGAGGGACAGATTCCACATTTCAGCATTTAACTGTAGATGCTGAAAGATGCTGTCCAATTTTACATGTTCATTGTGGTGTGTGCTGTTGGCCTTGTCTTCACTTTTATTCCAAAATCTGCCCGCTGGAAATTGCTGTCATTAGGTTCCAGCCAAAATTCGTTCAGTGGATGCTAGCAAGGATGCAAGCTGCCTTGAACCAGGCAGCTCTGTGAGAACTGCCAGTACAATTTGGGTCTGCCAGCATTCAGAATAACAAGAGCAACAATGCTACTTTATTGTTATGCATACCGAGGTACAACAAAATTCCTTTTTAGCATACACTTCAGTAATAAAATATTACTATACAATAAGCCCAATCACAGTTAGGGACAAGTGTATAGGAATAGTAGATTACACTGAAACAGTATACAAGAGTCGCCATGTTTCTGACATCATTTTGCACGATTCAAGTTGTTTAAATGTAGTCTTAACTTGATACTAAAGGCTTCTGGCCAAGCAAAGTTATTGGTATCCTCTAACACTGCTCCACCGCTCCGTGCCGCTGGAGGCCATGTCTGATCTACGTGCTCGGCCTCTTGGAGTGGTGTCCAATCTAATCGAGCCCCAGGCTGTTGTAGAGCCGCTAGCAGCCCGATCCACTGATGCTTCCCTCATCCCCCCGGCCACCGTTCAGTCTTCACGCCCCGGGGCACCTCCCTCCCGCAACTGACCTCGTAGTGGCCAGAGTGGTTTTGTGAGCGTGGCAGGCAAGACCACAACCTGCTTACCAGCATCATTGTTTCCCTGCGTCCATCACCATAATTCTGCCTGAAACTGTCCGACATTGGCACTGAAAATTAACCTTTCCCTTATTAGCAAATTATTTTTTTAGCTTGACAATTTCCCTGATCTTTATTTTGCCACAGTATAAATGGAAGAATTGAAATCCACTAAGGCAGGTAGAGAAAAACGAGAGGCCTGGATAGCGCGTATTCTGCTACAGGGAAAGTTCAGCAGTTTCTAAATTTAATTTGGAGCCACAAGATTACATTTTCTTTACACTGTGGCATTGGATTACTCTGAAAATCTATCACGATTGGAAGACGAAATAAATCACTGAATCATCACCCTACAAAAGAGTGTGTTGATTATCGTTACAAGAAATTCATATTTTTAAAGCCATGACTTCCCTGTCACATTTGTATAACATATTTTAATTTTTAAGTTTTGTGCTGAGAGGTTTCATATCAGTGTGGTGTTAGCTGGAGAAACACTTTGCCTTTCAAAACGGGAGTGCAATTAGCAAGCTAGGCCCTTAGGCCTGACTCCAAACCCTGAAAACAATTGTTCAATTCTGAGCACCATTATGAAGAGGGATTTCCAGGAGAACACTGATAACACCTCAAGGATAGCTACAAAGTTTAAGATGTTACAAGGCTGGAGGATGATCTTGGTTGGTCCAAGATCACCCAAACTGGTACCTCGTGCTAGTGATAAGGGATGAATGTGTCGCTGAGAAGTTGGTGCAGGGGCAGGGATTTAGATTTCTAGATCACTGGAATCTCTTCTGGGCCAGCGGTGACCTGTACAAAAGGGACGGGTTGCACCTTAATTGGAAGGGGAGCGACATTCTGGCAGGCAGGTTTGCTAGTGCTACACGGGTGGGTTTAAACTAAACAGTGGGTGGGTGGAGACAACAACATGGACGCAAATCCGTGCAGTTAACGGGAAAGAAAGTGTAGGAAAGGTCAGAGGGCCATAAAAGGAGGACAGAAGCAAAAGGTAGAAGGGAGATAAGAAAAACTAACCGGTAAACTTTGTGCCTTAATGCAAGGAGCATTCGAAATAAGGTGGATGAATTGAATGCGCAGTTAGTAGTTAAGGGTTAAGATATAATTGGAATTACCGAGACATGACTCCAAGGTGACCAAGGCTGGGTACTAAACATGAAAGGGTATTCGATATTCAGGAAACATCTTCAGAAAGCAAGAGGAGGTGGGGTGGCATTGCTGGTTAAAGAGGAGATTAATGCAATAGCAAGGAGCGACATTAGCTTGGATGCTGTAGAATCGGTATGGCCGGTATGGCGTGGCTGGCCGGATAAACAACACAGTATCCCACTTGCAATTCACCCATACTACCTGGTTCGCGACGAACAGGTGCTACAGGACGGGGTCATAATCAAGGGTCACAAAGCAGTCATCCCAGCTGTTGTACAGGACAAGAACTTTGATGCCGTCCATAGGGGCCACCCCGGTGTGGATGCAACTCTACAATCAGCGCAGAGCATGTTCTACTGGCCCAGTATGACCAAATATATACGCAAAATAGTTGAAGCCTGCTGGGGGGTGGGGGGAGAGAGAGGGAACTTCCCTTGAGCATGAAGGAGAGTTCCAGTGACCTCATAGGACCTCCTAGGGCCATGTTGCGACCATGCTGCAAGATAGAGTCAAGGGCAAACTCGTCTAAACTCGCAGATGAGGTCGCCACAGTGGGACAGCCCTTTAACGTCACACCAGCAGAAACAAGCCTTGCTCTCACACCATGTTCCTCCTCTGCTGTGGTCCACGATCGCTGCCGACATATTCGAGTGGTGTGGAAAACACTATCTGGTTCTCGTTGACTCGCATTCAGGCTGGTGTGAAATTGACCCACTCCAAACCATCACGTCCGACGCAGTCATCCAAAAGCTGTCACGTCACTTCTCCGTGCACGGCGCCCCTGCACGTCTCCTATCCGATAATGGCAGTCAGTTCACCAGTCAGTGTTTCAATAACTTTGCTTAACAACAGGATTTTCGCCATGTCGCCAGCAGTCCTGAATTTCCACAGTCCAACGGACTTGCAGAACGGGTGGTCCGTAGCGCCAAACAATCACACCTTGCCAAATCCGACTTGTTCTTGGACCTGCTCAACTTAAGGAACATCGTCCGTGACCCAATACTGGGGTCTCCAGCCGAAACGCCTGATTTCTCGGCAGACCCGTGCTGCCCTGCCCGTGCCCCAGCAGCTGCTATGACCACAGGTCCGTTCACCTCCGTCTGAACCGTCTGTTCACCTCCTGTTGTCCAAAAACAACTCCAGCTGAAATGCGATGCCCAGAAACAATCTTTTGACAAGTCCAGCAAACCACTTAAACCTCTCTCTAGCGGGCAAGTTGTTCGCCTTCAGACCGACAAGGGCTATGGCCGTTTGGGTCACATCCACAGCCCTGCCAAGGAGTCCCGCGCTCCTACCTGGTAAGCGCCGACGGAGGCCTTTACAGGCGCAATCGTCAGCATCTCCTTCATGTGAAGGAACCACGTCCTGCAGTCTCGTATCTAGAGTCACATGTCTGATGTAACCTCCTACTGTCGGACGGTCTCCTCCCTTGCGCTCTGCTGCTGCAGAGCAGCCACTGACCTTGCCCCCCACGGCCTCACCACAACGTTCGGTGCCCCG
Source organism: Okamejei kenojei (assembly GCA_035221665.1). Lineage (NCBI taxonomy): Eukaryota > Metazoa > Chordata > Chondrichthyes > Rajiformes > Rajidae > Okamejei > Okamejei kenojei. The sequence goes on from CM069131.1 coordinate 149,193,168, forward strand.
CTCGCCAGCTTCGCCGTCTCTACCCCGCGGGTCTCCGGCGCTGTCCCCGCATGGGTCCCCGGTTACTTCAAAGGAAGAAGATGCGGATCTATACCGCATGCGCGCGGGACAGGTCTGATGCCACCCCTTAGGTATGGGGATTTTGTGTAAACCATCTATACGTCCCTGTATGTGTTATTCGCGTTTTGGGTACTGTATTACCTAGCCATTGCATATTAGTGTGTTTATACTTATAGGCCACCTGCATTTAGGTGTGTTACATTTTATTTCCACAAGGAAAGATGTAGATTGGTTACTCCACACTAAACAATTGTAGTGCTTTATTATTAGAAGCTCCGCCTACTACATGGTTTATATTATCATAACCCAGCTCTTGTTGCCAGTCTAATCGTCGCCACACAGCTATATCAACATGCTCAATAAAACAATTTTGCACCATGTTGTGAGAATAACTGGGTCATTTACATACAGTAGGACAGAGGAAATTGGAGCAGTCACTGGAAGTGTCATGAGAGCAGTCAGGGTTAACGTCGAGGAAATACTGAAGGTACTGTGGTGTTTGAAGGTAGACAAATCTCGGGGGCCTGATCAGATATATCCGAGGACATTGCGGGAAACTAGAGAGGAAATTGCGGGAGCCCTGGTTGAAATTTATGAGTCATCGTTAAATACAGGAGAGGTGCTGGAAGACTGGAGGGTGGCAAATGTTGCCTCTTTTCAAGAAGAGCTGCAGGGAAAATGTTGGGAACTATAGGCCAGTGAGCTTAACATCTGTTGTTGGTAAGTTACTGGAGAGTATGCTGAGGGATAGGATATACAGGCATTTGGATGGGCAAAGGCTGAATAGGGATGGTTTTGTACGTGGGAGGTCGTGTCCCACAAATCTGATTGAATTTTTTCGAAGACGTGAGCAAAAAGGTTGATGCGGGCAGAGCTGAAGATGTGTGCATGCACATCAGAAAGGCATTCGACAAGGTTCCGCATGGTAGGCTGCTCTGGAAGGTTAGTCTCATGGGATCCAAGGAGAGATAGCTGAATGGATAACAAATTGGCTCCATGGAAGGAAGCAGAGGGTGATGGTGGAAGGTTGCTTCTCAGAATGGAGGTCTGTGACTAGTAGTGTGCCACAGGGTTCGGTGCTGGGCCCGTTACTGTCTGTCATCTACATCTACATCTACATCAATGAGAACATACAGGGCAAGATTAGTAAGTTTGCTGATTATACAAAAGTTAGTGGTTTTGCAGATAGTGAAGATGGTTGTGAAAGATTGCAGCAGGATCTGGATCGAATGGCCAAGCGGGCAGAGGAATGGTTGATGGAATTTAATACAGAGAAGTGTGAGGTGTTGCATTTTGGGACGTCGAACAAGGGCAGGGCCTACACAGTAAATGGTAGGCCGTGGGTAGCGTTGTAGACCAGAGGGATCTAGGAGTACAAATAAATGTATGGTTCCATGAAGGTAGAGTCGCAGGTAGTCAAAAAGGTGGTCAAAAAGGCTTTAAGCACTTTGGCCTTCATCTGTCAGAGTATTGAGTTGAGAAGTTGGGAGGTTATGTTGCAGTTGTATAAGACATTGGTGAGACCGCATTTAGAATATTGTGTTCAGTTCTGGGCACCATGTTATAGGAAAGATATTGTCATGCTTGAAAGGGTTCAGAAAAGATATACGAGAATAAGGGGTAATCCATTTAGAACGGAGATGAGGAAACACTTTTTCACACAGAGAGTTGTGAGTCTGTGGAATTCTCTGCCTCAGAGGGTGGTGGAGGCCAGTTTTCTGGATACTTTCAAGAGCTAGATAGGGCTCTTAAAAATAGCGGAGTCAGTAGAAATGGGGAGAAGGCAGGAACGGGGTACCGATTGGAGATGATCAGCAATGATCACATTGAATGGCGGTGCTGGCTCAAAGGGCCGAATGGCCTACTCCTGCACCTATTGTCCATTGTCTATTTTAGCTATTTATTAATACATTATACTTATGGGCGCCATATCAAAGACTCTCAAGGACGCCTTACAAAATTTAATAAGCAGATTACAAAACATATAAGCAGAATAAAACAAAATACAAAACAAAAATAGTAGGGACGACACAATTCAAAGAGAGAGCAGCGGCAGCCAAACGCGCCAGCATTCACTCTCCCTTCCGGCAGCCATCTTGGAGACAAAACAAGCAAACATCTTTTAACATTGAACATCCACTACAGTGACTCCTACACACTCCTCACTGTGGTGGAAGGCAGAATATAGTTTAAGTCCTTCCCCTTGCTCTTCCGCGGCCTTGAGCCGCGGAAGAGTGGTCATGGTGGGAGTGATCCCAGGCAAGGGATCCGCTCCAATGTTAAGTCCACACCCCGCGGTGAGGCTCACGACAGTCCGAGGAGGCTTCCTGCACCAGCGATGTGATCACTGAAAAGTGATCACATCTCCGGGAAGGTAAGGACTTGAAAAAGAGTTTCCCCCGATCCCCTCTCCCCCACATAAAACACACCAAAAAACATTAAAACAAACTTCTAACAAAGTAAAAATAGCAAAAGAATGGAAAGACAAACAGACTGCTGGTTGGGCTGCCACCTCCCCCGTGGCCAGGACTAGAGGGTGTGAGCTATAGGGAGAGGTTGAGTAGGCTGGGTCTCTATTCCATGGAACGCAGGAGGATGAGGGGAGATCTTACACAAAATCATGAGAGGAATAGATCGGGTAGATGCACAAAGTATTTTTCCCAGAGTAGAGGAATCGAGGACCAGAGGACATAGGTTCAAGGTGAAGGGGAAAAGATTTAATAGGAATCAGAGGGGTAACATTTTCACACAGAGGGTGGTGGGTGTATGGAACAAGCTGCCAGAGGAGGTAGTTGAGGCTGGGACTATCCCACCATTTAAGAAACAGTTGGACAGGTACATTGATAGGACAGGTTTGGAGAATTCTGGACCAAGCGTGGGCAAGTGGGACTAGGGTAGCTGGGACATTGTTGGCCGGTGTGGGCGAGTTGGGCAGAAGAGCCTGTTTCCACACCGTATTACTCTATGACTCTATGACTCTAAGAACAACTATCTTTTGGGTTCCTGCAAAAGATGATGTTTGTATATGACTTGTCTGAATAAGGGACAGGAGTCACACTACAACCTATGATACATGGCCAGTCTCGCTCCCCTCATGACCAGACATTGATTTTGCGCTTCACATTGCCAGTATGATCTTAATGAGACCACAGACTAATTTGCTACTGTTCTGCAACCTTTCCCCTGAGGGTGCAACAGCATGTGTTCCATCTCTACTGCACCAAAATTCAGGTCTGGGCTAATTTGCAGACCTTGCACTTCTTACCACCAGAAACATATCATCATAATACTGCAATCAACAAGACTGGTCATTTAGAGACATTAAGATGTGTTGTGTTCAATGCAGTGCAGAGATTTTAATGATTGGCTATTTATAGGCAACTTTTACCAGGTTCATAAAACTTTATAGTTTTCAAATCAACCCAGAAGGTTCATAAAATGCTAAAATTGCATTTGTTTTGCATTTATAATACTTTTATTCATTTTTTCTATAGTTTGTAATAATTCAAGAATTTGTTTTATTTAGAAAGCATTAAACTTAAAATCACGATAGTTTGTAATGCAGATTTTATGAAAAATATGCTCTCTCAGTATATTTTGTGTTTTGTTTTTGGACAAGCCACAAATGGAAAAAAACATAAAGCAGAACTTGAAAATGCATTGCATTATAGAATATTATTTTATTGGTAATGTATTAGAAATTAAATAATTTTTTGAAATCTACAGTTCTTTTCCCACAGCTATTTGATAGTTTTTGCCAAGAGGAGGACCCATTAAACAAAGACATGTGGAGACAAAAGGCTTTTCTTATCAAGTGAAGAAAAATAATGCCTAACATCCTATCAGAAAAAAAAAGACAAGTTAATTCAAAATCAATTCACAGAACAGAAGCACAAAATCTGTGAAATACGCAACAAGAGGTCCAGCATTTGTGGAGTGAGAAATCAGAGTGAACTTTTCAGTATGACAACCTTTCATCAGCATACAAAACTGATGTTTTGAATGATTGATTGAGTTTTGCCTACAGCATTATGGCTGAACTATCTCTGCCTCCTAACCCCATTCTCCTGCCTTCTCCCCATACCTGGTCGATTCAAGAATCTACCTCTGCCTTAAAAATATCCCTCTGATGGCCCCCACAGCCTTTTGTGGCAAGGAATTCCACAGATTCACCACCCTCTGACTAAAGAAATGTCTCCTCATCTTCCTAAAAGAACGTCCTTTAATTCTGAGGCTATGACCGCTAGTCCAGTCAAGGGTCTAGTCTAGTCTAGTCAAGGGACAATTTACAATTTACAGAAGCTAGTTAACCTACACACCTGCACGTCTTTAGATTGTGGGAGGAAACTGGAGCACCTGGAGAAAATTCACGTGGTCACAGATGGAATGCACAAACTCCGTACAGATAACACCAGAAGTCAGGAATAAACCTGAGTCTCTGGCACTATAAGGCAGCAACTCGACCATTGCACCACTGAGCCTCCCCTAAGTTCTTTTCCCTTTGGCTCAATCTCCTACGGCAATTTTCAGAATCTTGATGAATTCTTCCACAAACAACATGGCCGTCCGAGGGGGGGGGGGGGGGGGGGGGTGGTGGGGGTGATGGGTGCAGTCGCACCCCCTTTTTTTCCAGAGTTAAAAAAATCCAAGTAAAAAAAATATATAATTGGGGTGCAATATTTTTTTATTCTACACCAGGACAGAGGGAGCCTTGCCTTTGGTCTCCTCGGCCCTCTTGCAGCTGTACAGCCACTGGATGACCCTGGCATTGCACTCGATGACCAAGAGGGCAGATGCTTGTTCTTCCCACGGAGCGGCTCGTTGCCGTTATCGCTGCTGCAGTGCTGGGCAGTTCGCTCTCCGAGTCTGGGCATCTCACGCTGCGAAACATGAGGGCAAGGCTTTCGAAGGCGGCGTCAGCGGCAAACTTCTCCCTGGCCACGTTCTCGATCACCTCGGGCTCAAGTCTGCAGTGCTCGAAGAAACTGTCCAAGCCCAGAGTGAATGTGGAGGGGGACGAGCAGGCTCGAGACTGCTTTGGAGTGCGAGCGCCGCAATCCACCTTTACCAACCCGCCGCTTGAGCAGCTCCTTGGGGCAACCAGCTGCTGCTTTTCGGGGAGCTGCTGGCGTGGCTACTTGTGCACCCTGGGATGCAGCTGTCGTGGCGAGGGGGAGGGAGAGGGAGCGGGGTGAGGGGGGCGGGGGAGAGGGGGGGGGGAAGATGGAGGGAGCGAGGGAGGGGGGTGAGAGAGAGGGGGGGAGAGGGGGAGAGGGCATGGTGAGGAGAGGGGAGAGGAGGAGTTAAGGGGAGGGGGAAGGGAACGGGGGGAGAGTAGGGGAAAGATGAAGCGAGAGAGGGGCTGGGGGAGGGGGAAGGAGGGGGGGAGAGGAAAGGGGGGGGGTGGGAGGGGGGGAGAGATGGGGGGGAGAGGAGGGGGGGGGGGGAGAGTGAGGGGGGGGAGAGGAAGGGGAGAGAGGAGGGGAGAGGAGGGGAGGGGAGAGGAGTAGGGGGGAGAGAGGGGGGACAGGATGGGGAGGAGGGGAGAGGAGGGAGAGAGGAGGGGGGGCAGAGGGGGAGGGGGAGGAGGGGGGAGAGGAGGGGGGAGAGAGGAGGGGGGGGAGAGGAGGGGGGAGAGAGAGCAGCAGGCAGCAGAGAGCGGGCGTCAACAAAGGAGGAAGGAGGGGTGGGCGGTGACGACACTCGCAGAGTGAGCAAGACAGTGCAGACTTCAAAGTTTGTCCAATTTTTTAAGATTTTCATTAATAACTTGAGAAATAAAGCATGACATTTTCAGATAAGGCGATTTTGGACTCCAGGGTAAAAATCTCTACCAGAATATGTAAAAGATTTACCATAGCACGTCGTTTTTTGAGAAGATGTGATCACACACACGATCAAACACACACACAAACTAACACACACACGAACAAACACACACATATCGAAGATCAGACTTTTAGTAGTTACTAGACCAAGTGGGACCCGTTGGGTCCCGTCCCCTCAAATTGCGGATGCGGGGGAGGGAGGCGGCCTGCGGCGTCACACGCACACTAACCACCCCCACACATACACTAACCATCCCACCCCCCCCCCACACACACACACACACACACACACTAACCACCCCCCCACATACACGCACACTAACCAATCCCCCCCACACACACACATTAACCACACCCCCCCCCCCACACACACACACACACACACACACACACACACATAACTACCCCTTGATATTATATTAATATTATTAATTCTCTCCTTTTACCCCATCCCTGCCCTATCCATTCACGCATAGCTCCCGAACTCACAGGCACGTCTAGAGAGGGGGGGGGGGGGGGAGAGAGGAGGCAGAGAGAGAGGAGGCAGAGACAGAGAGAGATGGGCAGAGACAGCGAGAGAGAGGGGGCAGAGACGGAGAGAGCGGTGGGGCGAGTTAGAGGGGGGGAAGAGAAGGGGGAGATGGGGGGAGAGAGGAAGGAAGGAGAGGGGGGGGAAAGGGGGAGGGGGGTGAGAGGGGGGAGGGGTGTGAGAGGGAGGGGTGGCGGGGAGAGCTGGTGGAGAGGGGTTGGAGATAGGGGGGGAGAGAGAGATAGAGGGTGGAAGAGAGAGAGAGGGGCCCGTGCCGAGGGGGGGAGAGAGGGGAGAGAGATGGGGGGAGAGAGGGGAGGAAGAGGAGGGGGGAGAGAGGGTGAGTGGGGGGGAGGGAGATGTGGCAGAGAGTGGGGGGAGACAGTGAGGGGAGAGAGGGGGAGGGGGGGAGAGGAGAGGAGGGGAGAGAGAGAAAAGGTGAGGGGAGAGAGAGGGGGGAGCAAGAGAGGGGGGGGCGGAGGCCTGGGCCGAGCCAAGGGGGGAGAGAGAGGGGGTAAGAGGGGGGGGAGAGAGCGAGAGAAAGACGGTGGGGAGTGTGGGGGGGATTGAGGGGAGTGGAGGGGGGAGAGAGGGATGGGGGGGAGGGGGGAGAGAGGGGGGTACAGAGAGGGAGGGAGTTAGGGGGGAGAGGTGGGGAGGAGAGAGGGGGGGGGAGCGAGATGGGGGAGGAGAGGGGGAAGGGAGAGAGAGGGGGGAGAGAGAGGGAGAGAGAGGGGGTGAGGGGGGGGAGAGGGGAGGGGGGGGGAGAGACCCGAACCAAGGTACGAGCGGGCAGGTGGGTGAGCGAGCGGGTGTCGACCAAAGGGCCTGTCCCACTTTCACGACCGAATTCACGACCTTTTTTACTCGTGGACATTTTTCATTATGCTAGAAAAACGCTCCGACATACTTGATGCCACGAGTACCTGCAACTAGCATCACGGCCTGCTACGACCTACCTAGGACCACCTACGACCTCTTACAACCTTTTACGACCTTGTGACGACCATGCTGCGAGTATGAGTCAAGGGGAAACTCGGCAGAGGTCGTGAATTATGTCGTGAAAGTGGGACAGGCCCTTAACACAGTCGAACAGTAACAGGCAATCAAATCAACACACAAAACATTTTCTAAAAGAAGGTTTTCTTTACTGCAAAAACTTACAGTATTTTATTTGCAGTTTGCATGCTCCTTTATAACATTTTACATAACATTTTACAACAGTACAACTTGATTATTAAAACAAGAACAGCTTCAATTCTTGATTTAAAAAAAATGTATACAACAATGACCCCAATCATCCCATTCCACCCATTGCTCTTGACTCAACCAAAATTATTTCTGAAATATTGGCCATAAATTTGGTGCAAAAATGCTCCAAAATAAGGCTCAGAATGCACCAGAGAGCATCTAAAACTCCAGAGCTTCCACGGCCCTTAAGTGGGCCCTGGACCCCCGCCGGATTTCGAGCTTCACGCTCGTGATGTGCGCTGCGTGCACATTATTTCACTTTAATTTTTGTAATCCTGTAATGCCACCTTTTTGAAAAGCTTCGTACGAGCCTGAAAAAGAATCAACGATGGAAGCTGTCCTCACAAATGTATTGATGCGAGCTTTTGCAAATGCTGCCCAAGGCAAGTGCAAACACGAGAAAGGAGAAATTCATAAGAATTACATTTTAAAAATTGAAACATCTATGCCAGAGGAGGAAGATAATGTGAACTAAGAGTTCACGTCAGGCAGCGTTTGCCTATGTCCAGATGATGACTCCAAAAAGAAGTGCCTCTACCCAAAACGTTGACTGCCCATTTCCCTCCACAGATGCTGCCTGACCCTTTCCTCCTGCAGCTCCCCTTTTGTTTGCTCTAAATTCATATTTGTAGTCACTTGTTGGTTTTTATCTATGTCAACAAAGATCTTTGAATTTGATTATTTATATAGTTCAATCAACGTCACAACCATTCACCAGGAATTTATTGGGAGTAATCTTTCACACCTGAAAATGTGGAGATGGTGGTATGTGGGCTGGGGGAATCTCCACATTTGAGCAATGGGCACAGCAACTACTGGAGCAGCAACTGGAGCTGAGGAAATTTGGAAATGGTGTAGAAAGCATTTTATGTAGAAAGCATTTGCATCACAGCATGGTTTGGGAGCAGCTCCATCCAAGACCACAAGAAATTGCAGAAACATGTGGCGCAGCCCAGACCATCACACAAACCAACCTCCCTTCCATTGATTCTGTCTACTCTTCACGCTGCCTCGGCAAGGTCATCAGCATAAATAAGGATGAGTCTCACCCAGGTCACCCCCTCTTCTCCCCTCTCCCATCAAGCAAGAGGGATAGAATTGTGAAAACAACGCCTCCAGATGTATGATGTCTCCAGGGACAGTTTCTTCCAAACTGTTATCAGGCAACTGAACCACCCTACCAACAACTAGAGACCAGCCTGAACTACTATCTACCTCTCTGGAGACCCTCAGACTATCTTTAATTGGACTTTACTGGACTTTATCTTGCAGTAAATGTTATTCCCTTTAACATGTATCTGTACACTATGGATGGCTCGATTATAATCATGTATTGTCTTTCTACTGACTGGTTAGCTTGCAACAAAAACTTTTTACTGTACCTCAGTATAGGTGACAATATATCAAACTAAAGTAAATATTATTCACCCCGAGTCACTGGTGATGTTCCATGTGATGTATTTTCTTTCTCTGAAAGTCTTTTCCAATATGTTTTTGTTGTTGCCTGAGGCTACAGTGTATCTGCAGAGGTCCAAGAGCAGAATCCACTGCAATTTGCTGAACTGGGCTTCTTGAAGCATAGATTACAATAAGGGAGTGCCCCGGGCAATTCCCCTGCACTCTCCAGTTTTATGTGCCTTTCAAATATAGCATGATTATTTTATTATGAACCCCCCAAATTTGCCAAATGACAACGCAGAGAAAACAATAGTTTCTGCATTAGAAATCAGTGTTTCATCTACTTTTCAATTTTTGATTGTTAGTATATTTTCAAGTAAATAATATTGCATAACGTCTAAGCCCCAGAGGAGGAAGATAATGTGAACTAACAAAGTTCATGTCAGGCTGCGTTGCCTATGTCCAGATGATCGTTCAGAAAGAAGTGGCTCTACCCGAATATGCATCTTATTTGACATATCGTTTACACTTTTGACTTTGCTTACAAAAACATAATCAACAGACATTATTTCGCTTTTCTGATGTGAATGGCTTTAGCAAGTAAAAACTGCTGAATGATATCAAGAAACTATGTCTGAGAATCATTAACAAAATTTGAATGTTTGTATCAGAATGAGAGAACATGCAAAATGAAATTGCTTTAAGGTGGTTTAAAGTGTTCTTTGAAGTGTGGTTTGATCTCTTAACTTCAAATCCATAACCCATTGCTAATCCTGGGAATCAGCTTTGATTTTTTTGCAGTAGCTGATGGCTGTCACACTCGGTGGAGGGTAGTAGACTGTACATCTTTTATAGATCCTAAACCTTGCAGTTCACTCACCAGGGATATGTTAGAAATGGACATCTGCAAGGTGACACATGCTGCAAAACCGTAACAGAAATATTAGATTGTGAGTAATCATGCGTTAAAAATGATTAAACCATAAAATAAGACTGAAATGACGTAAAGCTATTTGGCAAATGTTACTTCGGTGACTCATTAGACTATGCCCTTGCATTGTAAAAATAACATTGCATTTACTAATTATTGTACTGCACAAAATTTGCTCCACTTCTCCATTTCCAGCTAAAGCTTAAAATTGTATTTATAATAAAGGACAAGGCGGAGGACTTAAATATAGTGTTGGTGAGGGACTAGCCAATGGGACATCCTTTAACTGGGTTGGGGAAAGGGAAATAAAGCATATCCAGTGAGGGTGTCTCTTTGTCACAGTTATCTTCCTTTTCCCATCCTCCTCCTCCCTCTCTCACCCCTTTCTTTCCTGCTCTCTTTTTGCCTCTTCCACCCTACCTCTTCCTCCCTCCTTCCCCTCCTCTCCACTTCTCCCTCTATTTCCCTCCTGCTTCCTTCTCTCTGTTCTTGACTGTGCAACAGGCATGGACAAGACCTCATTATTGTAAGGCCATGGAGGAACTGAAAGGTTTCCCCTGCCATCTTTGGCATCCCCAGCCTCCATCCTCCCCCAATCCTCCCCCTCTCCCCTGACTTGCACCAACCTACAAAATCTTCACCTGAACATCCCAGCAGTATTCCGTCACATTCCTACTTAGGATCTATATGCACTCAGAAATTTCAGTGAGCTTAAGCAAAGTGAAGTGTCATGGAATGCTGGAATTGCCCTTCACCCCAAGAACCATTAGGCATTGAAGACTGAATATTTCAAGGCCTTCCCAATGTGTTCTATTGTTTTATTTTTGGGGGCATGTTTGGGTGTTGCTTTAACTTATGCCAACATGGAGTCACATGTAGGCTGGATCATGGAAGGGTGGCAGACTTCTTTCCCTGAAGGGCAGTAGTGATCCAAATGGGTTTTTAACGCCAATGTGCTGGGGTTTGTGATTATCATTATTAAGGCTAATTGTAAATTCCAGATTAATAATTGAATTTAAGTTTCCACAGCTGCTAGGCATTAGGGTTTGATTCTCGTCTGTGGTATTCGGGGAGTGCTCGGGGAGGTTTTCCTATTAGTGATGCTCAGAATACACACAATGAGTCACAATTTCACAGGTGAGCAGTCAGCTACTTCCTGGTGTTGAAAAATAAACACATGCCACTGGCCCAGTTCCCTCCATTCATGGAGCAGGAGGTGAACATTTCCCATTGAGTAATGACCGTCAGTCACATTACCCAATCTACCTCGTTGCGGCCCTTGTGCTTTTTTTAATTCTACACTTTCTCTGTAGCTGTAGAGCTATATTACGCACTCTCTGTTCCCTTTCTTTTTTTGCACTACCCATTGTACAGTCTGATGCAGGGTGCCAACCCAACATGTCACCTATCCATGTTCTCCAGAGATGCTGTCTGACCAACAGAATTACTCCAGCACTTAGTGTCCTTTTTTGTAATCTGGCATTGAAGTTCCTTGTGTCCACCTCTGTACTTGTGTATGGTAGGAGTTGTACTCGTGTGTGTGGTATGATTTGTGTAGATAATATGCAAACTGTTACACTGCGTCTCAGTACAAACGACAATAATAAACCAATACCAATATCAATGCTTCTTATATTGTTGCAGATATGAGTGTTTCTAAATCAAATTGTCTGGTCATTATAACGCTAGTGTTTGCGGCATCTTATTGTATTCAGATTGGCTGCTGTGTGACCTACATTTCAAGGGAGATGTTATTGACCAAAGTACTTTTACATTTCAGAAAGGTGTGTGAAATGATCTATGTAAGTGAAAATCTTTCTTTACCAGTGGAATGGATTGAATGTAGTCAGTTAGAATAGAACTGTTAATTTTAACAAAACCTGCCTAGAATTTGTTTGCTGCCAATTTTCTCCCTTTCTCTATTGCGTTTATAGTTTAAACAGGTGTTGGAAGCCCCTATACTCATTCTGGTCACCATTCTCCGCAGATGGTCGGCTATGGCCCGTTCAACAGTGGGGGGACTCTGGCTGAACTTGATCATGTCTTCATCCAGCAGACACACAGTCTGGCAGCACCTGCTAGACAGCAATCAGGCACATTGACCTGTCTCCTTGTATCAATCATTTCCGAGCTGAGCTCTACCATCCCCCCCCTGCCACTTGGGACCGTTCTGCACAGCTTGGAAGCTGAGCCTGCTTGAACTCGCCTACCTTGACTTGCTGAACCTTGGTCAACTTTCAGGTGAATAAACTCAATCCCACATGGGACTGAAGCAAACATTTTCAACAGGGGTTGACGTCCAGCACTGCAGCTTCATTGATGCTAGGCAGAGTTCTTTATTTGCCTGGAAGCAGCGTTTGTTGGCATGGTGACAAAGTACTGAACCTGCCAACAGCTTGTTAGAAACAGTTTTCCTTGGTACACAGATAGGATTGCAGGACTGCTCCACATGCAATGCATCTTTCTGTTTTATCTATCCAGTTTTGCTTTGGTCCATTTCACTCAGTGTGACAACATTTGTGAAGTTGTCAGAATCAATTATTTTGATGCCCGAGCTGAATCTATTCAGTGGAGTTTTAATTTGTCTATTTCAGTTGATTACTTAAGTAATCAGAGGTGTGTTAGATTTCTTTGGGTAAAAATATGGCGTTAAATGGTTGCGTCTTGACAAAATTAGAGCAAGTGTTCGTATTTAAAGCTGATTGAAGACAAGAAAGATGGAGTCAATGAATGGTAGCAGTAGAAGAGGAGGCCATTTGGCCCTTCACATTGCAGCCAGCACCTTGCAGGAGCAACTTAGCCAGTCCCACTTCCTGTCGTTTCTCTGTGCACTTGGCAGTATTTCCCTTTGAACATCCACTCCATTCTCCTTAGAAAGCTGTCATTGAAACTCCCTCCACTACCCTGTCAGCTGATACATATAAAAGTCAGGAACGATGTATAACCTTGATTTACCAACCTTCTTCATTACAGACATTTAATTTTTTCTCGAGAACTTGTGCTACAATATGCTGAGAACCTATATTCTGTCCTCGGGTATTTTTCACTTTGCTCTACATGTTGTAATTTGGCTTGATTGCATTCATGAATAGCATAATCATCTAATTTGATATGATAGCTCGCAAACAAAACCTTTTCACTATATCTCAGCGGTGTCGGGGGTTATGGGGAGAAGGCAGGAGATTGGGGTTGAGAGGGAAAGATAGATCAGCTATGATTGAATGGCAGAGTAGACGATGGGCCTAATGGCCTAATTTGCTCCTATAACTTATGAATTATCCTGGTATACGTGACAATAATAAACCTAAACACTGCACCAAAACTGGCACGCCACAGCCATGCCTCCCAATTGTACCGTTGTAACATCAGCGTTTACCCCCATTAGATCCAAAACCTTCCGAGCTTTGTCTAGTTGTTTCTTAAATGTTGTGAGAGCATTTGGCTCAATTACCTCTTCAGGCAGCGTATTCCACATTCCAACCATCCTGAAAAATGTGTGAAACAAAATTCCCCCTTGATGATTTTGTCATATCTGTGCCATTTAATTTAATTTTCTTTACATAAATCAAAATTTTTTTACATCACTTACACATTAGGACTTTCTTTCACTCTCACTCTCATCAACTACATTTTTGACTTGGTTGCCTGGTGGAAGTAATAACTAACTTGTGCCGTAATAAAATTTAGATCACAGAAATGAAGACTTATTGGTTTCCGCTGCCTTCATGTAAATGGGATCTGGAGAAATTATTTAAATTGGGATTTAATGAGAGGTATCCTCTGGCCATTGGGATGACATTTTGAAAGATGGAGAAGAGATCAGTTGGCAATGCAGGCACCTGCAAAGGATTATGAATTGTCAGCTAGATTAGTTTCAGGTGGATGAACTACTATGTTCATGCTGCAGGAAAGCATGAGATGTCAGAAGCATAACACATCGGCAAGCGATTTTTCCAGGCCTTGCAGTCTCACAATGTTCCTCACGATCTCCTTGCATCAGTGCAATGCCGATAGAGAACAAGAGACAGAAAGCGATGCAGGAGGGGCAATGATAAGATATGGTTTCAATGAGGTACAAATGACGTAGATGAGAATTGAACAAGATAGCCGATGAAGTACCATGTGGAAAACCCACATAGTTATCCAATTCAATAGAAGAAACAAAAATGTTTAGTGTTTTTTAAATGATGAGAGATTTGGAAATATTGATGTTCAAACAACCAGGATGTGGTAAGTCACTGAAAGGTAAATTGCAGGCACAGTAGATTAAGGGTTACGATGACTTTGGTGACATAAGTAATGAAATGGAGGGGAAGAAAATTATGAAACATAGAAGAGTTACAGCATTGAAGGAGGTCATTTGACCCGTTACGCTGTGCTGGCTCTCTATCATTGCTGCTCACTAGTTCCACCATCTGCCCTTTCCCTGTAACCTTGCAAATGTTTCCTCACTATACGTTGTTCAAATTCCCTTATAACTACGACGGTAGAGCTGCCTCCACCTTATCTGCAGGCAGCACCTTCCAGATTCCAACAACGTGCTGCATTAAAAAAACCTTTTCCTTATTTTCACTATTAATTTTCTTGCTCTTTGTTTCACTGCTGTGCCTTCTAATTATTGACACCTCCAACAAAGGGAACAATCTCCGACTGTCCAGGCATTTCTCATTATTTTATAGACTTTGATCAAACCACCCTTTGTCCTTCATGCTGAAAATAGTCTCATCCTTTCGAAAGCAACAAACAATTTGCTGAAATAACTCAACAGATCGAGCTACGGGGGAAAGGAATCGTCAACATTTTGGATCAAAACCCTGCATCAGTCGATCTCTGCACATTCCTGCCTAATGCCTCTGAAAATGCCCTTGCCCCAATTTTGGCCAGAAACTTGTGGAACAGTCAAATCTTTCTCCATAACTATTTAAAAACTATTTGAATTGTGGTCCCTGGTAGCAAAGTGCTCCTCCACTTCTGTCACTGGCCCTGCCTCACTCCCTAAAGGTTCAGTGTTGCACCCTCTTTACTGAGCACCTTGAAAAACGAATTAAGGAAGCTTGATGGGCCGAATGGCCTAATTCTACTATCTCTTATGATCTTATGATCTTTCTTGGATGCATTTAATAAAGTACACACCCTGTTTAAGCCATTTGCACTATGGGTGACCATGTCAATATTAGGGATGTTAAAATCTCCCACTAATACTATTATTATTCTTACAGCCATCTCCCTGCACATCTGCACCTCTCATTTTCACTGACTATTGGGAGGCCTATAATATTATTCAAATCAAAATTATTATTCCACATAACCTCACTGTGATCCCTCCAAAATATCCAGGTCCAACTCCAACTCCAACACTTACCAAACCACAAAGTGCTGGTGAAAGTCAATAGGTCAGGCAACAACAAGGGAAATGGAGTCAGAAGAAGGGTCCTGACCCGTAACGTTGTCCATCCATGTCCTCTACAGATGTTGCCTGACCTGCTAAGTTACTTTTTGTTTTGCGCAACATTCCAGCATCTGCTGTTCCTTGTATTGCCAACTCTTAACAACTGACGGGATGCGGCAAAGGAAGGTGAAGTCTACGAGCCACTTGGCTCAATCCAAAATCTCTATGGATAGAGGCAAATGTAGTTGAGGTCAGCGGGAACCAAGTCAAGCTTATATCTTCTTACAATGAAGTGAAGGGAAATTTAGCTGACTGAATGGGATGATGTTAATACATTAATAACCATTGAGCTGGGACAAAGGGCATTTGAAAAGATGCAAAAGAAACTCTAGAAGGTACTGGGAGCTATAGAAGGGAATTGATAACAATGACTGAAATGGCTAATGGAGTCAGATATATGACAGAACTAGGGACAATGTATGAGGATTGTAGTTACATAGGATTTTGTGGGTGACTGCAACCAAAAAAGTCGGTTCTGCGTGAGTCCAATACTGGATTTAAGGATAAGTACAATGGATTATTAGAAAGATGGCAGGCATTTTGTAAAAGGACAGTGCAATCATTGACCATGAGAAGGAAGAGCTAAGTCAGAATTTCAATATAGCGAGATTGTAATATTCTGGGATCATTAACTATTCACCCAGAAGCAGCACAAAGTTAAAGGATTGTTTTCCGGTCATAGGAAATAGAAGTAAGTGATTTGACATTTGTCCATACTGGTTCCTAAAGGAACAATCCCAATAGTTCCATCTCCCCTCCCCCCTCTTAGTTCCCTGCACCCCTGCAACCTGTTCTCTCATTCATGCCCATCAACTCCCTCAGTCTACATTAAAGAATGACTCACAGTGGAACATGGACAGAAACCAAAGCACCTGGATGAAAATGACATGATCACAGACATCAATTCAAGTGGATGTGTGCTCAAACATTCATTCATTTGAGCACACAAAACACAACAGAATTCTTACAGCTGGCAGACCAAGGTGCACAATGACCAATTTGTTATAAAATTAATCAACAAGTGTGTAATATAAAATTTGTAAAAATAGATTAGGAAGAACCTGAACTCTCATAAATAAGCCTTTTAAAGTCTTATTTATTGAGACATGCTTTTGAAGAAATTACGATACGCAATCATAAAATGTTCAAGGTTTCAGAACTTTTGATTTGCTTACCATTAAAAACTCATTTGGACCTTGTGTAACATATCATAGTAACATAAGTAGCTTCAATTCAAATCAATCCAGGTAATATCTCTTGATTACACTGGAAAAGGCTACAAACTACCACCAGTGGAAGTGTACTCAATCACTGAAGGCAATGTCACGTCATTTCTAATCCTAAAGTTGCTGTGGGTTTCACAGAGTAATGAAGTTAAACGTAGTTAACTTTGTCATAGCTACTGCAGCCATTCTGCGACATGTATCATTCCATATTACATCCAGTTGAGGCAGGGATCTCTCTCTCCCTCTCCCTCTCCCTCTCCTTCTCTCTCTTTTCTAAAGGAGTTTCAGATTGTGATGTAGGCGTGAGTGGGTGGTATATTTAAAGGTCAGTGCCCTTTAAATCAGTAGATGCTGACTTGTGCGTCCACTGTGGTGCAAGGTTATATATTTTTGTGAATTTTGTCATAAGATTAATAGGGAACAGATGTTTTGCACTGTAAAACTTTAATAAGTTCACTGTAAGACTTTAATACTGCAACTTCATTCAGTTGGCCAAATGAAATATATATTTGGTTTTAATCTTGCTAGGAGAGGAATAATGTACGTGGCATAAGTGAGGCAACAGTTACCACAGAGAGAGAAACAATATTGCTGTGCTTTGAGATGCTTGTTAGGTTAATACATTTTGTACATCAAAGTTGTTCTGGAGAAAATGCATCTACCAGGATTGTTTACAGGAGAGTGTTGCAGAACTGTCTCAAACACATATTTGCAGGATGCGAGCATCACTGGCAATGTTATTTGGAGTATTGTATGCAGTTCCGCTCATTCCATTACAGGTAGGATGTTGAGAATTTGGGAAGTGTGCAGAGGAGATTTACCAGAATGATGCCTGGATTAAGTTATTTCCTCAGGAATGCCAGAGTACGCGGGGAGAACTCTTTTAGAAAGGAGATTGAGGAGGAACTTCTTTACACAGAGGGTAGTTAATCTGTGGAACTCATTGCCGCAGAGGGCTGTGGAGGCCAAGTCAGTGGATATTTTTAAGGCAGAGATAAACAGATTCTTGATTAGGACGGGTGTCAAGGGTTGTGGGGAGAAGTCATGAAAATGGGGATTAGGAGGCAGAGATCAGCCATGATTGAATGGTGGAGTAGACTCGATGGGCCGAATGGCCTAATTCTACTCCTATAGCTTGTGAGAACTGATAGAAGTTTATAAAATTATGAGAAGCATAAATAGGGTAGACAATCAGAACCTTTTCCCGGGATGGAAAAGTCAAATACTAGAGGGCTTAGCTTTATAGATGAGTGGGCAAAGTTTAAAGGAGATAGAGTCATAGAGTGATACAGGGTGAGACAGGCCCTTTGGCCCAACAGGCCTACACCGGCCAACATGTCCCAGCTACACCAGTTCCTTCTGCCTGCGTTTGGTCCATATCCCTCTAAACTTGTCCTATCCATGTACCTATCCAACTGTTTCTTAAACGTTGGGATAGTCCAGGCTTAAACGTTGGGATAGTCCAGGCATTTCTAATTATCCTTAGGAAAGTGGTGGCGAGTTCAATGGATCAATCAATGGTTCAGTGGTTCAGTGGTTCTCTATTGTCGCGTGTAAGGATATGGGAAGAAAGCAGGGACAGGGTACTGATTTTGGATGATCAGCCATGATCATATTGAATAATGGTGCTGACTCGTAGGGCAGAATGGCCTACTTCTGCACCTGTTTTCTGTGTTTCTATGTACCAAGGTACAGTGACTTAATTTTTGCATACAGTTCAGCAAAAGATTACTATACATAAGAACCAATCCTAGATTAAGTACTGAGGGTATAGAAATACTGATGTTGATTGTTCTTCAGAGATATTGTGGAGTTACGGGACTGGATCTAGTGAAGATGAACAAAGGCCATATATTTCCTTGCTACGATTGTATGCACCGCGGAGAGGACTCTGACGTCCCCTGTTTTAGGCGTTCTTGTCCTACTCAGTGATAGTCATTGGGTTGGGAAATGGTGTTAGATTAGCCAATTCATTGGCATCTTATCCACTACCTCAAATATCCCATTCTTCCAGCTACAATGCTCTGATGCTGTGGAATAAGGTCAACAAGATGAGCAACAGCGGGGTATCTTTCACAGAGCCTTCCAAGCCAGACTTCTATTCATACACTTTTAACACCATTATCCCATCCAAGCTCATCACCAAACTTATGGAATTTGGAATCAGCACTCATCTCTGCAACTGGGTCCTCAACCTCCCGATTAACAGACCCCAGACAGTGAGGAGAGGGGACAAATCATCCTCTCTGATAATTCTCAACATTGGTGCTCTGCAAGGATGCATTCTCAGCCCCCTTCTCTACTCCTTATACATCCTTGACTGTGCATCCAGAGACAAATCCAATTCAATCTACAAATTTGTGGGTGACACCATCATTGTGGACCAGTTATCAAATAATGGCAAGACAGAGTACGGGAAGGAGATTGATAACATTGTGCCCTGGTGTCATGACAGCAACATTTCTCTCAACGTCAGCAAGGCAACTGAGATAATAAAAGACTTCAGGAAGTGCAGCCGTTCACATACCCTAGTTTGCATTGATGGTGCCGAAGTAGAGGTGGTTGAAAGCTTTAAGTTCTGAGGAGTAAATATCACCAGCAACTTGTCCTGGACCAGCTGTATTGAAGCAATGGCCAAGAAAGCGCATCCAATGCCTCTACTTCCGTAGAAGACTTAGGAAGTTCGGCATGTCCCCAACAACTCTCACCAACCTCTGTAGAAGTGAATAGAAAGCTTCTTATCGGGATGCATCACTGCTTGGTTTGGGAGCAGCTCCATCCAAGTCCGCATGAAATTGCAGAGAATTGTAGATGCAGCCCAGACCATCACACAAACCAACCTCTCTTCCATTGACACCAATTACATTTCACACTGCCTCGGCAGGGCCACCAACATAATCAAATACGAGTCTCACTGTCACTTCAGAAATCTGAAAATGCACACCTCCAGATTCGGGGATAGTTTCTTGCCAGCTGTTATCAGGCAACCCTGGAATCATCCTATCAGCAACTACAGAGCGGTCCTGAGCGACCATCTACCTTGGACTATCTTTAATCGGACTTTACTGGACTTTATCTCACACTAAACATTACTCCCCTCATTATGTATCTGTATACTGGCTCAACTGTAATCACGTATAATCTTTCCGCTGACTGGTTAACAGGCAACAAAAGATTTTCATACCTCGATGCACGTGCCACTAAACTAAAATTAAAACTAAAACCTAAACTAAACTAAACTAAAATAAACTAAACTAAACACAACACAAACCATACCTCCCAGGAACAGCATCGTCAGCAATTCCACTCCAGGGGAAAAGCTATCATGAGTTTAAATACATGACCACTCCTTAATCATTGCCGAATCAAGATCCCGCAGTTCCATACTTGACAGCACACACACACACACACACACACACACACACACACACACACACACACACACACACACACACACACACACACACACACACACACACACACACACACACACACACACACACACACACACACACACACACACACACACACACACACACACACACACACACACACACACACGAAAGCGGGGGAGCGCTGTCTGAAATTTACACCCGCGATGAAGAGGAAGGTAAATGGCTGCCTTGACAGTTTACGGTGTCCTTTAGACAGTGTGGGGAGAGAGGGGGAGGGAATGAGAGAGAAGGGGGGGAGAAGGAGTGGAGACACTTTTAAGAAGTATAATAAAGTTTAGCGGGCATTTTACCTACCAGTCGGTTTTCCCTGGTCCTGAAAACACCAATGAGCCAATCAAAATGCCCGGTCAGCGAAGGAGATTGCCTATGGCTGCCCTCGACTGCTGTAACCCCACTCCACTGCACTATGAGTCAAATAGAACCATGCCCACCAAATTTTACTCGCGGAAAATCTTTCAACATGCTGATACATTTTCCGCGAGCTAGCTGAGGCCACGAACATTCGGGAACTTCCCTCGAGTATGAAGGAGAATTTCAGTGACCTCCTAGGACCTCGTGTCGACCATGCTACGAGTTTGAGTCGAAGGCAAACTCGTCTAAACTCGCAGATTGGATCGCCACAGTTGGACAGCCCCTTTACTTAATTTCAAGGTTATTGATGAAGCTGGAGGTAGCTGAACTGAGGAACGATCCCGGGAACAGCTCCAGTGATATTGAGAGCATGATGGTATGCCCAACGGTCTCTTGTGAGTGCGGATTGAATATTCATTGAGCAAAAGCATAGAAATAAAAGGGGGATTTTGAGGGGGGAAGGGGGAGGGGGTTAATGATCCATTGTTGCAGTCCTCTGCCTCCTTTGTCAAATCTTTGCACACAGAATATAACCATTCCCCAGATGTTAAGCACCACAAAATCAGATCCACTATGTACGGGACTCTCTTTCCTTCTTTATTTTGTGCACATGTGATTGTCTGTGAATTTATTAGCTTTTTCAATGTGACACTTTATTGTTTTTTTGTATATGTGATTTATAAGAAGGCTTGAAATTAACAAACTGCGCACTAAATGAAATGTTTTTCATTTTATGTCAGACAGTTTATTTGGCGATTGTGCTAATGTTTCCGCGATAGAGAAACCATGTCATTATTCAACAGAACTCATGGTTAATGGATTATAAATCACTTGCTCAAAGCAGCTTTCAGAAACGGAGCATGACAACAACAATAAATGGTAATTGCCATTTCAATGCACAGTGCCAAGTCTTAAGGCAGTGATTTTTAATGAGATGATTGTCGAGTTCCCAGGCCAGTTACAGGCCATCACCCCCCTGATGCTGATACTTGTAAATCTCTTCATAATTTTGAAAACTTCTACTTTAGTCACCTTGAAGTCCCCTCTTTCACAATTAGATTAAGCACATTTGCTCTCTCTTGAGAGACCAATAATATAATTTTAACAATGTTGTGATCAGAATTGCATACAGTAATCCACCTGGTATTTGATCAGCCCCTACCACAATAATAATGATAAATATTTTGATTTGTTTCTTTACACCACGATGAGACTGCCAGTATCTTAAATGCAACACATTTCCTGCTTTATGTTTGAAACCGCTTTCCTAATCAGCATACCGCATTGTAATTCTATTTATAACATTGCTACTTGCTTTTCAGCTCTCCCTTTTGCCTACTTATTTTGACATATTTCCACAGCAACCAGTTGTTCGTCCCTTCAAGCCTATCTCTTCATCCAACGAGATTATGGCTAATTTGTGATTTGACTTCAAGGTCCCACTTTTTCTCCTAATTTTTCCAGGGGAGGCCATTAATTGTATACTTTCCCCTTACATTCAACCTCCCAAGGAGCAACATCTCACGCTTGTTTGGATTAAACACCATCTGCCATTTCTCTGCCCATTTTGGTTGCTTATCTATATCCCATTGTATGCTTTGACAACCTTCCTTACAGTCTGCAACACCAGTATGAGTTTTGTAAGAAAAGTAGATTACACGGAGCCAGTATACAAGTACCGTCACGTGTCCGGTGCCAACTTTTACCCTTCAAGGACAAAGTTGTTAAAAATGTTAGTCTTAACTTGGCCTTAAAATCCTGTTGTCGTGGTGGCAACACTGAATTAGAATTGCAGGGGTCGGCCTGGCCTGGCGATATTGTTGATGTCCTCCACTGCTGCTCTGGGCTGCTGCAGGTGGCTGAAGGGCCTGATCCTGTGCTGTATTCTATGTTCTAAAAATGTCTGGAATATTCCAGAAAAGCTGTGTAGAAAAACTTGGGAACTATACACCAGTAAGCCTAACATCTGTGGTAGGTAAATGACTGGAAAGGAAGGGACATGCATTTCGAAAGACAAGACCTGATTAAGGATAACTGGTACAACTTTGTGCATGGGAGATTATGCCCCACTTTTTTGAACCAGTCAAGAAGATTGATGAAAGCATTATGGTATGAAACATAGAAACATAGAAAATAGGTGCAGGAGTAGGCCATTCGGCCCTTCGAGCCAGCACCGCCATTCAATATGATCATGGCTGATCATTCAACTCAGTATCCTGTACCTACTGAAACAGTGGGTAATGGAGAAAGGTTGCTTTGATTGGAGGCGTGTGTACTTAAGTAGTTGTTTTAGTGCCCTGAGGTGTACATCATGTACGTCAATGATTTGAATGAGATGTACAAGGCATGGTTATTAAGTTGCAGGCGACACTAAATAGTAAGATTAAATGAGAACTTACCAGTTTGAAGTTTGATCTTTATTTTATGAGGAGTTGCGATGAGGGATTTCGTGAAGACCCCGCCAGCACGCATGCGCGACATTCTTGAACGCAGCGGTGTGGAATCACAGATTGAATGACTAAATATAGTAAGATTGAAGAGACTCTATTTACCAGTTGACCTTATAGTAGAGGGTTGGGAGCGGAGGGCACGAAATCCCTCATCGCTGTTGGCCCATGCCCTATCATGCAAGGCTTTTCTTGACAAGCTTGGGGTAAATGTTTCTTGGCCGGCGTTGTAGGTCCGCTTTGCTTCAGTGGCCCAGCCAGCTGTTGCGAGGATATAGTCTATGGTTTTGTTTTCTCAGGTGCCAATACCCCTAGCTGTTGTATTTCTACGTATGGATTTTGTCTGCGAAGATGCCGGCATGCTGGAGGAAGGTGGTTTCATCAAACCGACTGCCTTCGCCTCCTCGTCCAGGTCCTTGACCTGTTTGGACAGGTCCTCACCGAACAGCTGTCTCGGTGGCGGCGTCGCAGATGCCTTGCACAACCCCGCAAACTTGGGGTTGAGAGTTGGTTTGATGGAGATTTCCCGGAAGGAGTTTATCTCGTACTGTGTGTTACACAGTAGCGCAAGAGCATCTTCCTGCTCCTCCGTCATCTCCGTGCCGTCAATTGACCTGGCAAAGGCAGTAATCCCCACGTCAACAGTTTCAGGATTTTTTGAAGTTTAAGCTCCTGAGCCCTAATCCCTGGACTGATGTTGCCCCAGATGGGCGTGTTGACTGCCGGTACGTTCAGCGAAACACAGTTGTTCGGGGCCTTGTATTTATTCATTGCCTCGGTCAATACCTAATCCTGCAGCTGGTGTGTGGTGAGGAAGTCAATGCTTGCCGCTAGTTTTGTCTTGTGTGCCTTGGCTGGGCAAATTTTGGAAACCACGTCGAGAAGTTCCTCTTGAGGTATTTCAGGTGCTGCAGGTTCCTGCAACAACCCCTCTTCAATGTCAGCCAGCTGCTGACTCCTGGCACTCCCCACCGATGAAGGGGATATGCTGGGTGGCCCAGATGCATGTCTCCTGGAACTTGAGGACATCCGATCCTGCTGCGGGAGATCTCGCTCAAGGAGTCGCTCCATCACGCGCTCCACGTGGGCCATGCGACCGCCGCCGCTATCTGCGGAGAGCAAGTCAACTTCCTCAGGTTCCCCTGAACGACTGAGGCTTCTGCCATCGGCCCGCACCTCATCGAGGTGATGACTAGGGTCCCTAGGCAGGATATCGCTGCCTGCCGCTCCTGCGGGGCTCTGCGACTCCCGCGCGGACATGCCACTAGTCCGCGGTCTACCGGACTGAAGCGGCCCGCCTGTCTCGAAAGACATAAGCGGTGAGGAGTCGGTTCCAGCTGCGAAGCGGGGTTCACCGATATCCGCGCGGGCTTGCCGCCTGTCTTCCCCCGGGACAAAGGCGACGCATGGTCACGTCCAGCCGCTAACGCGGGGTGCGGTGACCGAGATGTGTTGCCACCGGCCCGTGATCTGGCAGGCTCCGCCGGTGGTGAGTCTGCTCCAGCCGCACCTGCGGGGCTCCCGGACTCAGATCTCGATCCCTCACCGGTCCGCGATCTGGCGGACTGATCCGGTGGCAAGTCAACGCCGGCCGCTGCAGCGGGGCTCCTCGACCTCAGTGCGGTTCTTCCCCTGGTCCGCCCTCTGGTGACCTGCGATGGAGGGGAGACAGAACGTGCCGCAGAGCGGGGAACACGTTTACGCACCTTCATGCCACTGTCCCTATGTTTAGGTGACAGTGGTAGGGAGTCAGGGTCTTGCCTGCTCCCGCGCGGTGCTCTTACCACTATGTGGCTCCATAGACAGCCGTGGTGGAGAGTCGGGTCCTGGTTGCGTAGGGCTCCCCGACTTCCGCGTTCTTTTCCAGGCCCGACGAGCGGGTGCTGCCGGTGTTGCGGGCAGCTCCGGGGAATGCAGCCGCTGACACCTGTCGGAAGTCCCGCGGCTGGAGGCATGTTTCGCCTGACTCCTTTTTTCCATCGTCCCTGTGAACACAAAAACTATCCACAGGAACTAACCAACTGAAGGTTAGTTTCACTTACCTGAGCGGTCCTTTTTGAAGGGCTGGTGGAGGAGCGCACTCCCCACCACACAGCCGTCGACTGCAACTGCAAGCGACAATATGGCGCGTATGCGTGCTGGCGGGGTCTTCACAAAGTCACTCACGTGGCTCTGAAATGAAATAGATAGTATTCTTAACAAGTGAAATTGGTCATTAAGTATTACAGCTGCATCTTGATCAGGTGGGCCAAGGAATGGTAAATGGAGTTTAATTCAGATAAGTGCAAGGTATTGCATTTTTGGAAGTCAAACCAGGATAGGGCTTTCAAAGTGAACGCTAGGGCCCAGGGGAATGTTGTAGAACAGAGTGACCTAACATATAATTCCCTGAAAATGGCATCAGAGGCTGACAGGGTGATGAAGAAGGACCCTGAGAGGCCTACTTCACTCAAGGCATTGAATATAGAAGTTAGGATGTTATGTTGCAGTTCTATAAGATGTGGGTGAGGCAGCAGTTTGATCAATGTGTGCAGATTTGGTCACCCAGCTATAGGAAAGATGCTATTAAGCTGGAAAGTTGCAGAAAAGATTTCCGAGAATGTTACCAAGTCTGAGGCCTGAGCTTTAGGGAGAGGTTGGGTAGCTAATACTTTATTGCTTGGAGCACAGGAGGCTGAGGGGTAATCTTATAGAGGTCACCAGGGGTGTTGATAGGGTGAATGCACAGAGTCTTTGGTCCTGGGTAGGGGAATCAAAAACTAGAAGACATAGGTTTAAGATGAGAG
Organism: Okamejei kenojei; assembly: GCA_035221665.1. Classification (NCBI taxonomy): domain Eukaryota; kingdom Metazoa; phylum Chordata; class Chondrichthyes; order Rajiformes; family Rajidae; genus Okamejei; species Okamejei kenojei. The sequence goes on from CM069131.1 coordinate 149,218,879, forward strand.
CAAAGATTTAAAAAGGACCTTCACACAGAGAGGTGTGCATATATGGAATAAGCTGCCAGAAAGTCATTGAGGCAGGTTCAATCTCAACATTTAAAAGATATTTAATCTTAGACAGCATCCACTGCTATTGTAGATAGTGAAGATGGTTATCAAAGGTTACAATAAGACCTTGATCAGCAGGGCAAGTGGGCTGAAGATGGCTAAATAGATTTGAGTGCAGATAAGTGTGAGGTGTTGCATTTTGGAAGTCAGGACCTTCACAGTGAATGGAAGTGTTGCAGAGCACAGGTCTCTGAAAGTGATTCATCATGCCATACACTGATTCAATTTCTTAGCCTGATCAACAAATTGCCTTCAATTCTATCAGCTTCAGCTATAGCTCACCTCTTTAGATAACTACTTTATCAAATGAATTCTAGACGTCCATATAAATAACATCAATATTTATTCCTTTATCCACTAGTTTAATCACCTCTTTAAACATTTTAATCAAAAATTCTCCATGTTTGGAGATTTTGAATTAAAAAAATGTTGCAATTATATTTTTGGTAATTCCAATGTTGTCCATTGGAATTGGAACATATATTAACCATATAACCATATAACCATATAACAATTACAGCACGGAAACAGGCCCTCTCGGCCCTTCCGGTCCGTGCCAACCATTTGTTTTCCCCTAGTCCCATCTACCTGCACTCAGACCATACCCCTCCATTCCCTTCACGTCCATATACCTATCCACTTTACTCTTAAATGTTAAAATCGATCCTGCCTCCACCACTTCTGCTGGAAGCTCATTCCACACAGCCACCACCCTCTGAGTAAAGAAGTTCCCCCTCACGTTACCCCGAAACTTCTGTCCCTTAATTCTCATGTCATGCCCTCTTGTTTGAATCTTCCCTACCCTCAATGGGAAATACGTATCCACGTTAACTCTGTCTATCATTTTAAAGACCTCAATCAAGTCACCCCTTAACCTTCTGCGCTCCAAAGAATAAAGACCTAACTTGTTCAACCTTTCTCTGTAACATAGTTGCTGGAACCCTGGCAACATTCTAGTAAATCTCCTCTGTACTCTCTCTATTTTGTTGACATTAAATATTAGAGGCATGGTCCTCAAAATAATCAGTATATCTAAATCCCACGAGAATGAGGATCAGAGCTGCTGTGTCGGAAATTAATTTCCACTATTTACAATGCAAGTGGTGCAGTTGGTAGAGCTGCTGCCTCATAGTGCCAGAGATCCGGGTTCAATCCTGACCTCGGGTGCTGTCTGTGCAGAGTTTGCATGCTCTCCTTGTGACCATGCGGGTTTCCTCAGAGTGCATTGGATTTCTCCCATATCCCAATTTGTAGGTTAATTGGCGTCTGTATAATGTACCAAGTAGACAAGAAAGTGGCATGAAGTGGAACTAGTTTTAACGGGTGATCGTTGGTCTGTATGGACTATGACATTTAGGAGTCGTCATTTAATACAGGAGAGGTGTCGGAAGACTGGAGGATGGCAAATGTTGTGCCTCTATTCAAGAAGAGCTGCAGGGAAAATGCTGGGAACTATAGGCCAGTGATCGTAACATCTGTATTTGGAAAGTTACTAGAGAGTATTCTGAGGGATAGGATCTATATACATTTAGATGGACGAGGTCTGATTAGGGATAGGCAGCATGGTTTTGTACATGAGAGGTTGTGTCTTACAAATCTGAGTTTTTTTTAAGATATGGGCCCGATCTACCCGCCAAACATCCACGCCGCTGACCAGAATGTGCCCCGGTGGGCCTGACTCGCCCCTCAGGTGAACCAGGGGGCTGAGCTGAAGCTGGGCAGCGACCCGGCCTGGGGGCACCGCCATGAGGGACGGTGGGAGAACAGAGGGGGACCCGGTGTGGGGGAGGGGTTGGGGGGGACTCTAGTTCAGAATCCTCTGCCCAGGGGATAAGTCTGTGTTTGTTTGTTGTCCGTTTGTTCATTTCGGTGAAGGCTCTGTGCACACGGCAGCCAGACAACAGTCGCTTGTCTTTTTCTTTTTCTTTTTGTCTTTTTCTTTTTGTTTTCACTTTTAATTTCAAGTTTTTATGTACCTTGTGTGTATATTGGCATACCTATTTCCCTCCGAGGATGAATAAAGTTTTATTGTATTGTGTCGTATGGTATATATGGACTTCAGCAAAGCATTTGATAAGGTTCCATATCGTAGGCTCCTCTTGAAGGTCAGATCGCATGGAATCCAAGGTGAGATAGTAGAATGGATAGAAAATTTGCTTCATGGAAGGGAGCAGAGTCATAGAGTCATAGTGATACAGTTTGGAAACAGGCTCTTCAGTCCAACCTGCCCACACCGGCCAACATGTCCCAGCTACACTAGTCCCACCTGCCTGCGCTTGGTCCATATCCCTCCAAACCTGTCCTATCCATGTACCTGTCCGACTGAGTCTTAAACGTCGGGATAGTCCCAGCCTCAACTATCTCCTCTGGCAGCTTGTTCCATACACCCACCAACCTTTGAGTGAAAATGTTACCCCTCAGATTCCGATTAAATCTTTTCCCCATCACCCTGAACCTATGTCGTCTGGTCCTCATTTCCCCCACTCTGAGCAAGAGACTCTGTGCATCTACCCGGTCTATTCCTCTTGTGATTTTGTATACCTCTAAAAGATCACCCCTCATCTTCCTGCGCTCTAAAGAGTAGAGTCCCAGCCTACTCAACCTCTCCCTGTAGCTCACACCCTCTAGTCCTGGCAACATCCATGTAAATCTTTTCTGAATCCTTTCAAGCGTGATAATATATTTCCTATAACATGTGTCCAGAACTGAACACAATATTCTAAATGCGGTCTCACCAACGCCTTATACAACTGCAACATGACCTGCCAACTTATATAGTCAATACTCTTACTGATGAAGGCCAAAGTGCCAAAAGCCTTTTTGACCACCTTATCTACCTGCGACTTGACCTTCAAGGAACCATGCACCTGCACTCCTAGATCCCTCTGCTCTACAACACTCTCCAGAGGCCTACCATTTACTGTGTAGGTCTTGCTTGCCGATTTGTGTCCTTATAACAGTAGCCTTACACCATGATAAGGATTCAAAGACTTTATTAACTACATGGCAAGCACAACTTCTCTCTTGTGCGTTCCACTTATATTAGAGGAATGCAGCAATTCATGTTAACTGAAAAGCTAGTGGGCGTAACTACAAAAGCATGACTCATAACATGAGTCACTAATCTACATCCCCCCTCTTAAAGATTCAAGAACAATACAGACCCATAAACTAAGCAAAGCAAGTATCACAATCGATGACAGACTGGAGGAAAGTCAAACATAGTCCGAATATATCACAACCGGCCTGCAAACACGACCAGCACGTGTACGATAGAGACCATCTCTGTTCTTTTTCCCCGGGGAAAGAGTAGGCAATTTCACCGCCGTAGGGGAGTGGAACCAACGTCCCTGGAGATGAAGCAGGAGACTGTGGCGCAGGCAAAGACGGAACAGACAGAGGAACTGTCGCAGGCATGGATTGTTGTGCTGGCAAGAGCATGCGAGGGTCACTAGATGCAGATTGAAATTAACTTGTACAACCTGGATAGTACGGAGGAGGAACTGGCTCGTTCACAGGTTAAATATGTTGCCTGTTACGTCTGTAGGAGCCGTCATCAGCACTAACGATGTATGATCGTGGCTCCGAAGCAAGTCCAGAAATTACTCCAATACGGTCGTGGCCTTTGTCAGTCTGTAAGCGGACCACGTGCCCTTTGGTCAGCGGTGGCAGTGGCCTACTCGTCTTGTCAAACCATTGTTTCTGAATGTCACGCTTCTGTTGCAACCTGGATTGAACCTCCTCAGGTGGTAAACACTTGTGGGATCAATGCCTGCTCTGCAACAGGCACTGTGGCACGGGCTTGCCTTGACAATAAACGTTGAGCGGGTGAACCCAAGATGGGGTCACGGGAGATGTTGCGTAAGTTGAGTAGATCCAGGAATATGTCAGGTTTAGCTCTGTAAGAACGTTCCATGAGCTGTTTAGCACTTTTGACAGCCCTTTCAGCCAACCTATTAGACTGTGGATATTCAGGGCTGCTGGTGATGTGGAGGAGGTTCCAACGTCTAGCGAACTCCCTGAATTGTTGGTCTCCAATTGGAGGCATGGGTTCGTATCCCACTTCTGACACCATGTCGACTGATGTCCTTGTAATAACAGTAGCCTTACACCATGATAAGGATTCAAAGACTTTACTAACTACATAGCAAGCACAACTTCTCTCTTGTGCATTCCACTTATACTACAGGAATGCAGCAATTCGTGATAACTGAAAAGCTAGTGGGCGTAACTACAAATGCATGACTCATAACATGCCACTAATCTACATTGCCCTAGTTAGACGTCCCAAAATGCAACACCTCACACTTCCCTGTATTAAATTCCATCAACAAACTTGTATCATCAGCAAACTTGCTAATCTTGCCCGGTATGTTCTCATCCAAATCATTAATGTAGATGACAAACAGTAACGGGCCCAGCACCGAACCCTGAGGGACACCACTCGTCACAGGCCTCCAGTCTGAGAAGCAACCTTCCACCATCACCCTCTGCTTCCTTCCATGGAGCCAATTTGCTATCCATTCAGCTATCTCTCCTCCCAGAGCAGCCTACCATACGGAACCTTTTCGAATGCTTTACTGAAATCCATGTACACAACATCTACAGTTCTGCCCTCATTGACCTTTTTGGTCACGTCTTCAAAAAAATCAATCAGATTTGTGAGACACGACCTCCCACGTACAAAACCATGCTGATTGTCCCTAATCAGGCCTTGCCTATTCAAATGCCTGTATAACCTATCCCTCTTGTTCTTGCGTATGGCATGCACAGCCTAAAGTTGTCATCATCATCGGGTGGTGCTGCGTGCAGCAGCCTCGCCAGCAGCTGTCTGCCTTTTCATCCTTTTCTTATTTTTAGTCTGTCTGTTTCTGGAGGTCTTTTAGTCTTTTTTATGTGTGGGGGGGGGGAAGGGTCAAACCATTTTCTCAGTCACTACCTGGTCGAGGATGCGTTTATTCTCCGAGCCGCATCTTCCCCCCCCCCTCGTGGCCTACCATCTGGATTGGCGCAGCCTTTCCTGCCGGAGGCCGGCCAGAGCTTCAGCAGCGGCACAGCACTGAATTCCATCGTGGAGCGGTCAGATGCCTTACCGGGAATCGATGAGTGGAGCTCCGGAGTGTTGGGCCAGCTGATTACGTCGTGGAGCTGTGGTTTGTGGAGCTTCCAGCTGCAGGCGGCCCTGACTTTAACATTGCGGAACCTGGGATCTTTGTCGAAGATCGCCAGCATTGGAGCTTCGTCCATCTTGGCCTGTGGACTTCAGAAGCCGCGGTCTCCGATAGGAAGTGGCCGATTCGGAAACTCCAGGCCGCTGAGAGTGTTCTCCATTCCGATGCCAGAACTCCGATCATCCCTGCGAGAGGGCCTGAGATATCGGGCCACCGTAGCGGCAAATGCGGAGGGTTCAAGGCCCCGACCACGGGTGAACAAAGAGGAAGATGACTGAACTTTATTGCCTTCCCTCACAGTGGGAAACGTTGATTCCGCTGTGTGGGGATGTTCATGTTAAATTCTATTGTGTATCATGTTTTTTTTATTCGTATGGCTGTATGGTAATTCAAATCTCACTGTACCAATTGGTGCATGTGCCAATAAATGTCTCGAACCCTTGAACTCTTAAGACAACTTATTCTCTTTGATCTTCTGTTTGTGCACACCAGATTGATTGCATTCGTCAAAACAGGGTGGACCATGTGAAGGTTGCAATATCCCTCCCCACCTATCCCTCTGAATACTCTCTAGTACCTTTACAACTACAGATGTTAAGCTTATCAGCTTATAGTTCCCAGCATTTTAGCTGCTGCCATTCTTGTAAAGAGGCACAACATTTGTCACCCTCCAGTCTTCCAGCACCTCCTGTATTTAACGATGACTCGCAAATTTCAACTAGGGTCCCTGCATTTTCCTCTCTAGTTTCCCACAATGTCCTCTGATATATCTGGCCCTGGAGATTTGCCTACATACATGATAGTACCTTCAGACCTTCATCGATGGTAACACTGACTGCTCTCAAGACACTTCCAGTGACTTTTCCATGTTCCTCCGTCCTACAGTCTTTCTCCTCAGTAAATACAGAGGAGATATACTCATTGAGGACCTTGCCCATCACCTGTGGCTCCACACAGAGGTGACCACTTTGATTCCTGAGAGGTCCCACTCTCTCTCCATTCCCCTTTTCCCCCTTATGTATTTATAAAATCTTTTGGGATTGTCCTTAATGCTACCCGCCAGAACTATCTCCTGGCCCCTTTTTGCCCTTCTGATTTCCTTTTTCAGTTTACTCCTTAGTTCCCAAAATTCCTCCAGGGATGCACGGTGCCAGCTGCCTGTACCTGTCCCATGCATCCTTCTTCTTTTTTGACCAATGCCTCAATTTCCATTGTAAGCCAAGCTTCCTATCGTTTGCCTGCTTTGCCCTTCACTCTAATGAGGACGTACATATCCTGAGCTTTACTCAGCACACTTATAAAAACATTCCACTTGTCCGATGTTCCTTTCGCCTCAAATAACCTGCTCCAGTCGACATGAGCGAGACCTTCTCTCATACCCTCAAATTTTGCCTTACCCCAGTTGAGTATTTTAGCATGTGGACCCTCACTGTCCCTATCCATAACTATTAACCTGCAGCTTTCTGCAATCTCATGGCATATTTGTTCTTCTAATTCCTGTTGACTATTTGGGGTCTGTAATATTCCCCCAACAAGGTGATCATCCCTTTCTTGTTCCCCAGCTCCACCCATATAGCCTCACTAGACGAACCGTCCATAATGTCACCTCTGAACACAGCCGTGACATCCCCCTTAACCAACAATGCAACCCCCCCTCCTCTTTTTCCCTCACCCCTGTCTCTCCTGAAGCTCCTGTACATTGAGCTGCCAGTCCTGCCCCTCCTTTAACCAGGTTTCAGCCATGGCTACAACGTCCCAGTCGCTCATACCTATCCATGCCTAAAATCATCTACCTTACCCGTTCAGGCCCCTTGCATTCAAATGTGTGCACTTTAAACCATCCCTCTGTCCCCGCTCTCCGCCTTTCACCTGCCTATTCTGACCACTAACCTTTCCCACACCACCCTCCATACCAACCTCTCGCCTCTCCTTTGCCTCTGTCCTGTTCGAGATCCCACCCCACCCTGCCAATCCGGTTTAAACCTTCCCTCATAGCATTACCAAACCTTCCCGCCAGGATGTTAGTACCCGTCCAGTTAAAGTGCAACCCGTCCCTTTTGTACAGGTCACCCCTGCCGCAGAAGAGATCCCAATGATCTAGAAATCTAAATCACTGTCCCCTGCACCAACTCCTCAGCCACACATTCATTTACCCCATCTTCCTGTTCTTACCTTCACTAGCACAAGGTACTGGAAGCAATCCTGTGATCACTACCCTGGAGGTCCTGCTTTTTAGTTTTTTACCCAATTCCATAACTCTTGTTGCAGAACCTCCTTCTTCCTACCTATATCATTTGGCCAACATGCCAACCTCCTTCTTCCTACCAACAAAATAGAGAGAGTTGTCAACAAAATAGAGAGAGTACAGAGGAGATTTACTAGAATGTTGCCAGGGTTCCAGCAACTATGTTACAGAGAAAGGTTGAACAAGTTAGGTCTTTATTCTTTGGAGCGCAGAAGGTTAAGGGGGGACTTGATTGAGGTCCAGAGTTGACGTGGATAAGCTTTCACAAACAAGAGGGCCATGACATGAAATTAAGGGACAGAAGTTTAGGGTAACCGTCTTTACTCAGAGGGTGGTGGCTGTTGGAATCAGCTTCCAGCAGAAGTGGTGGAGGAGGATCGGTAAAGTGGATAGGTATATGGACGTGAAAGGAATGGAGGGGTATGGTCTGAGTGCAGGTAGATGGGACTAGGGGAAAACAAATGGTCGGCACGGACTGGAAGGGCCGAGAGGGCCTGTTTCCGTGCTGTAATTGTCTCATCCGGCTACTCCCCTTCACACTTGAGGATGCCGTGCAGCCGCTCCGAGACATCCTGAACTCTGGCACGAGAGATGCAACACACCATCCTGGGGTCTCGCCGGCTGCTGTGGAATCTCCTGTCCGCACCTCTGACTACAAGTCCCCCACCGCTATAGCTCTGCCTGACGTCACTCTTCCCCGTTGAGCCTCAGCACCAGGATTGGAGTCACAGCCCTGGCTGCCACTCAGTCTTGTCGTGTCGTGCACTCCGACAGCTCCCAAGAGGGTGTACCTGTTTTCAATAGGTACAGCCACCGGGGGCTCCCGCACTCCATGTTTACTTCACTTTCTTGTTGTCACCCACCTTCTCTCTTGCTGAATCCTCAGTGTGACAACCTCACTATTGGTCTTGTCCAGGAAACTTTCATTTACCCAAATAGTCCTGAGGTCATGCAGCTGCTGCTCCCGTTCCCTAACACATTCATTCAGGAGCTGCACCTGGACACAATTTCTGCAGGTGTAGTTGTCAGAGACACTAGCAGTGTCCCTGACTTCCCACATCCTGCAAGAGAGACACTGCAACAACTTCCCTGCCATTACTTCAGTGGACAAATCACAAGTAGACACACTCACAGAGCTGAGTGAAACCTATTCCCTTCTCTGCTGCTGATGGCCTCCTTCAATAAGCCACTGGAATAAGTCACAAGTTTAAATATCGGAACAGAGGGTGATGGTGGAAGGTTGCTTCTCGATCTGGACTAATGATGTCCCTCAGGATTTGGTGCTGAGGGACATCAGATGATACAAAAGTGGGTGGTATTGCAGATAGTGAAGACGGTTGTGAAAAATTGCATCAGGATCTTGATCGGTTGGCCAGGTGGGCTGAGGAATGGTTGATGGAATTTAATACAGAGAAATGTGTGGGGTTACATTTTGGGGTCTAATATGGGCAGGACCTACACAGTGAATGGTAGGGCTCCAGAGAGTGTTGAAGAGCAGAGGGATCTAGGAGTGCAGGTGCATGGTTCCTTGAAGGCGGAGTTGCAGTTAGATAAGGTGGTCAAAAAGGCGTTTGCCACATTGACCTTCATTAATCAGAGTATTGAGAATAGAAGTTGGGAGGTCATGTTGCAGTTGCATAAGACATTGGTGAGGCTGCATTTAGGGTATTGTGTTCAGTTCTGAACACCATGTTGTAGGAAAGAAGTTGTCAAGCTAAAAATAGTACAGAGAAGATTCATGAGGATATTGCCAGGACTAGATGGTCTGAGCTATAGGGAAAGGTTGAGTAGGCTGGAACGCTATTCCTTGGAGCGCAGGAGGATGAAGGATGATCTTTTAGAGGTGTACAAAATCATGAGAGGAATAGATTGGGTAAACACACAAAGTCTCTTGCCCAGAGTAGGTGAATCGAGGACCAGAGGTCTTAGGTTTAAGGTGAAGGGGAAAAGACTTAATAGGAATCTGAGGGGTAACTTTTCACACAAAGCGTGGTGGGTGTATGGAACGAGCTGCTAGAGGAGGTATTTGATGCAGGGACTATCCCAACGTTTAAGAAATGGTTAGACAGATACATGGATAGGACAGGTTTGGATGGATATAGGCGAAGCGCAGGCAGGTGGAACAAGTGTAGCTGGGACATGTTGGCTGCTGAGGGCAATTTGGGCCAAAGGGCCAGTTTCCACACTGTATGACTCTATGCATCTAAGTCTACTATGCCATTCAATCATGGCTTATCTACTTTTCTCAAAAATCAGGTGAGTCTGAATCTAGAGGCCACACGTTTGAGGCGAGAGGAGAGAAATCTGAAAGAGATCTGTGGTGTAAGTGTAAGGGGGGATGGTGGAAAGAGTAATGGTACAGGTAAATACAATAACAACATTGGAAAGGCATTTAGATAGGAATGTTGTACAGGGATATGGGCCGAGTGCAGATAAATGGGATTAGCATATTTAAACAACAAGGACAAGGTGTGACAAGAGGTGCGTTACTGTGGTATACAATTTGATAAGTCTATGATTCTATCTCCTCCAATCATTAGAAATTATCTCTACTCTGCGTGATAAGCTTTTCCTCTTATCCCTCTGTCTTCGCCTGTCTTTATAAGGCTTTAGGAGGCACTGATCAGACTGCATTTGGAGTATTGTGAGCAGTTTTGGGTCCCATATCTGACGAGTGATGTGCTGGCTTTGTAGAGGTTCCAGAGCCTCCTCAGCCACCTGTGTTCCAGTGAGAGTAAACCCTGCATATCTGGATGGGTATGTGAATAGGAAATGTTTGGAGAGATATGGGCCGAATGCAGGCAGATGGGACTAGTGTGGATGCGGCATCTTGGTCAGCATGGGCAGGTTGGGCCAAAGGACCTGTTCCCATGCTGCATGACTCCATGGCTCTGTATCTAATCTCTCTTTATAACCACAACCCTCCATTCCAAGCAACATTCTGGTGTTTAGCTTCTACACTTTCTCTATTGCCACCATATCCTTCTATGGTGTGGCGACCAGAACTGTACGCAATATTCCAAGTGCTGTCTAACCAATGCAACTGTAACAAGAGGGCTGGAGTGATTAGGTAATTGCAGGTATTTAACGAGGAAGCAGCTAACCTTTTGTAAGATCAGGGAATAGATGGCTATAGGGAACTGGCACAGAGGAGATGAGGCCTAGGGCAGATTAGCCGTGATAATATTGGATGGTGGGCCAGACTTGTGGGGCCAGGTCACCTACTCCTGCTCCCATTATGTCCTTCCGCTAGCCATTATTAGTGCAGGGGTCATCAGGGAAATCTTTCAACAGCATTAAACAGCTTGTGCCGTCTCTAAAGAGAGAACTATCTTCTGGACCCTTTGGCAGTTTTAAATTACCAAAGCTGTATGTGAGAAATTGCTTACAGCTACATGGGCTGAATGTGCTGTCAGCGCTGGTGCAAACAGACCCAAAAGAGACCAAGATACTTTTTCTTAAACTGTGCTTTATTTAGGGCTAAGCTGAAAAGCGTCATTCAGTACTTACATGAAGATTACAATTGTTTCTAGGTAACTGAGGGTGAAGAGAGCAGTCTTATTATAACTGTATGCCACGTTAGATTAGGTATACAGTACTTGTTTTGTATAGAAAAAAATAATAAGCTAAAATTATAGAAAAAGCAGATGAATGGAAATTGGAAAAGTTATCAAAATGTGTTAAAAAAAAATAATTCTACAAGCAATAAATAAAAATGATCATAATAAAACAATGCAGTTGCCAACCATGATTCTGGCACTTGTAAATTAATTTAAAATGTAGCATCTTCCTAAATTAATAATAAATATCAGAATAAATTATTCATAAATAAATTGTCACCAGATTTTACAGCAATCAACACAGTGCTTTTTTTCAACTGCTCCATTACGTCAGTTACCAAAGATAAATACCGTGCTTTCATTAAATAGTTTCCTTTTTTCTCAATCAGTACAGTAAAAGTCCTACAAAATATGCAAATTTATTTACATAAAACAGAGCCAGAACCCTTTAAACATTCTCTGTTTTTTTTTTTTTACCTCCTGTAAACAGCAGAGATTCTCTCTTTTTTTGTTTGTTACAGATTCAGTGTTAGATTGTTGGGAGTCAGGACTTTGCACTGGGCCCTGAAGTTTCCTTACTTAGTTTTTGAATGTGAGAGAGTACTATCGTTATGAATGGAGGTTGGTAGGAGTTTTGCTTAGAGCAGGTCTTGGTGATTTTCAAGCAGGTTTTCCAGACGAATGGGAGTCTACTCCGGGTCTTCGCTAACACTTGGTGGATATTCAAATCCATGGTTTGCTGCAATGTTTACAATAGTTTCAGTTTTTGTGTCTTTTTTTTTTAATATATTTTTACTTTTATAATTGTAGCTGGAATGATTGCAGTCAACGAGCTGCCAGTGTGGCTTATCTTCTGTCAGCATTTAACAGCATCAGACAGCTATTGGCAGTATATGAACATATGCTCATCTAAATTCTACAAAATTACAATTCTACAGGATTTCTTTTCTTAGCAGTAATGCTAACCTCTATTTTTTTGCATTTTTATGTCTAATTTTTTTATATTTTTATATTGGTAATTTAAAAGTTGTATTACTCTGTACACCTATTGAGTTTCTTTTTTTAAGGGAAGGTAAGAACACAATGAACCATTTTCAAGCAATAATTCTATTTCCAAAATAATCCTCACTCAGTAAGTTTTTTTTTTGCTTCTCACCGGTCACAGTTAAGCCAATCTCAAATGTTCAGTCCTCACGAAAGTTACAGAAAACCATATGAAAACTACTTACTTGAATTAATGATACCAAAGTGCTTCCCAAAGTATCAAAGAACTACAATCTTGCTTCTTTTAAAGCAGTTATGTATGTATTATTATCGTTATTATTAGTTTACTTTTTTACAATTCTTGGTAAACTCTTCAGACCGTTTTAGGAACAGTGAGAGAAGGAAAGAAATCCATAATTTACATACGACTACAAGTCTGCAATAAAAAGTTTGGTCCTTTGGTCCCTAAAATACCTAAGGAATGACAGATACTTATAGTGACTGTTGCCATGTATGACCATGACAACTGTATCCATGATGACAACAGGCACTCCTTATCAACGTGTTGCTCTAAAAGCTCCTAGTATCTTTTTTTTAAATATATTTTCTCCTTTCAGGCGTTCAAAACTCATCCTTCAGCAGAAGTGATACATTTTGAAGAGACTTAACAGTCTAAACAATCAGAGCAGTCAAAGATAAAAGTCTGAAGAAGTCTTCAGCTTGATTGGTGTATGCTGATATGTCCAAAGGTTTATTTAACAGTACTTTTATTATTTTTTTGTACATGCGGTCCTCTCCAGTTTCCGCCCTAAAAGATGAAAACAAGATACAACAGATTAGAGGTGGAGTATGAATGTGGTAATTTACACCAATAACACTTTAATGTAAATATAATGTAAAGAAACAGCATCCTGCCTTTGCTGCCTTCAATCTTAAATCTGGGGATGACATCTGCTAAACATTCTCTTTTGTGACTCTTCAGCCTTTTCAAAATATTAAATGATTTAAGTATTCACCTGTGTGTTTGTGCGATAAGTATATGGCTTGAATGGGGGAAAAAAGCCCTAGATTTTGCATAGAATGGTCATGTTGTGGTGGTAATTGCTGACTCCCCCGGAAACAAGTGAATGCTACTTTTGGGTGTCCGTGTTATTGTGGAATGCTTAAGTTGCAGTCAGATGTTTATGGTTGTTTCCCAAATGTGATCCAAAATAAGACTACTCGTTGTGTACTGCAATTCCTACCACGCACAGCAGGAACCCAAATGTATACTCCGATGCCAAGTGCAGATAGCTCTTCCCCATTGATGTAATGGAGACCATGCCTGTGACAGACTTGGGTAAGCATTAGTTTAGTTTGGACTTTGTTTGTTTGAATATATTTAAATATTCTTAATTTATTTTTTATTTTTTATTTTTTAAATGTTGAATAGACTTTGAAAGTTTCTGATTCATTTTGAATGCCAGAAACATTTATGGTTTTGATAGTTTTGAAAGTCAGCTAAACTATGTTCATTGATGATCATCTCTTTAAATAGGCTGGGGCTTGTTCTAGTGAACACATTGCATTGAGGACGGCCTATCAATGAGTAGTGTTTTGCTGCCAGAGATCACAGCAGCTCAAGACCGTAGTTTGTGGGGAGTTGTGCAAGGCAAGCCCAAATTGTGCTCCAAGGTCAGGTGGAAGTGGAGGCACACTCCTCCCCTGAGGTTGCACATCTAGTGACATTATTTGTTTGCAGAGCAAAGTAAGTATTCAAATAATTGGAGCATCACTAATGGGCTACAAATGTGTAATTATTACTAATACATCCCATTGTGAATTCAGGTCAAACTCCCTTAACAAACAGCAATTAGAGCATTACAACATGGAGTATGTGAGAAGTAAATTTAAGGGAATAACCACATATTGGAACGGTTGGATCAAAAGATTGAAATGAGAAATGGATTTGGAAAGCATAATTTTATAGAAATGCATAAAATCATGAGGAATGGATCGGGTGGACACACAGGGTCTCTTTTCCCAAAGTGCGGGAATCAAGAACCAAAGGTTTAAGGAGAGGGGGAAAGATTTTATAGGAATCTGATGGGAAACTTTTTCACATAAATAGTGGTGGGTGTATGGAATGACCTGCCGGAGGAGATAGTTGAGGCAAGGAATATCGGAATGTTAAAGAAGCATTTACACAGGTACATGTATGGGACAGGTTTAGAGAGATCTAGGCCAAAGGCAGGCAAGTGGGACTAGTGAAGATGGAACTTGTTGGTCAGAGTGGGCAAGTTGGGCCGAAGGGCCTGTTTCCACACTGTATGATTCCATGACTCTATATATCATCCGCATGGTCCCATTGGCTGTTGCTGTGTTGTAATTAGGGATTAATAATGTAATACAAATTCAGCAGTGGCGCTCAATACATTTGAGAGAAAAAAATACACTGTGGGAGTCTTTCAGCAAGTATTAAAATAACCAGTCAGGAATGTGCAGGATTAAAGGATTATAGTATTCTACAACTAAGGGCAGTCTGCTTGATAGGACTTCATGTGTTCAGACTGCTGGTTACAGTCATAATGAAATAGCAATCATCAAAGGGAATAAAGTGGAGGAGAATGCCTTTAAGATTATGACTGGAGAACTGTATGCGGAAATTTGAAGTGAGGCCTCACTTTGCAAATGATTGAAGGGAGGGATTCAAGTGATGGAAATGGTGCAAATAAGTGTCAGAAGCTCGAAATCAAGTTTAGGATAGTGCTTGAGAAGGGGCTTACATATTAAACTACATCTGGAGCATTGCTTCAGTATTAAGTGTATGGAAGTGTGGTAAAGTGTATTGAAGTGTGGTAAAACTTCAAATCAAATTTAGGGAAATGTATTATAATTAGTTGCAGGTGCTTGTAAATTGACAGCAAGAGATCATGAACGGGTCCCAGAAAGAGACACCAAGCTAATAATACATTATAAAAAACGAGAAGCAAAAATTTGCGGATGCTGGCAATTTGAAATAAAACCCCAAATATGTTCAAAATATTCACCAGGTCAGGCAGTATCTGTGGACAGAGACAAAGGCATTACCATTTTAAGTTAATGACCGTTTATCAAATGAAAACCTAAAATGATAACCCTGTCTTTCTCACCACAGCTGCTGCCTGACCAGCTGAGTATTTCTAGCACTTTTTGTTTTTATCTTACATTTTTAAATAATGGAAGAGTGGCGCTCACAAAACATTTTGAGAAGGCTGCAGTATTTGAAAAGATATGCTTAAAGAGTTGATTCCAGACACTTTTAACATTCAGCCTGCGTTGGTCAAAGGGATACTGTCTCTTTAAAGAAACTCAATAACATCTTTTTAAAAAGTGCAATTTTATATTAAATGTTAGAGGTAATATTAATCCAAAGAAAAATCTTACAGCAGTTCTGTCTACAGCTAGCAGGCAGATTCCGCTTACAGTTTTAATACCATAGATACTAGAACTGCAATGAACCACTTTAGTGGAAGTGACATGCAGAATATCAATCCATGCTGGCAGGTTCCCACACTGTTGGTTAAACAAAGAGCAAACCGTACACAGCAATCGAACAATTACATCAGCAAAAATAAAAAACAATTTCAAAGGACCCTTTTTCAGTTGCACGAAAGAAGCACTATTGTTCTGACTGTTTTTACATACTGAAAATGAATCTGAAATTGCTGCAATTACTAGGCACTATTGGCCATTTTATCTCATTTGTGAGAGTTTGGGTTATAACTGCTAGTATCCAACTATTTTTTTTTTGCCCGAGACACTTCAAATGAAAAAGGCCCCCTACTCCAAAAAAATAAATAAATCACAATATTTTCAGTGCAAATAAATTAACCACAAATGTCATTATACAGTTAAACCTCGTTTGTATTTTTCTTAAAACAAAGGGGTTGGGAATCAATGTTTCAATGTGACATCTAAAGAAGCGAAGAAAGCTAACAGGACTGAAAGAAAAGAAAAGAAACAAAAAAAGTAATAATTATTATCAAAAATAACCACTGCAAACACTAAACTAAAAATGAGCATAGCAAGAATAGTGGCAGCACACAGTCAAAAGGCACATGTGATCATGACTGGTCAATCATTAACTGATACAACATCCAAGAAAAATGCTTTCACAGCACCTTCACGTAACTTGACGGCATGTCATGCAACCAATTGTTGAGCTCGTTACATGACGCCATCAGATCACACTTTAACTTCTAGTTGACAGAACTTACGCACTGGACCGTTTTCTCCATTTCATTGTTATGGATACTTTTCCTACAGCCTGAGACTGCGGGTTATGACTGTCTCTGCTTGGTTTGGTTTTTGTTCGAATGATAAAAGAAGAAAAGAATTTTTGTTTTTTGGAGGGGGAAAATACCAAACACAGCATCAGTCAAAAGCAATACTTGCAATCGGAAAGTAAGAAAACAAACTCAAGAAAATGGATAAAGCCTTGCAAAGGCATATAAAGTACAAACACATGATTAACAGTAATGTCATGATTTATGCAGTGAATGCTAAAGAAACCATGATTAAATGCATGAGCAGACAGACATGGGTTACAGTGTAACGATACTTCAATTTTTCATCCATTTATTACAGACTTGCATCCCAAATTCAGTCTAATACGCTGTTCAACAAATGAGAAAGAAAATAACTGTTCATATAGTCGGAATACCACCAAGAAAAATCAAACCAGTAAATTAAAACAAATGACAGTTTCACAGGGGAAAGAGGAACTTAAAGCCGAACATCATCACTCCTGAGCCAATTCCTTTTTAATGGAAGAAGCAGCTATGCCCAGGAATTCCTCAGTCCTGAGGTGGAACCAGGAAGAACATGAACTGGAGATGTCCTTTCTCTTTTGAACTCTGTGTGTTTGGTTTGAAAAACCCACATGTTTGCATAAAGAAAGATATTCTACCATGACCTGACAGCACTCAGAAAACATTATCATTATGTCTGCTTAGCATAGGTTTACAAATGGATGAATTACTTGCTTTGTATAAACCTTTTAACCATAGGTGCCAATGTTTTAGAGTTTTTTTTTGGTATAGTAGTTACTTTTACCAGATAGAAAGAGCAAAGGATCTTCCACTTCAGCATAAAACAGAAAGCTGGAAGAATTTAGCTGACTGACCTGCTGAGTTCTTCCAGCTTTCCCTTTTTTTTTTCTAGTTTCCAGCTCCTGTGGTCTCTTTTGCCTTCCACATTAGTAAGTATTTGGTTTGAAATTACTTTTGTATTTGCAATTCCCAAGATAGGATCAATAGATTGGTATTACATAGTTATTGAGGAGCATCTTCTGATGGCTCTTCTGCATTGCAATGTGTAAAACCAAGTTGTGCAGTGTAAGTAAGCCCTAGTCAGGGTGGAAGCTGCAATCAGTTATGGAACTCTAAACTAGGAAGAAGCAAAATTAACTAGGTACTCAAGCCTGTGGACTACCAAGGTATTAATAGTCCATATTTCTAGGAGAAGGGCAAAAACCAGAGAAATGAAAAAAGTCATTAAAAATCCATTAAGTTACTTCATAACTCTACCAGGTAACCAAGCAAATCCTAGGGGCCATGGTTACTTATTAACACCACTAAAAGAATGTAGAGCCTGTGTGTAATATACATCCCAACATCCTTCTGCCTCAGGAGATTTCAAATCTCTTTTTAAATGTGATTTACAGCATGCCCAGCTGACGAATTACCAATCACTATAATTTGTGACTGCCTCCTAAGAAATCCTGTTTGTTAATTATTTAAGTTCTCATTTTAGTCCCACCATATTGAATTCTACAAAAACATTATTGAAGAGCAGCTTAGTTACCAGCAGTGATTGCTTCCAAGATAATCAACAGTTCCTTACAAAGGCTTCAGTGATAAAGGAGAGGGTACACAAAAGGCTGGAGAAACTCAGCGGGGGCAGCAGCACCTAAAGAGCGAAGGAGATAGGCGACGTTTCGGGTCGAGACCCCTCCTCAGACCGGTCAGGGATCAGGGAAATGAGAGATATAGACGGTGATGTGGAGAGATAAAGAACAATGAATGAAAGATATGCAAAAAAGTATCGATGATAAAGGGAACAAGCCATTGCAAGCTGTTTGTGGTGCGAAAATGACAAGCTGGTGCGACTAGGGTGGGGGAGGGAGATAGAGAGAGAGAGAAGGAATGCCAGGGCCCGAGGGCTGAGGGAGAGGTGGGAAGGGGAGGAGACAGCAAGGGTTAACACCAGCCGTGAGTGAGTGAGCTGTCAGCACAACAGGCTTGAGTGACTGAGCCGCCAGCCCAAGAATCTATTCGGCCCACAATGTCCATACTAGTGCTCTGGAAAACAGTCCCTTCAGCCCACAGCACCCATACTAGCGCTCCAGAAAGCCCCCCCCCCCGCATTGGCCACCAATATTGGAATTGGTGGAGAGGTGGAATATTGCGTTGGGGGACCAGCCCTCCCGTGTGATGCTGGGACCCAGCGTGTCCCACTTAGTCTAGTAATTTTATATGTTTCTATAAGATCCCCCTCATCCTTTTAACTCTAGTGAATACAAGCCTAGTCTTTTCAATCTTTCCTCGTATGACAGTCCCACCATCCCAGGGATCAATCTCGTGAACCTACGCTGCACTGCTTCAATCACAAGGATGTCCTTCCTCAAATTAGGAGACCAAAACTGTTCGCAATACTCCAGATGTGGTTTTACCAGAGTCCTATACAACTGCAGAAGAACCTCTCTACTCCTATACTGAAATCCTCTTGTTATGAAGTACCTGCACGCCAACTCTCAGTGACCGGTGTACAAGGACGCCCAGGTCTCGCTGCACCTCCCCCTTTCCTAACCTAACCCCATTGAGATAATAATCTGCACCCTTGTTTTTGCCACCAAAGTGGATAACCCCACATTTATCTATATTATACTGCATCTGCCACGCATCTGCCCACTCACTCAACCTGTCCAGGTCACCCTGCAATCTCCTAACATCCTCTTCACAGTTCACACTGCCACCCAGCTTTGTGTCATCTGCAAACTTGCTAGTGTTGCTCCTAATTCCCTCTTCCAAATTATTAATATATATGGTAAACAGTTGCGGCCCCAACACCGAGCCTTGCGGCACGCCACTTGCCACTGTCTGCCATTCTGAAAAGGACCCGTTCACTCCTATTCTTTGCTTCCTGTCTGCCAACCAATTTTCTATCCATGTTAACACCCTACCCCCAATACCATGTGGTCTAATTTTAGTTACCAGTCTCCCGTGTGGGACCTTATCAACGGCTTTCTGAAAGTCCAGATACACTACATCCACTGGCTGCCCTTCATCCATTTTACTTGTCACATCCTCAAAAAATTCCAGAAGATTAGGCAAGCATGAATCCATGTTGACTTGGACTAATCCTTTTACTGCTATCCAAATGCTCCATTATTACCTCTTTAATGATTGACTCCAGCATCTTTCCCACCACCGAAGTCAGGCTAACTGGGCTGTAATTCCCCATTTTCTCTCTCGCTCCTTTCCTGAAAAGTGGGATAACATTAGCTATCCTCCAATCCACAGGAACTGATCCTGAATCTATTGAACATTTTAAAATGATCAACAATGCGTCCACTATTTCTAGAGCCACCTCCCTGAGGTTTCCTGGAATGCAGACCATCAGGCCCAGGGGATTTATCATCCTTCAGTCCCATTACCCTACCCAATGCTACTTCTCGCCTCATGAAATTTTCTTTCAGTTTCCCAACCCCCTTAGATCCTCGGTCCTCCAGTTCGTCTGGGAGATTGTTTGTGTCCTCCTTAGTGAAGACTGATCCGAAGTACCTGTTCAACTCTTCTGCCATTTCCTTGTTCCCCATAATAATTTCACCCGTGTCTGCCTTCAAGGGACCCACAGTTGACTTTGCTACTCCAGTAAATGAACTGGAGGTTATGGTCAAGCTGCTGGAATGGACAGAGACATGGCAGATAATACTTGAAGCAAAGAGAATTGAAATTGAGGAAGAATGAGAAGACACAAAACAAAATAAATGTTTCAATTTTAAAGTGGGCACAGAAACAGAATAAAAACGGATAAATTGGGTCAGGGTAAGTAGAACGTAGATGTAGAATATTAGAGAGAAAATAATCTGAGCTGGTGTAAAGGCATGGTGGCATAGCAGTAGAGTTGCTGTCACACAGCGCCAGAGACCCGAGTTCGATCCCGATCACAGGTGCTGTCTGAACGTAGTTGGTACGTTTTCTACGTTCCCCCTGTAACTGCGTGGGCTTTCTCCAGGTGCTTCGGTTTCCTCCCACACTCCAAAGGCGTTGTGCAAGAAGGAACTGTCGAAGCTGGTTTAAACCGAAGATGCACACAAAAAGCTGGAGTAACTCAGCGGGACAGGCAGCATCTCTGGAGAGAAGGAATGGGTGATGTTTCGGGTTGAGAACCTTCTTCAGTCTGTGTCTATCTCAGGTTTGTAGGTTAATTGGCTTTGGTAGAAACGTAAAATTGTCCCTAGTGTGTAGGATAGTGTTAGTGTGCGGGGATTGCTGGTCAGCGTGGACATGGTGGACCAAAGGGCCTGTTTCCGCGCAGTATCTCTTAACTAAACTAAAAAACTAAACTAGAATAAACCATCCTCTGTAACATTGTGATCTGTTACCTGGATTGCCCTGTCCAAAAGCATTGTGGAAATGGCTTTAATTATAACTTTCAAAAGAAAATTGAATAAATATCTGAAAGGAAAGTATTTATATGGCTATGATAAAAGGACAGAGGATTGGGATTAAAAGGATTAGTATTTCAAAGTGCTGACAATAGCATGACCTCCTTCTGTGCTAAATTATTCTATAATTCAATATATCTATCATTTCCAATCCCTTTATAATTTTAAATATCTCAACTACATTACTTAACCTTCTAGCTCAAGGAAATGCAAACCAAGTTCAGACAAAGTGTCATTGTCACATTACCCTGAAGTTGGTATTTTTCTTATGAATTTGTGTTTTATACCCTTCAAGAACCCCTAAGATGCGCTACCCAAATCCGAACAAAGAACTCCAGATGGCTTCTGACAAAACCATGCAAGAGAAAATACTGCAGCTTCTGGAAATCTGAAACAAAATAGTGGACTTTATCTTGCATTAAATGTTATACCCTTTATCCTGTATCTGAACGCTGTGGACTGCTTGATTGTAATCATGTACAATTACATGTAATTGTAATCATTACTGATAATTTTTCAAAACTCTTTAGATTCTGGAGTAGTTCCTGAGGATTGGAGGGTAGCTAATGTAACCTCACTTTTTAAAAAGGGAAGGAGAAAGAAAACAGGGAATTACAGACCAGCTAGTCTAACATCGGTAGTGGGGAAAATGCTAGAGTCAGTTATTAAAGATGGGATAGCAGCACATTTGGAAAGTAGTGAAATCATTGGACAAAGTCAGCATGGATTTACGAAAGGTAAATCATGTCTGACGAATCTTATAGAATTTTTCGAGGATGTAACTTGTAGAGTGGATAAGGGAGGACCAGTGGATGTGTTATATCTGGACTTGCAGAAGGCTTTCGACAAAGTCCCAAATAAGAGATTAGTATACAAACTTAAAGCACACGGTATTGGGGGTTCAGTATTGATGTGGATAGAGAACTGGCTGGCAGACAGGAAGCAAAGAATAGGAGTAAACAGGTCCTTTTCAGAATGGCAGGCAGTGACTAGTGGAGTACCGCAAGGCTCAGTGCTGGGACCCCAGCTATTTACAATATATATTAATGATCTGGATGAGGGAATTGAATGCAACATCTCCAAGTTTGCGGATGATGCAAAGCTGGGGGGCAGTGTTAGCTGTGAGGAGGATGCTAGGAGGCTGCAAGCTGACTTGGATAAGTTGGGTGAGTGGGCAAATGCATGGCAGATGCAGTATAATGTGGATAAATGTGAGGTTATCTGCTTTGGTGGCAAAAACAGGAAAGTAAACTATTATCTGAATGGTGGCCGATTAGGAAAAGGGGAGATGCAACGAGACCTGGGTGTCATGGTACACCAATCATTGAAAGTAGGCATGCAGGTGCAGCAGGCAATGAAGAAAGCGAATGGTATGTTGGCATTCATAGCAAAAGGATTTGAGTACAAGAGCAGGGAGGTTCTACTGCAGTTGTACAGGGTTTTGGTGAGGCCACACCTGGAGTATTGCATACAGTTTTTGTCTCCTAATCTGAGGAAAGACATTCTTGCCATAGAGGGAGCACAGAGAAGGTTCACCAGACTGATTCCTGGGATGGCAGGACTTCCATATGAAGAAAGACTGGATAGACTTTGCTTGTACTCGCTGGAATTTAGAAGATTGAGGGGGGGGATCTTATAAAGACTTATAAAATTCTTAAGGGGTTGGACAGGCTCGATGCAGGAAGATTGTTCCCGATGTTGGGGAAGTCCAGAACAAGGGGTCACAGTTTAAGGAAAAGGGGGAAGTCATTTTTCACACAGAGAGTGGTGAAATTCTCTGCCACAGAATGTAGTTGAGGCCAGGTCATTGGCTATATTTAAGAGGGAGTTAGATGTGGCCCTTGTGGCTAAAGGGATCAGGGGGTATGGAGAGAAGGCAGGTACGGGATACTGAGTTGGATGATCAGCCATGATCATATTGAATGGCGGTGCAGGCCCGAAGGGCCGAATGGCCTACTCCTGCACCTATTTTCTATGTTTCTATGTATAGAGTTTTCGCTGACTGGATAGCAAGCAACAATAAGCTTTTCACTGTACATTGCTAACTAAACTAAACTAATCAATAGGTCATTGACTTGAAAGGTTGACTCTCGTTATCTCCCTTCACAGACGGTGCCTGACTTGCTGAGTACCACCAGCAATTCAAGCAAAGCATTATCTTTTAATGTTTTTACATTCTAACCCCCCTGAGATTATGGTGAACTCATGGATTTGTCTCATTTGACTGGTGTTTTTATACTCTTTCCTTGCTTTCAGGTGTCCGTGCACACAGACACACAGATATGTGGAAGCAACTGTTCTCAGGCCAAACTGTTGCAACTGAGGGCACAACTAAGCTTAGCGTTCGGAAAAGTTCTTTTAAAATTATTCCATTAAAAGAAACAAAGGCTTTGGACATGCATTAACAAAAAATAGTTCAATTTACCAATTAACTCTGAGGATACTTTAGCCACAGGGATACAATGATTCCAACAGGCAGCACATCACCACATTTACAGGGATGCTAACAATCCACACATTAAATGTTGACCTTGTCAGTGACACACGCCTCTCAAGAGAGGGTAAAAATAGAGTGTTTGGATAAACTACATCTGCTGGAAAGTAAATTCTTGGCTCTTAGCTACACCACTTTGTACTTTTACAAATAACTGCGTCACTTGCTTCCTTTTAGATAACGTTTTAGTTAGGCTTTGTACTCTTGAGAGGACAGCTAAGTGGTAAAAGTATATTTAAAACCCTCGTACATGGTCTTGGCTCATGTGTTTTATTGTCAGCCTGTAGAAGATATGGATCCACACAGTAAAAATACATATAAAATCTAAATTAGTAGAACTGTTTGATAATGAAAAGTGAAACAATGCAATTTTCCACTTTACATTCCGATCTAGGAACCCTGTTCTAATTTGAGATCTGAACACTTATTACACAGTTGCCACAGATGGTGGTGGAAGTCAAGACATTGGGTATTTTTAAAGTGTAGATTGATAGGTTCTTGATTAGAAAGTGCATCAAAGGTTACGGGGAGAAGGCAGGAGAATGGGTTAAAGAGGGAAAGATAGATCAGCCATGATCGAATGGCCTAATTCTCCTCCTATGTCATAGTTTTATTACACAAGGGTGATAAGGTCATAAGGAATAGTAGAATTGGGCCATTCGCCCCATCAAGTCTACTCTGCCATTCAATCATTTCTGATCTGTCTCTACTTCCTAACCCCATTCTCCTGCCAATCTCTGACACCTGTACTAATCAAGAATCCATTTATATATGCCTTAAAAATATCCACTGACTTGGCCACCACAGCCTTCTGTGACAAATAATTCCACAGCTTCACCACTCTCTGACTAAAGAGATTTATTCTCATCTCCTTCCTAAAAGAACGTCCTTTACATCAGAGGGCATTCAGTCCATTGGATCCATACTGGATCCTTACTCAACAATCACCTCTCTGAATATCCCTGGCACTCTGCAAATTACTCTCACACCTGCTCATCAAATCCTCTCTGATTCTTGTCTGCTTGTACAGAAGCTAGTTTGGGATGTGGGTGGAACCTGGAGAACAGTATCCAAACACATGTGGTCATGGGTAGAACATGAATGATCCACACATCATAAAATGAAGGGTATTACTTTCTACACAGACATGTCTCGAATATAAAACAGGTGTGATTTGAAACATAACAAATCTTGACTATTCACATAAACTGTAAGTCTGAGCCACTGGATCATTCTTCGATTGTAACCTATTGCCTCCTGATGCAGGTCCTCTCTGCAGAGGAATTTCTCTTGATTAGTCTTCCACTCTGTCAGTGGTATTGTTCTTCCGGTGAATATCTAAAATGCTTTACTTCCCCAACTCTCAGTCTTGTTAAGGGAAGAGGTTAATGGATATTTGACAAAGTTGAATATCTCCCGCTGACTTCTAACATTCCTTGCATAAATTAAGATCCTCATCTATAGTTTATAGTCTGTCACCCAACATGTTTTAAGTCACTACGCCATCTCAATGAACTAAATAAGTCCTTCAAGCATCCTGTTAAAGAATCCCGCATACCCAGTCAACAGAAATGCACACAGCAGGAATAGATCCTTCTTGTTTAGGACAGAACTGCAGATGCTGGTTTAAACTGAAGATAGACACAAAAAAGCTGGAGGAAATCAGTGGGACAGGCAGCATCTCTAGAGAAGGAATTGGTGACTTTTTGGATCGAGACCCTACCTCAGATTCTTTTTCATATTTTAAAATGAACACAGCAGTCATTGACTTGGCATTTTTAATATAAAGCTTTTAAAATCCCTGTCAAGTATTAGCATCATTTAAAATATTAAGATCAATATTTTAGTTAATTCAAAGCACACCGAGATTTAAGAAATATTTCTGTGTTCATGTCTCAATTTTCATTTTACTAAATTAATCGTTAGAAATGCACTGATAATTATTTCTTCAGAAAGTCCGGTATTTTAAAAGCTGAAAAGATTGTCTTGGCTTTGGTCATGATGACCAGGCAGCTACATCTATTGTGTTGTCCTATTGTTAAGATAGCCAGTTGCCACGGGTTACTAATGGGGAAGATTCATACACAGCCAAAGATAGACACAAAATGCTGGAGTAACTCAGCGGGTCAGGCAGAGAAGGAATGGGTGATATTTCAGGTCAAGACCCTTCTTCAGACTTACGTCAGGGGGGAGGGAGATAGATAGATAAGGAAGTATGAAGGTGTGAACACAGGGCAAGGGGAATGGGGATCAAGGAAAATGTAGAATAGATCGTTGTTTGCTGGCAGAAGGTAACAACAAAGCAGACAGAGATAAAATGTACTCCTGTAGTCGTCGACAGTAAGACTGGTTGTAGAACTGGGAAGGGGAGGGATGGAGACAGAGGGAAAGCAAGGGTTACTTGAAGTTAGAGGTCAATATTCATACCGCTGGGCTGTAAGCTGCCCAAGCGAAATATGAGTTGCTGTTCCTCCAATTTGCACTGGGCCTCACTCTGCAATGGAGGAGGCCCAGTGCACTGTGGCACAGCAGGTTGAGCTGCTGCCTCACAACGCCAGAGTCCCAGGTTCGATCCTGGCCTCGGGTGCTGTCTGTGTGGAGTTTTCACATTCTCATTGTGATCTCGTGGCCATCCGGTTTCCTTCCACATCCTAAAGATGTGCCGGTTTGAAGGTTAATTTGTAAGTCCCAACCGAGCAAGGAAGTGAATGAGAAATTGGAATAACATAGAACTAATGTGAACCAGTGATCGATGGTCGGCATGGAGGACTGAATGGCCTGTTTCCATGCTGTATCTCTAAACTAGACAGGATGTGAAGCTCTGGATTTTAATTTTAATTTCCATCTGCTAAAGTGGAATCACCCAGATTAGAAACAATGTCAGTTTTGATTTTTTTTGTCATAGGGAGATGCACTGATTTGTGCAAAAAACAAACTGCTGGAGGAACTGCAGTATCTGGTTGACGTTTGGACTTGTGCGCCCTGACTTTGCTTCCATAGACCCAGAGGGTAGTACAGGGGCTGTCCCACTTGGGCGACCTAATTGGCGAGTTTCAAAGAGTTTGAAAAAATGACGTTGAAGACCTCCTTCGACTATGTAGACGACCTCCTTCGACCTCCTTCAACTATGTTGAAGACCAGCTTCGACGAGCTACGACTAGCTATGACTAACTTCGGGAAAGATGGACACCGAATAGTGGAGAGTGAGGATGACCTCCTTCGATCTCCTTTCGACCTCCCTTCGACTATGATGAAGACTATCTATGACTATCTTCGACTACCCTCGATTACCTACGACTAACATGCCGACCTACTACCACTAAACCTACGAGTAAAAAAAGTATCGCTTTTTTGGCAACCTTTTTTTACTCACGGGCATTTTTAACATATTGAAACAAACACCGCAACCTAGCTGAGGCCTCGAGTGCGCGGAGACCACTCCCGAGCATGAAGGAGAGTTACGAAGACTTCCTACGACTTTGTGTCGACCATGCTGCGAGTATGAGTCGAGGGCAAACTCGCCAGAACTCGCGGATTAGGTCGCCCAAGTGGGACAGCCTCTTAAGTATGCAGTCTAATTCAACTGGTAGATGTGGGGTGGATAAAGTTGGGCCACACATCCAGGACATACAATCATAACTGAAGAAAGATGACAAAAAGCTGGAGTAACTCAGTGGGACAAGCAGCATCTCTGGCGAAGGAATGGATGACATTTCTTGTTGAGATCTTTCTTCACCCATTCCTACTCTACATTCTCTGATTAGAGTATAGGAGCAGGGAGGTTCTACTGCAGTTGTACGGGGTCTTGGTGAGACCACACTTGGAGTATTGCGTACAGTTTTGGTCTCCAAATCTGAGGAAAGACATTCTTGCCATAGAGGGAGTACAGAGAACGTTCACCAGACTGATTCTTGGGATGTCAGGACTTTCATATGAAGAAAGACTGGATAGACTCGGCATGTACTTGCTCGAATTTAAAAGATTGAAGGGGGAATCTTATAGATACGTACAAAATTCATAACGGGTTGGACAGGCTAGATGCAGGAAGATTGTTCCCGATGTTGGGGAAGTCCAGAACAAGGGGTCACAGTTTAAGGATAAGGGGGAAATCTTTTAGGACCGAGATGAGAAAAACATTTTTCACACAGAGAGTGGTGAGTCTCTGGAATTCTCTGCCACAAGAGGTAGTTGAGGCGAGTTCATTGGCTATGTTTAAGAGGGAGTTAGATGTGGCTCTTGTGACTAAAGGGATCAAGGGGTATGGAGAGAAGGCAGGTATGTGATACTGAGTTGGATGATCAGCCATGATCATATTGAATGGAGGTACAGGCTCGAAGGGCCGAATGGCCTACTCCTGCACCTATTTTCTATGTTTCTATAGAGATGCTGCCTGTTCTGCTGAGTTACTCCAGCTTTTTGTGCCTATCTTCAGTTTAAACAAGCATCTGCAGTTCCTTCCTTCAAATGCCTTCTTCAACATTCCAATCACTTGTGTTGCCTCTTTCAAGGAACTTTAGAAATCTGCAGCTGCATCTGCAGTTCCTTCCTACACAATCATAACTGCAGGTGTCCCTTGTTGAATATCTTCAGTGTCATTTCCTGCAGCAGATCCACAGCTCAAATTCTTGTCCACACTTGTCTAGCTTCAGTTAGGGTTTCTGGTTTACTGTTAGAAAACAGCAAGCCTAGTGGCAAGAGACTGACAAAGTTGAGTTGGCCATAAGCATTGATGTAGCAATTTGTTCACTGCCTTTTGAGTCCATTACTTCGCCATTCCACAATAATCTGGAAATTAAAATGTACCCCAGGACCTGATGTGTGTGTATTAAAATATATGTGTCCAATTAGTTGAGAGGAGACCTCCTTATATTATTCTTCACCTAAGGCACAAATATTTCAGGGATAGACTCTTCTCCTGAGAGCAGTTTAATTCACTGCTGTTAAAATAAACAATTAAAGTCATAGAGAAGAACAGCACAGAGATGGGCCCTTCAATGCACCATGTCCATGACAATAGACAATAGATGCAGGAATAGGCCATTCGGCCCTTTGAGACAGCACCACCATTCAATGTGATCATTGCTGATCATCCCAATCAGTACCCCGTTCCTGCCTTCTCCCCATATCCCCTGACTCCGCTATCTTTAAGAGACCTCTCTAGCTCTCTCTTGAAAGTATCCAGAGAATTCCACAGACACACAACTCTCTGTGAGAAAAAGTGTTTCCTCGTCTCCGTTCTAATTGGCTTACCCCTTATTCTTAAACTGTGGCCCCTGGTTCTGGACTCCCCCAACATCGAGAACATGCTTCCTGCCTCGAACGTGTCCTAACCCTTATATGTTTCAATAAGATCCCCTCTCATCCTTCTAAACTCCAGAGTGTACAAGCCAAGTCGCTCCATTCTCTCAGCATATGACAGTCCTGCTATCCCAGGAATTAACCTTGTAAACCTACGCTGCACTCCCTCAATAGCAAGAATATCCTTCCTCAAATTAGGGGACCAAAACTGCACACAATACTCCAGGTGTGGTCTCACTAGGGCTCTGTACAACTGCAGAAGGACCTCTTTGCTCCTATACTCGACTCCTCTTGTCATAAAGGCCAACATGCCATTCGCTTTCTTCACTGCCTGCTATACCTGCATGCTTACTTCTATAGACTGATGAACAAGGACCCCCAGATCCCGTTGTACTTCCCTTTTCCCAAGTTGACGCCATTTAGATAGTAATCTGCCTTCCTGTTTTTGATACCAAAGTGGATAACCTCTCATTTATCCACATTAACCTTCATCTGCCATGCATCTGCCCACTCCCCCAACCTGTCCAAGTCACCGTGCATTCTCATAGCATCCTCCTCACAGTTCACACTGTCACCAAGTTTTGTGTCATCCGCAAATTTGCTAATGTTACTTTGAATCCCTTCATCCAAATCATTGATGTATATTGTAAATAGCTGCGGTCCCAGCACCGAGCCTTGCGGTACCCCACTAGTCACTGCCTGCCATTCTGAAAGGGACCCGTTAATCCCTACTCTTGATCCTGTCTGCCAACCAATTTTCTATCCATGTCAGCACTCTACCCCCAATACCATGTGCCCTAATTTTGCCCGCTAATCTCCTATGTGGGACCTTATCAAATGTTGACCTTTTTGCTCATAGAGGCTTGGGTGAAGGGAGTTGAGGTTGGATATTTTTTAATTTTCATTCACCTGTGAGGCGTCAAAATTAACTTTGTTGCATCAGACTTTGATCTTTAGGATCTGGCTTGGAATAATGAAGAGTTTCCACAAGTTCTCAGCTGTAAATGTTAAATAATTGGACTGAGACAATGGCTAATAATAACAAATAGGGAACCATTTATAAATCCATGCAAATAAAATTATAACATGGCTGGCATGGGAAGTGGGAAAGGTAACAAACAGAAATATAAATGGAATATTTTCCAATACCAAAGGTATTGGTATTGGTGCAGCATTGTGTGAAACATTCACAACAATGGCTGCAACAATAAGCCACATAATTTATACTAAATTACTGATATGCTAGTCAATAAACACTTCTATTGATAAAACTCCTCAAAACAGCAATGCCAACCCTCCGCTCCCATCATTACAAAAGTTATTCTATTTAAATTATTTTCTCCTGCTGCGCCTTTCTCTGAGATAATGTGCGGAAAGTAATTAGAGAAGCAAGAATCACCACCTAGGGTATTGACAAGTCTCTCATTTTTAAGGGCCACAGACAGTTATTATCCATTATATTGTAGTACAATGACTGAGACAGAGTAAAATTATCTCTCAATGTGTGTACTTCAAAAAAAAATAGGCACAGCACTCTGGGGGACTCTTACTGGAAACTCGTCCAGCTTCTTAACAGCACATTCTTTTCAAACAGATAACCCTTCATGGCTGACCTCAAAAATAAAATCAATACTAAAATTCACCTTCACTGGTTTCTGTGGATACCAAAGGGAAAAACAACTACCGTTTTAGATTTGTGTCGTGAGGTTTGCTGCTGGTGCTATGAATTTTTATTTTTTCTTGGATGGGACAAAAATGAATATGCAGCTTACAATGTAAGGAGAAACTGCAGATGCTGGTTTACACCGAAGATAGACACAAAAGGTTGGAGCAACTCAGCGGGTCAGGCAGTATCTCTGGAGAAAAGGAATAGGTGACGTTTCAGGTCGAGACCCTTCTCCAGTTTCCATGGAGCTTACAGTAATGCTTTGAGAACTGTACTGGCAGGTTTCAAAACTAATACCAAGGGGCTCTGCCGATAGCTCAGTCGGTCGATACATTTTCCAGTGGGGAATTGAACTGCACAGATCGGGAACAATGGCAAGTTGAATCTTCATTCTTTGTTGAATTATTCCATTTTTGCTCCTTATGGCTATTGCGGAACATATCCGAAAGAAAGTGTCTGCATCAGTGCAGGGAAAATCCTGTCGGGTTTGAGAAGAACGCTCCCCATTCCAAACTCAAACCTTCAGACCCCAGCAGCAATACTTGTAGATTAATCTCCAGGTGTGATGTTTTAATGAGTGGCCGTGACCCTTGGAGGCACATCCAGAAGAAAGTGAGTGGGGAAGAGTGGGTAGTAACGAGCAACAGTGGAGCAAAACATAAGAATTAACATTGGCCCTAATGTGACTGATGCTTATTAAATCACTTTATGTAAATTCTCCACATGGTCGGTCGCAGTAACTCATCTTCTCATTAGAATTTAAGGTGCTCGGACAAAGCTTCAGTGTACAGATAAAGGATAAAGGGTATAACGTTTACTGCAAGATAAAGTTCAGTAAAGTCCAATAAAAAATAGTTTGGACTCCAATTAGGTAGATGGGAGGACTAGACCACTCTCTAGTGGGTGAGAGGACAGTTCAGTTGCCTGATAGGAGCTGTGAAGAGAGCGGCCCTGAATCTGAAGGTATGTGTTTTCAACTTTCTCTACCTCTTGCCTGCTGGGAGAGGGGAGAAGAGGAAGTGCCTGACGGCCTTGATTATGCTAGTGGCCTTCCGGAGGTAGCGTGAAATGTAGATGGAATCAATGGAAGGGAGGTTGGTTTGAGTGATGGACTGGGCTGCATCTACAGTTCTCTGCAATTTCTTGCAGTCTTCAATGGAGCTGTTCCCAAAACCATCCCGATAAAATGCTTTCTACGGCACATCTGTCGAGGTTGATAGGAGTTGTTGGGGACATGCCGAACTTAATCAATAATGTTTAATGTTTTATGTATCAATCTTAACTGTCACTGTATATGTCATGTTGTCACTTGCGAGCAGAGCACCAAGGCAAATTCCTTGTATGTGATTAGTTGGCCAATAAACTTATTAATTCATTCATTCTCAGCCTTCTAAGGAAGTAGAGACGCTGGTGTGCTTCCTAACCATTGCTTCAATGTGGCTGGTCCAGGACAAATTGCTGGTGATATATTTATTCCTATGAACTTTCAGCTGTCAACCATCTCTACTTCGGTCATCTATGTATGTGCGCTGCTTCACTTCCTGCAGTCGATTTCAATCTCCTTTGTCTTGCTGACATTGAGAGAGAGGTTGTTGAGCTGCGGCAAGTAAGAATTTCATTGTCCCATCCGGGACATATGACAATAAAACACTCTTGTATTGGCGAGATTACGAGATTCTCGAACTCCTTCCGTGTATTATTTGATATCTGACCCACTATAGTAGTGTCATCTGCGAATTTGTAGATTGAGTTGGATTGGTATTTGGCTGCACAGTCATGAGTGTATAGGGTGTATAGAACACATCCCCGTGGGTCAGCAGTGTTGAGGATTACCGTAGAGAATGATTTGTCACTTTGGTATTTTGCAATTTGAACAAAGACTGCAGGTTTGTATTAGGTTTAAACCTGTCTTGGCTCAGGGCAGATATTCCAGTTGGACAGCGTGGAAAATCTTGCTGTCCTGATGGACTTCATCGGGCAAAGGCTATGCAAGGCAGACCATGCAGGCTGCAACCATGCAGGAAATACAATGCGAGTACTCATGTAATACCTGGGCACAAGCACTGATGTTGGGCCTGAGGCGTTGCTGCATTAGCAACATTTATATTTACAGGTGATCCCCAATGCAGGAATGCCTCAGTTATGGACAACCCTACGTATAAGTGAGCTCACATCACATTAAACTCAAAGTCCATCGTTCGTACATACGTTCATTTAGACCAGTGACAGAGCTAGTTTCCTCTCTCCCTCTACCTTTACTTATTGTTCTTTCTTATTAGTCTAATGTGCTTTCATGCCATTCATTACAATTCTATTGAGTGATTTCATAGTAACAAGGCCTGCAGGTGCTGGTTTACCAAAGAGAAATGCAAAATGCTGGAGTAAATCAATGGGTCCAGCAGCATCTCTGGAGAACATGCATGGATCGGTAATGTTTTGGGCAGGGACCCTTCTTCAGAGTGAATATTATACATTTTCCGACAAATTGACCAAAGGACATCTGTAAAAATGGAACTTATTCATTATCCAGTGATGGCCAGTACCGTCAATTAAAGCAACAAGTACAGGGGGTATTATAATTAAGGTTAAGCTGGAGGGTATTATAGTTATCCTGCTGAAGCCGAATGGGACAGTCAATCAGGGCTTCAACCCAACCTGTAACTGAGCTGCTCTTGCCCATCCGGTTTCCTCCCACATTCCAAAGAAATAAACTAAAAGCGGTAGTGAAGGATACCATCTAAAATGTAGATTGATATGATTTGCTTGCAAAGTATTCTGTTTTTATTTCAGATTTCCATCTGTCACAGTTTTACTTTTAATGTTCTAACCCAACAGGATTTAGTTTTCTTCAGATGTAGATCTAAAGGGTGGTGGGTGTATGGAACAAGCTGTCACAGGAGGTAGCTGAGGCCAGGACTATCCCAACATTTAAGAAGCAGTTGGGCAGGTACAAGGATGGGAAAGGTTTGGAGGGATATGGACCAAATACTGGCAGGTGGGACTAGTGTAGCTGGGACATGTTGGCCGGTGTGAGCAAGTTTGCCTCCTTGTCCTCATCAATGGTACTGCTGTAGAGATGGTTGACACACTTAATGTGTCAAGTTAAAGACCTTTCATCTGAACCTTTCTTATTTGCAGGAACTAGAGGCAAGCTGTGTGGGGCTGGGGAACTTTCACCTTGGAAGCTGTGGAGAGATGTTCTCCTGATGGAATGAGGTATGCGAATGTTTGAAAGACAATAGCCTGATGTTCGACATTGAGGCCATGGTTCAGAGTTAGGATGGAGAGATAGATCAGCCATGATTAAATGGCGGAGTAGACGTGATGGGCCGAATGACCCAATTCTACTCATAGATTCATAGAATCATAGAAAGTAGGTGCAGGAGTAGGCCATTCGGCCCTTCGAGCCTGCACCACCATTCAATATGATCATGGCTGATCATCCAACTCAGTATCCTGTACCTGCCTCCTCTCCATACCCCCTGATCCCTTTAGCCACAAGGGCCACATCTAACTCCCTCTTAAATATAGCCAATGAACGGGCCTCAACTACCTTCTGTGGCAGAGAATTCCACAGACTCACCACTCTCTGTGTGAAAAAAGATCTTCTCATCTCGGTCCTAAAAGACTTCCCCGTTATCCTTAAACTGTGACCCCTTGTTCTGGAGTTCCCCAACATCGGGAACAATCTTCCTGCATCTAGCCTGTCCAACCCCTTAAGAATTTTGTAAGCCTCTATGAGATCCCCCCTCAATCTCCTAAATTCCAGCGAGTACAAGCCGAGTCTATCCAGTCTTTCTTCATATGAAAGTCCTGCCATCCCAGGAATCAGTCTGGTGAACCTTCTCTGTACTCCCTCTATGGCAAGAATGTCTTTCCTCAGATTAGGAGACCAAACCTTTACGCAATACTCCAGGTGTGGCCTCACCAAGACCCTGTACAACTGCAGTAGAACCTCCCTGCTCTTGTACTCAAATCCTTTTGCTATGAATGCCAACATACCATTCGCTTTCTTCACAGCCTGCTGCACCTGCATGCCTACTTTCAATGACTGGTGTACCATGACACCCAGGTCTCGTTGCATCTCCCCTTTTCCTAATCGGCCACCATTCAGATAATAATCTACCCTCCTGTTTTTGTCGCCAAAGTGGATACCCTCACATTTATCCACATTATACTGCATCTGCCATACATTTGCCCACTCACCCAACCTATCCAAGTCTCCTTGCAGCCTCCTAGCATCCTCCTCACAGCTAACACTGCCCCCCAGCTGCGTGTCATCCGCAAACTTGGAGATGTTGCATTCCATTCCCTCATCCAGATCATTTATATATATTGTAAATAGCTGGCGTCCCAGCACTGAGCCTTGCGATACCCCACTAGCCACTGCCTGCCATTCTGAAAAGGACCCGTTTACTCCTATTCTTTGCTTCCTGTCTGCCAGCCAGTGCTCTATCCACATCAATACTGAACCCCCAATACCGTGTTCTTTAGGTTTGTATGCTAATCTCTTATGTGGGACCTTGTCGAAAGCCTTCTGAAAGTCCAGATATAATACATCCACAGGTTCTCCCTTATCCACTCTACTAGTTACATTCTCAAAAAATTCTATAAGATTCGTCAGACATGATTTACCTTTCATAAATCCATGCTGACTTTGTCCAATGATTTCACCACTTTCCAAATGTGCTGCTATCCCATCTTTAATAACTGACTCTAGCATTTTCCCCACTACCGATGTTAGACTAATTGGTCTGTAATTCCCCGTTTTCTCTCTCCCTCCATTTTTAAAAAGTGGGGTTACATTAGCTACCATCCAATCCTCAGGAACTACTCCAGAATTTAAAGAGTTTAGAAAAATTATCACTAATGCATCCACTATTTCTGGGGCTACTTCCTTAAGTACTCTGGGATGCAGCCTATCTGGCCCTGGGTATTTATCGGCCTTTAATCCATTCAATTTACCTAACACTACTTCCCGGCTAACCTGGATTTCACTCAGTTCCTCCATCTCATTTGACCCCCGGCCTCCTGCTATTTCTGGCAGGTTATTTATGTCTTCCTTTGTGAAGACAGAACCAAAGTAGTTATTCAATTGGTCTGCCATGTCCTTGTTCCCATGATCAATTCAACAATTTCTGACTGCAAGGGACCTACATTTGTTTTAACTAACCTTTTTCTCTTCACATATCTATAAAAACTTTTGCAGTACGTTTTTATGTTCTATGCCAGTTTTCTTTCATAATCTATTTTCCCTTTCCTAATTAAGCACTTTGTCCTCCTCTGCTGGACTCTGAATTTCTCCCAGTCCTCTGGCAGGCTGCTTTTTCTGGCTAATTTGTATGCTTCATCTTTAGTTTTGATACTTTCCACGGATGCACTACCTTCCCTGATTTATTCTTTTGCCAAACTGGGATGAACAATTGTTGTAGTTCATCCATGCAGTCTTTAGATGCCTTCCATTGCATATCCACCGTCAACCCTTTCAGAATCACTTGCCAGTCTATCTTGGCCAATTCACGTCTCATACCCACAAAGTTACCTTTCCTTAAGTTCAGAACCCTTGTTTCTGAATTAACAATTCAGAAACAAGGGTTCTCCTATTCCTTATGTCCTATGAGTTATTATATTTTTTGCAAGAGGCCAACTGTGCAGGGCCGGGGTGTTATAAGGTTGGAAGTTTAGTTTAATTTAGTTTACTTTTGGTTTAGAGATACAACGTGGAAACAGTCCCTTTGGCCCACCGAGTCTGCACCACACACTAGTTCTATCACATACCAAGGACAATTTACAGAAGCCAATTAACCTAGAAACCCGCACGTCTTTGGAATGTGGGAGGAAACCGGAGTACCCAGGGAAAACCCACCCGGTCACAGGGAGAACGTACAAACTCTGTGCATACACCACCCAAAGCCAGGATCAAACCCGGCTATCTGGCACTGTGAGGTTAATGGGGCCTGTCCCACTTGGCCGTCATTTACACGACAGGCCGGTAGTGACTGATGCGCGACAGTTGCGCATCTTCTTGCGTCAGCACAGCCGTCTGGAGCGCGTGACGTTTTAATTAAGTGACTTTTGCGCGTTCCCTTGGGGATGTGGGATGGGGGTTCGAAATGACGGGAACTTGACACGTTGTGAGCGAAGCTGGAACTAAAAATAAATAAACAGGTAAAATAATCAGAACCGACTCAGCGTATAAACAAAATGCCGAATATTGTTCTTTGACTCCCTGACCTTGCATTAACATTGAACCTTGCGCTGCAAACACAATTATCGGTGCCTGTTGAACAAAATGTTTTAAACTCTATAAAAGAGTGTCAAATGTCTGAATATTCCCAATTTTTAATGAATCATCATCAGCATCAAACGTTGCAGATCTGCCTACCGCAATATGTCACCTACATGTATACAGGCAAATGACCCAATAGAGATGACATATTCTCTGGGGACTTTCTGATTTCAAACTCCATTGCAAAATGCGCCTACATTCCACCATCAAAAGCATGTACAATCAAGATATTCATGAAAGTTGATTCGTATTCTACAGTACTGCACGTACAAGGTCAGGACGTCAGCGTGCGACTGCAATACATCCGCGTGCATACGCTACACGTCACGCTGGAGGCGATCGAAGATTTTGTGCACTACAAAATCCTGGAGAGCCATGCGATACTGCACGCAACTCCATACCCCTCCACGCTTCTTCATGCGATCGTCCCACGTCACCCACACGCTGCCCGTGCGTCTCAACGCGACGACGAGGTCGCGTAAATGCCGCGCAAATGACAGCCAAGTGGGACAGGCCCTTAAGTTTGCGTTGAGTTCAGCACACTCCTGCAGTGCCACTGTGACCTAGTGGAGACAAGATCTCCTGCAATCTCACGTGACGGTAATATTTGCGACGGCGTGGGGGAGAATGGGCTGATGCTCTTTGATGGGTGTGATGATGAAGGATCTCCGATGTGAAATCCGATCATTTTTGCAGATGCTGCCCACCAGCTGATTTATTCTGGCTTATTCTGCTTTTATTTCAGATTTCCAGTATCTGCAGGCTTTTTAAAATCTGATTTTCATGGATGGATAATAATGCGGGAATAGAAAAAAGCAATGTTGAAAACAAAGAGGAGCCAAAGATTTGCTCGGGATCGAGCACACCGCTGCACCAGTGATAGATGCCACGCTGAATAGTGTAACCAATTGTTCTGTAAATGGATGATAACCATTTGGGCTCAATCAATCACAATGTTTCCCAATCATTAGATATCCTTGCCTGTTCATTCCTTTCCTGTCTCACTGTGCTGCTGACTTGCTATATTACAGTTTGCTTCAACTTAATGAATGCCATTTGTAAAACTCACATCTAGCTCTGGTTCTTCTGCACCTCTGACAGATGTGCTCTTTAATGCAACTCGCTCAGTAAAATTACATTATCGTGATAGAAATAGATCTCGCATATAATCAAGCACAAACAGATTAAGCAATGGAGCTATGAACATGACAATCCATGTTATCTGGAAATTTAACAAAGTAATTCAACGCTTCCAACTGAATCAAGACATTGCAAATTTATTGGATTTTGCAATTCGAGTCTGATTGAAAACTTCAGTGCTCAAGATAGAACAGTTTGTTCTAAACAAAAACTATTTGTCAACACGAAAGTTTGTGTTGTGGGAGTTATAATTCTGATTGAGAATTCATGGCAAAGACAACCCCTCTCTTTGCACACAGTGGAACTATTGAGGCACGGCATAAACCTCTGAAATAAGAGACAAATATTGAAGGGGAAGCCAATCAGTTACTTGCAAAATGATGTATGAGTTGCTTAAAATATGTCTCTTTGCAAAGTTTATGCTTTACTTAAATATTAAGTAAGATTAGCACACAAATCAAATTGATAAGCAACCCTAGAAATTCAGCAAATATAGACATAAATTGCTGGAGTAACTCAGCGGATCAGGCAGCATCTCTGGAGAAAAGGAATCTGTGACATTTCGGGTTGAGACTCTTCTCGAGATTGTTTTCCAGGAGTCTGGAGAAGGGTCTCGACCCAAAACGTCACCTATTCTTTTTCTTCAGAGATGCTGCCTGACCCTCAGAGTTATCCAGCATTTTGTGTCTACCTTCGGTGAAAACCAGCACCTGCGTTGCCACCGACCAAAGAATTCAGCCTCAGATGCAAAATCTCAAGCACAGTCCAGTTACCTCAACATGTTGTCATGCTATCTCTGAATTTAATTCCTTACTTCATAGGCAAAATATAATAGGCTAACATGTTTATAAAACACACTTTGTGCCTCTGCCTTGGTATGAAGTTTTAAACAAAAATATGGTGATTAACATTT
The DNA here is from genome assembly GCA_035221665.1 of Okamejei kenojei. Lineage (NCBI taxonomy): Eukaryota > Metazoa > Chordata > Chondrichthyes > Rajiformes > Rajidae > Okamejei > Okamejei kenojei. The sequence continues at coordinate 149,257,433 of CM069131.1, forward strand.
GCTCTCAATGACCCTCCTTGATTTTCTTCTTAAAATGCATGAAACTCTTAACTTTTGCTTCACAAATGTCCAGTAAAAGAGATCATCATGACCAAAATTTAAACACTATCTTACACAATTTTCACTTCAAATGTCATTCTCAGAATTGCAATGGAATTCATGAAATAAATATAGACAATTAAAATAATGTAATATACACACAGCTATAAAGATTAGTCCAATATCTTCACTGTTTATTTATACTGGGACTGCTAAAATTAAACTTGAATGGCGCACATTTAGTTCATCAGTTTCCATTTTTGGCGCAAAGTATGCCTTTAGATTCCTAAAATGTGCGCATTTGTAGGGTGACATAGAGGCCTCAGTTTGTCAATCTCTAGCACAATATTCCAACTTGTGACCTTTTTGGACCTTGCAGAGCTTCAGAAGACTTCATCAACATGAAGAAACTCACACTAATGCTATTTATTTAGGATAATGTCTGGCTGATTGATTTTTTTTGGCTGTTGTTCCAAATTTCAACAGACTGCAGAGGGACATGTGGCAGGGGCTGAAGGCCTTTCACTTGACTTCAAGGTTTTTTTGCTCCATTTCATTGCTCCTACGGCATGAGTTGTAATTCTCCCTGTAAGACAGCATAACCAGGAGAAGTTGGACTGTGCAGAGCATCAGAAGCTATTGGAAGAGACAGTAAAGAAGGTGAATAGTCTCAGCAGGAGTACATATCCACCCAAGGTGCTGAGAATTTCACCCCAGTGAGGAACAATGAATAAAAGGTTTTCACTGAAATTTGCCATATGCTACAGCCTCAAATGTAATCTCAGAGCATCGTCATAGTCATAGAGTGATACAGCGTGGAACAGGCCCATCGGCCTAACTTTCCCACACCGGCCAGCTACACTAGTCCCACCTGCCAGCATTTGGCCAATATCCCTCTAAGCCTCTCCTATCCATGTGCCTGTCTAACTGCTTCTTAGGTGTTGCGATAGTCCCTGCCTCAACTACCTCCTCTGGCAGCTCGTTCCATACATCCACCACACTTTGTGTGAAAAAGTTACCCCTCAGATTCCAATGAAATCTTTTCCCCTTCACCTTAAACCTATGTCCTCTGGTCCTCAATTCACCTAATCTGGGCAAGAGACTTTGTGCATCTACCCGTTCTATTCCTCTCATGATCATATACACCTCTATAAGATCACACCTCATTCTTCTGAACTCAAGGAATAGAGCCTCGAGTCCGAGCAACATGCAAGGAATACATGCAAATAGTTGCCGAGGTCAAAGTGGCAATAAAATGTTATGTCAAGGAGTCACACAGCATGGGAATGGGCCGTTCCACCCATCATAATCAGGCTGACCAGTGGGCACTGCATTAATCCCATCTTCCAACACTTGGCCCATATGCTTCTCATAGAGTCAGACAGCACTTGGCTCATAGTTGTTTCAGAAAGCAGGGGGATTGCCGGCCAACAATTATCCCTCGATCAATATTAGCAAAAGTCACAGGATCTGGTCAATGTTGTCTCGCAGATTGCTGGAGTTAGATGTACACAAATAAAGTGCAAAATTTCCCATACCGGTGACTTCAGTTCACGGAGTCAGAATCACACAGCACGGAAACTGGCCCTTCAGCCCTACTCGTTCATGCCGACCAAGATGCCCCATCTAAGTGAGTCCCATGTACTCTTGTTTGACCCATATAAACCTTCCCTATCCATGTACCTGTCCAAATATCTTTTAAATATTGTTAATGTACTGGCCTCAATTACTTCCTCTGGCAGCTTGTTCCATATCCCCACGTGTGTACGAATTTCTAAAATTATGGGCACAGCACACAAAGAAATTGGATTCTTAGGTTATAGCCATAACTCTCTTTTAAAGATGTATTATTTTTTCCACCACTACAACCTCAAGTTGTTGCTTCTTGTTATGTTGACTAACTGCACCACATTGATTGCAATGTTCTGGGTCCTGTTCATGAAACTCTCATTAAATCCAATGCAATCCTACATTGTTCTGGAGGGGGAAATCAAATATTAGATTTTATAGTGCACTAAAACTACTTCTTACTGTAAAAAATTATGCCCCTCATGCAACGTGTTAATGCTGCTATAGTTCTGAAATTTATCTCAAGTAAGATTGAATCCCGCAATGCATGTTTAAATCATAAAGCTTTACAAAATTATATCACAACCACAATCTTATTTATAAACCATGCAATTTCTTTGAGATAAGGGCCACTATCTAATATCATCATGTCTACAATATAGTTTGAGATGAAAACTCCTAAGTGTGCAGCTATTTCTAATCAAGCTGATTTTCCAGTGGATTTGTTTCTTTTTCCACAGCATTCAGTAACCAGCCATTAGCTGCTAATCTAATGGAAGAATGACATTCTGAAATAGTGATGTTAAGAAAAGCAAGTCCTTGCAACTAAAGATCTCCGCTTTATTAATCTTTCCATTCACTATAACCTACTCATTATGAACATTCAGATAGAACATCCAGCCATTTATCATATGCTTCAAATTCTCAAATGCATGCAAAACAACATTGTCCCCACCTACTTTCACTGTGGACTCACAGAAAAATGTCCTGCCTAATGATGGATTATAATGATAAATATCACATTGTCACAGTCAAAATTGCCAAAGGGTCAGCATTTATGTCAGCGATTTTAATTGAGCACATCACAAAATTTCTTACTCCAGCAAATTAGAATGATTTCCTAAATATTACATATAAAAATCTTTATGAATCATGGATTCCTATCAAGAATATTAAACTCACAGTCAATTCAACATGATTGAATGTGCTAATCGGCTGAGTACAGGAAATTATCCGATCGGATGACGGGCTGATGATATTGGGCTTCATCTGAACTTTAGGATATTGCTGCTTCTCAGGCTGGCCCCAATTTGGAGATAGAATAGAGGGATGGGCAATGGTCTTTGGGACTGCTGCAGTCCTTACCAGATCCACATACAGATAAGAGCCATTTGGAAGCAGCCATCAAAATTGAAACTTACACAGGCTTTCCCATCCTGGGTGAAGCAGGACAATATGCTGGAACAGATATTGTGTTCACTGTTTGCATAAGTGGTGTCAAATGCCTGCTTTAGGTGCAGGCAGTATATACCCATGCTGAACAGCTTACCAATGTGACAATGATGGATATTCATGCAGAGTGCATGTTTATCAGATATTCAGATATCAAAATTACACCTGTAAAACAAAGCAGCAGCAACTAATGTTCGATCCCATCATTTATTTTAAAATATGCCCTGTTCCATTGAACGGTTCACTCCAGTTAAGCAATGCCATGATTTAACGATAGTAAGAATTATCATGACCTTTTATTTACACTAATCATGTTATTTATATCAACCACCTTAACTAATCTTGAATGCCCTTGAAGTTCTCACTGTGCGAGTTGACCCACGAGGTACCCCGAGTGATAGACTCGTGGCTGCCCACGAGACTGCAAGTGTATGATCAAGTGTGTGGCCGAGTTCCCACGGGTATGTAATTGCTGCGATGTTGCAAGTTCCTCTCCCGAGTTAGCAAGTTCCTCTCCCGAGTTAGCAAGTTCCTCTCCCGTTACTCTTGAGCCAACCGTGAATGAAGGTATGGTTTAATAAAGCAACAATGTTTAAAATACATCTCCATCCTGTGGTTTTGAGTTATTTCAGCGCGGCCGCATCTATTGATATGACCTACAATGGGAAAATGCGCATTCTACCAAGCATTTCTTGTTTTTTTTATGTTTTTAAATACTTTTTTTGCAATGGATCTCTATTTTAAATAATTTTAAAAAAGGAAGCAGCCCGGGTGACTGACATTGAGCGGCCGTTGGGACCCGACAGCAGACACACACACACACACACACACACACACACACACACACACACACACACACACACACACACACACACACACACAGAGAGAGATACACACAGACAGCAGCTGGCCACCACTTCAGAGGAATTAAGCAGCGCGGGTGACTGAGCGGCCGCCAGGACCCGACAGTACACACACACACACACACACACACACAGATAGACAGAGAGGGAGAGAGACACACACACACACACACACACACACACACACACACACACACACACACACACACACAGAGAGATACACACAGACAGCAGCTGGCCACCACTTCAGAGGAATTAAGCAGCGCGGGTGACTGAGCGGCCGCCAGGACCCGACAGTACACACACACACACACACACACACAGAGATAGACAGAGAGGGAGAGAGAGACACACACACACACACACACACAACACACACATACACACACACACACACAGATAGAGATACACACAGACAGCAGCTGGCCACCACTTCAGAGGAATTAAGCAGCGCGGGTGACTGAGCGGCCGCCAGGACCCGACAGTACACACACACACACACACACACACACACACACACACACAGATAGACAGAGAGGGAGAGAGACACACACACACACACACACACACACACACACACACACACACACACACACACACACACAGATAGACAGAGAGGGAGAGAGAGACACACACACACACACACACACACACACAGCAGCTGGCCACCACTTCAGAGGAATCAAGCAGCTCGGGTGACTTTGAGCGGCCACCGGGACCCGACAGCAGACACACACACAGATACACACAGATAGACAGAGAGGGAGAGAGACACACACACACATGGCAGCATCTCTGGAGAGAAGGAATAGAGTCGAGACCCTTCTTCAGACTTACCCGAAATGCCACCCATTCCTTCGCTCCAGAGATGCTGCCTGTCCCGCCGAGTTACTCCAGCATTGTGTGTGTCTATCTCCGGTGTGAACCAGCATCTGCAGTTCCTTCCCAATCCCACACTCTCGGGCCCGGGGGGGTGGATGGAGCATCACACGTGGACACATCCCACCCACCACCCCAGACTTGCCCCTTCGGCAGGTCTTTAAGCCGTTCATTGAGACAGAGTGAAGCCACGGGGACAAGTGGCAGAAAGGCCGAAGATAGACACGAAATGCTGGAGTAACTCTCGGGACAGGCTGCATCTCTGGAGCGAAGGAAAGTCTGAAGAAGGGTCTCGACTCTATTCCTTCTCTCCAGAGATGCTGCCTGGTCCCGCTGAGTTATAAACTCCAGCATTTTGTGTCTATCTTTGGTTCAAGTTCCCACGGTACACTCACGAGACACTAAGATAAACGCACGGGGCCATTACGTTATTGCAACGAGTTAAAATGTTTCCATTTTACACTTGAACAGTTAATTTGACTCGTGGAAAAAATCAAACATGTTTGATTTTTTTCACGAGTTAACAAGTTTCCCGAGTACCTGCCGTTACCGCCACGAGTCGATAAGTTGCTCGTGCGAGTTCCGACGTTCCCGCTACGTGATCACCACGAGTGAAAACTCGGGGTCACTCGTGGGCCAACTCGCACAGTGAGACAGGGGTTTAACTAATCTTGAATGCCCTTGAAGTTATGAATTTTGCACAGGCCTTGTAGTGTTAAAAATCATTTGATAGATGGCATAATTAATGCCATACATATGATATCTATTTAAGGAAGAAATGTTGAAGATTATAGCTTAATCCCATTGGTCTGTGAAATATTAACCTTAGAATTGATATCCTTGAATGGATTGATTACATACAAATAACAAGCACCAGAGGTTAAAACGGTGATTAGAATTGTTAAAGTAGATATTACAATGTATTTAGAATTATATAAAGATATCAGAAATTCTGAAAATTACCTGTAGTAGCTCTCAAGTCTCAGTTGAGTAGTAGCGGTTCAGTAAGGGCGGTTGGCATCTTTTGGTCTCTTGAGCTGTACTTTCAGCCTCTTCATGCCAATTTGAAAACCATTCATTGCCTGGATGGCAGCCTGGGCACTGGCAGGATTGTCAAAACTCACAAAACCTGCCAAAAACATTGGTTTTACAACTTCGTGGGCCAGGAAGAACTAATGCAACAGTTCATGCTTCTATTGCTTAAGACCTAGCTCAACTCCTTGTTTTCACCAGACTGCTCTTTCCACTTAACAAGTACTTCCAAATTTAAATGGAAACATTCTCCTGTGAAACCAAAGGATTTAAGCTCTGAAGAGTTCGTCCCACAGATTAAAATAGCATTATTACAATTTCTTTAACAATTTTTTACCTGGTAATCACAATTTTTGTATACATAGGCTGGACCAAGTTAATTTCTGATTTGTTTTCAAGGTATTTTTGTCCGCTCCGTGAATATAATTAAGCTAAAGGCAATGCTGCTTGCAAAAAAAATCAGATCAAGGATTTGTACAAACGTGAAATTTTGATGAGTTTTACTGCTGGTATAATTTGAGATGCTAAAATTATTGTTTTTGATCATGAAAGATAGGGATGACTGATGGATAGAGGCAGGTGATGGGTCATCGAGCAAAGAAGAAAGTGCAATTATAATGCAAAATAAGAAACAAATAACAAAAAGGGTGAAGATGAATCTCTTGTGGATTAATCATGCCTTTGAAATAATTTTTTTTGCCAGAAGGATCAAAAATCAGTCTGGTCCAACCTTACATGGTTGCAATATAAAATCTTATCACTTTAAATTGGGGTGTGCAGAGATGGAGATTTCAGTAGGTTCACCTTGCCAGTGAAACTGAAGTCCAAGTAAATGGCCTGGGACACAGGACCATGCCACAAAATTAACAAATTGGGAACAGTTGGTGAATTCTCCATAGCAAATAAACTCCCCTCCAGATACAATTGAATTGCTTAGTTTGACTTTTACATCAACCATTTTGGTGTATTTCAGTGTCTTAAAAATGTGATTTTTAACCAAGACTACCTCAAAGAGTATGCACTGATGAAACTGAACATCATAAACACCCAACGCAACATCGAGAGAGCAGCCCTGAGCTACTATCTACCTCACTGGAGAGGCTTGGACTATCTTTGATCGGACTTTAGTGGCTTTATCTTGCACCAAATGTTATTCCCTTTATCCTGTATCTATACACTATGGATGGGCTGATTGTAATCATGTATAGTGTTTCCACTGACTGGTTAGCACGCAACAAAAACTTTTCACTGTACCTTGATACACGTGACAATAAACTAAACTCTAAACTTTGTGTGTTCTAATATGTTAATCTTACCAATCTTCCTACTATTGAAATGACTTGATTACTAATAGAACTATATTTTAAACAGAAACCACACATCCTTAACCTCAGAGTTAGTTTTATGCAGAAAGCATGATTTTTTTAATTTGAGATCAATTGCAAATAAAATAGATAAAATATAAATTTAACACCTGGAGGATAACAATCATACATTTTGTTATTTAAAACATAACCTCCCCATATTTGAATTCACCGCATAACGCTCTCTGTTCATTTGGTTAAATGGTAAGTGTAGGCATTGTTCTTCAAGATCTTCTGTGTTTTGTACAAATCACATTTTGACTTGTCTTATAATCTAAACGTCAAGCAATAATTAAGCAGACCTTGTAACAGATTTCTTGTTGTGAGAAGGCAAATAAGTCTTCTAAGGTGTCAAACAGTAATGCATTGGTCCATATCTAATGGTGAAGCATCAGAGAAAAATAAAAATAAATTTGTCACAATGACTTGCAGTATTATCATTTCCTGGTGTAAAGGGGAATTATTTAAACTTCTTGAAACGTAACTCGTTGGATCTCACACAATCTTCCATAGTCCTCTCTTTGATATTTCTCACCAAGTTGGCTGTACTTTTTGTAAATGCAGAAATCTGCACACATTCTTTGCTGAAACTGTTTAGGCAGGTTGCATGTCCATTACTGTACAGTTCTGTGCTTCTGGAAGTTTAAGTGGCTAGTTCTCACTGAAGAAGACACAAAGTGCTGGAGCAACTCAGCAGTCAGGCTGCAATCCTGGAGAACATGGATAAGTGACGTTTCGAGTCCTGACCCGAATCATCATCTAACTACGATTTCCAGGGATGCTGCCCGACCCACTGAGTTACTCCAGCACTTTGTGTCCTTTTTACATATACCAGCATCTGCATTCTACATTCTACATTCTACATTCTAAACTTATCTTTGAGCCACATTTGTCTCAGAACAAGGGTATATACAGATTAATGGTTTTACTCAAATTTAACACTGTGAAATCTGGTAAGGAACTCCAGCTATGAACATTTCATAAATCATAATAATTCCAACAGGGACAATAATGAGGACAGTTTTAGGTTAGATCAATTTTCTTTTTTTTTAAACAAAAATAAATGCAATAAAATTTTGTTGAAATATCATTTATCGAACTAATGAAAATAATTTATTCTCTCCCCTAATGGCAGGAATGATTTTTCGCTTAATTGCTTTTCTAACATCATCACTTATTGTTCCAATCTTGAGGTACATTAGACAATAAATTACTGTCAGTGTTGTTATTCTATAAACGCTTAGCATGCTCATGTTGAATTCTTTTATCTATTACTTTAAAGATGTCCATCACCTGACAGTCAAACATTTTAGGTGAAACAGAAGAGCATTTTTATATGTTTTATATAAATATTAGCAGTAATTCAGCCATTCTTCCACTCTTGACAAAGAACAAAATTAACTGGTAATTCACAGGAAATTATCAACATTAGAAATTAAAAAGTTAACATTTTGTTAACATTTCTTTCCTCTATTCTGTATTTTCAGGAATTTACATCCTTTTAGCTTTCCTGTTCTTGTCAGTTTTTGACCATTCTAGGACAATTATTTACTCTTTGGTGTCATCAATGGAGAGACATCTTCTACCCATAGTTGGAGAATCAAGAACCATAGGTTTAAGGTGAGAGGGGAAAGATTTAATGGGATCCCAAGGGGCAACGTGTTCACACAGAGGGTGGTGGATATATGGAACAGCCTGCCAGAGGAGGTAATTTAGGCTGGTGCTATAACAACATTTGAAAGACATTTGGACAGGTTCATGGATAGGACACGTTTGGACAGATGTGGGCCAAACGCGGGCAGGTGAGACAAGTGTGGATGAGGCATCTTGGGTCAGCATGAGCAAGTTGGGCCAAAGGACCTATTTCCATGCTGTGTGACTCTACTCTATTGATGCTGTTGAGACATCCAAGGTTTCTATATATCAGATTGGTACAGATGACTTTCAGGAGGAAGAGGATAGTTTATGTTTACACAAATGTCACCGAGATTAAAAATTGGCTCAGGGGATAGTTTGTCAGGAAGCTATAATAATTTTTTTTCTGTCCCAGTGGGTTGTTAGAATAGTAAAAATGCATGCAATAAGAATATCAAATGGATTTCTGTAAGAGACTATTAAAGCTGAGTTATTAACATCTTTGAGGCAATAAACATTGAAGGAAAATATTATTGGGCATTAGTAAAGAGAGGGGAGATGAAATTAAACCAGACAATTCTTTCAAAAGGAATCACCACCACAGCAATTATTATCCTGTGCTAAACTGATTAAAATATTTTAATTTAAAAGTAGTGTTAAAAGTTAATCAATACCAATTAAAGTGAAGGGGAAAAGATTTAATAGGAATCTGAGGGGTAACCTTTTCACACAAAGGGTGGTCGATGTACGGAACATGCTGCCTGAGGCAGTAGTTGAGGCTGGGACTATCCCAACATTTAAGGAACAGTTAGACAGGTACATGGATAGGAAAGATTTGGAGTGATATGGACCAAATGCGGGCAGGTGGGACTAGTGTAGCTCGGACATGTTGGCCGGTGTGTGTAAGTTGGGCAGAAGGTCCTGTTTCCACACGGTATCATTCTATGTCCAGAAAAGGTTGCTACTATGACCTATACCAACCTTATCATTAGAGTGTATTGGAGAGGAAGGTAATAAATTTTAGTTCTGTAACTGAGATTTTGTTTCTTAACATAGCAATTGCACATGGATTACCACGCGGACCCTTAACAGCATTGAGGGACTTGGAGTTCATGTTTATAGCTCACTAAAGGTGACGGCACAAGTCGATAGGGTGGTAAAGAAGGCTTATGGTATGCTTGCCTTATATAAAACGCATATTGCTGAGGGCATTGAATATAAGAGTCCGGAAGTCTTGATGCAGCTCTATAGGACTATAGTGAGGCCACATTTGGAGTATTGTGTGCAGTTCTGGTTGCTCCTTTACAGGGAAGATGTGAAGCTGTAGAGAGGATGCAGAGGAGGTTTACCAGAATGCTGCCTGGATTAGAGGGTTTCAGCTACAGGGAGAAGTTGGATAGATATTTGATGTGTCACTCACAAGGCTGCGGACTTACAGCAGGGAAGTGGAATTACATGAACTGGTATTGTTGAACCTGATGGGCCAAAATGACTTATTCAATGTCAAAACCTATAAATTCAAAAACGGTCTGAAAGATTGTACACCTGGAAATGTGTACAAGCAGTTTAAAATGGGCAGTGTGTGCCCAGAACATTCGATGATCAGGTTTAACCATTATTTCTGATATTCGTTGTCAAGGCCATTTATTTTCAACCAACTTAATGCAGATGACTGTGGCCAATAACTATTAACTATGGTGCTACCCACTTACATTTCACTAACATCACAATGATCCTGTTCCCCTCTGCATGAATTGCTCGGGTTGTAGCTATTCAGTGGAGAAGTAAAAGCCACTAAGATGATGGTGCAAGATGCAACTGCGATGGGAAAAAATTGCAGAAAACTGGGCAATTTCAAGTACAATAGTTGGAAGATTAAATAACTCTACAGCTTCACCTTCTGGCAAATAAGTCATTTAAATAGTTCAAGATGTGGATAGGATAGGTTTAGAGGGATACGGGCCAAACAAAGGCAGGTGGGAATAGTGATGATGGGGGCGTGTTGGTCGGTGTGGGCAAGTTGGACCAAAGGGCCTCTTTCCATGCTATATGATTCTATGACTATGACACTATGACTCTTGATTTCACCTTAATGAATGTCAGTAAATTTATTGACTATCGTAGTGCCAATGAGAAAGGCAGAAATATTGCATATATGAGAAAAATTAGGGCTATAGGCGAGGGAGAATTAGCTTTTGCTTGTCTCATATTAAATATTTTAGAACATGTCTTGAATTTCATGGGGTATGAGCTGCAAGTAGAGATTGGATGAACTTGGATCATTTTCTCTGGAGCCAGTGGCTGAGTGGAGACCTGATAGAAGTTTATAAAATTACGAGAGGCAGAGGTAGAGTAGACAGTAAGAAACTTTTCCCCGGGATGAAGATGTCAGATACTAGAGGACATAGGTTTAAAATGTGAGGGAGAAAGTTTAAAGGAGATGTAAAGGATAAGTCTCTTACATATGTAAGTCTCTTACATAAGAATGTTGAGTGCCTGGGACATGCTGCCGGGGTGATCAAGGAAGCAGATATGAAAGTAGTGGTTTTGGATACAAGGAACTGCAGATGCTGGTTATTAAAAAAAAAGATACAAAGTACCGGAGATACATCTCAGGTGAACATGGATAGGAGACATTTCAGGTCGGATCCTTTTTCAGACTGATTCAATCTAAGTAGGGATCTTGTTCAGCACAGGCACCATGGGCCAAAAGATCTGTTTTTAAGCTGCACTGTTCTATGTTCAATATAAACAAGTACACAAGATAAACTAGTATTTTCACTAAGAGGGCTGGCAAAATTAGTTTGCAAACTTTTCTGAATGGAGTGCCAAAATCATATTTATTCGTATAAATCCAGAAAAGCAATGTCCTGGCAGGATGGCACGTACAGAGGAATGCAGAATTTGAAAGCAGATTAACATCAATTCGAGGACCACACAAATCTCCAAGGATCCCTTATAGTCTTGTTGGGTCTGGCAATTTCATTTTGAAGGATACCATTTGCACTTGTGTGATAGCTCACTTTCATACATTCTTATAACAAACAGTAGGAAGTAAGATTAAGTGTAACTGAATGCCTTCAAATTAACCAGGAAGCTTGTTACTACTTTACAGATTTAAGGTGAAGTCACTGCACACCCCTGAAAGATAGGCAGACAATAGCCAGCTGATGTGAACATTTTAACCTTTATTCTAATATGTTTCAATGAAGTTACTCATTCAAAATCAACTCTGTATTTCTCGGACTCATTTAATGCCAAACATTGGTTTGGAAATTTGGAATTTTGCAATAACCCTTTAAGGACCAGATAAAAAATGTCTAATGTAAATTATGAGTAATTTTAAGATAGTTGCTGTATCAGCATTGCAAGGCTTCTGCTTGTTATTGCGACCTATATAGATATTCCCATTCATTCACAAATTTATAATTTCTGTTTTTGCAGGGCTTTTGAACAATGCACCAATTCAATAGAAATCATTAAATGGTTCAAAAATATTGCTTGTTCTCTTGGGGAACTGTGAAAGATTCACGATTCAATGTTTAAATTATTTTTCTTATTTTATGTTCAAAAAAGAAAAAAATAATACATTGATCAAAATACTCTTTTGGTTACAGAATATTACCACTTTTACGCAGTGAAAGACCAAAATCTCACTTGCCCACCAATGACATGGACAGTTTCTGAGGGTCTTCCTTGAGAATAATGGTAATCTTCATAGAATAAAGCTTAAAAACCCCCACAAAAGCCAGATATTACCTTTAGTTTTTGTCTGGTTACAGATGTTCATAGACAGGACTTGTAGCATACACCAATAGAGCATTTAATTTGTTAGAAATAACTTTAGTACTTTGTATTGTTTTTATTAGCGACATGTGCACCATATGATGATTTACAACAAATATGTGGCAATCCCATTTTACAGCAAAACATATGTTGATAATCTCTGTTCCTCAATATCACAAACATACAACTTGCAATGTGAAGGAAACCACTAAGTACTGAATGAATGGTTTCTTTCAGTAAACAATTGCTCAACATGCCACGCTTAGCAAGTTGGCTTTAATGAAACAGTATAAATTATGAAATATTTTGATGTTATCTTTTATTTATATTCCTCTCTGCAATAAATATGTTTACACAGCATACTAGGTCATTCTGTAATGCGACAAAATGTGCTAGATGTTCATTAATTAGGCCATCAAATCAGTAGAGATATATGCCGTGGGGCCCACTTACAGCTTTTGATCCTGCATGAAGTTTTTGTCTTGGAACTTTCAAACATTATTTTAAGTACCCTGCTAATAATGGTCAAGAACATTATTTTGTATTTTAAGTCTATACCACTGTGCACAGGTTAACTTAATAAACATCTTGTTTCCTTGAATACAACTGAATGTTTATAATGGAATCTAATTAACGAGATTGTTGAAAAAATGGCTAATGCAAGGAAAGCTTCAGTGTAACTTGAGATTGATGCATTTCAATTTTTTAATTTGGAAAATCTGGAATCAATTTTGGAACTTTTAGTTTCTTAGATTTTAACCAAGTCACATGTGCTTTCTGAAATAAATACATAGATAATATTACTAATTTATTGGAAGCTACACAAATGTGAACGATTCACACCATATATCTCAGAACATGAACATTGTTTTTCAATAGAGACCAAATGGTCTCCTGTCAAATTTATGCTGAATCCAAATGAAGCAATTCTCTGTTAACATCAATTAACTCAGCTAAAACGTTTCACTTCATTTTTTGATAAACAGCGAACCAAATATTAAAAAAAAGATTCAGGTCCCGAGGCGGTCAAACCCAGTGTACTAAATTATTCTAGAAACTACGCAGCTTTAATTGCATCTCATTTTCAAGATAGGATTTGTGCTTGCTCCAGAACAGTTTTGTTAGTTGAAAGATCATTGATTTTCTTGTTGTAACCGGGTTTTCAGTCAAACTGCAATTCTATGTACAAATGCACTCAAGGACATAGTTCTATTCAAGGAAATACAGTATTCTGCACATCTACTTACAAAGGTAATCTAAAGGCAAAGCAGGAATATTGTAATATTAACTATAGTTCAATCCTTTTCTCTCAGCAAAATATAATGTTGGATAAAGCCGTAACTGGGTTGCTGAGGGAAAAGGTTAAACAATAAACTACAGGAGAATAATCTGATTATGCAATGACCCATATTTTAGACATAATTGTTTCAGTGTATTGACACAAAATATAGTTTTTAAAACCATGTCTGACAGAATAGCAATTGAACTTTTTTTTATCTGTACCCACCAAAGCATTTACTTTGGTTTGTCGCTCGGTCCACAAACACTTTTGAGGAGATGACATTACCAAAAGGCAGGAACATTTGCATGAGCTCAGCATCTCCAAACTCCTGAGGAAGGTGATAGATAAAAAGGTTGCAACCTTCTGGACCTGCAGAGAGATGATTGCACTAGGTTGAAACGGTGGATAAATGTGAAGAAATGGAAGACAATAAAATACACATCTCAGTTCACAACCCTGTTTGAAAGAAGGGTGCAAAGAACACAGTAAGAACTCTGACATTCATCAGTGGAATATATATTACGTTCTTTTTCACACAGAGAGTTGTGAGTCTGTGAAATTCTTTGCCTCGGAGGGCGGTGGAGGCCGGTTCTCTCATACTTTCAAGAGAGAGCTAGATAGGGCTCTTAAAGATAGCGGAGTCATTATAAAGCAAAACAGCTAAAAACAGCTAAATCAGCTAAAATCACATCATAAATGTATAAGCATTCTGACGTCAAACTTATATTAAAATATTGGTCGTTTGAGTGTTTAGCTTGGGTTTAAAGTATCAAGGATATCTTAAATGGTTGTTCTTCGATCAGCTTGTATGCACCCATTTTGCAGAGAAACATTGCAGAGAACCACTTCAACAATGAAGCCCATCCAGTCAACTCCACCATTCAATCATGGCTGATCTATCTTTCCCTCTCAATCCCATTGTCCTGCCTTCTCCCCATAAACCCTATGGGGTTCACTGCCTCATCAGCACTTAGGCAACTGCATCCAAATGTGTGGATTCAGCTACTTTCTATATAATTCTCTGTACTGCTACTGCACTGCTACATTATTTGTGTCTCATCAATTTATCTGTCGCTCAGGGATCTGTTCAAGACAGTGTTGGAAAATGGTACTGACCACCACATAGTCCTTGTGGAGATGGTCCCATCTTAACTTTGTGGACACCCTCAGCGGTATTATGTGGGGGGACCATTGTGATAAATAGGACAGATTCAGAGCAAACCAATTCAAAAGTGAGATCCATGAGGCATTGGGCAGCAGTAGGATTTTACCACTATTGTTAACTCTGTGCCCATTATATCTTTTGCTCTAACCATCAAGCCGGAGAACCAAGCCTCCTTCAATGGAAATTGTTGGGCCATGCCAAGAGTAGCATTGAGCGTACCTGAAAATGAATGCCAACCTGATGAAACTATAATATAACAGTATGTCTTAAACTCATAAAATGTGCCTATTTCTCGTCTCTTTTCCTTCAAGCTTGTATATGGACTCAATCTCAAATGTTAATCTTGCCTTGGCTACTTCTATCCAATGCACTCTAGCTGCCTTCCCTCAACCAACTAAACATAAACTGAAGGCCATCCAAACCTCTATTGTTCAGGCCCAAAGTTATACCAGATCCTGGTGACTTATTCTCCTTCTGGATGTTGCTCTGCAATGACACATGGCAGCTGGAACATGATATTGACATTCTTGTCCTGTTTTCAAATTCCACTGCTCTTAATCATTCCCAGCTTTAATCTTTCTACCATTGGTGGTCATGCCTTCAGCAGCGCAGTTCTTAAACTCTGGAATTTTCTACCCAAACCTTTCAATTGCTCTTTCCTTTAATATACTCTAATATAATAATTTTTAACTAAGGTTTTTATTATTTGGCTTTTTTAAATGCTTCGGCATTGAGTCCCAGTTATGCAGCATTGAAGTAGGCCCTTTGGCCCAACTTGTCCATGGTGACCAAGTTGCCCACCTGAGCTAGACCCATTTGCCTCATATCTCACAAAACCTTTCCTAACCATGAACCTGTCTAAACGTCTTTTAAACATTGTAATTGTAACTATAATTCTTAGGATGTGATGTCAACATTTATTTGATAACTGCCCAGTATAGGACCTTGAAAGGTTTTACTGTGTTAAAGGTGCTTTGTAAGTTGTCGTTATTAATTGTTTAGCTGAAGAACATGTGAGTGGGAATTATATGGACAAACTAAGAAAGATAAGAATGGGAAGTAACATTGTACGATTTGCTTCACTAATTATTCTCCATCGCATCTGACAATGCTGAACAGTTTTTCTTCCGAAATGCATCTCCAATTTAATTAGAGTGAAGTTTACATCTTGCCTCAGGCAGACGTCAAGCAAGCAATTGAGGAATTGAGCACTGTGATCAAGGAGCATGAAAAAGCACACCTGCAGCCTTCCTCATCATTGCTGGGGACTTCAGTCAGGCTAGCTTGAAGAAGTTTCTGACAAACTAGCATCAGCATGTTGCCTACAACACCAGATCAATCAACACACTCGGCCACAGCTACACCACCAACAGGAGTGCCTACCGCTCAATCCCTGGCCTGGAGTTTGGAGAATCTGACCAGCTGGCAGTGCTTTTTTGTCCTGTATAGAGACTAAAGAGCACGGCACCTGTGAAACAGAGTACGAAGGCTGAGGGGCCAGAGGAGTGGTTGCGGGACTGCTTCAAATCAGTGGTATGGAGCTTTGTAAGCAGACCAAATTAAAAATGCCACAGACATCATCAAGTTTATGAAAAAAATACATTAAAAAATGCATTTCAACTATGTTTGAAACATTACATCTGGAAGATATGAGACTCCGCCTGGCAGGAAAATCAGACCGCTTCTATCAGATGTGGTCTGCATTTATAGAATTGCTACAAAGATAGGGTGCAGGAGTATCTCGGGTCTTGGTGGGGGGGGGGATGAAAAATTATCGAGTTCGTGAATTCCTTTTGCGTGATATATATAATATAGTAACTGGCTTTTTTTTCTTTTCTCTCTCTTTGTCTTTTTTATTTTTTCCTTTTCTTTTCTAGGGTGTATCTCTTAACCCCCTTTCTCTAATTATTTGACCAAGGGTTTCTTCTCCCCTTTGGCACACTCTTTCACTTTCACTTTCACAACTCTTTTCACCTATTTCACTCTCTTTCTTTCTATTCTTTTTCTTTAAAAGCCATAAAAATTATGGGGTACAATGATTGTAACAGTATATATGTGATGTACATTGATGTATTTGCCTCTAATAAATAAAAATATTTTAAAAAAATGCATTAAATAATACCGTGTATCTACAAAAACATTCTGAGTCTTCCCCAACCAGAAGTCCTGGATGAACCAAGGGATTTGATTTTTTAATCAACTGAAGGTTAGACTAATGGCGCTAGAGACTGACAATCCAGAGTCATATAAAAAGACCAGATACGACTTTCTGAAGGCCATAGTGAGTGTGCAGAGACAATTCCAGACTAAACTGGAGTTATGGACATGCTGTATGCTTGACAGCTGGAGCAGGGCTTGCACACTATTATATATGTTTTTTTGTGTTATCTAAGTGCATGCGCCTGTAATGCTGTTGCAAGTAAGATTTTTTTTTATCATAGCTGCACTTCACAGTACTTGATCATAAACTCAACCTCGCCTGTGTTTTTCTGGAAACTCTCCAGATCAGTTGAGCATGTGGCAATTTCAGATATTTGGAAAATCTGACCAGCTGGCTGTGCTTCTTCGTACTGTAGAGAGTCTAAAGAGTATGTGGCACATCCGTACCCAGTGAAACAGGGTACGGATGTGCCACATTTAAATCTGATAAAATCTTAAGCAAATACGTCATTCCTTGAGCAGAGAATAGTCCAGTTCTATTTCATTCCATTGCATTAGGACTGGCTGTATTTGCAGGATAGGAGCTCATCATTTCTCCTCAGAGGGCGGTGGAGGCGGGTTCTCTGGATGCTTTCAAGAGAGAGCTAGATAGGGCTCTTAAAAATACGGAGTCAGGGAATATGGGGAGAAGGCAGGAACAGGGTACTGATTGGGGATGATCGGCCATGATCACATTGAATGGCAGTGCTGGCTCGAAGGGCCGAATGGCCTACTCCTTCACCTATTGTCTATTGTCTATTAAATAGTAAACTGAATCTTAATGATTGTATGATACCCAATATTAATCTGTATATAAGCTATCACACTTGTTAAACGTGAAGTTCTAAAGTGAATGCATGTGGTGTAGTGGTCACTGTGACATTTCCCTACAAATAAGCATACAGAAAATACATGAGATTAGACAATAGACAATAGGTGCAGGAGTAGGCCATTTGGCCCTTCGAGCCAGCACCGAAAAATACATGACATTGTCGAATAATGAAAGGCCTGGATAGAGTGGATGCGGAGAGGATGTTTTCACTGGTGGGAGAGTCTAGGACCAGAGGTCATAGCCTCAGAATAACAGGACGCACTGTTCAAAAGGAGATGAGGAGGAATTTCCTTAGTCAGAGGGTGGTGAATCTGTGGAATTCATTGCCACAGACGGCTGTGGAGGCCAGGTCTTTGGGTATTTTTAAGGTGGAGATTAACTGATACATGATTACTAAGGATGTCAAGGGTTATGGGGAGAAGACAGGAGAATCGGGGTGAGAAGGAAAGGTAGATCAGCCACAATTGAATGGCAGAGTAGACTTGATGAGTCGAATGCCCTACTTCTGTTCCTATGACATGAACATTAAAAAAAATGTAGTTCCACCTATTCGGTTTATAATTGATCCATTTGCATGATAGTAACATCCAATGTTCTACATTGCAACCATGGCTAGCACTTTGTGCAGGATCTGCATTTTAAGGATTAGTTATTTTCCTGACAACCTCTGCGTTGAAATAAAATCAAACTTGCATTGCAAAATGCACCACAGCCAATGGATCAGACTAGACCAGCTGCTGTTGCGATGTAGAAAATACAACTCAATTATAGTGTCAGGCAAACCTATATACTACTTTAGCACAATGTCTGAACAGTAAGCAAGGCTAGAGACACAGCTTTGCACTTAAATACATTAACTAATCACAATTTCTCCTGAAAGACTAAAGCTACTGTAAAATTGCGAGTAATTGTATTCCTGAATTATTGAAGGGCAGAACAGTAGCACGCTTGGAGATCATAATTACTTCCACTCAGAGCTAAAGTATCTCACTTGCTTTTCAGAATCCAAAACAGGAAATGCTGGAAATGCTCTGGACAGATCAGTTAATGTTCCAAGCATAGAGCCTTTCCAAAATAGTTGCCTTGTATCCTGTTCAGCTTTGGCAGAAAATTCTGGTTCCTGTTCTGTTTTTGCCTTCATGTTTAAGTTATTAAGGCTGGATGACTGCTAGTGTGGAAAGTGATGCCTAAATTCATGGAGTGGGTGTTGGGGTGTAAGCCAGACTCTTGTGAATAATTAAAAATGGCATTCAGAGCATTATTGATGGAATGCATGACACAGAAACATTTTACCTTTGTCGTATTGGAATAATTTGCTCAGTATTTGCACCCAGCCTACGTTCGGTCTGACCTCCATTAAAAGATTGCACCTACCTTCTACAGAACCCACCTGTGGTTAGCCAGCTGTCAAAGTTTTCAAAACACCACAAATGTTTCTGACATTCAGAAACATTCAAAAAGCATTGCAAAACTATTAAAAAGTTGAACGGTCGATCAAATTAAAATCTTATCAAAAGGAATAAATTGGAATACTTAAAACAGAAAATATTTAAACAAACTAAACCAATTACTCAGTACCTCAAGAATCTTGTACCAAGTGGAACCAGCTCCCAGCAAGCTCAGGACCTCTGTGTTCACACATACTGGCATGGAAATCCCAAATGTGCCACATTTCCATGTGGAACTTCTGTAATTTCTCTACAAGATCCAGCCCATTACTACCCGGATTTACACAAAAGGTAAACCTGTGGTGGGGGCAATATACTTATTATAGCAGTGAATGCATTATACACATTATATTGCAACGTAGCAACTTAATATGGAACCTCTTCTCTGATTAAACAGTTGAACTAGTTGTGGTTATATCATAGAATTGTAGCGATGAATGATTTACAACAGAAGATGGTTATATCCATCATATCCATGCCAGTCTAAAATGAATAACCCAGTCCAATCCCACCTCATCTGCAAAAGCATCTGCATCAGACAATTTGGGCTGAATGGACTGATTTCAGACTAAGCAGCTGCGAGAGGTGGGATCAATGTCAATACAAATGTGAACTGTACTATGGCAGAGAAGATTTACGAGGAAGTTGCCAGGACCTGAGTGCCTGTGCTATAAGGAGAAGTAGGGCAGGTTAGGACTGTATTCCTTGGAGCACAGGAGGATGAGGGGCGATCTTGGGGGGTGATCGAAGATCATGAGGGCAATAGATAGGGTAGAGGCACAGAGTATTTTACCCAGACTATGGGAATCTAGAACTAGGGATATAGGTTTAAAATGAGAGGGAAAACATTTAATAGGAATCTGAGGGCCAACTTTTTCATAGTGAGGATGGTGGGTATATGGAATGAGCTACTGGAGGAGGTTGTTGTTGCAGAAACTATAACAACATCCAAAAGACATTTGGACAGGTACATGGATAGGAAAGATTTATAGGGCTATATGCCAAATGCGGGCAGGTGGGACTAGTGTGGATGGAGTACATTGGTCAGCATGGGCAAGCTGGGTCAAAGGGCCTGTTTCCCTGCTCTACGACACTATGATTCTAGGACTATGACTCAATAGCATTCCTATACTACATGAGTGTGTCCTGATTCCTCCGTCGTTTCTGTTAAAGTGGACCAAAGGGAGGTGTTAAAATAGATAGAGCTGGGCAACATTTCACTTACTCTACTTTGTGTGCAAGTTTTACACTTTTTCGATTGCATATTATGAATATAGTAAATAACTTACCCTCTCTCTGTTGCTGGGGTATCATTGGAGGAGGCTGTGGGAAGGCTTGACTAATCTGTCCATAGGCAGCAGGGTAGGCAGCTGTAATGTAAAGATAGTGCTTTATGTTAGCATTTTGCATAGTTACGCTGTTCAAGCTAAATGTACAAACGGGAGAATCTATTTCTTTATTGGAAACAATGGAATGTGTTTTCTGGATCAGCTGTTTTAATGTAGTCTTATGAATGTGATCATGAGGTCCATCAGTGAGCGAGAATACAATGAACTTTACTGCAAAATGGTCCAAAGTGCTGGAGTATCTGCCCCTGTGGTTCTTTGTTTCTATGTAACTAAATTAACTGCTTTTGTTATTGGTATTGGTTTATTACTGTGTACCGAGATACTGTGAAAAGCTTTTGTTTGCACACTATCCAATCAAACCAGATAATACTATACATTAACAGAATCAGGCCACACATAACTAGCACAGGTACAGCAAAGAGAAAAATACCAGAAGGCAGAATATAAATATTTTTTCTATTGCATTGTAGCATAGGAGTTCCAGATGTCCAGATAAGTCCAATGTCCGCAAATAGATAGGGTGGAAAATTGGGACCGTACCCTAGTTAATGGAAGAACCATTCCAAAGTCTGATAAAAAGAGAGGATGAAGCTGTCCTTGAGCCTAATGGCACATGCTTTCAAGCTTTTGTGTACAACTGGAAATCATCTAACTCAAAATATTTGACAGGCCAATAACTATAAATCAAGTTCTTGATAATCAAAACAAAAGCAGTTCTCTCGGACAGGCAGTAACTTCTTTAGCAAACACAAATCTGAACTTAGCTCATTAAAATGTTTTCATATCAGGCGAATGTTGTGATTTTTCCGCTGAGCAAATGGAAATCAATGCGAAATAAATGGCAGCAGACAGTGACTCTCAAAATGATGACATTCCCCTATATGAAAGAGTTATAATCATTAAGTCTGGGGTATAATAATAGTTGTTAAAAAGTTTCAAATGTGAATCAGATTGTGGAGATCGATAGATTTGTTTGTGTAGAAACAAGGACATGCAAATGCTGGTTTACAAAAAAATGATACAAAGTGTGTCACCAAACCACAAAGTGCTGGAGTAAGTCAGTGGGTCAGGCAGCATCCCCGGAGAACATGGGGACCCTTCTTCAGTCCAATTGTAAGGGGAGGGAAGGGGTAGATAGCTGGAATAAAGGAGGGGCAGGATATAGTCTGGCAGGGAATAGGTTGATCCACGTGAAAGGTTTTTGATAGGGTACTGGCTGGACAAAAGCCAGAGATGAAAAGAGAGCAGGTGTGTGACGAAAGGATTGAAGAGTTGCGAGTTGTACAGCTGGAGGAAGGAATGTAGGTGGGAGGGGGGAAATAGGTGCAAATCCAGGTAGTACAAATGGGGTGGGGTAAATGAATTGGGAGAGGGGGTTGGGCATTCAGGTGGCAGAAGGGGGCTCTTTGTTGTTACTTACAATTGGAGAATTCAATATTCATACCATTGGGTTGTAAGCTACCCAAGCAGAATATGAGGTGGCGTTCCTTCAGTTTGTGTGTTGCCTCACTCTGGCAATGGTTGAAGCCCAGGACAGAAAGGTCAGCTTGGGAATGGGAAGCAACTGGGAGATCTAGTAGAACTTGAGTAGGATGAAGATATTGGGAGTAGGGGATAGCATCTTTGCAAGAGGCAGGATAGGAGGAAGTGTATTCCTGATAACTGTGTAAGGCCACAGGTTTGCAGTAGACGTCAGCCAATAGTCTGTTCCTTGTGATGAAGGACAGAGAAATTGAGATTAGGAAGCAGAGTGGATGAAGGATGGAGAAATTGAGACTAGGGATAGCATCTTTGTTGGTCCGAAACATCACCTATCCATCTTCTCCAGTGATGCGGCCTGACCTGCTGTGTTACCCCAGCCCTTTTATGTCCTATTTAAGGGGCTGTCCCACTTGGGCAACCTAATTGGCGAGTTTAGAAGAGTTTGAAAAAATGACATGTTGAAGACCTCCTTCGACTATGTAGAAGACCACCTTCAACTATGTTGAAGACTAGCTTCAACTAGCCACGACTAGCTACGACTAACTTCGGGAAAATTGGACACCGAATAGTGGAGAGTGAAGACGACCTCCTTCAATCTCCTTCGACCTCCCTTCGCCCTCCCTTCGACTATGATGAAAACTATCTACAATTACCTTTGACTACCTTCGACTACCCTCGATTACCTACGACTATCATGCCGACCTACTATGACCTACTACGACTAAACCTACGCATAAAAAAAGTAACAATTTTTTCCATGGCGACCTTTTTTTACTCGGGCATTTTTTTAACATATTGAAAAAAACGCCGCAACCTAGCTGAGGCCTCGAGTACACGGAGACCACTCTCGAGCATGAAGGAGAGTGACGATGACCTCCTACGACCTTGTGTTGACCATGCTTCGAGTATGAGTCGATGGCAAACTCGCCAGAACTCGCGGTTTAGGTCGTCCAAATGGGACAGACCCTTTAAAGTTGTCTGTGATCTTTCTCAAAAGGTTTAGAAATGCCTGAGCTTCACTTCCCATGAAAAATTTGTAATACCCCTGTCCCACTTGGGAAATCTCAACGGAAACCTCTGGTGACCTTGTGCCCCACCCAAGGTTTCCATGAGTCGCCAGAGGTTTTGGTCACTCGCCTGGAAAGCCTCGACCGAAGCGTGAGCTGCATCTACTGACCAAAGATCCTACAGGATCTTTGCTACCGACCGCACACACACAAACACATCGCGAAGGTGGGGGCCAGGGACAGCGGAGGAGTGCTGTCTGCACGATGAAGAGGTAGGTAAACGGCTGCCACAGTGCACGGTAAGTCCTTTAGAGAAGGGAGAGAAGGGGAAAGAAGGGGAGCGAAGGACAGAGAAGAGGAGAGAGAAGGGGAAGAGAAGGGGAGAGAGAAGGGGGGAGAAGGTGAGAGAGAAATGGGGAGAAGGGGAGAGAAGGGAGAGAAGGGGAGAGAGAATGGGAGAGAGAAGGGAGAGAAAGGGGAGAGAAATGGGAGAGAATGGGGGGGGGGAGGTGGAGAAGGAGTGGAGAAAGTTTTAAGAAATTTAGTAAAGTTAGCGGGCATTTTACCTTCCGGCGGATCTTCTAGGTCCTGAAAACCAAAGATCCTATAGGATCTTTGCTGAAAACTCCAATGAGCCAATCAAAATGGCTGGTCAGCGAAGGAGATTGCCTTTGACTGCCTGTAAGTAAACAGCGACCCCACTCCACTGGCTTTGACCAAACGGTAACCTATTTTTAGTCGAGGCCAGTTTTGAATTTGTTGAAATAATTGCAGGAACATAGAAGAAGCCTCGACTAGGCGGAAACCACTTTCCACCATTCGGGAGAGTGACCGGAACCTCCGGGAACCTCACGGAAACCTTGGGTGGGGCACAAGATCACCAGAGGTTTCCGTTCAGGTTTCCTAAGTGGGACAGGGGCATAAGTAGCCGCTACTTTTGTTAAATACGGCAGAAAACAGATGATAATCGATTGTTTAATCATTATACTCCCTATCTTACTTTACATTAAAACTGAACCAGACAAGTCACAATTGTTGCTCGGCTGCAATGCATTATTGATTGCAGTAAGTCACCAGAGAAAAGTTAAATTACTCCTCTGCAGTGTTTTTTACTTTAATCAGCAGGCAATCTCTTTGAATTATATTATCGTTATTTGATTACTGAGAGGTAAAGATCACCAATACGGGGAAGATTTCTTTTCACTGGGCCTTCTCGATACTTCTGATACTCTAACCACCATTGGAAAACAGCATCATGATAATGATCAAAATATCAAAGCAATTGTTCAGATTAGTTTAGTTTAGAGATACAGTGCGGAAACAGGCCATTCGGCCCACAAAGTCCATGCAGACCAGTGATCCCCGAACACTAACACTATCCTACACACACTAGGGACAATTTGCAGAAGCCAATTAGAAAAAGCCAATTAGAAGCCAAAGAAGAGAAAGGTTACCATTGGGAAACAGGAATGTTGAGATGAGGTTAAAATCAGAAATAGCCAGGATCTTATCAAATAGTAGAACAGCCATTAGGTGCCAAGTTGTCCAACTCCTGCTCCTAATATATATGTTCTTATGTATGTACATCTTAAACTGAGTTTTTCGGGAGCATGCTGTATACGAACTGTCTAGCACATTTATTTTATACAGCTGTATGCACTTCACGTTGTTGGCTGTAATGCACTTGGGTATTGTCAAACTGTCTCAATTCACCTGTCTCCGGAAGGGTTGCAACTTTATTAACTTCTTAAAACCCCCACACCCCCCCCCCCCCCCCACCCCCATTCTCTCCCCTTTCTCTAAGCCATCCAATATATCAACACTGTCAATGTGATCCCACCACCAATCACATATTCCCATCTTGACCCCTTTCCACCTTCTGCAGAGACCGGTCCATCCACAATTCCTTGGTTCACTCATTCATTCCTACCCAAACCATCCTCTCTCCAGGTACTTTCCTCTGCAACCGAGGGAGATGTAAAACATGTCCCTATACCTCCATCCAGGGGCCCATCAAATCCCTTGAAGTGAGTCAGATCATTCACCTGCACCTTGCTTAACCTCGATTCCAGCATCCCGTGTTCTTGATGTGATCTCCGTTACAACGACGAGACCACACAAAGACAGCAACCATTTTGCCAAGCATCTGCACTCAATCCGCCAAGGCCTGCTGGATCTCCCGGTTGCTAATCATTCTAATCATTTTAACTCCTCTTCTTGTTCCCATTCTGACCTTCCTGTTTTGGCCCTCTTTAATCGCCAAAGTGAGGCTACATGCAAACTGCAGAAACAACACCTCATATTCCGACTGGAAGGGCCGAGAGGGCCTGTTTCCGTGCTGTAATTGTTATATGGTTATTATATGGTTATTCCGCTTGGGTAGCTTACAACCTACCTACATTCCTTTCTCAAGCTACTCAATTCGCAATTCTTCAATGCCTTTGTCTCATACCTTCCACCATTTCATCTCTGACCTTTGTCCAATCATTAAAAACCATCCTCACCTGTATCAACCTATTACCTGCCAGGCTTTGTCCTGGCCCTCCTCTCTTCCAGCTTTCTTCCCTCCCTGCAATCAGGCTGAAGAAGGATCCTAACCCCTATCTATGCTCTCCAGAGACACTGCCTGACCAACTGAGTTACTCCTGCACTTCATGTCTTTTTATTTAAAACTTCTGTCAGATGAGTTTGATCTCAGGTTTTATGTAAGAAGTACATTTCAGTTTATTGTCGGGACTTCTGCTTTTTGGAAGAAATGATAAAATTAAATTCTGTTCAACTGAACATAGAACATTTCATCACACTTCCTCAAGTAGGGAATTCTTCCAAGGTAAAGGGCCTGTCCCACCAGCATGCGACTCCATGCGATGAGCGCGACCTAACGTGGTCGCTTGAGCCATCCGGCGTCACGGGGCCGGTCCCACTTCGATCGCCGGAGCCGTGTGGAGTTTTGCGGAGTTCGTCCCGACATCGCGCGGAGCTCCGAAAAACTGACCATGTTCAAAAATTCCGTGCGGCAACGGCTTGTCGACTCGCAGTCGCCTCGACACATTACGCACCGCCTCGACGTCGTGCCTCCGTGACCCTCTCTGTAGGTGCCTCCGTGGCCCTCTCTGTGTGTGCCTCTGTGCCCCTCTCTGTGTGTCCCTCTCTGTCCTGGCGAACTTACCTTTCAGACTTCGCTCCAAGTTCGCCTCACTTCGCGCCACGTCCCGCCACTCACCCGACCTCCGCGCGGCCCCCGCTGCCGGTTT
The DNA here is from genome assembly GCA_035221665.1 of Okamejei kenojei. Lineage (NCBI taxonomy): Eukaryota > Metazoa > Chordata > Chondrichthyes > Rajiformes > Rajidae > Okamejei > Okamejei kenojei. The sequence continues at coordinate 149,284,070 of CM069131.1, forward strand.
GGTCGCGCTCTTCGCATGCAGGCGCCTGCTGTTGGGAACGGCCCTGTACAGGGATCATCCGACCTCCACGCGGCCCCCCCTTCTAGTTTGATCGCGCTCACCACATGGAGTCGCATGCTGGTGGGACAGGCCCTTAACATTCCTAACTTATCAAAGCAGGCACCATATTCACAATACACACAATACTACAGTACACAATACTCACAGCTCAGAGAAAGGCTATTTTGTGCAGCGTTCATGCAAATATACTGCCCCATAAGAGCTTACTTCCATCTTTTTCACCCAAAGCCTCTATTATTTTCTTACACATGTCTTTTTCTTTCTTCCCTTTAAATGTATTTAATTAAAATAAGCTGCAAATGGTGGTGGATATTGCTCCATCCATTGCAGGTATCGACATCCCCACCATCAAAGGGATCTACAGGAAATGCTACCACAAAAAGACAGCTGATATTATCAGAGACCATGGTCTCATCTTTCTGCAACTATTGGGAAGAAGGTTCAAGAGCCTGAGAACTGTTATGTCCAGCTTCAAGAACAGCCTCTGCCCATCAACCATAAGGCTCTTGAACCACCCTGCACAACACTAACCACAACCTTACCTCAGCAATGAACTGCTATGGACATTGTATAAGGTCACACTGCTTACTTTGGCTGGCACTATTATGGTCTGGTTACCTAGTTTAACTGGTAATTTATTATATTATTGTTTATTGTATATTTATTTCTTGTGTTGTTGTGTTAATGTGCTGCAGCGGACATGTGACAATCAAACATTCTTGACTCTTGATCGTTAACTCAAATAATACTGAAAGGACTATCGGCTTTCTAGCCACTCTCTGGGTGAATATGGCCTTTCCAAATTGCTTCTTAACTTTGTTATTGATTGTCTTATATTCATGGCTACTAGTTCTGGCCTTCTTCACAAGTGAGGTTATCTATTTGTCATCCTTTTGAAATGCCTTATTAATCCTATAGAATGAGTTCTTCAGGTCACTTCTCAGTATTCCTATTTGAGAGAACTTTCATTGTTATGAAATCATCTTTTCATTATGAACCTTCTGTGCTCTGATGAACTAACAAACCTTTTTTATCATTATAGTGCAACTTAATTAGACATATTACTGACTTGGACGGTGGAGCAAGAAACCTTCAGTTTGTTTCCAAAATGGATTGATAATTGTCAACAGAGGATTTGAGGTCTTTCCAAACACATCAAGGCAATACTATGGACGCGTAGAATAGATGGGTAAAGCTTGACTCCTGTCTGGATATTATTACATTACAAATCAGAGAATCTTCTCACAAATTAATCTATTTAAAATTCACAACAAAGTGATAACATTTTTATGTTACCATGGTAACGTTTAAAGCACTACTCTTGTTTTTAATGATACGTAAATTGTTGGGAATTAATTAATTGTTTTACATATATCTTTATTTTATTTTCTTGGCTATTGTTTTGATATTCTTCTGTATTTAAATGCTTTTTAAATTAATTCCTAAGCAAGTTAAAGGACTCATTTCAAAGAAATATTCCTTCTTTGAAGTGTGTCCTTTAATCTAGTGCCTGTTCACCAATGTGATTATATTCCCTAGTTGATCTGTACTGAGCGGAAACTGAATAAATAATATTAACTTCAATATTAACCTTTTTTCCATCTTTAAGTTTGAATACAGATGGCCCAGGGCCAGTGATAAATTGCCATTGATGTTTCCCTTTACTCTAGATTATCAAAAATAAATCACAACAATGACATGAAACAGAAACAGAAAAGCAATAATAAATTAGTTCTTCAAAGAATCTGATGCCTATGCTTGGCAATAGTGTACCAATGGGACTTGAGCCCACAACCAGAGAATGTGCATGATTTTGAACTTCTGCAGAGTTACTTTTTAAGTTTATTTTTTGCAATATAAAATGAAATGCAAGTCAGCTCAGGTTGCACTTAACATCCAATGCTTATTTGACATTAGCGTGTTGAGAACTGGACCTATATTTCCATTTGGGTGTTATATTGGTTGCACTGGAGTGTAGTTTCCATCTGCTGCAAGGGTGCAGTATGGGTTCCCAAACATTTTATGCATGTAAACTTCAATGCATTATTTTTGTTGGGATGAGTTTGCAGCTTCCAACCCTCCCATAGTAACTTTATCACACTCAAGCTCCATACTCTCCTGAGATCTCTGTGCTTCTCTAACTCACTCTGGCCACTGGCACATTTTCAAACTTCTTTTCTCTGCTATTCTTCACATTGTTTACAATTGCCTGGACCCTCTCTCTGGAATTTTATCTGCAAACCTCTTTGACCATTTTTAATTCACAACTTTAAATTGGCCTCTTTAACTTTGCCTCGTTTTTTTAAATAATGTACTGTGATAAATTACATTCAGTAATGTTCCTGTAAATTGCCTTGGGACATTTTGTTATGTTGAAGGTGACGTTGAATTCAACTTTGTACTTTGCCTAGATGGGATATAAACTTGGGATCTGTCAATAATCTGTTGACAGATATAAATTAGAGCCTTAGAGAAGCTCAGGACTCAGGTCAGCTCAGCTCAGGTCAGGTCGGGGGGAGTTCCCCCCGCCACGGGTACCATGTAATCCCGTGCTACCTGATCCATGGTCGGATAGTTGGCAACTAAACTGTCTCCCCCACCTAGTTTGCCAGGTGAGGAGGGAGTTGTGGACCCCCAGCAGGACCAAAAACAAGACCTGTCAAAGGGCGGATGAGCTTCTAACGAGCCAATGGCCATCCACACTTCAGTAGAAATTGTGCTAGCAGTCATATATAGCATTGTAAGGAATGATGATAAAGCACACACACCAAAATCCTATACTTCCAGCTGCAGAAGTCTGCAGGAACTGGAGGACAGAGATGTGTGGTGTGTCCGTCACCGTTCCCGTTGGAAACCAGCACCACTGCGTCGCTAATGTTTTCAACGATGATGAAAGGACTTGAGGGCCTGAGCTATAGAGCGAGGTTGAGCTCTATTCCTTAGATCGCGGAAGAGATGAAGGGGTGATTTTATAGAGGTGTACAGAATTATGAGAGGAATAGATTGGGTAGACGCACAGAATCTCTTGCCCAGAGTAGGAGAATCGAGAACCGGAGAATATAGGTTTAAGGTGAGAGTGGAAAGATTTAATAGGAACGTGAGGGGTAACTTTCTCACAGAAAGGATGGTGGATGCATGGAAGGAAGTTGTTGAGGAAGACACTATCGCAGCATTTAAGAAACATCTAGACAGGTGCATCGGTACGACAGGTTTAGAGGGATATCGGCCAAACGCAGGCAAGTGGGACTAGTGTAGATGGGACAGGCTTGCCAGTGTGGGCGATTTGAGCAGAAGGGCTTGTTTCAATGCTGTATGACTATGTCTCAATGACAAAGGTCTCAGGAGAGTATGGAGCCGGAGAATGATAAAGGGTCACTATAGGAGGATTTGCAAACTCATCCCAACTAAAATAACGGTCATATAAGACATCTTATATACTCACAAACATTGCTGACTTCAAAGGATCCAAGATATCTATTCATGCATTGTTGTAATTCAACCCTGCCACACAGTCCTCTACAATCTACTGTGACTTCTCTCTTGACCATTGACCTTTGGATCCCTTACATCATTTTACTGGGAAACATAACGCTGAATTTCAAATAAATCTATTTCACAGATAGTTACCACATTTTTCTTATGAGCATAATTTGTTCTAAAATAATGTACTATTTATCAAACTCTCTTTTGTAACAGATACATATATAAATCTCTACTTGAATGCCTGATATTGCCGTACTTGTGCAGTGTAGAATCTAAAGACAATGTACGGGATAATGCTACACATATTAGTGGTGCTTTTGAAGTGCGCCTAATGTCGAGTGTAAATCTTGCACTTGCAATGAAAAATTACTGCGGTATAACTTTACTACTATAATCATTCTTAGGACAGACAACTAAGCACATTCTCATGCTGATCTTGGAAGCAATTAAAATTAAATCAATACAAAATTAAATCAATATGAAAGTCGTGCAATGATTAAACTATTGCCAAAATGAATTTGTGAAACATTTTCCTAATTTGGAAAGATGTTACAATAAATACAGAACAATAACAACTTGATATCCCAAAAGGTCAGAAGCCAAAATAAAGATATTAGAAAATTTATAAATGCCATATCAAAAGAAACAAGAAACGACTTGCTCATTATTTGAATTAACTTGGAATTATTTTTACATTCAACTATTAAAAGTGCTCATTAGACATATCAGCTTTCAAAAGATAACTTTGAATGTTTAGTATGCATCATTTTGGTCAATGAAAACTATTTATCTGTATTGACTTTTGAGCATTATAAATCAATGCCATAATGTTGATAAATACCAATAAAAATTATGCTGAGGTTTATACCAATTGTACTGTCAAATGGCCCAATTATTCTGGGACCAAGTTTCTTTCAATTGAGTCAAAAGGTGGTAGGGCAGTTTCAAGGAGCTATCTATGTTAATGCTGGTGTTTAAGAAAGAACTGCAGATGCTGGAAAACTCGAAGGTAGGCAAAAATGCTGGAGAAATTCAGTGGGTAAGGCAGCGTCTATGGAATGAAGGAATAGGTGACGTTATGTTAATGCTGGTGCCACTGAAATGAAGCAGCTGAGTTGAAATATGAGAATGTATACAAGGGCAGATGAGGCTTGCCAGCCTGCGAATGCAGTCCATCTAGGAGAGGGAAAACTCTGATTTAAAACCTCCACTGCCTTGTGGCCATATCCAGTTATGGAAAAGGTTCCAGGAGTAAACCTCAAGAAAATCCGGAGTCGGAGCCCCTAAGGCAGTTCGTTGTTGTCCACAACCTCGCTCTGGCAGCTCCTACAGCGGCGCTGGTGCCAAACTGTAACAGCCCTGCTGTTCCTTTGGATCAACCAGCGACATGGAGAGGGGGGACGTGCTGCATGGGCAACAGCCTGTCCTCCATATGACATCGCCCAGTCTTTCATCTGACCACACATCACCTGCAAACCTCCACCTACAATCTGGAGAGGACACTCCAGCTTTGCCTGCAGCATCGACACAACACAGGGAGCAACAGTTACCGGTTATAAGTTATCGCTAGATTGGCGTAAATCAAGGCGCCAGGGGTTGCTCCCGATGGTGGGAGAGATTTTCGGATCTCACTGGATTAAGCTGGGCAGCCCCCAACCAATAAGGTGCTGTCCCGCCATGGTCTGCTATCCTCACTGGGTGCACGGGGATTAGGAACAATATGAACAGCAGGTCACAACCTTCGCACCTACCAACAGAAGAACACGTCAAAAGAGACCAGCTCTAAAACTGGGAACTTGGAATGTCCGGACAATGATGACCGGCCTCTGTGAAAACCTACAGGACATCAGTGATTGCAGGAAAACAGCTGTCATAAACGACGAGCTCAAGAGACTCAACATAGACAGAGCCACCCTTCAGGAAACAAGGCTGGCAGACTCGGACACACTGAAGGAGGAGGAGTACATGTTATACTGGCAGGGGAAGGACTCTGGCAAGCCCAGAGAGCACGGAGTAGGCTTTGCAGTAAGGAACAGCTTGCTTGGTGAACACGGTGGAACCAGGCAGTAATGGCTCAGAGTGACTCCTGACTCTCCGCCTCAACACCACCGCAGTCCCAGTCATCCTTGTCAGCATGTATGCCCCGACACTGTCCTCCACATCAGACACAAAGGACGAGTTCTATGAGAACCTCGCATCCCTCCTCAACATCGTCGGCAAGGTCTTGGCTCGGGTCATCTTGATTCGCCTGCAGAAGCTGGAAGAACGTGTCTACCCAGAGTCACAGTGCGGTTTCCGAGCTGGAAGGTCAACAATAGACATGGTCTTCTCCCTTCGCCAGCTCCAGGAGAAGTGCAGAGAACAGTGGATGCCCCTGTATGTTGCTTTCATTGACCTCACCAAGGCCTATTTAAGGCTCTGCCAAAGATCGGCTGCCCACCAAAACTGCAGAGCATGATAGAATCCTTCCACATCAACACGAAGGAGACAGTGCAGTTCAATGGCAGCTTCTCAGAGCCCTTCTACATCTGCAGTGGCGTCAAACAAGGCTGCGTCCTCGCTCCCACACTCTTTGGGATTTTCTTTGCTCTGCTCCTGAAACATGCCTTCGGCACTGCAACAGAGGGGATCTACCTGTGTACTAGATCAGATGGCAGCCTCTTCAACCTCACCCGCCTCAGAGCAGAGACAAAAGTACGTGAAGCTCTCATCAGAGACATGTTGTTTGCCGACAACGCTACAGTTGTGTCCCACACCCAGCAGGAGCTACAGTCACTGATGGACCGCTTCTATCGGGCAGGCAAGGACTTCGGGCTGACCATCAGCCTGAAGAAGACGTACGTCCTGGGGCAGGAAACAGAGGCGCCGCCTGTCATCACCATCGACGACTACGAACTTGATGCCGTCCATCAGTTCACGCTCCCCCATCACCGACAACCTCTCCTTGGACACAGAGAATAATAAGAAGGCAGCTACAACTCTCGCTCGCCTCACAACTTGAGTGTGGACCAACCCAAAGCGGACAGTGAAGACAAAGATAGCAGTCTATAATGCCTGCGTCAACAGCATGCTGCTGTACGGCAGTGAGACATGGACTACATATGCCAGACTGGAGAGGAAACTCAACACCTCCCACCTGAGAAGCATCCGCCGTATCCTGGGCATATCCTGGCAAGACAGAGCGTGCAACGCCGAGATCCTGTCTCACGCTGGCCTTCCCAGTATGTACACTCTACTCAGGCCAGCGCAGACTGAGGTGACTGGGCCATGTCTACCGAATGGAGGATGACCGTATTCCAATCTATGGAGAGCTGACATCTGGGAGGAGGGAACGACCGCTCCCAGCTACGTTACAAGGATGCTGCAAGAGGGATATGAAGGCGCTCAACATCGATGTGGAGTCCTGGGAGAGCCTTGCAGCTGACCATATGAGGTGGAGAGGTGGAGAGAACCAACATCTCAAAATGGGGGAAGAGAAACTGATGAACGCAGCGGCAGACAAGCGGGTGCGCAGAAAGGAGCGCAGCAACTTCAACAAACCAGAGACCACACACAAATGTGACCTTTGCCACAGAGACTGTCACTCCCACATTGGTCTCTTCAGCCACAAGCGACGCTGCTCTAGCCGAGGTTTGGAGCAAGCAGCCAACAACTAGGATGCATCACCCATGGTCAGTCATGGCCGAGGAGGGCCTACGGAAAACAAGGGCTCTGGAAGCACTGGAATCCATCTGCCGTAATTATGGCAGGAATGGTGTAAATGACTAACATGGTGGTGGAATACTGATTTGATGAAAAATTACTGACATACAGTTTCACTCTGTATCCCTCTCAGCATCCACTCGCTGGCCCATTGTATGTAGCCAGCATTTTTTGTTTTTAGCTATCCAGAACCTGAAGTATTTTGTCAGCTTAATTCAGCCATACTTATTAATATTGATTCCACTTCACACTTCATCACATGTTGGATCTTTCCTATTAAATCCCACCTCCACATCTCCAGTTTGGCGTGCCAAAATGATGAGATGGGAGGCTTGTACATATAGAAACATAGAAACATAGAAATTAGGTGCAGGAGCAGGCCCTTCGAGCCTGCACCCCCATTCAATATGATCATGGCTGATCATCCAACTCAGTATCCTGTACCTGCCTTCTCTCCATACCCCCTGATCCCTTCAGCCACAAGGGCCACATCCAACTCCTTCTTAAATATGGCCAACGAACTGGCCTCAACCACCTTCTGTGGCAGAGAATTCCACAGATTCACCACTCTGTGTGAAAAACGATTTTCTCATCTCGGTCCTAAAAGACTTCCCCCTTATCCCCCTTAAAGCATACGGTATTAGGGGTTCAGTATTGATGTGGATAGAGAACTGGCTGGCAAACAGGAAGCAAAGAGTAGGAGTAAACGGGTCCTTTTCACAATGGCAGGCAGTAACTCCGCAGGCTCAGTGCTGGGACCCCAGCTATTTACAATATATATTAATGATCTGGATGAGGGAATTGAAGGCAATATCTCCAAGTTTGCGGATGACACTAAGCTGGGGGGCAGTGTTCGCTGTGAGGAGGATGCTAGGAGACTGCAAGGTGACTTGGATAGGCTGGGTGAGTGGGCAAATGTTTGGCAGATGCAGTATAATGTGGATAAATGTGAGGTTATCCACTTTGGTGGCAAAAACAGGAAAGCAGAATATTATTTAAATGATTAGGAAAAGGGGAGATGCAGCGAGACCTGGGTGTCATGGTACACCAGTCATTGAAAGTAGGCATGCAGGTGCAGCAGGCAGTGAAAAAAGCGAATGGTATGTTAGCTTTCATAGCAAAAGGATTTGAGTACAGGAGCAGGGAGGTTCTACTTCAACAGGGTCTTGGTGAGACCACACCTGAGTATTGCGTGCAGTTTTGGTCTCCAAATCTGAGGAAGGACATTATTGCATAGAGGGAGTGCAGAGAAGGTTCACCAGACTGATTCCTGGGATGTCAACTGTCTTATGAAGAAAGACTGGATAGACTTGGTTTATACTCTCTGGAATTTAGGAGATTAAGAGGGGATCTTATAGAAACTTACAAAATTCTTAAGGGGTTGGACAGGCTAGATGCAGGAAGATCCCGATGTTGGGGAAGTCCATTTAAGGATAAGTCTTTCTTCACACAGAGAGTGGTGAGTCTCTGGAACTCTCTGCCACCCAGTTCATTGGCTATATTTAAGAGTGAGTTGGATGGCCCTTGTGGCTAAGGGGATCAGAGGGTATGGAGAGAAGGCTACTGAGTTGGATGATCAGCCATGATCATATTGAATGGCGGTGCAGGCTCGAAGGGCTGACCTACTCCTGCACCTAATTTCTATGTTTCTATGGTGACCCTTGTCCTGGACTTCCCAACATCGGGAAGCGAGTACAAGCCGAGTGTCTTTCTTTACCTGCCATCCCAGGAATCAGTCTGTTGAACCTTCTCTGTACTCCCTCTATGGCAATAATGTCTTTCCTCAGATTAGGAGACCAAAACTGTACGCAATACTCCAGGTGTGGCCTCACCAAGACCCTGTACAACTTCAGTAGAACCTCCCTGCTCTTGTACTCAAATCCTTTTGCTATGAACGCCAACATACCATTCGCTTTCTTCACAGCCTGCTGCAACTGCATGCCTACCATGACACCCAGGTCTCGTTGCATCTCCCCTTTTCCTAATCGGTCACCATTCAAATAATAGTCTACCTTCCTGTTTTTTCCACCAAAGTGGATAACCTCACATTTATCCACATTATACTGCATCTGCCATGCATTTGCCCACTCATCCAGTCTATCCAAGTCATCTTGCAGCCTCCTAGCATCCTCCTCACAGCTAACACTGCCCCCCAGCTTCATGTCATCCGCAAACTTCGAGATGTTGCATTTAATTCCAAATCATTAATATATATTGTAAATAGCTGGGGTCCCAGCACTGAGCCTTGCGGCACTCCACTAGTCAATGCCTGCCATCCTGAAAAGGACCCGTTCAGTCCTACACTTTGCTTCCTGTCTGCCAGTCAGTTCTCTATCCACATCAATACTGAACCGCCAATACCGTGTGAGTTAAGTTTGTATACTAATCTCTTGTGTGGGACTTTGTCGAAAGCCTTCTGAAAGTCCAGATATAACACATCCACTGCTTCTCCCTTATCCACTCTACTAGTTACATCCTCAAAAAATTCAATAAGATTCGTCAGACATGATTTACCTTTCGTAAATCCATGCTGATTTTGTCCAATTATTTCACCACTTTCCAAATGCGCTGCTATCCCATCTTTAATAACTGACTAGCAGTTTCCCCACTACTGTTGTGAGACTAACTGGTCTGTAATTCCCCGTTTTCTCTCTCCCTCCCTTTTTAAAAAGTGGGGTTACATTAGCTACCCTCCAATCCTAAGGAACTACTCAAGAATCTAAAGAGTTTTGAAAAATTATCACTAAGGCATCCGCTATTTCTGGGGCTATTTCCTTAAGCACCCTGGGATGCAGCCTATCTGGCCCTGGGGATTTATCGGCCTGTAATCCATTCAATTTACCTAACACCACTTTCCGGCTAACCTGGATTTCACTCAGTTCCTCCATCTCATTTGACCCGCGATCCCCTGCTATTTCCGGCAAATTATTTATGTCTTCCTTAGTGAAGACAGAACCAAAGTAGTTATTCAATTGGTCTGCCATGTCCTTGTTCCCCATGATCAATTCACCCGTTTCTGACTGCAAGGTACCTACATTTGTTTTAACTAATTTTTTTCGCTTCACATATCGATAAAAACTTTTGCAGTCAGTTTTTATGTTTCCTGCCAGTTTTCTTTCATAATCCATTTTCCCTTTCCTAATTGAGCCCTATGTCCTCCTCTGTTGGTCTCTGAATTTCTCCCCAGTCCCCTGGTAGGCTGATTTTTCTGGCTAATTTGTATGCTTCATCTTTTGCTTTGATACTATCCCTGATTTCCCTTGTTATCCACGGATACGCTACCTTCCCTGATTTATTCTTTTGCCTTACTGGGATGAACAATTGTTGTAGTTCATCCGTGCAGTCTTTAAATGCCTTCCATTGCATATCCACCGTCAACCCTTCAAGAATCAATTGCCAGTCCATCTTGGCCAATTCACGTCTCATACCCTCAAAGTTACCTTTCTTTAAGTTCAGGACCCGTGTTTCTAAATTAACAATGTCACTCTCCATCCTAATGAAGAACTCAACCATATTATGGTCACTCTTGCCCACGTACAACAAGGCTGCTAACTAACCCTTCCTCATTACTCAATACCCAGTCTAGAATAGCCTGCTCTCTCGTTGGTTCCTCTACATGTTGGTTTAGAAAACTATCCCGCATACATTCCAAGAAATCCTCTTCCTCAGCACCCCTGCCAATTTGATTCACCCAATCTATATGTAGATTCAATTCACCCATTATAAAGGTTTTACCTTCGTTGCACGCATTTCTAATTTCCTGTTTGATGCCATCCCCAACTCCACTACTACTGTTAGGTGGCCTGTACACAACACCCACTAACGTTTTCTGCCCCTTAGTGTTTCGCAGCTCAACCCATATTGATTCCACATCCTTCCTTTCTATTGCATTAATCTCCTCTCTAACCAGCAACGCTACCCCACCTCCTTTTCCTCTCTGTCTATCCCTTCTGAATATTGAATATCCCTGGATGTTCAGCTCCCAGCCTTGGTCACCCTGGAGCCATGTCTCCGTGATCCCAACTATATCATAATTATTAATAGCTATCTACACATTCAACTCATCCACCTTATTACGAATGCTCCTCGCATTGAGACACAAAGCCTTCAGGCTTGTTTTTACAATGCTCTTGCCCAATTATGTTGAAAGGTGGCCCTTTTTGATTTTTGCCCTGGATTTGTCTGCCTGCCACTTTTCACCTTGCTACCTATTGCTCCTATCCTCATTTTACACCCCTCTCTGCTCACACATTTAAGAAACCCTCCACTTCTTATTCTCCGTTTATTTATTTTTTCTTATTTCCCCCCTACGTGTTGCATCTGACTGCTTCTCTTCTCTGCCTCCTGCCTCACAAACGGCCTACTTGCTTTCTCATTTTGAGTCCCTCCCCCCAACCGATCTAGTTTAAAGTCTCCCCAGTAGCCTTTGCAAATCTCCCCGCCAGGATATTGGTTCCCCTCGGGTTCAAGTGCAACCCGTCCTTTTTGTACAGGTCACACCTTCCCCAAAAGAGGTCCCAATGATCCAGAAACTTGAATCTCTGCGCTCTGCACCAGTCCTTTAGCCACGCATTTATCCTCCACCTCGCTCCATTCCTACTATTTTTTACTAATATTTCACTAATATTTACTAGGTCACTGCTAGTTCATAATTATTCAGCACTGGAATGATAATCTCAGTCATCTGTCAACTCCTTACCAATGTGGTGAGCTACAGAACATTCCTTCAAATATTGAACAGCAACTCACTCACTGGACCAAGCCATGGATGTACGACTACTGCCCACCAATAAGCAGTGAAGACTTTACTGTCGACATTGACTGGAGCACCCTACAAATATCTAGTAACCTTTGTTGAGAACTTCCTCTTTTCTGATGCTGCTGCTGCTGTTACACATCACTTAAGCAGGGTCCCTGGTGCCCAACAGCTTTGATGTTATCATGCTGGACAAGCAGTCAGTCATAATAAAGAATTGTCAAGAAAGGAAAGGAAGAAGCAATGTCTAATTAACTTACAGAACATTATACAGTATTGGCAAAGATCGGAACATACACATTTGACAAAAGTGATAGACGACCATAAACCTTTAAATATTCAAACATGTTTTAAAAGTTCTGCAATTTTTTTAATTACTTGTTAAAAAAAATTATAATACGCAATCAAAAACTACTCTTGTAGGGCCAGACGATCTGCCAAGGTTGCATGAGTTGGCATGCCATAAAAAACTCACTTAGACTTAATTTACATTTTTGGAATAATTTACAGCAGTAGTTTGTAAATATTTGAATTTCACATCAGTTCAAATGACATCCCTTGATTCTGTTGGTGAACATTGCTATTAAAGCAGCTTAGCTAAATTGTAGACAGTGATTTGGGGGATTTCCAGATTAACAACACGTGGAAACCAAGAGTTTGCCCTCGGTTTTATGATTACAGAGAATAAACACCAATGACCAGAAGTTCAGCCCTTCATGCGATGGAACAGGACTGTTTGATCTAGTTACCACATCAAAGTTCTGCCTGTTCACGACAGTCCTCCTCTGTACTGATGAATGGAATTGACATAAGAGGTGAGCTCTTTGCTGCCTGACCTGCTGAGAGGTTTTTTTTCGGGTTTTCAGCAATTACAGGTATAGATTTTAAAAATCCAGTTTGGGTGAACCCTGGCCATTGGGAGTAGGTAACCTGGCATCGCAAAGCTTCACAAGTTAGCTTTCGGCCCAACTGGGACTATGGCTGAGGGGTCTTAGATGTACCAAGTAGATTAGATGAGACTATCTTCTTATGGTAAGGAAAGTGGAGGAGGTGGGAGATAGGGGAAATATCGTGAAGTCTTCTATTTGGGGGGAGATGGTAATTTGTAATTCATTAGTCACTGTAGTTTTTCATATTTACAATAAAACTCCATTTCACTGCAGACAAAAGGAAGTACAGATGATGGTTTACCAAAAAAAGACTCAAAGTGCTGGCATAAGTCAACGGGACAGGCAGAACTTGGATAGGGGACTATTTTTTTCTGGTAATCTGCCATGCCTGAGACTTTGGTAATTTGAGATCAGCAGATTTTCTAGACTATAACTAGAAAACCAAAATATTTGAGTTCACTTTTTTTTCAGATGCTATAAAGTAGAATAATTAATTTGACAATGAACCCCGTAAGTTTCAATAAATCGCGGAAACTAGGGCTCCAGTGTGGATGGCAAATGTGGTAATAGGATCCCAGCAAGTAGATTGCGAATATGGGAAAGGGATCCCAGTGAGTGGATTGGGAATGTGGTAATGGGGTCCCAGTGAGTGGATTGGAAATGGGATCCCAGTGAGTGGATTGGGAATGCATTAATGGGGTCCTAATGAATGGATTGGGAATGTGGGAATGGGGCTCCAGTGAGTGAAAGAGAGCATGAGAACTAAGAGCCCCGGGAGCGGAATGGAAAGTAGGGCAAACATCATCAGGTGAGCCAAGTGCTGAACCTTGAGATTTCCAGATGGTGGGATATTGGATTACTGGAGTCTTACTGCACATTACAGCACAGAAGGAGGCCATTGCACCTTTCAAGGCTATTCTATTTCTATTTCCCTGTAGCCATTCAATGTATTCTGTTGAACATGGCCTGTGATTATTTAGCCACTTACCACCAGTAAGGGGAAATATACAGTGGGCAACTAACCTACCGCCTAGCCAAGTGGGTGGAAATCTGTACATCAGTATCAATGCCACGTAATCACAGGGAGAACATTCAAAACACACACTGCTGGGAATAGGGATAAAACTGCACTAACTCTGGCACCTTCACACCAGGAGCATTACTGTGGCGTTCCTTTGGCTGGGGGTGGGGGAGAGATGGTGGTGGAATTGCTGGGGAATGTTGACGTGGTGTCATCATTCTTCCTTTGGGTGAAGATAATTACCAGCGGGTCAGGCAGCATCCCTGGGGAATATGGATGGGTGATGTTTCGATTTGGAACGTTTCTTCAGACGGATTGCAGGGGTCTGAAGAATGGGTTGAGATCCGAAACGTCACTTATCCATGTTCTCCAGCGATGCTGCCTGACCCGCCGAATTACTCCAGGGTTTTGTGTCTTTTATCAGGGGGAGCTGCATGTTTGAACTAGGGATCGACATCAAGATGCTGATAGGGGTGGCAGCAAATGGGGTAGGGTGAGGTGGAAGGAGCAGATAGTTCCCTGTGGCTGGTTGAAGAATGAACTATTGGGCAACTAATTCAATGTAACTTTGGGGAGCTGGGTGAGTGGCCTGCAGATTTAGCTTTTTTTTTTTGCCCTATACCAACAGGACTCCATCTTTGGTTTGGCAGGATTAGGATGATCATGTCCTGGGAATGCTCCCCAGGATTATGTGGTTCAATATGCAGTGATATCATCCTCTGTACCCTTGGCAAGGAAGTCATATCAGGTTGCTAAGATGACTCATAAAAAAAATCTTGCAGATATTAGTGTTCTGATTGTAAAATTGAACCTTGGCATTAAAATTAATCCAGTTTTAAATTAAATCTCTAAACTTAATTAAGTTCAAAATGGGCTTCACTTCACTTTCCCCTAAGTTTTGCTGCACCCAACAGCTTTTCCGGTGTAGACAGACAAACCCAGTCGGTACAGTGATCAACTGTAGAGTCATAAAGAAAGGCGAGTAATATGCAGTGAAATAAAATGAAAGACAAAAAATTTTGAGTTCAAGTTTCGCATTTTTTTGTTGCGACATTTGGAAAGTATTGAAGGATTTAAAATGAGTGAAAGTAGAGCTAGACAAAGTGTTAATACTAACGACCTGCGTATTGCTGCACTCCAGCGTAAGCTTGCTGCAAGGGATCAGCTGCAGTCGGGCTTTGTGCTGCCAAAACAAAACAGGAAAAAAAGATTAAAAACTCAGGTAAGATTTGCAATACTATCATTTGCAACATTTTAGTACCTAACCCAAAATTCACAAGATTACTGAAAGCCTCACTTTAGCCATCTTGCAAATGGTAAGTGTCCCAGTAAAAAGACTTTTGCTCACATTCGGCATGCAACACCTCAGCTCATGTGCCTTTCTTGCCAGCTTGGAGACTGTTCAGAGGCATTCAAACTGAAGTTATCAGTGGCAGACAGATGGAAAGGGTCATGCTTTTTAACATTTAACACAAGGCTCTTTAGATTTATGAATGGATTCAAATCTGCACAGCAGATCCAAAAGATGATGTGTAGACTTTACAAAATCTGGTATACATTCCTTTTTAGTGCAGAATAGATAAAAGAGTAGCTTACGTCCTTATAACCCAACAGTATGAATATTGAATTCTCCAAAACTAACGAAACACCCCCCTTCTTCGCCCACTCCCCCACCCCCCCACACCCCTTTTTTTCTCCCCACTGTCTCAACCTCTAGGACGTTTACCCTCAGGGAGGAGCATATTATTTGTTCCCACCTCAGGAAATTTACTAAATTTCCTCCAAATGGACACCTCTCACAGAAAAGCACAATAAAGTCCATACCAAAATGCATTACATTTGGATACTTAGGGGACGAGCGCTCTTTCCCTGCCCATATCCTCACAACTGGTCCAACCTCTGCTGGGCCAGTGGTCGGCAGGTATTAGCTAACTGTGCACCACAGAGGCCTTTGACAGGCCAAGACAAAGACATTCCCAACTGGGATGCCTGTTGCCTTGGACATAGAGGATCATGTTTTGACCATCACTAAATACCGGTCAGAATATTTGCATTTACTGATTACTCTATTCTAAAGTCAACCTCCAAATATATAATAGGATTTGAGGAATTATGCAATAAAAATTCTAGCCACAAATGTCCAACATTTTCTATTCCTTTGGGAAGGTTTCCATTTCCTTCAGACACAATTGACCTGGTCTAGAGAGTACGATGCAGCTTGGGGTGTCCACCTGCGACTGATGGTTGGGGGAAATGATAGGCAGCAGTTACTGAGAAAGGTGTTACTAATTGGTGGTAGACTTATCATCAAGATCATCAACAACAAAGTCATGTATATTTATAATGCCTTCAACTAAGCAAAGCATCTCAGGATGATTTATCTCACGGCTATCTCTGATGGATGTCAGAGGTTAAACATAGGTGACATAGGTAAACATAGGGAAATAGGTGCAGAAGTAGGCCATTTGGCCTTTTGAGCCAGCACTCCCATTCAATATGATCATGGTTGATCATCCAAACTTAGTACCCTATCCGGCTTTCTCCCCATATCCCTTGATTCCCTTAGCCCTGAGAGCTAAATCTAACTTATATTTAGTGCAGAATAGATGTAAGAGTACCTTATATCCTTATAACTCAACAGTATGAACATTGATGGAAATATCTAGGTTATGGGGAGAAGGCAGGAGAATGGGGTTAGGGGATTAGGAGGGAGAGATAGATCAGTCATGATTGAATGGTGGGGTAGGCTTGATGGGCCGAATGGCCTAATTCAGCTCCTATCACTTATGATGTTATGATCTCAGGAGCAAATAAAACTTGACACCGAACCACAAAAGCCAATATAAAGATAGATGACCAAAATTGGTTAAAGTGCTATATCAAGAAGAAGATGTTTATTATCATAAACATAGCACTGTTGTGCACGTGCAGATATTGAGTAAGTAACACTCACATTTCAACAGTTTTTCACTACGTTCTTTAGTGCTCTAACCCATTTAACTTTTTTTGTGCCATTTTTCAACCGATAGTAGGAGTTAAACAATTAAAAACTCGTAAAGCCTCTCGAACATCACCTTTGGCATATTAAACTTCTTCTATCTTCATTTGTATGAGGATTTTCATACATTACATACAGCCAAAATACAATGTTACATCAAAACTATGTAATTAAAACTTCCACATCTACGAAACCTATCTGTTGGTTTCATTGTTCATTGTAAAGGACACAGCTCAGTTGTGCTGGATGGTCAGGAGAAAAAGGTTACATCTCTTTTCAACGTGTAGATTCCTTCACTATGTTTCTGCTGTTGGTAAGTCTTCCTGTGAATTACTAATTACTGTGACACATGATGTCAATGAAGAATTGACAGCACTTGATCATTGACTATCAAAGGACTGGAGAGGATCCAGAGAAGACTTATGAGGTTAATGGCAGGATTGGAAAATGTTAGTTTTGAGAAAAGAATAGACAGAGTGGGTATTTTTTCTTTGGAGCAGGGGAGGTTGAGGGAAAACTCAGTCGAGGGATCAAATTATGATGGGAAGGACTTACTTTCTTCATAAAGGTGTCAAAATGAGAGAGCACAGACTTAAGAAAGCAGAAAGATTAAATGACAGGAAAATATTTTTATCCAGGAGATAGTTGGGTTCTGAAAAGTTGGCAGAGGCACCAAATGTTATTATGTTCAAAAGCACAAGTATGTGTTGTTGAAGAGCTGACACAAGAGCTGTTGGAAGATGCAGATTTGATGGGCTAAATGGTCTCCCTAAATGTTGTAATTCTATGATAATCTAGTGCAATCAATGGTTCCTCCCAATAATTATGTATGGCATCTGATATGATTATCAACTGCAAAATATCCATCATGAGCTAAATCCAAAAGTATGCTGAATATTATGTGCCCATTGGTATCTTTGGGTTTCTCTGGCAGTTGTAACTTGGCAGCGAAATAAGAAACCTAAGTGGTCTGGAGCAGAAGTGGCCTATTTCTGCTCCTCAGGAATAGCAGTAGAGCTGCTGCCTTGCAGTGCCAGAGAACCCAGGATTGATCCTGACCAGGGGTGCTGTCTGTACGAATTTTGTATGTTCTACCCGTGGCCGCATGGGTTTTCTTGGGTCCTCCAGTTTCCTCTCACACTCCAAAGACGCACAGGTTTGTAGGTTAATTAGCTTTGGTAAAATTGTAAATTGTCCCGAGTGTGTAGGATGGTTTTAGTGTACAACGATGGATGTACATGGAATGAGACATTCCATGTACATCCGCGGGACTTATTTACATCACCCGGTGCGGTCACAACATTGAAGGCCCGGGTCGCCTCAGCGCAGAGGAAGAGGAAGAGGAAGAAGGGAAGAGACAAAGACAAGATTTTTGCCTTCCACCACAGTGAGGAGGTGTCTGGTGAACTCGCTGTGGTGGATGTTAAATATGTGTTTATTGTGTGTTTTTGTTATTTACTATGACTGCAGGCAACGAAATTTCGTTCAAACCGCAAGGACTGAATGACAATAAAGTTTTCCAAGTTCCAATCAATTGTGTGTTTGCCATTGTCTTGTCTTCCTCTCTGCCAAAATATTGACATGCATTCCTGATATAATAATGACCATCAATTTTGTGCTTGTATTCATGTCACCACAATGATGGTTGCTTCCCTTTAAGTTATTCTTCCTTCTCCTAAAGATACTGAAGAACTGGGCTTTGTCTGTTCATGATCTGAATCTCTGCAGGCAGATGTTGCAAATTGTGTGCTTGCTACACTGCTGTTTCCATTGCTTGAAAAATATCAATTGCCTGTTTGCTCTTCAAATTCTTCTCATTGAGCCGCTCCCTTTGAACATACATCTAGGATTCCAGAAACATTCTGATCCTAGAACGTCTCTTCTGCATCTGTCTGATATTCACAATATACTGCAGGTTGTCTCCAAAGTTTCAGCTCAGTTTTAATCAAATCTTGAAATATTTTCCCTCCCAGTTTGGCTGCAACCAACAGTTTTATCATCTTGTACATCTTTTTACCTGCAGGCATGAGCCACATGGCTTCTTCCTGACTGCAACATCATTAGTAGCAAAACGCTGTTCCATCTTTTGCACATATTCAATCCATACATGGAACTAGTGAAAGAATCTCAAGTACCAGCTGTGTTCACCTAGGCATGCACTATGTCTTAGCACCATTAACAGAAACATAAAAAATGGAATCAGTGAAATCCAACAGGGTTTCCTGCCGACAGAATGTGTAGGAAGGAACTGTGGATGCTAGTTTACACATAATGCTGGAGTAACCAAAGGTCAGGCAGCATCTCCGGAAAAAAAGGAGCGAGTGACGTTTCTGGTCGGAACCCTTCTTCAGACTGAATGTAGGGAGGGGAGTGGGGGGGATAAACTGGTAGAGTGAAAAGACTAGAACAAATCCTGCTGCACAGCTCAGGAGAAAACTAAATTTCATAAACGACACGCTACACTCTCCCACCTTCCCATCCTCAGCAACAATTACCAGAATGGCTTTGTTCAATGTTTTCATACATCAAATAATGGAAGGCGCAGCTGAGACACCATGTCAGCGTATGCGTTTGCATTCGCAGTTCTTTTACACCTTGGATGTTGTCATCCTAGTGCTGGAGTAGGATCAAAGCATCTTTTAAAGTCACTTGAAGTGATCTTTGGGTCATCATGCACAGAATTAGACCAGTTTGGGACATGAGATTTTGCCTGGGCAAATAAATGAATGTGTGGTTGTCAATGGTGCTTCGATGAGAATAGTGGTTACAGATGAGGGCAGAATTTCAGGGGATTTTGCAATGCTCTGAATCTGATTGAAGTTATAGTGGCAAGAAGGTGTAAGACCATGGAGAGGTTTAGAGACATGACATAAAATTTGAAATTTTGAGTCATTGCTGGAATGGGAATGGATCGCTGCAGGGATAATCGGTGAATATAATTTGGTATGAATTAGTATATTGGCAGCAGAGTTTTGTAAGAGGTCAGATCTATGTGGTGAAAGCTGGAAGGCAGCCAGGAGGTCAATGCTAGAAGTAGGAAAAAACATTGAGGGGTTGCAGTTGCAGGGGGAGCAACGCAAAATGGATTTAGGTGATAATGTAAAGGAGGAGTTGGGGAATTTGGTGTTAGTGGGGCTAGTCCCACTTGGGTGACCTGATCTGTGAGTTTAGAGAAGAGTGTCTTCGACCTTCAAACTCATAGCATGGTCGACACATGGTCCTAGGAGGTCCTGTGAGGTCGCTGGAACTCTCCGTCATGCTCGAGGGAAGTTCCCGAATACTCATGGCCTCAGTTAGGTCGCAGACACTTTTTCAGCATGTTGAAAATGTTTCCGCAAGTAAAATTTGGACGGCATGGCTCTTTTTAACTCGTAGTGCAGTGGAGTGGGGTCGCTATTTAGTTACAGGCAGTCGAAGGCAGCCGTAGGCAATCTCCTTCACTGACCGGGCATTTTGATTGGCTCATTGGAGTTTTCAGGACCAAGGAAGACCTACCGGTAGGTAAAATGCCCACTAAACTTTATTATACTTCTTAAAAGTGTCTCCACTCCTTCTACCCCACTTCTCCCCGCCTTCTCTCCGCTTCTCTCTCCTTCTCTCCCCCTCCCTCCCCCTCTCTCCCCTTCCCCCCCCTCCCCCCGCGCTCTCTAAAGGACTTACCGTTATACTGTGCAACCATTTTACCTTCCTCTTCATCACGGGTTTGAATTTCAGACAGCGCTCCCCCGCTTTCCCTGGCCCCCAGTGATGTGTTTGTGTGTGTGTGGTCGGTCGAAGCAGCTCGCGGTTTCAATGTGGACGGTCGATCCAGTTCGAGACTTTTCCAGGCGAGTGCCCTCGAGCTTGAAGGTTGAAGACACTCTTCTGGACTCGCGGATTAGGTCGCCCAAGTGGGACAGCCCCTTTAGGTTTTTTTTTGTGCCTTAGTCTAGTGGCATTTGGTCTTTTGTTACACTTGTCTAGCAAATATTCTGACAGATAGTATTGAAATTGTTAATTGTCTTCATTTCGGCATCTTTTTAGGAGAGGAGCAAACATAGCTGTCCCCCCCCCCCGCCCCCCCCTCCCCCCGATCTTTTTACAGCACATCCTCAAACAACTTTCAACTGTTCACAGTTGCATTATCTGTCTCGGGAACACAAAGCTAATCGCCTTCATAAAAATATTAGCAGATTAATGTAATTAATGTCAAAGAAAGAAATAAGAGACAGAAGAACGCATTCTTCTCACTAATATCGTTCTGTCGTATGAAGATGGATTAGGCTGCAGCCACATTCATAATAAATAGACAACACAGCTCGATATGTTAATTAAACAGAATGAATCCTGTTTAAACAAAACTATCAAATAACATAGCCACTTGCACAGAACTTTATTAACAAAGTTTACTTACTTAACCCTTTGAATGCTGCAAGCTGTTCAAAACATTGATAAATGTGAACATTAAGTTGATGATCTTTCACATTTGATCATAGTTGCTACCTATCTTTGCACTATAATCATTATTTATTTTTGATGTGTTTCATTTATTTTCACTTTTCTCCCATTTCTTTCTACTTTTAATATCTCGTCAGGAGGCTATTGTTCACAAGGCTGAATAGTGGTGTCGTCAATGCTGATCCCCAGATCATAAAATGTGTACTTTCCATTAGAACCACCAGATGGCAACCAGGAACAGGAACTCCATTGGATAAATCAGGGTGCACTGAAGCTGCTTCTGGTCCCTCAAAAAACAAACAAACAGAGGGACAACTAAACTTAGAGTTTTCTGAACTGTATCCTCAACATTTCTGGCCATGTCCTAATTCAAACAAATCTGATGAACCTACCACCCATGCCACCCTTCAGCTTCAGCTTCAAACTTATCTACATGGATATGAGGGATGGAGGGATATGGACCAAGCGCAGGCAGGTGGGACTAGTGTAGCTGGGAGATGTTGTGGGCAAGTTGAGCCAAAGGGCCTGTTTCCATACTGTATCACTCTATGACTCTATTATTTCTATTTCAAATGCAGTGTATCTTTAGAACTTCCTCCAGCCCCTAAATCCCATCCAAGTGCTTGTGCAGGTAGAAATCCTTGCACATTTCTGATTGTTTTCTATTTCCAGCATCTGCCTCAAACGCGAGGACTCTATCTCAGGATTTTCTCAACATTTCTTTCTTTTAAGACACCAATCTCACCGATAGTCCATTTGGGTGATGTGCCATAATTTCTCAATGTGTGACTTTGCTCTCAATTTAATGGAAGTACATACTAAATAGAAATAGTAGAAGGCCACACAATCCCATCAGGGTTGATGCTTTGACTGACGTCCAGTCGTGGATTCATTTAGTGAGCATTTGCTGCTCTTTGTTATAAAGTTTCCAACAACTCACAATCTTCTGTGTAAAGAAATGTATCTTTTTCTCAGTCCTTAATGGTCTGATATTGTGACCCTGTTCTGGGAAAAGCGATCTGTTGGCATCAAGTCTGTTAATCGCGGAAATCTACTCAATAATGAAAACTGGACAGAGCACTCCAAGTGAGTTCTCCAAAGCCAAGTGTAATCTTGGTCAGAGGTCCTTTTCTGGTATTCCAACCCATTGCCATTATACCATTTGCCCTTCCCAATTGCTTGTTTCACCTTTATGTTTGCTTGATGTGACTTGTGAAGTAACAGCAAGCAATCCTCTGTACACCAAAATTTAGTTGCTTCTTATCACTTAAAAAATGTATTTTAGCTTTCTTTTTTTTCATATGAAAGTGCACAAGCCAGATAATATTTTTGTTTGATAAAGTTTCTATAAAGTGGCTTGGGGACTTTTTCCATCACTTTAAGGGAACTCTATACCTGGATGTCGTTGTTTGCTTCAGAAACCCGTTGATAAGTACATCTAGTAAGCATTCAATGACATTCATAGTGTTGACTGATTTGACAACAGGCTAAGCTGGCTTACTTGACTGTCAACATTTTCTTCGCTGTTATATGGGTGGGTCTATTTCTGGGCTGCCCACATGATGGCACAATAGTCCAAATGGCCCATGTCAGGCTTAGTCAATTTGAGTTAAGGTATCCTTTGAAAACCAAGAACAGTAGGTTAGGATTTGAACTTGTGGACTGTCCAATTGTTATTTGTTGGCCACTATCAAGCCAGAAAATGATCAAATAGAACCATATTAACGACATGGAAAAACAGAAAATGAGGCAAATAAATCCAGTTATCTCCTGGTTTCTCCTGGTGGCCATTTTGCAGTTGTGTTGCCTGAGGGCCTATGAGAGATTGCCTATGTATACAATCAGAACTGCAAATGCCAGAAGGCAGGTAAGCGATCAGGAGGGAAAATAACTAATTGCAATGGATGGAGGTGGAGAAAAAACAGGTGGAGAAAAAAAGCAAATTTGGAAGCTTTGACAATTGACCTTCACACGAACTTTCCTTAATTATCCAACCATATGACCACAAGACATAAGAAAAGTAGGCCATTCAGCCTATTGAGTCATTCAATCATGGCCGATCTAGTTTACACTCAATCCCGTTCTACAGCCTTGTCTCTGTAACCTTTGACACTCTTCCTAATCAAAAACCTGTCAATCTCTGCTTTAAAATACCATATGTTATGGTAAATCAGGACTTCTACATTTTCTAACAAGGCAGTAATTAAGCTGCGCTTTCAGAAATGCATAATCATTGTACATGTGTTGGTGTTGAAGATGAACTACGCAGTGTGTTTGTGCACTGTTCTGAACACTCTGGAAGCTGGGTTTGGGTCCAGACAGCTTGAAGGTTACAAGATGTATTGTTTGATGTGAATTGATGTCAACTGTGGCAATAGGTCTGACATCAGAGTCGGGTTAGTGAGCAAAGAATTTCAAGAATATTCCATGAATACTTCAGGACTTTGAGAGGAAATAAGGTCTTAAAATGCAGTAGCAGATATTTTTAATGAAGATTAAAGAAAAACTTTCAGATACTGGAAATCTGAAATTATAACAGCAAATCCTGGAAATACTCAGTAAGTCAGGAACATCTCTTTATCCATGACGATAAAAGAGACTGCGGATGCTCGAGAAAGGACACAAATGCTGGAGTAAGTCAGCAGGTCAGGCAGCATATCTGGAGAACACAGATAGTTGATGTTTCAGGTTGGGACGCTTCTTTAGAAGAAAGGACATGATGTGAAGCGTCGGCAATCCATATTGTTCAGAGATGCTGCCTGGCCTGCTGACTTACTCCAGCACTTTGTGTTTTTGTTGTTATAAATCAGCATCTGCAGTTCCTTGTTTCTGCAGATGCTGGAATCTGGAATTCAGCCAATACTGAATCTCGACCCAAATTATTCACTTCCCCCTTTACCTCCACCAATGCTATTTGACTTGTTGAATTCTTCCAGCATTCTGTTTCTTTGTTCCAGATCTCTTTACCTTATTTAGTCATGAATTCATTGTGTAACTTGCTTAAATATTCACTGCGAGATAAAATAAATGCAACTTAAAATAAAATTTGCTTTGTAAGATTAAGTATTTTTCGGGTTACAGATTGAGACTTATAAACGTTTCCATACACAGCCAAAAGCTGAACAGTACATAAATCTCCCAAATGTACACATTAACATAGTGTGCAACACCTGTCTGCCCAGTGATTGACTCTTTTGAACATATTGTTTGACAAAGCATCAGCCTGAAGGTGACAGTCTGGCATTTTAGGCCAAATCATAACATGCTACCATAACAAAACAGCCAAGAAAATTTAAAACTAAAGTCCCTTTTTTTCCCCACAATAGTTCTCTGCTTTTTGATAGGTACTTGTAAAGAGTTGCAAGGAATTTTGATTAACATGAAATCAAAGGTCTGTTCTCAGGTCTTGATCGCACCCTTCACATATCCTATTCTCTGTCTATCTTGGATTTCAGTAGGAAATGGTAATTCTACTTCCTACAATCATTGATGAATCGTTTTCCACAAAGACTGCAGGTTTGGGCCACAGAATGTTCTCTCTAATTCTCTACAACAGATATGGGATTGTGAAATGTGGACTTTAGACGTAATTATCTTTACAATAATGATTTGGGAAAATAGACTATTTGTATTAGTTCAAAACATTAACTTCTAATTGTTAAGCTGTACCTTTTCAGGAACATTGGATATTGACCTAAAATTAATCACTCTAACTAAAGGATGGAGATTTTACTCCGTTATCATTAATACTTCCTTTCTACAAATAATGTTGACTCGAATTAGATACATAAATCCATATATTCAGCGAGGGAAGAACATAGTCTTCATTGGTAGCAATTTTACTTGTTGCAATCAAGACCCTCTGTGAAGAAAATGGACAGAAAAGTATTGTCTGAACTTTCAGTCTAATATTGTTATGCTGTCATTTGAATGAGATGAGGTGGGACTAGTGTCAATAGGATATATTAATTAGAGTGAACATGTTGGCCTGAAGGGCTTGTTTCCATGCTGTCTGACTATGACTCTCTGTGCTAATCTGTGTTCTTGTCTGCCTTCTCAGATGGATGTTTAAAGACTCATGCAATGATTTAAAAAGAGATGGACAGTTAAATCCCATGTCAAATGCAAAATGTATTTCCTTAATCCATAATCATGCAACAGATGATGTGGTCATTATCATTTTGCTGTTGGCCTGTTGAAGCTTGCCATGTCCAAACTGGTTGCCATATTTCCTTCGTCATAGCAGTGACAACACGCTATTAAATCCCATACTCCCTCAGCTGTAAAGCTCCCTGGGATGTTGGGAATTTGCTGTAAAGTATATTAAACTATGTTTGCTATGTGCCAATGAATAGGACATTTTTTATTATGATGTCTTCCCAAACATTCTCATGGAAAACACACCTATTTACAGCAGAGCCGATACAGTCTTAGGGCTTCATTATCCTCAGCTGTGCAACAACTGACCCATTACTGAAAAATCTGCTGGAACGACTTTGAGCAAAAATCACAGCCTGACTTCAATTTGCATGTGTGGTATTTAGCCAGTAGTGTAATTAGAGTTCGTGTGCACATGAAGTTTAGTTAATGTGGCCGTTTGAGCGGATTTTACAAAAGCCCCTGGTATTGTTTGTTAATAGATTTAATCCTAAAGAGCTGAGTAGTATAATTTTAGATTCTCTTCTGTCCCAATGAAAACCTGGTGCCGATGACAGTGTACAATTGGAGTAATGACTTCAGTTCATCTGCACTTACAGGCTGCATTACTATTCAATCGGGATCAGTAAACACCAGAATAATGGATACCTGGGAGTGATTCCAAAGCAGTAATGCAATATCGAAGTTCAGATGGCTCATAAGAAGAATAATGGAAACCTAACAGATATTACAAAATTGTAATCTAATCTGGGAGTTTAGGTGACTCATAAGAGCCACTATGAGTTTGTTTCAGTATTCATGACATCATCTAAATTTGCTGGATCAATTTCAAAATAAAGTGAGATGAGAAAAAAGAGTGCTGGAAACTAGAAGCAAACAAATAGAAAATGTAACAATTATGAGGTATCTCATTATAGTGTTCCACTCATTGCATTTAGCTTGTTTCCTGAATTGGATATTTAGCAAATCATTATTATCTGTGGGGATTAACAGCAAATTCTGTCCTGATGAAGTCATAACTTTGGAATCAAATGAATTGAAATTGATAGGGTGAATGCTGGAATTGATAGGGTGAGTGCGTAGAGACTTTTACCCGGGTTAGGGGAATCAAGAACCAGAGGGTATAGAATTAATTTGAGAGGGGAAAGATTTTAATAGGAACTAAAAGGACAAGTTCTTCACTCAGAGGGTGGTATATGTAAGGAATAAACTGCCAGAGGAGGTACTGTAACATTTAAATGGTACTTGGGCAGCTCCATAGATAGGAAACATCTAGAGGAATATGGGCCAAATACAGGCAAATGGGACTAACTTAGATGGGGCATGGACGGGTTGGGTTCAGCATGGAGAAGTTGGGCGGAAGGACCTGCTTCTGTGCTGCATGACTCTGAATAAATACTTAGAAGCTGTTGTTCTCCATATAATTAATCCCCAAACACTGAGACTTGGCTGCAGGTTTTAAATCATTGCCTGGCGTTTATTAGTGTTAATAATATACATGATGAACACACTGTGTGAGCAGTCTAAGGTCATTATTCTCGTCATGGCGTCAGCTGGCAGCATTTCTACTGAGTGCCTCGACTCTCCTTGACCTCGACATGTGATCACAACCATATTCCACGAATAATGAGAGAGATGCCAACAGTGCAGGGTCAATAAAAGAAAGAATTGCAATCATTTCACAAGAACTATTCTTTCAATGGTGTTTGCTAAATGTGCATCTGTGTGTGTGTATTTCGGGTGTTGAGAATAAAGGATAGGCCTCCGAATTTAATAAAAAAAGCATTCTCCTGAAAAAAAAACTAAAATCTGCTGTGGGACACATGGAACACATTTCTAAGAACAGTAATATAAAACGTCAGTTCGACATCTGTCTCCTGTGTGCGGATACATTTCAGTGTCTCCCTCGGTGCTACCCTGGCTTTAACTTGAAGAGAAGTGAATGGTTTAAAAACTTCCAACAGGGCTTGTTTGCCTTTGGCTAGAAAGGAGTGATAGATCAGAGCCTGCCTTGTGACTGGTGATGTGGGGTTGCAGGGAGTACAGCCTGTTTGTGAATGGAGAGGGATGGATCAAAGGCTTGCCAGCTGTGTAGAGGGTGGGACAGTTGGGGAAGAGTAACTATAGCCTGAATCGTGCTTGTGTTGGGGTAGGGAGAAAGGTCGGAGCTTGCATCATCATGGGTGAATAGGATTTTGGTATGTGATCCCAGTCTTCACCTTACTGAAAGGAATGGCACCAATGATCAAAATCTGGTACCGGGAACTGGGTTTATTTGGTTTAGTTTAGAGATACAGCGCGGAAACACTGTCCGCACCGACCAGCGACCCTCGCACACTTACACTGTCCTACACACACTAGGGACAATTTACAATTATACCAAGCCAATTACCTTACACATCTGTACGTCTTTGGAGTGTGGGAGGAAAATGGAGATCCTGGAGAAAACCCACGCAGGTCTTGGGAAGAGCGTCCAAGCTCCGTACAGACACGCACATGTAGTCAGGATCGAACCCAGGTCTCTGGCGCTGCAAGGCAACAACTCTACAGCTGGGCCACCATGCTGCCGCCGGGTGTAATGGTTGTGGAGGTTGAATCTCCGTTTGTGAACCAAATGAGATCACAGGGTCAGGTAGTCAATGGATATCAGCATCATGAAATCAGAGGGTTGGCAGTGAGGTTGGGGTGGTGGAGATTTTGTAGTGTTTGGGACTCAAACGATTAAAATTAAGCATAGGACTCACCTGACAGAGCTCCAGTTCAGCTTAATGCAGGGAGGATCATGTGTTCTGGGAGTGAGCAAGAATGTTCACTTCCAGAACCCTGTGGTCCAAGTTCCCTGAAATTTCAATTGAAATTGAAAGATACAGCATGGGAACAGGCCATTGGCCCTCCGGCCACGCCAACCATCGATTAACCGTTCACACTAGTTCTATGTTCTATGTTCTTCCACTTTCGCATCCACTCCCTGCACACCAGGGGCAATTTGCAGATGCCAATTAACCTACAAACCCACAAGGCTTTGGGATGTGGGAGGAAACCAGAGCACCCGGAGAAAGCCCACTGAGTCACAGGGAGAACATGCAAACCCCACCCAGACAGCGCCCGAGGTCGGCATCGAACCCGGGTCTCTGGCGCTATAAGGCAACGGCTCTACCAGCTGTGCCACCCCTAAATATTCCATAGGAGCACTGTATTGGGAATGAGCATACCCTTCATCAAAGAAGTGCTTGTTCAAATTTATTGAGTTTACATGAGAATAATTGGATAGGATCATCATCCTGCTACATTCCCGAGAAAAAAAACATGATTTTTAGTTGCATTACACTGAAAAAACTAATATACCATTGAATCTCTGGGCTTGTTTTTTTTTATTAGAGAGACCCCCTGTTCAAATCATTGTGGTCTATCAAAGGCATTTTCAACTGAAGGGGGGATAAACATAATTTTTTTTCTCTTGTATTTTGGACTAAATTTACAATTCATTTTAGTTAAAATTAAAAAAGAATAATGTATTGGTAAAACAAATACACAGTAGGATAGTTTACTTGTTTGGATGTTCTGAGATGATTCGGGAGACTACGACAGAATCTGTATTTGTTTGAAATATTTTTAAACCATGTAATGTTTAGCCAGGTGCTGGGCATCAATTCACAAAAGGTTTGGTCAATTTAGCTATGTAATTCTTTTTAATTATGTGATTGTATTGCCAGTGTGGTAGCACATCTTAGATTAATTGTATCAATTGGGAGCCCATTTGTTTCTATTCTTCCCACTATAATGATAACTGGTATAATTTTTACTCTAGATATGTCGTGTAGTGGTGCCCAACTTCCTCAATCATAGGGATTGCAATTTTTTCTTGATCAGCCGCTACGGCCGAGTGTAGGATACGTTCAGTGGCAGTAAAAGCCTCAAATGGCCCAGGACAACCGCACTTTGAAGGGTATTCTAATGGTGGACACTCACCGTGCGTGCAGACGGAGCTTACTGTGTGCCACATCTGGTTGGAGTTTTCATCTCCCGTCTGAGCGATTGGGAGGACTGGTGAGCCGGCTCTAGTGAATAACAAAAGAGCACATCGCGGGCCGGATGAAACGTCCTGCCTGGCCTCTGGAGACCACTCATGAGCTGACCCTTTGGAATAATTAAAAAGTGCATTGAGGGCCGAATGTAATGATCCAACAGGCCACATTCCAGCCTGTGGGCTAATTTATGTTGTGCAACACTGTGCTAGATTTTAGATGGTACAAACACATTATTCTTAGCCCTTTAAGGAGTACACAAATTGGCCTATCATTGCAAATGAACAAAATATATCTGACCAACAGCACCATGGCTTACTTCACATCGGTGCTATTCATACATTGACCTAGAAGCTATTTGCAGCCCTAATCCCTGTCACCTCCGTTCTTTGGCAGACTGTAGGTACAGGGGCCTCGAGGGCTCCATTTATGTCCCGCTCAGCTGTTAGTTGTTAATGTGCCAGAGGCAAGTGCCATTCTTCTCCTTTTCTTGCTTTCTAGTAAAATAAGGTAAGGGAATACTTCTGAAAAGGAGATCTACCCCAGATCACCGAATTTACTCAAATGAAACTTTTTCGACCCACCATTTTAATTTGTCTTCTTCTCACTGTGGGGGAATTGCCTGGCCTTCACTGGGCAACTGCCTGCAGTGGCATTGCAGAAATGTAATGCTCATTTTGTGGAGAAACACCTCAAAATGTATTGCTGCAAGTCTGTGCAACTGCAACAAAAACAACACTAAGTTGCCCCTATAAACCTTGCATTGATAGAAACAATGATTCTTCCTAAAAGTTAATGAGTTCTTACCACTCTAGTCATTTCTCAAGTATGCTGAGCTGATAAATGCAAAACACTGTGGAAATGGGTGATACTAGGACTTTCTTTGCTAAGCTAACTTTAAACTGCAATGCAATTAGCTCACAGAAAAGGCCTTCTTTGCTTATTTTTTCATTTAATAAGAATACACAATAATAAAAACAACCTTACGAACACACAGCCCATTGTTCATGAAACGAGCAAGTAAGAAATGGTATGTAAGTGATAAAATGTTTTGTAAACAAGCTGATAATTTATGTAACATAACGTGTTTTAATAATTTAACAATGTAATGCTTAGAATAAATGTTCAAAATCATAATCAAACAGAAAATGTAGTCTAACAAAGTTCATGCTACTAGCAACACTTAAAAAACTGCATGTGCTTAGCATTGTTTTTTTTTCTCCCACCAAGTCATTATGCTAATTTGTTCACAGAATAATTTTCAAATTTGTTATGAGATGAAGCACTTCTGTGTATTCACTCTAGTTTTGATTTATAGATATGTACGCAATATTTTGAGTCAAATCCTGCTGAGCTTACAGATGGGCATCATTTCGTTCAAACTCCTGGGGCCTTGTGAAGCTACCATAAACCTTCCCTTCCCCTTTGTGCTCAGATATTTATATCTCTTCCACTCATCTTCGCTCTTAATAGAATTCGGGCAATAGCACCTGCGAAGAATATTCTGAGTGACCACAGTTGCTATGCCATTTTCCATCTGCGTCTTTGTTGGCTGCGGAGGCACAACAGACCCATTAACTAACGCATTTTGGAATCAAGAGGTCTGCGCCTTGAATGAACAATGCTGAGTTGAGAAGGTATGTTAAATGCTCAATCATACATGTTGAGACTAGAGTGTTCTTAACAGAGGTTTGGAGGAAACTTAAAAGGTTGTGACTGTGTCCTGTCTACACGTGACATGGACCACAGGCTGGATTCAGAATAAAAGGTGATGGGCCAAATAGACTGGACTACCACTGAACCTCAACAACAGAAACAGAAGGGGAAATTCCATGGTTAAGAATGCTACAGAACTGGCATCCCATGCCTCTTTGCAATTACTCGTAGAATGGATAGCCACAAATGCTGGGGTAACTCAGCGGGTCAGGCAGCATCTCTGGAGAAAAGGAATAGGTGACGTGTGGAGCCCACAATGGTCCATTGTTGGCTGGGGACGAGGTGATAATGAAGGAATACAAAGGGTGAAATTAGCAAGAGGACTAGAGTAGGGGAGGATCGGAGAGTGAGGGAATGCAAGAGTTACTTGAAGTTAGAGAAATCAATATTCATTTGCAGAGAGGGTCAGGTTAGCAATTCTCTTTCTCAGATGGGGAATGATGTGTGACACAACTGATTTTATCTCACACAATGAAATGACAACCTGTTTCTTTATAAGAGTTTTCTGTTGCGCATGAGAACCCTAACCAGTGAAGCCTGGTGATCATAATAGCAGCAATAACATAAACGACAAACTTAAGCTGCAAAACATGAAAATGATAATTCACTAATAAAAGTAAAATCATTAAAAAAAGCCATAAACCAATAAAAGTAATGATAGAATATGAAAGTGAAAAGAGCACAATACGACCTTAGCCACCTGATCACTGTATAAATCCGCAGTCATCAAAGTCACTGTTTAATATGTGTCATTAAACTCCCTTGGGTTTCCTACCAACCTATAATTCATTACCACATCTGCCCCTATTTATTCTTTATGCGTACAACAGAGTTAGCAGACATCAGTGTCTTTTTTTAATAGGTGGAAAATTAAACAACTGTTTGATCCTATGCACTTGGAACTTGAGTTCTACAGTGGCTGGCATTAAAAGGTAAAAATTGCTGATGAGCTAAATGGGACATTCACGTGTCCCTGGCAGAAGTAAATGGTTTTTGCCCTGACAGTTTTACTTAGGAATCTAGCTGTGGGTGTGCAAATGGACATGGTCTCAAACATTCCACCTCACTCCATTCTTTGCCAAGAAAGCAAGCAATGTTTCCCTCATACTGGTGCAATAAACTAACACAATATATATTTTAGATGCTGGTTTACTGCAGATGTTGGTTTACACAAAAGGACACAAAGTGTAACAAAGAGTTACTACTCAGCCGATCAGGCAGCATCTCTGGAGTAACATGGAAAAAGTGGCATTTCAGGTTGGGATCCTTCTTAAGACTTGTAGTCCGATCTCTGGAGTAACAAGCATAGGTGACGTTTCATGTCGGGACTCTTCTTCAGACTTGAAGGCAGATCCCCACCCGAAATGTCACCCCTCCATGTTACTCCAGAGATGCTGCCTGACCTGCTGAGTTATTCCAATAATGTGTGCCCGTCAATGTTTATTTTACCTCTCAGTGTAAAGTAAAAAATTAAGTGCTGGAGAAACTGAAAGAGTTACAAATACAATTTTGGTTCAACTTTTCTTTTGAAATTCTCAACGTAGCAGAAGGATTTGAATTTGTTTAGTTCTATAGCAAACATGCAAATTAGAACTCTTGCATTGATTGGGTGGCATGACCAGAAATGGCAGTGAAATACAGGAAATGAAACATACCAGCTTGCTTGTCTTTTCCTCCTGCACTTTCCTCTTGCAAAAAAAGGCAACAGCTTGTGACTTACTGCTTCTCAAACTAGCAGTCTGGTCAAGAAGCAAATAATAAAATGTCTTTATTTCCAGGCAAATCTGAGTGAATGGCATCCCTGGGACTGAGACCCCAGACCATCTGGTTGTTGCCTGAAGCAGTGACATTGTGCAGAAAAGGAACGTACAGCGTGAATGAGTCAGGATACGTTGCATGCAGACTTTAGACTCACTTGAGACAGCAGCGAAAAAAAATCACGCAATTAGTTTTTTTAGAAAATAAGCCCAAACTGTCCCCATCAAAATATTAAAATTACATGCACCTCCAATGAATATGTCATTGTTTCTCCATAAAAAGCACCTGAAAAATAAATACTTTATACAGCCCCATGGGGAAGGATTTCTCATCTCTGTAGTGTCCCACACTACCGGACTAATGACTTTGTTGAATGAACTTCACAGAGCCAGCTTAATGACCCTATTCATTACAGACTACAAAGACGTGATGTGAGCAACATCTTTCATCGCATGCAACTTACATTAAGCATTTAAAGAGCCTGAATTACTTGTCCCTGAGAAACCAAGAGAGACCTAGTGGGGATAACAAATGAGGAAAGCATACTTTCCTCAAATTCATAGCTAGTTCCAAAAAAATTGCAAGAATCTCTGGAATAGGTTGCTACGGCTTTGATTATTCAATGAATAAGCTCCATAAATTTGGAAGATGTTGCAATTTAGTTTCATCCCAGCTGTTATTAGGCAACTGGACCATCCTACCAACAGCCAGAGAGCAGTTCTGAGCTACTATCTACCTTATTAGGGACCCTCAGACTATCTTTGATCAGACTTTACTGGACTTTATTTTGCACTAAATGTCATTCACATTTTTCTCTTCATCATGTATCTGTAAACTGTGAATTGCTCAATTGTAATCATGTATTGTCTTTCCGCTGACTGGTTAGCACACAACAAAAGCTTTTCACTGTATCTCAGTACACGTGACAATAAACTAATCTAACTAATTGCAAAGAGGGATGAAAAAGTATGACCTTCAAGTGAAAGCTTACATGCTATGGCTCTGCAGTTAATATCAAAAGATCTTCTTCTGGGGCACATTGTTATAAGGTACATTTTATGAATTGTTCACGTGCCTAGGTGCATGGCCCATTGGAATCATATCCATGGTGATCACTGATGCATCCATGAGTTCTCATATCCATTTGCACTAGTTAATTATTTCATGAAAGCAATTCTCTCGGTGTAAATATTATGAACATCGACTGTTGCTGAGGTACCTGAAATGCTGCCAATTACTGGCACATTTTGGCAATCAAAGTATTTCTGCCTTGGATTATTGTCAAAAATTGAGCCTTTTATTTCTCTTGTGTCGGAAGGAACTGCAGATGCTGGGTTAAACCGAGGATAGACAGAAAAATGCTGGAGTAACTCAGCAGGACAGGCAGCACCTCTGGAGAGAAGGAATGCGTGATGTTTTGAGTCGAGAACCTTCTTCAGACCATTCCCACCCCACCCAAGTTGCACGAGCTTCTCGTTTTCACCCAGCATACAGCGAAGAATGGCCTGTTCCCTTTATCATCGTTACTTTTTTGCATATCTTTCAGGCATTGTTCTTTATCTCTCTACATCATCGTCTATATCTCTCGTTTCCCTTATCCCCTGACTAGCCTGAAGAAGGGTCTCAACCTGAAATGTCACCCATTCCTTCTCTCCAGAGATGCTGCCTGTCCCGCTGTGTTACTCCAGCATTTTGTGTCTATCTTTTATTTCTCTTAGTAACACCCAGGTCACCGCCAAGACCCAAAATATACATGTCACCTGGCAGGCTGCGCTAGGAGAAAAGATGAGCTGGACTCAGAGGTAATAGTTAGATGGGTTCACTATAACATTGAGGTCAGTTGACTACAAAAATACTAGGATTGACACTCAGATTTTTGCTGTTTCAAATGTGACAACATTGTTTAATTTGTTTATGCTCTTCATATCAGAAGTTTGAATAGCTTTATAAAACATAGTAGGAATTTAAAAAGAGATGTACTGCTTCCGACCTCCTGGACCACAATTAAACGGTTTGGAGTGTACATATGATGGAAGCATTAAAGGAGGGAAGCTCTCCTTTGATGAAATGTGATGATGAAAACCAATGGGGAAACTGGAATTTTTACTCATGTTGGTCTCAATTCTATTTACAGTCAGAGTGTGGAAACAGGCCCTTCAGCCCAACTTGCCCACTACGACCAACATGTCCCATCTGCACTAGTCCCACCTGCCTGCGTTTGGCCCATATCCCTCTAAACTGCCCGATCCATGTACCTGTCTAATTGCTTCTTAAACATTGCAATAGTCCCTGCCTCAACTACCTCCTCTGGCTGCTCGTTCCATACACCCATCACCTTGTTGTGAAGAAGGGTCTCGACCCGAAACGTCGCCTATCTCCTTCGCTCCTTAGATGCTGCTGCACCCGCTGAGTTTCTCCAGCTTTTTGTGTACCCTCGATTCTCCAGCATCTGCAGTTCCTTCTTTAAAACCTTGTTGTGAAAGTTACCTCTTAGATTCCTATTAAATATTTTTCCCTTCACTTTAAACCTATGTCCTCTGGTTCTCGATTCCGCTACTCTGGGCAAGAGACTCTGTGTGTCTACCCAATCCATTCCTCTCATGATTTTATACACCTCAATATGATCATCCCTCATCCTCCTGCGCTCCAAGGAATAGAGTCCCAGCCTGCTCAACCTCTCCCTTTAGCTCAGACCTTGAGTCCTGGCAAAGTCATTGTAAATTTTCTCTGTACACTTTCCAACTTGACAATATCATTCCTATTACATGGTGCCCAGAACTAAACACAATACTCTAAATGCGGCTTCACCAATGTCTTATATAACTGCAACATGACCTCCCAACTTCTATACTCAATACTCTGACTGATGAAGGCCAATGTGTCAAAATCCTTTTTGACCACCCTAACCAACTGTAACACCACCTTCAAGGAACTATGCACCTGCATGCCTAGATCCCTCTGCTCTACAACACTCACCAAAGCCCTACCATTCACTGTGTAGGTCTTGCCCATGTTAGACTTTCCAAAATGCAACACCTCACATTTCTCTGTGTTAAATTACATTATCCATTCCTCAGTCCACCTGGCTATTTGATCAAGATCCTGCTGCAATTTCTGACAACTGTCTGCAATACCACCCACTTTTGTATAATCTGCAAATGTGCAAATCTTGCCATGTACGTTCTCATCCTAATCATCGATATAGATGACAGACATTAATCGAAAACATAGAAAATATGTGCAGGATTAGGCCATTCAGCCCTTCAAGCCAGCACCGCCATTCAATATGATCATGGCTGATCATCTAAAATCAATACCCCGTTCTGACTTTTCCCCCATATCCCTTGATTCCCTTAGCCCCAAGAGCTAAATTTAACTCTCTCTTGAAAACATCCAGTGAATTGGCCTCCATTGCCTTCTGTGGCAGAGAATTCCACAGATTCACATCTCTCTGGGTGAAAACGTTTTTCCTCACCTCAGTCCTAAATGGCCTACCCCTTATTCTTAAACTGTGACCCCTGGTTCTGGACTCCCCCAACATTGGGAACATTCTAATGCATCTACCCTGTCCAATCCTCTAAGAATTTAATATATTTCTATAAGATCTCCACTCATCCTTCTAAATTCCAGTGAATACAAGCCCAGTCGATCCATTCTTTCATCATATGTCAGTCCCACCATCCCGGGAATTAACCTGGTGAACCTACGCTGCACTCTCCCAATAACAATAATGTCCTTCCCTCAAACTAGGAGACCAAAATTGCACTCAATACTCCAGGTGCCGTCTCATCAGGGATACTGTATACCTACTGTATAACTGCAGTAGGATCTCCATGCTTCTAAACTCAAATCTATTAGACCATCTATTAGGTCATCCTTTAGGTTTTTTTTCTCCCTGTCGAGAATAGAGTCAAAGAAAGACCTGGTTTATTCATCCTTGCAATTGTATTCATCTTTGCAGTTTTGGCATAATTCTTGTATATCTTCTCTGCTTTCTTTTTCCAGTGACTTTATATCTCAATATCTAACACAACGACCTGATGTGTATGCAATACTACAACTGTGGTCTAACTAAGATTTGTTGCAAGTTTGACACACATTGCTTACTTTTCAATTCAGTCCCCCAGAAGCAACCCCTAGTGTTTGGTTTGCTTTTCATTTAGTAAATAATTTCCTTAGTAAATAATGGCACCATCGGTGATGTTTGGTATATATATATATTCCAAGATCCCTTTGTTCCTTTACCCAACCTATTCAACAATGCGATCTTTCTATTCTTTGTCCTATTTTGTAAAAGTTGTACTTTTTACGCTTTTCTACAAGTCTTAACGTTTTTTTAAAAACTTTTTTTTAGAGTTCGTCCGTACAGAACATCCCCTTCAATCCTCCACCCCATCAACTGGTTTCAGGGTGGATTTCAGGGAGGAAACACCGAGTTTTAGGATTTTGTAGATTTTCTTCGTTTATTTACCGAGCATTGCTACAATCCAATAAGCTTAGGTACAAATGTACTTGTTACCATTTGAATGCATGTCATTATTTCTTCCTATTCATTATGTTTAAAAGTTATGCAACATATTTAATTAGAGGATGTCTAAGGAGAAAAGTGGCACAGTTAATTATAAGTCTCAAGTTGTCTTTTGTTTATATTTGATTAAATTACTGTTTTTTTTAATTATTTGGCACTGTTATATGAACAATATTTTGCAAATCAGTTTTTTTTTAGAGGGGAAAACAAAATGTATTTCTCTGCATCAGTGCATTGGACTCCTTTGTGTAATTCTCAATAGAGCATGCAGATAAACACTAGCTCAACTTGGGGAGATTTGTACCACTCCATGCGCCTGGCTAATGCGTAATATTTTAAAGTGGTGTAAAGGTATTACAGTTTGATTTTTCCTTATTTCAATTATTGTAATATTGTTTGGGGTTCCACCTATCCTTCCTATCTTTCTAAGCTACTCATCACACAGAAGAAATTTATGAGATTAATTTCTCATTCAAATTCACAAGAACCTTCTGCCCTTCTCTTCAAGAAGTACTCAATTTTGTCTGTAGATGAACAATGCATTCCAAATAGGTATTTTTATTTTCAAATATCTTAAATGTAAACATGATTTGCCTGTTTCTCTTCATGATATTTTCACCCTTTCTTCTAATATTCACCATTACCCAACCAGAAGAAGAAATGATCTTCATCTTCCGTTTCGTCGAACATCCAAACACCAACATTGCATTACTTTTAAATGTCCTAAATTTTGGAATACCCTGCCTCTGTCATTAAAGTCTCACACCTCCTTAGCCACCTTTAAGATTGAGCTTAAAAAGTTTCTCATCATGTCCTGAGTTCTGACCTCCAGCTTTTTGTAATGCTATTTATGAGCTCAAACTACTTCTGTTGACTCTTATCTCATACTATACCTTATTATTTTATTTATTTTCATATTTTTAATTTCATATTTTTAATTTTCATTCTTAAACTGTATTATTGTTTATTATTGTCTTTTGTATTTCTCATACCCCCTGAATTGCCATTAACACTCATTTTCAGATGGGAGCGGACTTTGTATAAGCCCTCTGGGCTTCCCTTCCCTCCCATCACTGTATGGTATTATAAATTGATCGTTTGTCTTCTTTTAAAACATGGTGCAAATAAATAAACAAACAAATAAACAAGGGCTGTAATGAACTGCATGTCAAGCTTTTTTTAATGTGCTGCATATTTTTAGTTTAATGTAGTTTGGGGATACAGCATAGAAACAGGTCCGTTGGTACATTGGGTCCATGCCCACCATCGATCACCTGTTCACACTATTTCTGTTATCCCATTTTCTCATCCACTGCCTATGCATTAGGGCAATTTGCAGAGGCATGTGGGAGGAAACTGGAGCACTCCGAGAAAATCCATGCTCTCATATGTGCAAACTCCACATAGACAGCAGCCTGGTTCAGGATCAAACCCGGGTCTCTAGCTCTATAAGCAGTGCCACTGTGCAACCCAACATGTAACATCTTACCAAGATATTCATACATCTCTGAATGCCATGTTCTTCTAACTAGCACAACTTATTCAATGTATAGTTCAGTTTTGACAAGGGTACAACAATAAACCATATATACACATATACCATGCATGTGTATAGAAACACACACAGCCAATGCTCAATCATATAAAGCAGACGTAATGAGAAGACAATCTATTTTAAGTCTCTATTAAATTTTATTTTTAGCTAACTCCATAAAACAGTCATAAAGTGACTCATTTTATACCATTACCCAGTTAAAATGTCCTCGCAGTCCGTTAAGGTGTTGATCCTGCCAAACGTTAATTAACCTCCCATGGTCGGGACTCATCAGACATGCGGGTGGATTTCTAGTTTATGTTGCATTCTCTAAGATTTAACAATTAATCTCCCAGACACAAGGAGTCTACGAAAGAGGTCATGGAAGCGCAAAGAATAGTGAAAGGCTCGGATACAGTGGATGTGCAGGGAGAGGATGTTTCCACTAGCGGGAGAGTCTAGGACTAGAGGTCATAGTCTCAGACTTAAAGGACATTCTTTTAGGAAGGAGATGAGGAGAAATCTCTTTGGTGGTGAATCTGAGGGATTATTTGCCACAGAAGGCTGTGGAGGTCAAGTCAGTGGATATTTTTAAGGCAGATAGAAACAGATTCTTGATTAGCACTGGTGTCAGAGGGTGGAGAGATAGGGGGCAGAGATAGTTCAGCCATCATTGAATGGCAGAGTAGACTTGATTGGCCTAATTCTACTCTTATAACTTATGAACTTATGAGAATTAAGTGTTTCTCTGCAATGTTTCTCTGCAAAATGGGTGCATACAAACTGATCAAAGAACAAACATTTAAGACATCTTGATACCAAACATCCTATATCGAGCAAGATAGTCCACTCGACAAAAAAGACGTAGTACGGTCATGGGCAGATTCATGGGTAATCATAGGCCCCATTTCCGTAACCGGTTTCCGTCTCTGCACCAAAGATCCCATAGGATAATAGTGCTGAGACGGAAGCCGGTTACAGAAATATCCTCATAAAAAGTAGGGAATTGAGGAATGCTGTGGAACAGAGGGATCTAGGAATAACTGTGCATAGTTCCCTGAAGGTGGAATCGCATGTAGATAGGGTGGTAAAGAAAGCCTTTGGTGTGCTGGCCTTTATAAATCAGAGCATTGAATATAGGAGTAGGGAAGTAATGTTAAAATTGTACAAGGCATTGGTAAGACCAATTCTGGAGTATGGTGTACAATTTTGGTTGCCTAGTTATAGGAAGGATGTCAATAAAATAGAGAGAGTACAGAGGAGATTTACTAGAATGTTGCCAGGCTTCCAGCAACTATGTTACAGAGAAAGGTTGAACAAGTTAGGTCTTTATTCTTTGGAGCGCAGAAAGTTAAGGGGGGACTTGATTGAGGTCTTTAAAATGATGAAAGGGATAGACAGAGTTGACGTGGATAAGCTTTTCCCATTGAGGGTAGGGAAGATTCAAACAAGAGGGCATGACATGAGAATTAAGGGACAGAAGTTTAGGGGTAACTTGAGGGGGAACTTCTTTACTCAGAGGGTGGTGGCTGTGTGGAATGAGCTTCCAGCAGAGGTGGTGGAGGCAGGATCGATTTTAACATATAAAAGTAAAGTGGATAGGTATATGGACGTGAAGGGAATGGAGGGGTATGGTCTGAGTGCAGGTAGATGGGACTAGGGGAAAACAAATGGTCGGCACGGACTGGAAGGGCCGAGAGGGCCTGTCTCCGTGCTGTAATTGTTATATGGTTATATGGTTATATGGTTAAATAATAGTAATTTGGGAAAAATCTTCTCCTCATTTTCAGAATTTTAATTTATTTATACAAAGTGTTCCCCGGCAATGTTGATTGCACTGTGAGTTGGGTCGGGTCCGGTTACGGAAATGGATGAAAAAAAGGCCCACGTTCCGCTCCATTGTGTACTACGTCAGCCCATTGCGTTTAGCAGGAGTGGTCCATCTTGCTCCGGTATAGGATCTTTGCTTGATACTTTAAACCCCAGCTTGATGGATAGAATGGCCTAATTCTACTCCTACCACATGATCTTGTGATCTTATGAAAATGCGTTGAAAAAAGGCTGTTTGGCAGTCAATTGGGTGACACAGGAAGGCAGTAATTGATACTATTTGGAGAGTGTGAGGGAGGTGTTTTGTGGCTAATGACATATCAGAGTGCGATTGTCATCTTGAAGACGATCAGGACATTGCCAAAGTGAAGAGCTACAATAGGCTGCAACATCAGGTGATTTGGGATAATGTCGAAAAGTTGGAATGAGTCACAGATGAAGGAAAGAATTAGTGTCCTTTAAACTTGAAGCAGAGCAAGGCCAAAGGTGTAGAAGTGTGAAGCCAAGTTCACAATGTTTTTTTTGTCTCTCCAAAAATGCCATTGATTATTCGTCTCGGAGTGATGGCTATAGTGGCAAGTGGTGGAAAGAATGTTACCACTGGTGGGAGAGTCTAGGACCAGAGGGCAGAGCCTCAGAATAAAGGACGTGCCTTTAGAAAGATGAGGAGAAATTGCTTTAGTTAGAGGTTGGTGAATCTGTGGAATTCGTTGCCACAGAAGGTTGTGGAGGCCAAGTCAATGAATATTTTTAAGGCAGAGATAGGCAGATTCTCGATTAGAATGGGTGTC
The DNA here is from genome assembly GCA_035221665.1 of Okamejei kenojei. NCBI lineage: Eukaryota > Metazoa > Chordata > Chondrichthyes > Rajiformes > Rajidae > Okamejei > Okamejei kenojei. The sequence continues at coordinate 149,325,757 of CM069131.1, forward strand.
AGGAGTTATGGGGAGAAGGCAAGTGAATGAGGTTGGGAGGGAAGAATAAATCAGCCATTATCAGCTTAGTTCAGTTTATTATTGTCATGTGCACCGAGGTACAGTGAAAAGCTTTTGTTGCGTTCTATCTAGTCAAAGAAAAGACTATACATGATTACAATCAAGCTGTTCAAAGTGTACAGATAAAGGAAAAAAAGGTTACTACATTTAGTGTTAGATAAATTCTGATTAATGATGGTTCAAAGATCTCCAATGAGATGGATGGGAGGTCAGGACTGCACTCTAGCTAGTGAGAGCACAGTGCAGGTGCCTGAGAGCAGGTAGGATGAAACTGTCCCTGAATCTGGATGTACGCTTTTTCAAACTTCTCTACCTCGAGCCTGATGGGAGAGGGGAGAAGAAGGAGTGCTCTTGCCGAGGTACTGTGAAGTGTAGATGGAGTCAACGGAAGGGAGGCTGGTTTGCTTGCGACATGAGCGGAGATTACAGGAGCCTTGACAAAGGTTTTTGCTGATATTGTTCCTTTATTTAAGAAGGGAAGTAGAGAGAATCCAAATAATTATAGGCCGTTGAGCTTTGTCAGTGACAGAAAAGCTATTGGAGAGATTATTTTGTTAATGAAGAGAATAGTTTAATTATGGACAGTCTTAGTTTAGTTTAGTTTAGAGATGCAGTGTGGAAACACTGCCCTTCAGCCCATCGAGTCTGCACCGACCAGCGATCTTTCTACACCAGCACTATCCTACATACTACGGACAATTTACAATTTTTACCAAAGCCAATTTGCTTACAAACCTGTATGTCTTTGGAATGTGGGAGGAAACTGGAGAACCCGGGGAAAACTCATGCGGTCATGGGGAGAATGGACAAACTCTGTACAGGCAGCACCTGTAGTCAGGATCAGACAAAGGTGCTCTGTGAAGCGGCAACTTCACCGCTGTGCCACTGTGCCACTGCAGTCAGCATGGCTTTGCACATCGCAGGTTGTGTCTTACTAACGTGATCGCATGTTTTGAGGATATGACAAAGGTGAGCGATGAGGGTAAGGCAGTGGATGTTGTCTACATGGATTTTAGTAAGGCATTTGATAAAGCCTTACTCCAATCTATGTAGACAACATGCAACAGAAAACATTTGAAAATGACTTACTGATGGAAGACAGTGGGTTTTGGTGGAAGGACAATATTTAGGTCTGTGACCAGTGGAGGGATGTGTGCTGGGACCTTTGTTGTTTGTTACAGATATAAATGACTCATACGTGAATTTAGATAGGTTGGCTAGTAAATTTGAAGATGACATCAAGATTGTTTGTGGTTTGTTGCGAAGGTTGTCAAAGTATATAGCTGGATACAGATAAGTTACATAAATGGGAGAGGAGGGAGGGAGGGTGGGCGGTGGGGGGGGGGGGGGGGGGAAATGACAAAGTTTAATCAAATGCAATATGTTTTGCTTAGGGAGGTCAAATGTAAAGGGAAAATATGCAATTAATGGCGTGACTTAACAGCATTGATATACAGAGGGATATTGTGGGCCAAGCCCATATCTCCCTAAGAGTGGCAACACAGTAGATAGAATGGTAAAGAAGGCATATGGTATGATTGCCTTCATTGGTCAGTGCTTGAGTATAAGAGTCAGGAAGTCATGATGCAGCTTATTGCCATTTTACATAGCAATTAAAAGTCAATCACACGTTATAGGTCTGCTGTCACATTTATGTCAGACTAGGGAATGAGTAAACATTTTCTTCACTGAAGATTGTTTATGACTGCAAAAGTGTTTACATTTATCCAATACTTTTATGGTTATTGATATTGGATTTTTACTCCCAAGTTATTAACGACTTGAATTTAAACTTAGATGGATATAAACAGACCAAGAGTCAAGGTTCCCAAAAACCAGTCCAGCAATTTAATTATTAGTTACCATGGCTCACAGAACTGAAGATATGAGTATAATGCTCGTAATGTATTATGTTTGTGTGATAGCGGAGGGAGAGATGCAATTGTCTATGCTACCTTACAATGAACTATATCTAGTTTATTATTTCCTATTCCTACTTTGAAGTGCAAGCACGATTCCTCTTATTGCACCCTCTACAGTTGCACTGTAGTGATGCCATACTGCAGCTTTTCACAGTAATCAGCCAGTCAGCCAGCCAGACTGTCATTAACACTGGTATTGGTATTAATATTGGTATTGGCACGGGTTTCATTTTATGGTGGACCAATAACATGCTTTATTAGCTGCGGTCAGCAGAGCTCAAGACAAAATGGAATTTAATCCCAGAGTCCAAAGGAAGTAATGAAGGATTTGAACTCTCTGCTGCAATGATTTCTGTATCCCTCAAAAGCTACATTATTCACTAGCAGTCATCTATTATTTTAGTTGGAACTGTCTTTTGTCATTTTAAAATTGAGACTTCAGGCTTGCCATTATTCACGCTACTGATTTCACATTAATAACAGTGAAGTGCAAAATGCTGCCAGCAAAGTCCAGTTTATAAAGTAGGGTGCACCTGCTGAAATGTGCACAGACCCTATTGTAAGAAATAGTTTGCCTGTATGATTTGATATGTATACCACAAGCTTTCTCCAAGATAACTATTTTTTTTAATATCACAGAGGGTGGTGCCCAATTTCCTACAACATAGTGCAGTTTAGTTTTAGTTTAGAGATACAGCATGGAAACAGACCATTCGGCCCACCCAGTCTATGCCGACCATCGATCCCCATACACTAGTTCTATGTTATCCCACACTCGCAATCCTACACACTTGCGGCACTTTACAAAAGCCAATTCACCTACATGCCTGCACGCTTTTGAATGTGGGAGGAAACCGGAGTTCCTGGAGAAAACCATTACAGTCAAAGGGAGAATATACAAACTCCGCACAGTCGACACCCATAGTCAGGATGGAAACCGGGTCTCTGGCGCTGTGAGACAACAGCTCTATCACTGTGCCAGCCTTGGTGTAAAATCTGGAATCTAAAAGACCCAATTGTGTTTGGTGTCCGAAATGTCCTCTGCAACAAAATCTCTGAGGGTGTATCAGTAGCACGCCTTAGAGTCATATCAGGAAATAAATAATTCCTGAGGTAAACACTTGGCATTGTGTTAAAGCAGGTTCAACACAGTCCTGATAAAGAATCATTGAAGGTAGACAAAATTGCTGGAGAAACTCAGCGGGTGCGGCAGCATCTATGGAGCGAAGGAATAGGCAACGTTTCGGGCCGAAAACCCTTCTTCAGACTGAATTGAAAAACGTTCGATTTTCCAGCAACTGCAGTTCCTTCTTGAACAAGAATCATTGAACAACAGCAACACAGAGGGACAGTATTACAGGGTCTGTGCCACGTCTCTGCCTGGACAATGCAACCAGCCACAGTATCCCCAGCCGTGCAATTTCCTCCTAGCCCTGCAATTTTCTTTTTATCTTTAACTAATCCATTTAATTTAGTTTAGTTTAGAGATACAGCATGGAAACAGGCCCTTCGGCCCACCAAGTCCACGTGTACCATTGATCACCCAGTCCCACCAGTTCTATGTAATCTGACTTTCATACCCTACTCACTACGTGCAATTTATCGAGGCCAATTGACCTACAAACCTGCATGTCTTTGGGATGTGGGAGGAAACCGGAGCTACCGGGGGAAACCCATGTGGTCACGGGGAGAACGTGCAAACTCCACACAGACAGCACCCGAGTTCAGGATTGAACCCGGGTCTATAGCGCTGTGAGGCAGCAACTCTACCACTGTGCTACTCTGCCGTCTGTTTTGAAAGCGGCAACCTGCGCAGTCCACATGATAAACGCTTGCTGATAACTAATTTATTTCTTAATGCTGTTTTTGTTTCTTTTGCCAGTTACATTAATCATGTGTCCTCAAATCAGTGAAAAAGGTCATAATCACATTTATAAAAACAAACAAAATTTTCTCTACATTTGAAAACTATACGAATGCCAGAATTAAGATGGCAAGACAAACAAAAATGAGTAGTATATATGTTGGACAATGACTGCAAATGAAAAACAGCTGGAGGAACTCAGCAGATCAGACAGCATCTGTGGGGGGAAATGAATGATGTTTTGGGTCAGGACCCTTTTCATACTATTATCGACTGTCCATTACCCTTCATGGATGCTGCCTGACCCATTGAGGTCCTCCAGCGGTTGGCCTTTCACTCAAGATTCTAGCATCTGCAGACTCTTTGTGTCTTAATTGAAAAACTACAGGTTGTTTGGAAACTCTGTACAAATTATACTGTCCCGACTCTATCCTGAACCTAGTTTACATAGAAACATAGAAAATAGGTGCAGGAGTAGGCCATTCGGCCCTTCGAGCCTGCGCCGCCATTCAATATGATCATGGCTGATCATCCAACTCAGTATCCTGTACCTGCCTTCTCTCCATACCACCTGATCCCTTTAGCCACAAGGGCCACATCTAACTCCCTCTTAAATATAGCTTTTGCTAAGAGTGGCCAATATGTTTGGGTCATCTGCGATTGTGATGATATTTTCACCAAGAAATGCCAGTGGTTGGGGACACACACATCAATATTTGCCAGCAAGTTTAGTTTTAGTCCAAGGGTTCCCAATCTGGGGTAAATTTCACCTACCCAGTGGGTAAATTTGTTGATTCTGGAATTGTACATATTTTTTCTCATTGACTGACTGTGGTTGGTTCTGGTATACCGCTATCTGTTCATCATTAGTTGTTCATAAATAAGTGAAATAACATTGTTAAGTGCTATTAACGTTGCCAGAGGTAAACGGGACGAAAAAGGTTGGGAACCCCTGTCTTAATTAGTCAGGGATAGAAAATTATAAAGATTAACATAGGGACAATAACAATTACAAAAAAAAAGGTCATATAAGTATGTACCAAGTGTAATGAATATACAGCAAGAATGTAACAAATATTGGCAATCAAACTGCACCCCATTTGTCCAGGTCCAGATGATTTTTATCTCAGGTTGTTAAGACATGAATGGAGTTAAGGGGGAATATGATTTTAAAAGGGGCCAAAACCAATGTATTTATATACTCGCAATGACTGGTAGAAACCCAGGTATCCAAGTTCAGTAATTAAATAGATAATAGGTAGCTAGGGAATCTAGATGGATGTATAAAATAATAAAACATGAATAGAATAGAGAAACTGGTGGGAAACAGTTTTCAGTGAAGGTAGATATAAAGTCATTTCATTTGAAGCTAAAAGGAAAAATACAGAATTATTTTCTAAAACAGTGAGATGCTAGTAACAGAGGAGAGCCAACAAAAATTGACGATTCACATGTGGAGATGATTAAAATGTCATGGAAACACGTAAGAATTAATTGCAAAGATCTTTATATTTAGAGGGTGTGCAAGGGTGTAGTAATGTGGTGCTGTAGAAATAATCCAAATGCTTGCAGGCTGTTCTGAATGATACATTGGCCTTGGAGAAAATGCAGAGTGTCTTTATCAAAATTATACTTGAAGTGCAAAAGTTATGTTGCAAGGTGAAATTTCTCAAAACTATGATATATCTCCTGAAATTTAGTATGTTATACAGTGATTTGATCATGGTTTTCAATATATCGAGGGAATCGTAACAGGCAGTTTGAAATAAAGTACTCACTTTGGTGACGTAAGGACTTTGAAGCTTGGAGAAGTCACTGGAAGCTGTACAGCTTGTTTATATATTTTTTGATTAAAATATATATTCTATAATTTTTTGGGTTTTATTGTAAAAGTTGCATGAACACCTGTTCAAGATAGTTTTCCATTTCTTATGGTTGCCACCACTAGGGAGCAGCAGAATCACCTTTTGTAATGTTATAATCAGGCACATCCCATTCTATTGATACAAATAGTGGACTCCTCTTTTCCCTTTCTCTCAAAATCTGCAGCTTTATGAAAATCTAGTTTGGTTTCTATTGATCACTACTTTCTAATTTGTCTACATCTTCCCCTCTTGGATGTTGGCATTAATTAATCTTTGGCTCAACATCTTTCTCCATGAACATAGGTAATTTCTTTAATAAAAAGAAAAATGGCAATCCTTTTAATTGCTAATAAAATGATTTGTCTCACATTTAGTGATGGGAATCTTTCTGAAGGTTCACAGCCCCACAAATAACTAATAAAGTTAATTTATAAATAAATTCACTTCCTTCTCATTTTTTACAGCTTCCTTTCCTGCCTTCCGTGCTCATTTCCTAACTCACTCCAAGGGACCTTTGTCTGTTTCGTTTTATCTACAATGTTTGTTTTATCTAAATTGACCCTCCCTTATGGGCCTGTCCCACATACCAACTTTTTTGGCGACTGCCGGCACCCGTCATAGGTTGTTGCAGGTCGCCGAAAATGTTGAAAATCCAGCGTCGACCAGAACAAGGTTCGACTCTTTGGGCGACCACTCACAGCCATACAGGCTACACCCCACGACAAGTCGCCAGGGTGTCGCCTGTATGGTCGCAAGTAGTCTCCTCAGTTGCGCAAAGAGTCGTAGCGTCTTTCTGGTCGCCACAAAATTTTCAACATGTTTCAACACAGTCGCGTAAGTGGGACAGGCCCGTTAAGCAGCAATTCAGGCCAAATTCTCGCCCTTGTTGAACTCCTATCTACCTCTGGTGACCCTTGATTGGACTTTGCTGGCTTTACCTTGCACTAAACGTTATTCCCTTATCATGTATCTATCTATACACTGTAAATGGCTCAATTGTAATTATGCATTGTGTTTCTGCTGACTGAAAAGCACGCAACAAAAGCTTTTCACTGTACCTCGGTACACGTTACAATAAACTAAACTGTTAAAGTGTTTTAGTTCTGGCATCCATTCACCAGTGCCCTTGCTGTGGCTCCCACCCATGCTAAACCAGGCCTTCCAGCCTCGGTTCTGCTTGTAATTATCCTCCAATACCATCTGCTGTTTCCTCCACTGGACGTCACTGGCATCCCACCATTGGCACCATGTTTACAGGGATACAGAATCTAGGAGCACCAGGGGCAGGCAAAGGCAACCAATGTGGAAACTCATAACATAGAACCATATAACCATATAACCATATAACAATTACAGCATGGAAACAGGCCCTCTCGGCCCTTCCAGTTCGTGCCGACCATTTGTTTTCCCCTAGTCCCATCTACCTGCACTCAGACCATACCCCTCCATTCCCTTCCCGTCCATATACCTATCCACTTTACTTTTAAATGTTAAAATCGATCCTGCCTCCACCACCTCTGCTGGAAGCTCATTCCACACAGCCACCACCCTCTGAGTAAAGAAGTTCCCCCTCACGTTACCCCTAAACTTCTGTCCCTTAATTCTCATGTCATGCCCTCTTGTTTGAATCTTCCCTACCCTCAATGGGAAAAACTTATCCACGTCAACTCTGTCTATCCCTTTCATCATTTTAAAGGCCTCAATCAAGTCCCCCCTTAACCTTCTGCGCTCCAAAGAATAAAGACCTAACTTGTTCAACCTTTCTCTGTAACATAGTTGCTGGAACCCTGGCAACATTCTAGTAAATCTCCTCTGTACTCTCTCTATTTTGTTGACATCCTTCCTATAATTAGGCGACCAAAATTGTACACCATACTCCAGAATTGGTCTTACCAATGCCTTGTACAATTGGTCTTACCAATGCCTTGAACATAGAACAGTACTGCACAGGAACCTCTTTGGCCCACAAGGTTTGTGCTGAACATGGTGCCAAGTTAAACTGATCTCATCTATCTGCACATGACCCACATCCCTTCATTCCCTGCACTCCCATTCCCTTGAAATAAGCAAGGACATGGAACTGATGGGAGCATCATGAGGTCCAGAATAGATTCAGTGGACTGAATACTCTCATTCATTGCCATAAGAAAATATGAGCTAATCTAAGCATTGTTCCATTGACATTTATGGTCTGCTCTTTGAGGAGTTAGTGCCCTGAAAGATAAAGTAGAACATCAGATCCTTTCTCTGACGGTGAAAATGTAAAAAAAACTAGAAGGCATAGCCTTAAGGTAAGAAGGGCAATGTTTAAAGGAGTTATTATGCACAGAGGGTGGTGGGCAGTCAGAACGTGCAGTCAGGGCTGCAGGTGGAGTGTGGTGGTGTGTGGCAGATATGATAGTGGTGTTTAAGAGAGGCACCATGGATATGCAGGGAATGGATATGGATCATGTGCAAGCAGATGAAATTCCTTAATCTTGTCATCATGTTTGGCACAGATATTGTGGGCTGAAGGGCGTGTTCCTGTGTTTGACTATTCTATATTTTATGTTATCATCCACCGTTAGGTAATAGCCATCATTTGCATTGTCTCGATAGCTCAGATGCAGATGCCATTTAGAGTGCTGTAGAATGAAGGCATTGTGATTTTCAGGACATCTTCTTCCCAAGGTGGCACATTTGCTGGATATCGAGAGAGTGGAATCGTCCCCCAGAGTTGACGCCAGTCCAGGTCAAGTGCTGCGCACACTGTCTGCATGGTGAGCAAGTGCAGGGCGGCACAGTGGCGCAGCAGTAGTGTTGCTGCCTTACAGCGCCAGAGACCCAGGTTCGATCCTAATTTGTACATTCTCCCTGTGACCGCATGGTTTTTTTCCAGGTGCTCCAGATTCCCCCCAAACGCCAAAGATGCACAAGTTTGCAGGTTAATTGGCTTATGTAAATTGTAAATTATCCCTCGTGTGTAGGATTGCGCTATTGTGATACAGAGTGATCGCTGGTGGGCATGGATTCGTTGGGCTGAAGGACCTGTTACCACACTGTATCTCTGAAGTGAAGTTACTTAAGTAAAATGTGCAATGCCATGAAACTGGCTGCTCTTTGGCAAAAGGGGTGACGTTTAGTCAGGACTCCATGAAAAGTGAACTCCTTCAGATAGAGGGTATCATTGAATAAAGGCCACTGCGAAACTCTGACGGTAAATAGAAGATGTGGCTGACTGAAGAGATAGTCATGGGCTCTGTCACAGTTATTGTACGAAGCTCTGAGTTTGTAGCTGAGCTGTAAATGGCAGCAGATGGCAAATTTCAGTGGAGTTATTGGGGAGCATAAAACTGCAGATGTTTGAAACCTGCTGAAAGATCATCGACCTGAATTGTTAAATATGGTTTTCTCTCCACAGATACCGTTTGACCTTCTATCTCCAGATTGTTCTGTTTTTATTTCTGTGATGATGTTTACTGAAGCATATAATCTCACACATTGTTTAGTGTCAAGACACAGACTAGAGGGCATAGCTTTAAGGTAAGAGAGGCAATGTTTAAAGTGGCTGAGTGGCACATTATTTTACCCTTTATGTGTAAAGAGTGCACACATTTTTACACGTAATGTATGGTTGCCTTGAACACACTGCCATGGCTGCTGGTGTAGGCAGATAAGATGGTGGTGTTTAGGAGGCTTTTAGATAGGAACATGGATATACAGGGATATGGCTCATGGATCACAAATTTGCTGAGTGCTCATCTTTCCTTGCACTTCTTCCTCTCACTTTTCTTCCTTCACCTCCTCCCCCCAAAGAGATTATCCTGCCCAGTTTGTCCTCTTATTGTTATCCCCATGTGGAGAGGATGTTTCCACTAGTGGGAGAGTCTAGGACTAGGTCATACTCAGAATTCAAGGACGTTCCGTTAGGAAGATGAGAATAAATTTATTTAGTCAGAGGGTGGTGAATCTGTGGAAATCTTTGCCGCAGAAGGCCGTGGAGGCCAAGTCAATGGATATTTTTAAAGCAGAGATATATAGGTTCTTGATTTGTACGGGTGTCAGGGGTTGTGGGGAGAAGGCAGGAGAAATGGGTTGGGAGGAAGAGATAGATTAGCCATGATTGAATGGCAGAGTAGACTTGATGGGCTGAATGATCTAATTCTGCTCCTATCACCTTATGACCCACCATACTTGCTCTCAATCAAAGTTTTTCAGAGAGGATTCATGACAGTTAAATAGACTGGTCTGCCCACATGCCTCAGTCACATCAGACATAGTCATAGAGTCATAGAGTGATACAGTGTGCAAACAGGGCCTTCAGCCCAACTTGCCCACACCGGCCACCATGTCCCATCTACACTAGTCCCACATGCCTGCGTTTAGTCCATATCCCTCCAAACTTGTCCTGTCCATGTAACTATCTAACTGTTTCTTAAACGTTGGGATAGTCCCAGCCTCAACTACCTCCTCTGGCAGCTTGTTCCATACACCCACCACCCTTTGTGTGGAAAAGTTACCCCTCTTAAATCTTTTAATCCGTATTAAATCTTTACCCCTTCACCTTGAACCTATGTCCTCTGGTCCTCGATTCCCCTACTCTGGGTAAGATACATGTCCCTACTGCTCAGCTCCAGGGCAGTCTGGGTCAGAAAGGTTCCCCATTCTGGTAAGTTTATGATCGCAACAAGTTCAGCAACAACTGCAAGCTGCAGTTTTCACTGAGTAAAATCCAGGCCTTGAAGTTTACATTTATTCCAAAGCTAACATCTCAGAGCAATTCAGACATCATTACCCTATTATTTCATTGAGAGAGTGCAATTTGTACCAATCTTTAAACCTCAATGACTGTGCAACAAATTTACGTCCTTCAGGAAGTAGGTTGGTGATGATGAAACTAGAAAACACACTGCGTACATAATGGTGAAGATATAGTGGAGAAAAACATGACGGCGAGGGAATTTGGGACTGTTAATAGAGATGTCCCAAGGACAGACAATATTATGGTTGAGGAGGTACTAGACGTTCTGGGGCGTATGACGGTAGATAAATCCCCCAGGGCTCGTTCAGAAATATTCAGGGATGCTGTGGTTAGCTAGAAAATAAATTGCAGGAACCAGAGTAAAGGGCCTGTCCCACCAGCATCCGACTCCATGCGGTGAGCGCGACCAAACTGGAAGCGGGGGCCGCGCAGAGGTCGAGTGATCCCTGTACAGGGCCGATCCCACCAGCATGCGCCTGCATGCGGCGAGCGCGACCAAACCGGCAGCAGGGGCCGCGCGGAGGTCGGGTGAGTGGCGCGACGCGGAGCGAAGTCCACATGGTAAGTTCGCAAGGACAGAAAGGGACACACAGAGAGGGGCACGGAGGCAAACAGAGAGAGGGCCATGGAGGCACACACAGAGAGGGTCACGGAGGCACATATAGAGAGGGTCACAGAGGCACGACGTCGAGGTGGTGCGTAATGCGTCGAGGCAACTGCGGGCCGACAGGCCGTTGCCGCGCGGAATTTTTGAACACGGTCAGTTTTTCGGAGCCTCGCGCGATGTTGGGACCAGCTCCGCAAAACTCCGCACGGCTCCGGCGATCGAAGTGGGACCAGCCCCGCGAGGCCGGACGGCTCAAGCGACCACGTTATGTCGCGCTCACCGCATGGAGTCGCATGCTGTTAGGACAGGCCCTTAAGATCTTCACAGTGAATGGTAGGATCCTTTAGAATGTTGTAGAGGGATCTAGGAATACATGTAGATAGTTCCCAGAAAGTAGTCATAGGTAGATAGGGTGGGATAGAAGATCTTTGGTACAATGACCTTCATCGGTCAGGGCATCGAGTATAGAAGTTAGGATGTTATGTTATGATGTTGGTGAGGTCACATTTGGAGTACTGGGTTCAATTTTGGTCGCACTGTTGGAGGAAGAATGTCATTAAACTGGAAAGGGTAAAGAGAAGATATATGAGGATGTTGCCAGGACTTGACAGCCTGACCTGTAGGGAGAGGTTGGGCAAGTCACTTCCTTGGAGCTCAGGAGGCTGAGAAGTGATCTTATCGAGGTGTATAAAAATCATGAGGGGAGTAGATAGGGTGAATACAACGTTTTTGTATGCTGAACAGGAGAGTCACGAACGAGAGGACATAGGTATAGGATGAGAGGGGCAAGATTTAATACGAACCTCAGGGGAAGCTTTTTCGCTCTGAGGATGGAGGGCATATGGAATGAGCTGCCAGAGGGGGTAGTTGAGGCAGGTACTATAACAGCATTCAAACAACACCTGGACAGGTACCTTTAAAGGAAAGGTTTGGAGGGATATGGACATCTTAGATGAGGCATCTTGGTTGGCATGGACGAGTTGTTCTGAGGGGCATGTTTCTGTTCTGTATGATTCTATGATCATTTAGTGGTCTGATGGTTGTCCCACCATATCAAACGTTAGTTACAATTGAGACTCAGGGCATTAATAGAATCAAAACTGTGTTATTCCAGAGTACTCCTTCCTCAATGTCAGATTTGCGAGGTGTAGGAGTGAACTACAGATGGTGGTTTACATTGAAGATAGACATGAAATGCTGGAGGAACTCAGCGGGACAGGCAGCATCTCTGGAGAGAAAGAATGGGTGACGTTTCGGGTCAAGACCCTTCTTCAGACTGAGAGTCCGGAGAGAGGGAAACAAGATATGGAACGGTATAGAGAACACGTAATGTGTGAAAAGAACAGATCAAAGCCAACAATGATCAAACAAGGGTGGTCACGGACTCAAGTGCACCTATGGCTAATGGGGTAGAGTGGATGGATCTTGGACTGTTGAGTAAGCAGGCGTGCATTTGTGCTGCAAGGGATGGGAAATTGGGCATGAGTTGTCAACACTAGTGTGGTTTAAGGAGAGATTGGAGCCTGGCAAAAATGGTTGTAAATGATGTATTCTCCAAATTAAATCATTTTTTAATCATATAGCACTGAATAAAACAGTGTTATGTAATCCCATTTCTGGGCTTACAGCCAGTACTTTTTTGCAGATAAGACACATTCCATTTCTCCAGATGGATGTGTTTAGATGGCAAATTTAGGAAGTAAAGGGCTATTTGCTTACACATTGCACCGCTTTGTCCCCTTAGTACTTGCGTTACAAGGAATTTTCCAGCACTCCAAGGATATTATCCAGATGAAATGTACTAATTATCTCACAATGACTCTGTTTTTTCAAAATTAATATGTGTTGAGCCAAACAACAGTAATATGTTCGCCTTGTCTCAGGAATAGCATTATTATTCATGTCTCTGAAGGTTGATGTTTCTGACCCACTTAAGTGCATGATTTGGGTTGACACAAAGTACATGGCAGTCCAATAATAAGCCATGTTGCAAGTTGGAACTATTGCCTTTCAGATGAGTGATGTTAAATTAAGAGCAGCTCTCCCCCTATGGTGGTGGTAAAAGATTGGATGTCACTATTTTAAAAAAACAACAGGGTGGTTCTCTCCAATGTCCGGCCAGCATTTATCCTCAACTAATTGTATAGAATTGCAGTGTGCACATTAGCTGTTGCGTCTCCCACAGTAAAAATATACTTAATTATCTGTGTGGGCATCAGGGCGTCTGAAGTCGTGCAAAGATGCTAAGTAAATTAAAGCACGTTTTGACATGGAGCGTACACAGTGCAGTTGGCTCAATATTTGAAAGGAGAGAAAAAACAAGTTAACCTTTCAGTTAGAGGTTTCTTGATATAAATTTGATTATGGAATGCTGTCCATTCCATGGTCCAGGAATACTGTCCATTCTTATTTTTCTTTCGGTCATGACTTCTAGTGTTAACACTACTCACAACGTCAACTGCCTTGTTAAAAATTGGTTAAAAAATTGGCTGCGTTTTTAACGTATCTATGATATCAATCCATATTTATTATGCTGTCATAATGTGCCTTTTTGTGGACAGAATAAATTTATATTCATTATGCTCTGATTAAACGATTTACTTGGGATAGCAGTTGCTGTCAAACATTTCACAATCTCTCAGTGACAATGAACGAACTAAATCTTGAAGATGTGTGATGCAGAGCCATAGAGGTCATTCCAGAGTCTGGTTGGAATAAACACCAAAAATGCCCTCTGCCATGCACACGCCTGGAAAGCTGACAAAACAGTATTTTCCCGAATCTGAGCAAATTAGTTTGTCCCCGTGTCTCCCACTCTCAGTACAACGTATATGAAGACAGTAAATGTGTACCTGGGTAGGGATGGATTCCATTGGCAAAGACGGCTTCTGCTGTGGGCTGTCCATTAGCCTGTGGGGGGAGGCCGGTAAATCCATTTACTCCAATTGGAGAAGGAATGCTAGGCACGGCTGGTGCGGTGATGCCAGGAGGTGTGCTCCCGCCTGAAACACATACACAGCAAATCAAGCATCTCAAGCTACGACCATATCGAGCAAAAATATTTCACTTTTGCAGTGGGTGCAAAGAACTGCAGGTGCTGGTTTACAAAAAAAAACACAAGAGTGCTGGGGTAATTCAGCGGGCCAGGCAGCATCTCTGACGAACATCGATAGGCGACATTTCGAGTTGATACCCTTCTTCAGACTGGTTAGATTAGCCAGACCATTCCCATGGAAACAGCAGAAGCTACAACAAAGAGTTTGATGTTGATAAATTTGCAATGATGAAGCTCAAAAAAATGTGACAATGGTATTAAACGTAGGGTACCTTGTTATGCAGCAAACTGTTATGCATAAGATTATTAGAAACGGGAACCTCTCAGCCCTTTGAACCTGCTGGAGCATTCAATTAGATTGTGACTCACCCAACTTCCCACGTCCATTTCTCCTTCCAAACCTCAAATCCCCTGATTCCCTTATGATTAAATAACAAGGTTATCTTTGATTAGAAGGTCGGCCTCCACAGCTTCCTGAGACAAAGCTTCCAAAGACTTGTAGCTAGTTTCTTCGTAATGCTGTTCCCTTTATCAAAAGAGGCAATAGGGGTAAGCCTGGAAGGTGTAGGCTGGTGAGCATCACATCAGTGGTAGGGAAATAGTTGGAGAAAATTTATGAAAAGATTGTAGGGGACAGTATTCATGTTCACTTGAAAAGGAAGGATTGATTAGGGGGGCTGAGCGTGGCTTTGTACAGGGAAGATCACGTATGAACAAAGCAATTGGTATTTTAGGGGTGGTAACTAGGAGGGTTAATGAAGGCAGAGTGGTAGACATTGCCTCAGTCTCCTCAGGAAGTGGAGGTGTCGGTGTGGATCAGGGGTGTTGCCAAACCAAGCTGTGACACAACCCGACTGTATGTGCATCTGTAGCAGTTTGTATGGGTCATAGAAGACATGCTGAATTTCCTCAATCACCTGAGGAAGTAGAGGCGTTGGTGTGCCTTCTTGGCTGTTGCATCAATGAGGTTGGCCCGTGACAGATCATTGCTAATATTAACGGCAAGGAACTTGAAGCTCTCAACCCTTTTCCGACATCGGCACCATTGATGCTGTTTGGGGCATGTACTCCATCATTATTCCTGAAGTCAATCACTTGATCTTTCATTTTGCTGGCATTGAGGGAGAGCATGTTGTCCTGACACCATACTTCTAAGTTCTCTATCTCCTTCCTGCACTCTGTCTTTTGCTCATGATTCGCCCACCACTGTGGCGTCATCTGCAAATGAATAGTAGCTGAATTTGACTGTACATTTGTGAGTGTAAAGGGAGTTTGACAGGGTACTGAGAAGATATCCTTCTGGGGCACCGGTGTTGAGATTTAATGTGGAGATGGTGTTGTCACGTATCCTCACTGATTGAGGTCAGTGGATCAGAAAGTCGAGGATCCGGTGGCAGAAGGGGGACGCTGATTCCATGGTCCTGGAGTTTGGAGATTAATTTAGATGGGATTACAGTGTTGAAGGCAGAGCTATAGTCAAATAGGAAGTGTGTAGGAAAGAACTGCAAGATGCTCGTTTAAATCGAGGATAAATGCTGGAGTAACTCAGCGGAACAGGCAGCACAACCCCATTCCTTCTCTCCAGAGATGCTGCCTGTCCCGCTGAGTCAATAAATAGGAGTCTGATGTAGAAGTCCTTGTTGTCCGGGTACTCCAGAGACGACTTAATTTGTGCCATCGCCAAATTTAGTTACTCGAAGCACTTCATGATGATGGATGTCAGAGCCACTGGACAGTAGTCATAGTCATCATACTTATCATACTTTCCTTCAGCACCAGGATGATAGTGGTCTTTTTGAAGCAGGTGGGGTCCTCAGATTGGAGTGGTGAGTGGGTAAGGATGTCCGTGAATACCTCTGCCGGCTGATCCGCACAGGTCCTCACGATGTGGCCGTGGACTCTTTCCGGGCCGGTTGTTTTCTGTGGATTCGCTCTCAGGAAGGCCGATCTTATGTCTGCCTCAGTAACCATTGGAACGGGTGCATCTGTGACTGGTGGTGGTGGTGGTGGTGGTGGTAGTGGTGGTGGGGGGGGGGGGGCGCGTTCCACCAGGGGCCTTCTGTTGAAATTGGACGTAGAATGCATTGAGTATATTGGGTAGGAAAGAACTGCAGATGCTCGTTTAATTCGAAGGTAGACACAAAATGCTGGAGTAACTCAGCGGGACAGGCAGCATCTCTGGAAAGAAGGTATGGAGATGGACCAACTGTTGCCAGAGATAATAATACAATTTTCCTTATATATATAATATCTGTCCAACTGTTATGGAAATGTCACTTCATGCTCATAATTGTCAGGAAAGATTTATTTTTGACAATGCTAGTGCATGTTGAAAGACGAACTATTTGAATTGGTTTGTTTGTCCATGTTCGAAGACTTCAGGGCAAGGTTACTGAAGGTTTATTTAAAAGCCAGTGCAAATATTTCTGTTCCAGGCCAGTAATGTTTGACTGGATCTCTGAAGGCTCGCTTAAGTGGTTGCTTCACAAAAGATGTGCGTGGCTAATAGCACATACATCAAAAGTTAAGAAAGATGTATGATGAAAGAAAGTCAGTGTAGAAAGAAAGAACTGCAAATGCTGGTCTATACCGAATATAGACACAAAGTACTGGAATAACTCAGCAGGTCAGGTACCATCTCTGGAGAAAAAGGATGGGTGATGTTTTGGGTCGGCACTCTTCTTCAGACTGTGAAGAAAGTTGCATATGCTGCTAATAATATTTGCTCCACTATACAATTTCTGCAAAATTGTTTGCCTCGGCTGAAATGAGACTGGAAATCAACATCAATCACGTTTAGTCTAACAAAACAATACATGGTACTTCACATAAAAGAACGCGACGAGAGAGAATGTGAAAACAAGCTTCAATCATACTTTTAGACATACCTTAAAGATAGAATGCAAGGTTAGAGAAGTGGAGAGGTGCGGGAGGAAAGTTTAAAGGTTAGCACCTTGCTAGCTAATTGTGTTGAAAGCATCAACGGAGGTTCTGACCCTATGTGACAGTAAATTGGCAGTGGGTTGAACAATCCTTCAGTTTTGGGTGAGGGGAGAGCTTAAAGCTGAAACTGAGGGATTCCAGGTACCCCCTTTCTCCAGCAGACTTCCAGGTAACATTTAATCACTCGAGAACAAGCTGAAAAAACAAGGCTACTGTTTCAAAACAAGATCAGGGACTGCTGTGTTCTTTGTAGAAACAGAGAAATATAGGAAAATATGTGCAGGAGTAGGCCATTTGGCCCTTTGAGCCAGCTGATCAATAGCTGATCATCTAAAAACAGTACCCCATGATCATCTAAAATCAGTACCCCACAGAAACAAGGCTCACCCTGTTATATAACCTGAGGTTTCCTCCAATTATTGTATGGACCATATGGCATCCTCAGGCAAGGGGAAAGGCAGCGCTGTCTGCTTTTTGGTCAATGTTTTGTGGTGATGCTGCCTGACCTGCTGAGTTACTCCAGTACATTGTGTCTTTTCCTGGCGCACTGTTGCGATGATCTTAGATCAATTCTGCTCGCTTGAACTGGAATGATTGTTCATAACATTTTGTCACCTTTATCAACCAAGGGAATTCACCTCCACCTTGTTGGTGGTCTACGTGATGATGCCACAGTGGTACTCGTTGAATTGGACTCAATTGTCAATGCTCTGGAAACAGAAAAGCACGATGTTTTGTAGAGCAGGAGGCTTCAAACTAACTTGAGGAACGTACTTCCCAAATACCATCAGCAGATCTCTAGTTCCACACGGAGTTTTGACACTCTAGTTTAATTTAGTTTCGTTTATTGTCATGTGTATTGAGGTGCAGTGATAAGATTTTGTTGCGTGCTAACTAGACAGCGGAAAGACAATACGTGATTACAATCGAGCCGTCCATGAACACCCATTGCTCCATCCCTCAACCTCATTTTAGCTGGTCTGGTCACCTGTCAGTGACTCTTCTGCCGGCTTACAGGCAGAGACTGAAGCACAAAGCACCAATGAAGAGAACGATACAGCGGTGGCCTGAGGAGGCTGAGAGTTTATGTCTGGATTGCCTTGAGTTCATGGGCTAGACGATGTTCAAAATCACTTCATCCAGCCTGACTGAGTATAACGAAGTCGTCTTCAGTTTCATTGAGAAATGCGTTGACAACTGCATTATAGCAAAGATAATTAGGATAGACACAAAGTGCTGGAGTAACTCAGTGGGTCAGGCAGCATTCCTGGAGAAAAAGGATGGGTGACGTGTCGGGTCGGGACCCTTCCTTGAAGAAGTTCACCTCCTCTCCGATCCTTGTTTCTACAGTCCATCACATTCATTCAGTCCTCCTTCATGGTGCATTGCATCAGGAAGTCTGGATGTTTCCTCAAGGATGCCTGACAGTCAGGCTATTTTCTTCTCAATGTTCTATCTTCTAGGAGAAGATAGAGGAACTTGAAAATTCAGATGGTCAGACGTAAGAACGGGTTCTTTTACGACTATCGTCAGATTCCTGAATCAGCACCTCTAGGGAGAGAGGAGAAATAAACCATCTTATGGAGGTGTACAAGATCATGAGAAGAATTGATCGGGTAAATGCACAAAGCCTTTTGCCCAGAGTAAGGGAATCAAGAACCAGAGGACATAGGTTTAAGGTGAGGGGGGAAAGATTTAATGGCCGTGGGGTAACTTTTTACAGAAAGGGTGGTGGGGTATATAGAACGAGCTGCCAGAGGAGGTAGTTAAAGCAGGAACTATCGCAACATTTAAGAAATATTTAGACGGGTACATGGATAGGATTGGTTTAGCAGGATATAGACCAAATGCAGGCAGGCGGGACTAGTGTAGATGAGACATGTTGGTCTGTGTGGGTAAGTTGGGCCAAAGGATTGTTTCCACGCTGTATGACTCTATGGCTTTGAAAGGATCAATACCATCATCACACCATGCTGGCTTCTCAAGAGTCAATACTTTGAGCTGGGGATTTGCTACAATACCTGAAACTCATGGTAGGTGGCCGATCACATAAAATCTTTTGGTCTGCTCGATGGTTGAGGATGGCCTCTGCACAGTTTGGGTGCATGGACTTTGAACCACATCCTGCAATGGTGCCAGTTATCTTTCTGGTGGACGGAGATGCCAGAGAAGTAGAACTGTTTCCTCGCTATCCAAATCTGCCAGAAATCCCACATAAAGCTCATCCATCTGTTCTTGAATAATTTGATCCAAGAAAGAATATTTGGAAACTTTGATGGTGCTGAAGTCCACCGCACTACTGCTACTGAGAAAAATCTGCCAGTGTATCTAATTTTAATATTGGAAATGCTAGCAACATTTAGGAGGTCAGGCAGCATCTGTGCAAGAACAGAAAGCTTAATGTTAGGAGAGTAACCTTCAGAATTGACTGATTGGCTGAGTGTTTCTAGTATAGGTTTCCTGGATAAGGAATGTTTTGCTCTTTGTCTGCTGGTAACAGTGATTTGTCATTCTTACGAATGTTTATTCCTGACAATTTTAATAACATGGCTGTTGTCCTGGCCGAGCTCTAACTTTGATCATTTATTTTCTTTTGTCAACTGTTTGCGGCTTCTTCGTTTACTTGCATCAGCCACCACATCCTTGTGAACGGTCAGTGGCTTTCAGTAGTGGGCACGTTCTCGTACCTTGGCAGCACCGTCTTGAGATAGGTCAACACTGATGGCGAAGTCCAGAACAGGAAGCAAAAGCCAGATTTACATACAGGATATATAAGACCGACACATAAAGTATGGGAACGAAGAGGAATCAGTCGCAAGGCCAAGCGGAAGGGGTGGCGGCAAAGTGGCAGAGCTGTGGCAGAGCTGCTGCCTTACAGCGCCAGAGACCCAGGTTCGATCCTGACTACGGGCGCTGCCTGTAGGGAGTTCTTACGCTCTCCCTGTGACCGCGTGGGTTTTCCCTGGGTGCTCCAGTTTCCTCCCACATTCGAAAGACGTACGTTATCTGGCTTCGGTAAAATTGTAAATTGTCCCTAGTGTGTAGGATAGTGCTGGTGTATGGGTTGATTGCTGGTCAGTGCGGACTCGGAGGGCCAAAGGGGCTGTTTCCATGCTGTATCTCTAAAGTCTAAAGGGTATCATACTATTGTTATACGCACTTTGCTCTATAATTGCAAGATATGGACAATGTACAGCAGACATGGCAGGCAGCTGAACCACTTCCACATGAATGGCTCCACAGGGTACTTCACATCAAATGGCAAGACAAGATTCGAGATGCAAAGATTCTGATAAGGGATTTCATCTGAGGAGAGGAAACCATTTACAATGTGGGTGATGGGGAAGACCAGATCAAAGGAAAGTCGGCAGTGACTGGAAATGGGAGAATGTCAACAGAGGGGTAGATTCATGGATGTCACCAATTTGAAAATGGCACGCCAGAAAATGGATGGATGCCCAGAGAGTAGTCAAAAATATATATGGGAGATGTCACAGAGGTTTAGAGGCAGAGAGATCAAAGAGCAAGGGAAATGGGAGGGGCAACAGAATGGCTAAACAGATGGTCAAAGCAAAGCGAGAGACAAAGAAACATAGCCACATAGGAAAAATAGGTGGGGGAGTAGGCCATTTGGCCCTTCAACCCATTCAATATGATCATGGCTATCATCTAAAATCAGGACTCCGTTCCTGCTTTTTCCGCATATCCCTTGACTCCTTTAGCCCTAAGAGCTAAATCTCTCTCTCTTGAAAACATCCAGTGAATTGGCCTCCACTGCCTTCTGTGGCAGAGAATTCCACAGATTCACAACTCTCTGTGAAGTTCACAAAATATCCGTCTACATGCTATTGGTAGTGAGACAGAGAACAGAATTTATGGAGATGATTCGCAGTGGAGCAAAACACCCGTTATTCTTCAGATTCTCTTTTAAGTCGTGAGTAATTTGGTAATGGAGAACAAGACCTAATTGCATTTGTTCCTGCCAGATCGGTCGACAGATGGCTATACTCGCAATGTACTTGAAATCATAAAGTCATCGAGCCGTACAGTCATGCAGCTCCTTCAACCCAACATGTCCATGGCAGCCATTGTGCTGATCCATACTGACCCCATTTACCTTCCAGAATCAGTGAAGAAGAGGTTAGAAATATCTGGATGTTGCAAGATCCAAGGAACTGGTCAGAAAAAAAACATAATTACCGGGAAATTCTCTGAAACACAAAATGTGTTTATAAAAGGCAACTTGCACTTTTTGGGACTTCCTTAACAGCTTCTCATCCAAAGAATAGCTTTAAAACACAACTAAAATATAATGTGAGAAAATGCAAGTTGAGAGTCATCGGGAACTCCAAGCTGCAGGAGGTTCGACTACTCCGATTTGGAAGCTTCGACTGCCCCGACGCAGGAGCTGCGATCGCCCCGGCGCAGGAACTTTGATCGCCCTGGCGCGGGAGCGTCGATCGCCCTGACACGGGAGCGTGGATCGCCCTGACACGGGAGCGTCGATCGCCCTGATGCGGGATCTTCTATTGCCCCGACGTGGGAGCTTTGATCGCCCTGACGGATGGTTTGACTGCCCCGATCGTGGGAGAAAAATGAGGGAAGAAGATTAGACTTTATTGCCTTCCATCACAGTGAGGAATGTGGGGAATTTGCTGTGGTGGATGTTTATGTTAACTTTTATGTAGTTGTGTGTCTTTTGCTTTTTTAGTATGGCTGTATGGTAATTCGCATATCACTGTACCTTAATTGGTACACGTGACAATAAAAGACCTTTGAAACCTTTGAAACCTATGAATCTTGGGATTGCACTGGGTGTTTGTCATGGATATAATCAGCAGAATATATGCACAAAGACCTCTGGTATAAAGTAAGTCTAGAAGAGGAAAGGCAACAGTAACCAAAATAGAAATTAAAGTCATTGAGAATGAGGAATCATTGAGTGCAGAGGTTATGGAAGGAATGGATGAAGAATGTCTTGTAGGAAAAGTCAGGGTGGAGTTTGGCAATTGAAAAGCAAATATGCTTAAAAATTTGACCTACAAAGATAATTGCCCTACTTGAAGTGGAGCTGGCTAATGACTAAGAATGCATCCAAGTTGTCACTTACATTATTTAAATGACTCCAAACCAGTACTTATTTTCCCTTCCATTCCATCTGCACTTTTACAGCGTACATGAGTCCTAATTATCACAAAGTGTGCTTTGTGCTTAACGCAATCATGGTTGATGCCAACTCGTTTCTAGTCAGAAGGACTTTAATAACGCTTGCGTGAAGCGAAGAATCATTGTGTCATTGAAATGAGGTGCTTTCCATCTGACTGACACTGTGCTCAATTAGCAGATGGTTAAAGAAATAGCTGGGGATAGTTCAATGTGTTGTAAATAACAAAAAAAAACTATTGGATATTTTAGCATCCATTCTTTCTCACTCACATCGTCGTAATGCCAAGAATCTTAAAGAATTAATTGCATTCAGGTTTTGCTTTGCGTATTCTGATGTTTTATCGATGGATGTCCTTGGTTTTCATTGTGGCTCCAAGGGCATTGACACTGTGTTGGCAGGCTATGTGGTTGCACCAGAAGAGGTGGCGAGGGAGTGCTCTAAGGTTGATGTCGTTGTAGGCCGTTTACATAATACGCTGATGGTTGCACAATCTTTGCAACAATGACCCAAAGGGTCGCATTTGCACCAGTGAAGATGATAGAGGCATGTGATGCTCATCGGCCACTACTTTCTGCTTCAACACCTCCCTTTCAGCACCCCTGCTGTAAATGAAAAACGTTATTCCTTACACCTATCTTGCAACTAAACAACAACTGTGCTGTAGGCACCCGTGTGCGGACGCAGACAGACAAGCAAAGAAGTCGAAAGCCAAAGAACCGAATAGAAACGAGGCCGAAACGCCAATGAACCGAAAGAGTCCGAAGATGAAACGCCTACTAACCGAAAGGATGGGACGCCTAAATGCAAGCTAACCGAAAGGATGGGACGCCTAAATGCAAGCTAACCGAAAGGATGGGACGCCTAAAAGCCAATGAACCGAAAGGTGCGTCGCCTAAAAGCGAACTTTCCGAATGGCCGCTCTGTCGTAACGCCACTTACCTGAAAGGCGGCATCGCCTACAAGCCAAAGGACCGACTGCCGCACAACAGAAAAGTCCAATAACGGACTTGATGTTGCCAGGGGGCGGGACATGTCAGTGATTGGTCCAGACCCCCGCGTCAATCACACTGGATGATCAGCCATGATCATATTGAATGGCGGTGCAGGCTCGAAGGGCCAAATGGCCTACTCCTGCACCTAATTTCTCTGTTTCTATGTTTCTATCACTGTGAAGGCATGAACATTGTCCCGAACCTCCGATCCACCCGACCCGCAGCCGAGGGTGGCCGTGGGAGAGTGGGGGCTGTCCCGAGCGTCTCCCCCCCTCTCTCCCCCCTCTCTCCCCCCTCTCTCCCCCTTTTCTCTCTCTCCCCCTCTCACTCTCCCTTCTCTCTACTCTCTCTCCCCTCCTCTCTCCACTCTTCTCTCTCCTCCTCTCTTCCCCTCCTCTCTCTTCCCCTCCTCTCCCTCCCTTCTCTCTCCCTCCTCTCTCTCCCCCTTCTCTCCCCCCCCCGCTCTCTCTCTCTCCCCTCCGTCTCCACCCGCGGGACGTCCCACAGTCACTGACCGCGATGCACCGCCATCGGACCCCAACCCCCACTCCAGAGTGATTACCCCCTCCCCCCCGACCTCCGGACTTTGACACCCACACCAGGGTGATTCACCCCGGCCGCGGGGATGGACGGTTTATTTAATACCGTCTCGGTGTTTGCGGAACGCACCCAAGCTCCCACGCACAAATCAGGCAGCATCTCTGGAGAGAAGGAATGGGTGGCGTTTCGTGCCGAGACCATTCTTCAGAGTGCATCTGAATTGTCTCGACTCGAAACGCCACCCATTCCTTCTCTCCAGAGATGCTGCCTGTTCAGCTGAGTTACTCCAGCATTTTGTGTCTATCTTTGGTGTGACAGTTGTCTCATTTCATCGGCTTTGTGTATTGCGCGCCCAGGAGAGACGCTGTACTTGCCGCTTGCATCTATTCAAACAAGTGCGCTCAAATTGAAATCCCACATCTTTGCGAGGGAGGGATGGAATAGATGTAACCACCAGCTAAAACAAAGGCCGTTAGGACAGGGAAATAACGCCACCAGTTAATTAACCATGCTCCTGAATGTAAGAACAATTTATACATGTAATACATGATATACACCAGTTAATTAACCGTGCATAAATGTATATCAGAGCGACCATTCGGTAAGTTTGCTTTTATACGACGCAGCCTTCGGACTCTTTCGGTTCATTGGCGTTTCGGCCTCGTTTCTATTCGGTTCTTTGGCTTCGACCTCTTTGCCTCGGCCTCTTGTCTGTCGGTACTGTAGGCACCATTGCTCAGGCAATGGGGTAATTTTGATTTTATGTTTTATCTCCTTATTTTCATTAACTTCAGAAAAGATGGAAAGCTCCCTGCCAGCTTACTTGCACTGTATGACATTTGAAGGCTAGGTTTGACCTAATATCAGCAAAAAATGATTTTCATAGAACCATATGCACTCCTCATGTGTGCATCCTAGAAACCTATAAATGTATGCCGGATTAATTCTATTTGTGGTCTTCAATATGATATTCTTGCTCAATAAATTTCCTGATAGCACGGATAAGAGCTGCTGTCTAGAGAAATCAATGGCAAAGTTTAATTTCATAAGTTATTTTTGCAAGAGGTTTACCTTAGGGCTTTCAATGTATCTGATATCGTCAATACATCAATTAATACTCACACGAAAAATTGTGTAATTCTATTCATGGTGTGGATCCTTGCCCTGTGCTGAGAGCATATTTCAGTAAGGTTTCTGTGGAAATGTGACAGCAAGGCTTTGGTATACACTGAAAACAAACTGGGAGATAAGTTAGGCTGCGGGGTTCCGGCTCATGTTTGATATTCAACAAGATACTTTGTTGAAAATTGTGAATGTCACTAGATTGCAGGTGAAGGCAGGATTGGACTTGGATGGAGTATCATTGGACTGCTTATTTTTCTTAAACTGCATGCAAAGGTAAGTGAAATCTTTCAGAAAAGGATGCATAAAAACAACAATGCTACCGTAAATAAATGATTAATAAAAAGCATCTTGGTATTGGCAGCTATAAGGGGAAAAAAAACTATATGAATGGCTTTAGAAATGTTGTTCAAAATTATATAACATTTAAGAGAGATTTGGACAGGTAGGTGGATTGGATAGGTTTAGAGGACTATGGGCCAAGAGCAGGCAGGTGGGACTAGCGCAGATGGAGCATATTGGTTGCCATGGGCAAGATAGGCTGAACGGCTTGTTTCCACACTGTATGACTCCATGACTCTATGCTAGAAATTATGCTATTGTTATACAAAAAAATGTAAGGTTGTAATGAAAAATGTTTATGCTATAAATGAAACTTCAAAAATGGTGTCGTAAATGATAGTAGTCAAAAGTGAAGAAATGTGAGATAATGTCAAATTCAGCATTGGCCCCACTGCCACACATACCTGATGTTGGTGTCATGGGTGTAGCTGCAAGTCCATTCATATTCAAGGCTGCCATCTGCTGCATCTGTGCTGCTGCAAATGCTGCCATCGGGTTCAGGTAACCTCCCTGGGCAACTGACGCCATTATCGTTGCTTGTTGCTGCATCAACTATTGAAAAAGTTAAAAAAATGTTTGTTTATCTTTTTACTTTAATAAAATCACTACAAAAATCCTGGAGGAAAATGCAGTTAGCCACGTTACTGTAGTGTATTTATCTATTTTTGAAATGCATTTCATGGTCCACATATTAACAATGTTTGTTGGCACCATTTTGATACAATGAGGTCTAAACTGTACATTATCTGATGCAAATTGATCAGTGTGCTCACCTATTGTACATAAGGACTCCTTTATATATTTACTTATGCATTATATTCATCATTTACTGTGTCTGGTTATTTGTTATTAACAGAAATTTATCTAACTTGTATTACAAAGTGATTTCAAAATCCAGAAGAAAAATCCCATCATATCAGATCTTAGCTCTCTCTTCTCCATTAAGATTGTAGCCACTTTTTATAATTGCACCTTTTAATCTATCCTTCATTACTCCCAATATTTTGGTTGTTCCCTTCAGTATTCTCTTGTATGCCAGATCCTTTCCGTACTGTAGTGACTATAATCATATACTTATGGCAGAAGTGATTTGCATGATCAGTTTAGAAAATGACAGGATTATTTCACCTTTAAGGCTCAAATGTGGTTCCTTTACTGAGATTTTATTTTCAATGATTGCCATTGAACATTGATAACTTCATCTGCTTGTCGGTCAGTACAGAACACCACAGGAGATACTTCTCAGTACAGAACGCCACAGGAGATCCTTCTTCCCTGTGGCTATCAAACTGTACAACTCCTCCCCCTTCTGTCGAGGGGACTGACTCCCCTCCCCCCACTCCCCCTCCCCTCCCCAATCTTTGCACATCCCCAATCCTTTCCACTCGTCACTTTAATTTCATGTTTCATGTATTTTGTGTTTTTATGACTGTTGGCAGATCAATTTCCCTCCTGGGATAAATAAAGTTCTATCATATCGCATCGTACCAGCATCATCAGATCCATTCATTTATCATGGATTTTTTTTTCATTTAAATAATTTACCCTCAAATGTTCTGCATGCGCACAAAATGTTTTATATTTCTCTTCACTAAATTTCATCTGCCGCTGGTCTGCCCAATTCACAAGAGTCTTCACATCCAACTGGAGCTTATCCTGTTTATCTTTGATGTCTATCACATACATTTGGTTTGCATCATATGCAATCTCAGCCTCTGTGCTTGTGGCCCCTCCAATCCCAACACCACCCCAAATCTTACGTTGATGCCAAAGCTGTTTTCTGTGAAAAGTCTATTGTTTCTAACTATTCTTTTCACTGCATAACCTTTTTTCCGAGTTCTACTTATCAACCAGTTAAGTAACCATTGTGAACTATTTTTGTTAAATATTTTATCTTTATATTTATCACCAACCATTTGAGAGAAATGTAACAGTAGCCCAAGTAAAATCGAAGTAAGTAACATGTGTGGTGTGGTACTCTCCCAGCTTCAACCTGGGATTGATCTTGATGTTGGGTGCAGTCTGTGCAGAGTTTGTATATTCTCTCCATGATTAAATTGGCTTCCTCCCGTTGTCCAAAAATGTGCTGGTAGATTAATTAGCCATTGTAAGTTGTGCCACACTGTGGTTAAGTGGCCAAATAATCAAAGGGGGAATTAACAAGCATATACATGTGGGGCAGATGGAACTGATAGGATTGTTCTGCTGGACATCAGCATAGATCCCTGATGGGCTGAACGGCAATCATAAATGTATCATAATACATAACAATGCAATAGCCTATCCTGATCAAGCTCGAGGCAGTCTCAAATAGCAGCAGTACAATTGACTGATAACATTTCCAGTAGCTTCTCCTTTCGTCAGCTAAGAATCTGAGGGTCCCGAGAATTATTATCTTTAATTTACACAGCTATTCGTCATATAGTTGCAACTCAGTGACGTTCTTATAGTTCAAGTAAATCATTGCTTTCCTGAACAGTGAATAATGAAATTGAAAACTAATTTAACACTCCACTGCCTGTTTAGCATCAGTTCCTCATATCCTTGCAGATCCCTAACGGGATCGATCAAAGTCAGCATGGATTTATGAAGGGAAAATCATGCTCGACTAATCTTTTGGAATTTTTTGAGGATGTAACAAGTAGAATGGATAAGGGAGAGCCAGTGGATGTGGTATATCTGGACTTTCAAAAAGCCTTTGACAAGGTCCCACACAAGAGATTAGTGTGCAAAATTAGAGCACATGGTATTGCGGGTAGGGTATTGACATGGATAGAGAACTGGTTGGCAGACAGGAAGCAAAGAGTAGGTTTGGTGCTGGGACCCAGGTTGTTTACAATATATATTAACGATTTAGATGAGGGAATTAAATGTAACATCTCTAAGTTTGCAGATGGCACAAAGCTGGGTTGCAGTGTGAGCTGCGAGGAAAGTGCTATGAGGCTGCAAGGTGACTTGGATTGGGTGAGCGGGCAGAAGCATGGCAGATGCAGTATGGTGTCAGATTAGGTGAAGGGGAGGTGCAACGAGACCTTGGTGTGCTTGTACATCAGTCACTGAAAGTAAGCATGCAGGTACAGCAGGCAGTGAAGAAAGCTAATGGCATGTTGGTCTTCATTGCAAGAGGATTTGAGTTTAGGAGCAATGAGGTCTTACTGTAGTTGTACAGGGCCCTGGTGAGACCACACCTGGAGTATTGTGTGCAATTTTGGTCTCCTAATTTGAGGAAGGACATTATTGTTATTGAGGGAGTGCAGCGTAGGTTTACCATGTTAATTCCCAGGATGGCGGGACTGACGTATGATGAAAGAATGGGTTGACTGGACTTGTATTCACTGGAATTTAGGATGAGAGGAAATCTTATAGAAACATGTAAAATTCTTAGAGGATTGGACAGGGTAGATACTGTTTAAAAATAAGGGGTAGGCCATTTAGGGCTGAGATGAGGAAAAACATTTTTATCCAGAGTGTTGTGAATCTGTGGAATTCTCTGCCGCAAAAAGCAGTGGAGGCCAATTCACTGGATGTTTTCCAGAGAGAGTTAGATTTAGCTCTTAGGACTAAGGGAATCAAGGGATATGGGGTAAAAGCCAGAACGGGGTATGGGTTTTGTATTATCAGCCATGGAGCGAAGGCAGGTACAGGATACTGAGTTGGATGATCAGCCATGATCATATTGAATGGCGGTGCAGGCTCGAAGGGCCGAATGGCCTACTCCAGCACCTATTTTCTATGATTCTATGATTCTATGATCATATTGAATGGCGGTGCTGGCTTGAAGGGTCGAATGGCCTACTCCTGCACCTATTTTCTTTGTTTCTATGCTTCAATCCTCACTTCAGTGGATCCACTTAATGATTAAGGGTAAAGATGAAACATGTGGTATTAACTCTGTTACTCTATCCACACATGCTGCCAGACTTGCTGAATACTTCCTGCATTTTTCTATTTCAGATTTCCTGCAACTACAGAGTTCTGAACGAAAGGGAAAGTCAGAAGACCACATGCCAGTTTTCATTGTTGGGTCGGTGGTGGAGAGAGTTATCAGTGTCAATTTCCTGGGCGTTAATATCTCAGATGACCTTTCCTGGATACAGCATGAATCACAAGGAAAGAGCATCAGCACTCCTACTTTCTTGGACGTTCAAAGAGATCCAGCATGAAGCTGTTCCTGAACCTGGTCGTGTAGGACTTCAGGCTTCTGTGTTCATCTTCTTGATGCAGCTCCTCATCTTGATGCTTTCAATGGAGGGGAGGTTTGTGCCCATGATGGACCAGGCTGAGTCCATTCTTCAATACTTTGACCCTGACACCACTCAATGCTCTGACAAACCTCGACAGATGTACTGTAGAAGGAATCCTGACTGGTTGCATCGTCGTCTGTTATGCCACAAGGATGCAAAAGGCTACAGAGAGTGGTGGACTCAGCCCAGCCCTCTCCTCCATCTAAGGCATCTACGTGAGGGGCTGCATCAAGAATGTGGCATCTATCATCACAGATCCCTACCATCCAGGCCTCTTCTCACTGCTAACATTAGGCAGGAGGCACAGAAGTCCCACACCCCCAAGTTCAGGAACAGCTACTGTCCTACAAATCTCAGTTCCCTGACCAAATTGCACAGCCTTAATCCTACCTCAACACCAGAACACCACAGTCTACCTATTGCCCTACCATGAACTTTTTATCTAATTGCATTTTGCACTGATGTCTTGTTTTTCTGCACTCTTCTTTCTTTAAGAAAGATTATGCATCGCTAAAGTCTGATTTATGTACAGTCTGTTTTTGTGTATTTGTCTGAGTCCATGCACCTGTGATGCTGCTGCAAACAAGATTTTCATTGTTCCTGTACATTGCTTTATATGTTCGTCGGACAATAAACTCGTGACTTGAATTGCACTTTCATTGTTTTAAATGTTACAGAGATATAGCTGTTGTATACAAAGAGCAGCTCTCTACTGTTTACCTTCAATTCATGGATGCTTAATCCATTGAGTACAAGCTGTACAATTACATTTTCAAATGTAATAAGTAGAGCAAACAGAAATAACACAATAAGACAGTACAATAATCTTTTGTTTTCACAATCCTCTTCCCATTGGGTCTCAGCATGTAATATTTTATACGCTTCATGTGAAAGTGTCTTACATGGATATTGCGAGTAATATTTTGGGAAAAATATTTTTTTAACTATGCAAGTTTAATATATAAACTTGCAGTAAAAAGCTGGAATGCAACAAAAAAAATCTTCAGAAAGGCACCCCAAATAGTGGAGAACAGATAGTTTGTGGTGATCCTTTAATGTTTAGGCTGATGGTGAGGTGATTGCAACGATACTCATCAATCCTATAATCTAATTGTATGAATTGTAAGGCAGCGTGGCCCCTGGCTTTCTGCTGTTGGGAGAGGTACCACAGGCTGGATTGCATGTTCTGCATACAATGTGGAAACAGGCCCTTTGGCCCAACGCCCACGCTGACCAACATGTCCCATCTACACTGGCCATAACTGCATGCGTTTGGCCCATAACATGGTACTTGAGGAGGTGGCTCTAGAAATCGTGGGTGCATTGGCGATCATTTTCCAATGTTCTCTCAACTCTGGATCAGTTCTTGTGGATTGGAGGGTAGCCAATGTAAATCCACTTTTTAAAAAAGGATGGAGAGAGAAAATGGGGAATTATAGACCAGTTAGCCTTACATCGGTAGTGGGGAAGCTGCTGCAGTCGATTATTAAAGATATTATAGCAGCGCATTTGGAAAGCAATGACAGGATTGGTCAAAGTCAGCATGGATAGAAAACTGGTTGGCAGACTGGAAACAAAGAGTAGGAATTAACCGGTCCTTTTCAGAATGGCAGGCAGTGACTTGTGGGGTGCCACAAGGCTCAGTGCTGGGACCCCAGTTATTTACAATGTATATTAACAATTTATATGAGGGAATTAAATGTGAAATCTTCAAGTTTGCTGATGACACAAAGCTGGGTGGCAGTGTGAGCTGCGAGGAGGATGCTATGCGGCTGCAGGGTGACTTGGATAGGTTGGGTGAGTGGGCAGATGCAGTATAATGTGGATAAATGTGAGGTTATCCACTGGTGGTAAGAACAGGAATGCAGATTATTATCTGAATTGTGTCAGATTAGGAAAAGGGGAGATGCAATGAGGCCTGGGTGTGCTTGTACATCAGTGACTGAAAGTAAGCATGCAGGTACAGCAGGCAGTGAAGAAAGCTAATGGTAGGCTGGCCTTCATTGCGAGAGGATTTGAGTTTAGGAGCAAAGAGGTCTTACTGCAGTTGTACAGGGCCCTGGTGAGACCACACCTGGAGGATTGTGTGCAGTTTCGGTCTCCTAATTTAAGAAAGGACATTATTGATATGGAGGGAGTGCAGCGTAGGTTCACCAGGTTAATTCCCGGGATGGCGGGACAGACATATGATGAAAGAATGGGTCGACTGGGCTTGTATTCACTGGAATTTACAAGCATGCGAGGGAATCTTATAGAATCATAGAAAATTCTTAAAGGATTGGACAGGCTAGATGCAGGAAAAATGTTCCTGATGTTGGGGGAGTCCAGAACCAGAGGTCACAGTTTAAGAATAAGGGGTAGGCCATTTAGGACTGAGATGAGGAACATTTTTCACACAGAGAGTTGTGAATCTGTGGAATACTCTGCCACAGAAGGCAGTGGAGGCCAATTCACTAGATGTTTTCAAGAGAGGTTTAGATTTGGCTTTTAGGGCTAAAGGAATCAAGGGATTTGGGGAAAACGCAGGAACGGGGTACTGATTTTAGATGATCAGCCATGATCATTTTGAATGGCTCGAAGGGCTGAAAGGCCTACTCCTGCACCTATTTTTCTGTTTCTATGTTTCTATCCCTCTAAACCTGTCCTGTTGCAATAGTCCCCGTCTCAACTGCCTCCTCTGGCAGGTATTCCAGCAGAGAATAAAAAAGGTTTATTACCTGTTTTGAGTGATGGAATGAAGTCATAATTCAGAAGTTCTATTAAAGGGGATAAACTTTCAATGTTTTGCATTAAGACATGCAGGTGTGTAGGTTAATTGTCTTCTATAAATTGTCTCCAGTGTGGAGGATAGAACTAGTGTACGGCTGATTGTGGCCTGTGAGGACTCGGTTGGCCGAAGAGCCTATTTCCATGGTATATCTCTAAAACTAAAACTATAATTTCAAATGAAATACTGCAATGTATTTCATATTTGATAACATTTCAGATCTGACTTTGGAAACCTCACTAACTTCCATATGATTACAGAGTTGACGTGGATACGTTTTTCCCATTGAGGGTAGGGAAGATTCAAACAAGAGGGCATGACATGAGAATTAAGGGACAGAAGTTTAGGGGTAACGTGAGGGGGAACTTCTTTACTTAGAGGGTGGTGGCTGTGTGGAATGAGCTTCCAGCAGAAGTGGTGGAGGCAGGATCGATTTTAACATTTAAAAGTAAAGTGGATAGGTATATGGACGTGAAGGGAATGGAGGGATATGGTCTGAGTGCAGGTAGATGGGACTAGGAGAAAACAAATGGTCGGCACGGACTGGAAGGGCCGAGAGGGCCTGTTTCCGTGCTGTAATTGTTATTCAAAATGAATGGTTTTACTGCTATGAGTCTGATATTCCACTTCAGAGATTGGTGAGATTAGAGTTTGATTTTTAGTCAGCCTTCACATCTGATTAAGACTCTAAAAAGCTTTATTAATTGTTCAGAAAATAAATTATTTGTACGTATTTGTATTCATTATGCAGCAGATACTGGGAGCTCCTGTGAGGTCAGAAGGTGTCAGTCAGCAAGTCTTTCAATGGCTGCAATGGTGAAAGAGAATTGTTTAGAACATCACGAGGAACAACATAATAAAATATATGCTGAAAACTATGGAGTAAAGTTGTTCAAAACCTGTTCTATCCATGTACCTGCCTGTTTCGTAAACGTCGGGATAGTCCTTGCCTCAACTACCTCCTTTAGCAGCTCGTTCCATACGCCCACTACTCATTGAGTGAAACAGTTACCCCTCAGATTCCTATGAAATCTTTACCCCTTCATCTTGAAGGTATGTCCTCTGGTCCTCGATTCACCAAGAGACTGTGCATCTACCTGATCTATTCCTCTCTTGAGGTCTCTATTAAAATATCTTATAGGGAAATGTATTTTCACTTATTCGTAGGCCACTACTGAAATATATCAGAAAGAATCAAGAAAGATACACAGCAGTGAAATAGTCTTTTTGTGTCTAACCTGCATTAAATATCAGGCACTCATTTTGTTTAATTTTTTGTCACGTGTACCAAGGTACAGTGGAAGACTGTGCTATCCAATCAGCGGCAATGCTGTACATAATTACAATTGAGTCATCCACAGTGTACAGATACATTTACTCAAATTCAATTTCTTTCTCATACGGTGTTAAGGGATGGCACGGAATTAGGCCATTTGGCCCATCAAGTCTACTCTGCCATTTAATCAAGGCTGATCTATCTCACCCTCCTAACCCCATTCTCCTGCCTTCTCCCCATAATCCCCTGACACCCGTACTCTCCGTTCTCTCCATATTCCTATCAACTTCTATCTTGATTCTACTATTCACTCAACGTTAGGG
Source organism: Okamejei kenojei (assembly GCA_035221665.1). NCBI lineage: Eukaryota > Metazoa > Chordata > Chondrichthyes > Rajiformes > Rajidae > Okamejei > Okamejei kenojei. The sequence goes on from CM069131.1 coordinate 149,359,587, forward strand.
GCAATTTTCTGTGGCCAATTAACTAATCAATACATGTTTCATTGGGATGTGGGCGGAAACTCAGGGGAAACTCTTTCGTTCACAGAGTGAATGCGCATGCGACACCGTGGGTTGGGATTGAACCCAGGTTACTAGAATTATCACGCAATAGCTTTAATAGTTGTGATGTTGTGCAGCCCTATAGATGGGGCAAGACTCTAATCCTGAATTCGGACGCACATCTGCCAGTAGTTACCAAGAATTTGTCTCATATATACTTGTACAGTTTGAAAAGCATTTGGATTTCTATCAATGAAAAAAAAAAAAAACACTTTTTCCAACATCTCCCTTCCAGGTTTAAAAAACAGTTGGACATGTACATGGATAGGATACGTTTGGACGGACATGGACCAAACGCAAGCAGGTGGAACTAGTGTAGCTGGGACATTGTTGGCCAGTGTGGGCAAGTTGGGCTGAAGGGCCTGTTTCCACATCGTATGACTCTATGACTCTAAGTCTCAAGGCACTGGTAGCCTTGTTTGGGTCAGTTTTCCAAAAGGTATTAGATAGCAGTTTAGAAGCACAGCTGATTGAGCTGCTGCAAAAATATTGTTTGGTACATTCCCCACATCCCTGGACTGAAAGCACCTTCTTTCTCCTTGAGTGGACTTACTTTCTACCTGGTTACCCTCTTGTTTTAGCATAGGTATAAAAAGATTTAAGATTTTCATTAATCCACTTAGACAAAACCATTCGTGTCCCCTTTTGGCCCTTTTAGTCACCCGCTTAAGTTCTCTCCTCCTTTCTTTGTATTCCTCAAAGCCCCTGTAGGATTCCAACCTCTTAAATATAGCATGCACTTTATTTATCTTTTGGTTTGTCCATACAATGTTTGTGCTGCACAGGAAATACAGTAACCGCATCACAATCACACTTTAGGAAATATTATGGGTACACAAAAGGCTGGAGAAACTCAGCGCGTGCAGCAGCATCTAAGGAGCGAAGGAGATAGGCAACGTTTCGGGTCGAGACCCTTCTTCAGACTGGTCAGGGATCAGGGAAATGAGAGATATAGACGGTGATGTGGAGAGATAAAGAACAATGAATGAAAGATATGCAAAAAAGTATCGATGATATAGGGAACAAGCCATTATAAGCTGTTTGTAGTGTGAAAATGAGAAGCTAGTACGACTAGGGTGGGGGAGAGAGATAGAGAGAGAGGGAATGCCAGGGCCCGAGGGCTGAGGGAGAGGTGGGAAGGGGAGGAGACAGCAAGGGTTAACAGAATTGAGAAAATTCAATGTTCAAGCCCAGAGGATGCAGACTCCCCAAGCGGAATATGAGGTGCTGTTCCTCCAACTTGCGGTGTTGCTCACTCTGGCCGTGGAGGAGGCCCAGGACCGAGAGGTCGGATACGGAATGGGAGGGGGAGTTGAAGTGCTGAGCCACCGGGAGGTCGGGTTGGTTATTGCGGACCGAGCGGAGGTGTTCGGCGAAACGATCGCCAAGCCTCCGCTTGGTCTCACCGATATTAAAAATTATTTTGTATTACTGATAAAACGAATTGTTCCGGGCAAAGATGAAAACCATTTCATGACATACTTTTTTGTTTTTACAAGAAATAACCAGGTTTACAAACTCCAGCAAGTTCCATTGACAAAGTACATTTAATATAGTAAAATATCCCAAGACATTTAGCCCAGATTTATTAAACAACAGTTGACATCCAGCCATATACAAAATTTATAGGAGATGCAGAGAAATCTCTGAGATACGGGCTGCAGGTGATTCAAATCAGCCATGGGATCCAAATCAAGGCATTACCAGACGTACATGAATGATGTTAAATGTGCCTCAATGCAGGTGGTTTTAGTATTTGTTCCACATGCACTGGAATTTATACTGTGTTTCCTTCCCAGGAGATTACTAGAAAACCCTGGGGCAAAGGTGTGAATTATTATTTATTCTCGTGTCACTATGGGCTGGCTCCCTGAGCTCTTACTGAAGTCGCAGTTGGAGACTTGAATAACCCTGGGAAATTCAGGCCCTAACCTTTTATCATTTCCTCATTTTTTTTTCCAAATTGTGATTGCTGGAAATAGTAATAATAAGAATATAAACTGGATGAGCATTTATTGTAATTGAAGAGATAAAACAGATGAGGCTTGTCATTGGTAACCTGTTTGAAAATGTTTCTTGAATTAATGGGAGGAAAGATAAATTTGCACAAGACTCATGGTCATATTATGCAGTTCAATAAAAGATGCAAATATACTGGGTGAAGTGCATTGAAGGTGGCTGTGTGATGTGGGAGTCCGATTTAATTTGGAAGTGCCAAAGCCAGTGGGGTATGACTCTTGCTCCTTGAGGGCATCTGATAATAGCTTGAGTTTGTATTGGGTGCACAATAAATCCAGCCATTACCAACGTTTTGAACCTCTTTAATGGATTATAAATGAACTCTTCAGTGAGGTTGAAGTTACTGTGTGCAACAGTGAAAGCGTATACAAAGCCCACTAATGCACAGTAGGTACATTAGTCTTAATGGCACCTGTACCCTCTGGAGATAGAATAGGTTCAATGTACAGATCAGATGCTCATAATATTTTTAACTTGCTTAGGGCTTGTTAGAAACCAATTAATGATGAAAGTACAAATTTTCACATGGTTGCTTTCCAGTTTCATGCGACTGCAATACCCGGTGTAGGTTTGCCCTTTAGGTCACAGAGAGAGCTGGAAAATATTCCACACAGAGCAAAACAAGAGGGACTGTACAGAATCTCTCTCACATGGCCACGTCATTTCTTAACTAGTTGAATGTTAAGGAATGTTAATATTAAGGAAGCATCTCCTTGGCTTTTCTACCAAAGTTATGTGGATTAGATGAATAAATCCATTTGTGATGTATTTAACACCACCGCTATCGAGTCCATCTCTTGAGATGCATAAACTAGTTCATCACGAAGATAGACACAAGAAGCTGGAGTAACCCAGCCGGACAGACAGCGTCTCTGGAGAGAAGGAATGGGTGAAGTTTCAGGTGAAGACTCTTCTTCAGACTGGTTAGGGATAACGGAAACGAGCCCTCACAGCCCAGTGGTATGAATATTGATTTATCTCACTTCAGGTAGCCCTGGCATTCCCTCTCACTGCATCCCTCCCCCACCCAAGTCGCACTAGCTTCTCATTTTCACCCTACAAATTGCTAACAATGGCCTGTTCCCTTTATCTTCGTTACTTTTTTGCATAGCTTTTATTCATTGTTCTTTATCTCTCCACTTCATCGTCTATATCTCTCTTTTCCCTTATCCCCAACTAGTCTCGACCCAAAACGTCACCCATTCCTTCTCTCCAGAGATGATGCCTGTCCCGCAGAGTCACTCCAGCTTTTTGTGTCTATCTTCGGTTTAAACCAGCATCTGCAGTTCCTTCCGACACAACTAGTTCATCACATTCATTAATCCGGCGGCACAATGTGTTATTGGAAAGGGGAGACCACGGGTTTCCTGAGAAATCACATTTATCCTGAGAGCCAAATGTCTATTTGTACTTGTGACTTGGTGCGAGTACCTGGTAGCCAATTTTCAACGCAAGTCTGAGTTCTTCATTCATGGCTGCTTAATGTTATTCATGCAACATGAAGTCCTTTGCTGGGTGGGTATTGAGAGGGAAAGAGAGCGATGGGAGATAGGAAACTGGGAGATCACCTGGGCGAATCATGGGATCATCTTTCATTTTGGGGAATTTTGGGGATGGACATAAACTTGTTAAGCATTTGGTGTAGATTTACTCCAGTCACTCTGGGCTGTGGGTAATACACAGTCTACAGTTGGGGTTCTTTACTTCTCTTTTATCACAGGTAGTCACAGTAGCAGGAAACTCAACATGAGTCTCCACATGTCCTCCTGGGAACTTCCTGTGCTACTAAAAATAAGTCACCGGTTCAACAATTGCCAGTAGGAACCAAAATTAATGTGGAACGAGACTGACTAAGCAAAATCCCACACAATAATAAGAATATAATTAGTAGATGGGCTGAATGGCATAATTCCGGTCCTATTACGTATGACCTTAGTCAAATAATAATAACTACAACAAAAAAAACAACAATAATGCTGCTCAGTGAACAACAAAAACGCAATAACTAAACTGAAGAATACGTTAGTATCTGCTACATCAAATGAGAAAATAAATAACATTGAAGCTTTTTGAAGGCCTCCTCAAGTGCAGTTATGTCGCAGGATGTTGGCAGCCTTCAAGGTGCAATGAAAAGCTCACGAGTTTAACATGTCTGTATTTTTTGTACTCTAATTGATTTCAGGCTCACTATGCCTAGTAGAAAGAGGGAAAATTGGAAGTATCAAAATTATTTAGTTGTCAGCCAGTTTCATGTCTTTTGATTATTGCCTTTTGTACGTCCAAATTAGTGGCAAGAATTGTGACTGATATGTGTGTGTGTGCACTGCATGCTTGACAATGTTGTAATTACATTTACTGTTGGGTATTTCTGCACAGCAAACTGTACATGTATTGCATCTATTTATCGGTGCAGATAAGTAGATAAAATTAAACAGGTTTACAAAACGTTATACTACGGAGCACAAATGAACTGTCTATGATGCCAATCCTCGTCTGTGACCCCTATGACTTCACTGTGACCTTTAGGCAGAGGAAGGATTGTGGTAACAAAATGGAGCGGGAAGTGAGGATAAGTACAGAAGCGAGGTGAAGCCCACTGACCTCTTGAGTCCAAACTCACCAAAACCTCAAAAGCTCCTGCAATCATTCTGAAGAAGTTTCCCGACCCAAAACGTCACCTATCCATTTTCTCCAAAGATGCTGCCTGGCCCATTGAGTTACTCCAGCACTTTGTGTCTGTCTGCACCTAAACCTCAGGTGATTTGAAACCAAATGCATAGTGAATCATGAAACCCAGTCGGTACTGCAGGCTGTAAAAAGGTCAACTAAACATGGAAAATAGTCACCTAATGTTGCCAAAGGTTTTGGGGAGACCTGATAGAATACATAAAAGTATGAGAGGCTTAGATAGGGTAGACCAAGAGAATCATTTTCCTAGGATGGAAATATCAAACACTAGAGGGCACAGCTTTAAGGAGAGAGGGGCAGAGGTAAAAGGAGATGTTTGGTCTTTTTGATGAGCATGTGGATATGCAAGGAATGAAGGGATATGAATAATGTGCAGGCAGATAAAAGTTGGGATTGGTGCTCAGTGCAGACATTGTGGTCAAAGGGCCTGTTCCTGTGCTGTACTGTTCTATTCTAATTCAAAGAAGTGTATAGGTAATTCAAATTCATGTGCTATGGCACTCCCAATGCTTGACAGATAATCTACCTGTGGGATCTGATATGCTCTCCAGTACACTTTGCTGTCAACGTATGAATATGACTTAAATTAATTAGATACTTGGTAACTATGTAGCAATAAGAAATCTTGAAAATATGTGATCTGTTAGCTTAACATCTCCCATCCTGACTAAACATATAATCACGACTTACAATGTCTATTTCTAAATATTGCTAAACATGTACACTTAGAGTTGATTATTTTTAATTTTACCCGGATGAAGTGTGACACATGAGAAGCACGGGAAGCTCTTAAGCTGGTCTCATTTTGGCTTTAAAATAGGAACTACCCCTTTTTTTGAAAAGGAAGCGTCCTTTGCAACATTCGCATTGAGAGCCAAGAATTGACTCCAGTGTAACAAAACATCAGCATCCATTGAAATTCTCCAAATGTAATCTTGAAATAAAATTGGCAGAGACCTCAGTGAATTGGTTGTTTACTCAATATCACTGGTGTTTCCATTGACTTTATGTCAGGGAATGACAGAAACTCCACAGAAATTTCTGGTGCTGCGTTCTAATTTGTTGATGAAAGTAGACGAATCGGACCTATGGTTTCAGCTACAAATTCTTTTTAGTTTCATTAGGGATGAAGGAAACATCTCTTGGGATTAACTTCACTCTTTGTCTGCTCTACCTTTTAAATCTTAACACCTGGTTTATTCTCCATCTTCTGTTTCATCAGCTTTTAACTCCTACAATTTCACAGCAAGCACTCGGAATTTTAACTTTGAGTATTAGTGCAAAATGTACATCAGCAGATGGACAATTCGATTTTCTTCAGAGAATTTACTTTAGTTTAGAAATGTAGCATGGAAACAGGCCCTTATTCCCATCGAGCGTGCCAATCAGCGATTACCCGTACATCAATTCAATCCTATACACTAGGGACAATTTTACAGAAGCCAATGATCCTACAAAGCTGTATGTCTTTGGGATGTGGGAGGAAACTGGAGCACCCAGTGGTCATGGGGAGAACGTACGTTTCTACGTACAAACTCCATACAGACAGCACCCGTAATCAGGTTCGAATCCGGGTCTCTGGCTCTGTAAGACACAACTCTACCGCTGCACCACTGTGACAGTTAGCTATTGTGCGAGAGGTTTGATGGATTTGCAGGTAATCATTTTATGTTATGAAAACATCATTGAAAAATATTGTCAACTTTTTTTTTGTTTTCCTTCCCGGAATTTGTACTCTGACAGCGTGAATTGTAGTCTGCCCGTGTCCTTTCTGACAGATACAGCACTGTGTTTCTGTATCTAAAGATTTCCTGTCGTCGCATGGGGAGATGATTAGTGCCCTCTGAATATCTCTGCGGAAAGTTGCTGCTGTGAAGTGAAGAAGGCGGTGACTTCATTTCATAAAGGTTGGGAAAATCAACTGGTTCAACTTGTCTGAGGTGGTACAGCTCATCATTAACAATCCTGCGTGTGGACTGAATATAGATAACATCTGCACTATGAACATTGAAGGTATCCAACCGTAAGCACTTTGCACAAGTATTGTTAAGGTCAAGAGCTCATTCAGCAAAGATCCCAGCAGTGATACACACATGTGGTTGATCAACAATAATTTAACTGGAATATAGCAGGATAAGAGGGGATCTTATAGAAAGATATACAATTATTACGGGATTGGACACGCTAGATGCAGGAAACATGTTCCCGATGTTGGGAGAGTCCAGAACCAGGGGCCACAGGTTAAGAATAAGTGGTAGGCTATTTAGAACTGAGATGAGGAACAACGTTTTCACACAGAGAGTTGTGCATTTGTGGAATTCTCTGCCTCAAAAGGCAGTGGAGGCCAATTCACTGGATGCATTCAAAAGAGAGTTCAATAGAGCTCGTAGGGCTAGCTGAATCAAGGGGTATGGGGAGAAGGCAGGAACGGATACTGATTGTGGATGACCAGCCATGATCTCATTGAACGGCGGTGCTGGCTTGAAGGGCCAAATGGCCTACTCCTGCAACTATTGTCGATGTATCTATGCATCTATATATCTATAACTGCAACAGCTTGATGCAGGACATTTTATCACAAATAATGCAGTTTTTAAATACACATTCAAATTAAATTTGCTGCTCATGTGATGTTAAACCAAACAAATTTCAATTGATGCTCTGAAAATGTCTAAAACCTGAAGACTAAAGACATTTATCAACCAAAAGCTGTAAAGGTTGAGATGTTTCCTGCGCAAATGAAAGTTTGATGATTAAAAATCATCATGCACTGAGATAGCTAAGAAGGTCTGAAGAAGGGTCTCGACCTGAAACGTCACCCATTCCTTGTCTCCCGAGGTGCTGCCTGTCCCGCTGAGTTACTCCAGCTTTTTGTCTCTATTTAAAGTTAAAAAGGGTCAGGTACTAAAAATAGCAGTTTGACCCATTTTTCACACTGGATTCCATTTTGGATCGTGGTGTGCCAACATTTTTTGTGCTACGAAAATGAATTCTAATTTGCACTCAAGGAACAACATTTGGTTAACCGATAAAATACCTCCAAGCTCATTGAAATCCACAATAATTCTCAACACCGGTGCCCTGCAACGATGTGTTCTCAGTTCTCTATAATACTCATTATACACTCATGACAGTGCGGCCAAATTTGGCTCTGACTCTATCTATGATTTTGCAGACGACATCACTGTGGTGGGCTGGATCATGAACAATGACCATTGTTGGAATGATGGAATACAGGAAGGAAATTGAGAACTTAGTAACATGGTGTCAGGACAACAACCTTTCCCTCAATGTTGGCAAGATAATGGACAAAGTTATCGACCTTAGGAAGTGTGGTGGAGTACATGCCCCAAACAGCATTGATGGTGCTGATGTGGAGATGGTTGAGAGCTGCACGTTTCTTGGTGTTAATATTATCAATGATCTGTCGTGGGCCAGCGCATTGAAGCCACTGCCAAGACGGCTCACCAATGCCTCTACTTACTTAGGAGATTAAGGACATTTGGCATGTCTCCAATGACTCCTACAAATGTGAACAGATGCACCTGAGAATGAAAACTATTGGGATGAGTCACAGCTTAGTTTGGGAACAGCTCTACCCAAGACAGTTGCGGATGTTGCCCAGTGCTTCATACAAACCAGACTCGCCACCATTGATTCCATTTACACTTCAAGCTGCCTCGGTATGGCAGCCACCATAAGATTTGTCCCATCCCAGTCATTCCTTCTTATCCCTGCTCCCGTTGGACATCATGTACAGAATCTTGAAAGCACGCACCACCAGACACAGGAATATCTCCTTCCCCTTTGTTATCAGGCTTCTGAACGATCCTTGCATAAGAGAGGGTACTGTCCGATTGACCGATATCCCACTGCGGACATTGGACTGGTGTTGGACTACAATGCTGAGAACCATATTTCACACTCTGTATCTTCCCCTTTGCTCTACCTATTATACGTGATTTTGGCTTGATTGTACTTATCTATTTTATTTGCCTATTTTTTCTAATTATGTTCCCATTGACCTCATGTTTTTAAGCAGGTAACCACAAACTGCAATCACACAATGAAAGACTTTTTTTGAAGCCCAGTGTTCAATAAAATAATCAATCATAAAGGAAGATTCACCGCAATTTTCATGGTCCGAGTCTTTCCTTCAGGTTCCTCCTTCCGGATGACATGTCAATACGCAGAAGATTGAGGACATGTGCCGTGATGCATGATATATGCTATTCGACTGCACAACAACTCATACAGTGGCAGGACTTCATAACGCGGTTTAACCCTCAGATGGCTTTTTTTAATTTACCACCGTGTTGTCATCACTTATCTTTAGAATCCACACCACACACTGTCCATGTTTCACAATCCCTCACAGCTTAGCACCTTCCCTGAACACTTACCACTTCACTCGCCAAAATCGCTCCCCCATCCTATCCCACTGGTTATCACCTGGACCCCCACCATTACTTCTTCTTAACCTCCTTTACATATCACCTGGCCATCTTAGATTCCTTAACTGATGCTCAACCACTGACCTCTGGTTTAGGTCTAGGTTTATTCAAGTCAAGTCAAACAAACTTTATTGTCATTTAGAAATACATCAATATATGCAATTCCAAATGAAATTCCGTTGCATTTGGCTCCCCATGCAACACGATAATAAACAGAAGGATAAAATGATAAAATGGATAAAAGGATAAAATAGACAATGGTGGCTGCCCATTACATGGCATTCAGGAGTCTGATAGCTCGTGGGAAGAAGCTGTTGCAGAACCTTGATGTTCTGCTCCTTAAGGGCCTTTCCTACCAGCATCCGACTAAATGCGGTGAGCGCGACCAAACCGGCATCGGGGGCCGCGCGGAGGTCGGGTGATCTCTGCACAGGGCCGTTCCCAACAGCATGCGCCTGCATGCGAAGAGCGGGACCAAACCGGCAGCGGGGGCCGTGTGGAGGTTGGGTGAGTGGCGCAACGCGGCGGGAAGTGAGGCGAACTTGGAGTGAAGTCTGCAAGGTAAGTTCGCCAGGGCAGAGAGAGACACACAGAGAGGGGCACAGAGGCACACACAGAGAGGGCCACGGAGCCACACACAGAGAGGGTCACGGAGGCGCGACGTCGAGGCGGTGTGTAATGCGTCGAGGCGACTGCAAGCCGACAAGCCGTTGCCGCGCGGAATTTTTGAACATGGTCAGTTTTTCGGAGCCCTGCGCGATGTCGGGACGATCTCCGCACAATTCCGAACGGCTTCGGCGATCGAAGTGGGACCGGCCCCGCGACGCCGGACGGCTCAAGCGACCACGTTAGGTCACGCTCATTGCATGGCGTTGCATGCTGCTGGGACAGGCCCTTTATGCTACAATATCTTTTGCCCGAGGGCAGCAGAGTGAACAGTCCATGATGGAGATGTGTGGGGTCCTTTATAATACTGCTGGCCTTAGCCACGCAACGTTTGGTCGCAATATCCCCGATTGAGGGGAGAGAAGTCCCGATGATTTTTTCAGCTGTCCTCACCACTCTCTGTACGGACTTCCAGTCTGAGGCGTTACAGTCCCCAAACCAGACAGAGATACAGCTGGTCAAAATACTCTCTATGGTGCCCCTGTAGAAAGTGGTGAGGACGGGATGGGGGAGGTGAGCTCTTCTCATCCGGCGCAGAAAGTGCAACCGCTGCTGTGCTCTCTTAACTGTTGATGAGATGTTATTTGACCAGGTCAGACTGTTAGTGATCTGCACCCCCAGGAACTTAGTGCTACTGGCCAACTCCACATCGCTGTCATTGATGTGAAGTGGTGTGAAAGTCGACGATGACCTCCTTTATTGGTACTTGTACTGAGGTACAGTGAAAAACGTTGTTTTTGCATGCTATCTAATCAGATCTGTTAATAGGTAGAAACAAGGAGCTGCAGATGCTGGCTTACCAAAAAAAAGACTGAAGAAAAGTCTGAAGAAGGGTCTTGGCCCGAAACGTTACCCATTCCTTCTCTCCAGAGATGCTGCCTGTCTTGCTGAGTTACTCCAGCATTTTGTGTCAATAAACTCAGCGGGTTGAGCGACATCCCTGGAGAACAAGGGTAGGTGATTTTTCGGGTGAGGACCCTTGGTCAGATAATCCTGTATTTAAATATAACCAAGTCAAACTCCATAACACCAGGTGGAGCAGAAGGAAAGATACAAAATGCAGAATTGTTGTGCATCAGTTCCATTGATAAAGTTCAATGTCTGCACTGGGGTATAAGTGAATCAGACACTATCCTAACTTATGTAAGAACTGTTCAGAAGCCGTTCAGATGAGATTATCATGTTGAAGTTGGAGCAATTGTTCGTGAATTGGAATCTAATGTAGGAGTCCTTGTTGTCTAGGCGTTCCTGCTATGGACCTGATGCAAAGGTAAGCAAACTGCAGGGGATCAAGGCTCGCTGGGAGCTTGAAGTTAATGTGCGACATCACCAGTCTCTTAATGCATTTAGTGATGGTAGATTTCAGTGTCATATAACAGTAGCCATTAAGGCATGCCACCTTACTTTTCTTTGACACTGGGATAATAGTGGTCTTCTTGAAACATGTTGGGACCTCAGAATGGAGTAGTGAGAGGTTAAGGATGTCTATGTCATGTCTATGAATACCTTTGCCATCTGATCCGCACGAGTCCTGAGAACATGGCCATGGACTTCATCCAGGCTGGTTGTTCACCGCAGATTCACTCTCAGGAAGGCCGATCTTACATCTGCCACAGTAACTGCTGGTACAGGTACACCTGAGATTGGTGGCTGAGTCCATCGACCTTCTCTTCAAAGTGGTGGAGAATGTAATGAACTCATTGGGGATGGGACCATCCAATCCTTGCTGACTCTTGCTCCAACGCAGCAACCAACTCCATTCCCACCCTGTTGACCAAACCTGACCTGTGGAATAACAATTCCCCGGCTATCCCATGCCATATGCCTTCATCCTCCATGTCCTCTCTGCCTCCGCATCCCAGACCTGATCCATAACTATGACCTCTATGATTTCCTTTGCATACCTTGCGATGGTAGAGTGTTCATAAGAACGGAAGTTGGGAATGCTACTACAGATACTACTACATTTTGTGGGACTGACCTCTCAAACAAAGTTTGTGGCTTATTGCATGCCCTGTCTTTACCAGGGATATTCATTTTCTTGGTAATAGACTCTTGCAATGAAACTGCAGCTATTGCTGATAACAGATTTCACTGTGACACCAAGTGAAATAGCAAGTGTTTCAGATACACGTAATGAGATTTTACAGATGCAAAAGGAATCAAATAGGTTATGGAATGCTTCCTCTGTCTGAAGGAGCAGAAGTAATGCTGAGTCCAAGCACATCTTCATTCAGTTCAGGTCAAGTCACATTGAAAGTACAATAGTGGAGATATGCCGAACACCTCCGCTCGGTCCGCAATAACCAACCCGACCTCCTGGTGGCTCAGCACTTCAATTCCCCCTCCCATTCCGTATCCGACCTCTCGGTCCTGGGCCTCCTCCACGGCCAGAGTGAGCAACACCGCAAGTTGGAGGAACAGCACCTCATATTCCGCTTGGGGAGTCTGCATCCTCTGGGTTTGAACATTGAATTTTCTCAATTCTGTTAACCCTTGCTGTCTCCTCCCCTTCCCACCTCTCCCTCAGCCCTCAGGCCCTAGCATTCCCTCTCTCTCTATCTCTCTCCCCCACCCTAGTCGCACTAGCTTCTCATTTTCACACTACAAACAGCTTACAATGGCATGTTCCCTTTATCATTGATACTTTTTTGCATATCTTTCATTCATTGTTCTTTATCTCTCCACATCACCGTCTATATCTCTCGTTTCCCTGATCCCTGACCAGTCTGAAGAAGGGTCTCGACCCGAAATGTCGCCTATCTCCTTCGCTCCTTAGATGCTGCTGCACCCGCTGAGTTTCTCCAGCCTTTTGTGTACCCGTGAAAGTACAATACTTGTTTTCTGTGGAGTGTTTAAAATAATAAAAAGAGATAGTCTCAATTCTATTGGTGCCAAATGTCACAGCTGGGGAGTCACAATCTTAAAATTACATCAGTGGAACTTTGTTCACTGAAATGGTGTGAATTCTGGATCAACTAAAATGCTCAAAACTGAGATAGTAAGGAAATCAAAGGATAACTAAGTTAGTATACTGTGGGATGATAAATCTACCACAAATTCTGGTAGAGTGGTGAGTCTCTGGAATTCTATGCCACAGAAGGTAGTTGAGGCCAGTTCATTGGCTATAAGAGGGAGTTAGATGTAGCCCTTGTGGCTAAAGGGATAGTGGGTATGGAGAGAAGGCAGGTACAGGATACTGAGTTGGATGATCAGCCATGATCATATTGAATGGCGGTGCAGGCTCGAAGGGCCAAATGGCCTACTCCTGCACCTATTTTCTATGTTTCTATGTTTCTAAATGAATGGTATCATGAAACAGATAGACGAGATGAATATCTCAATATTCCTAAGTTTTCAATTAAGTATGTTCTCCATGTGGCAGGCCTAATTCATGAGAACATATTAATAGCTTCCTTTGTTAAACTTGATTAACTGAACGGAAAGTAAAACACTGGGTACACTTTGACTGTGCCATTTAACATTAGTCATTGTTGCCGTTGCCAGAGGCACAGTTGCTAATCACTCATTGAACTATGAACTACAAACTGCCTTGGTTGCATCAAGGACTTTGGACTTTTTGTGGTAATATTGGGGTTTATAATCTATTGACCTTTCTTTAAAAAAAAGTATGTTCTCCATGAATACTGTGTTTAGAGTCCTGTTACGCTGCTGCAAGTAAGAATTTCACTGTTCCGTTTGCGGAAATTATGACAATGTGACATTCTAGACTCGAAAGTACTCCTGCCCCTAAAGATATGTTTGTGGGCTTAGATCCCCATTCTAGTGATTTGAATCTTGGTCAATGTCAACTAAGAGCCTTGCGATTTGAGGTTTTTTTTTTCCTTTGGTGTATTGAAAAGCAGAGGTGTCATCTCAGTGACCTGGCCAATATTTATCCATCAATCAACATCATTAAAACAGACTATTTTGCCTTTAACACATTTACGTCGGCTGTATCTCGTTTCCACAACTAATTGTTTTGTTCCATTCATCATGATCATGACTACATTTTAAACATACCTCATACATTGCAAAGCAGTTAGGGATATTTACGAGGTTTAGAATGATACCAGATAAATCTATGTTCTTCATCTTTTTTCTTTCTTTTCACAGTACAGCTGGCCCCACTTTTCTTACATGACTGCAACATTTATACATCCCTAATTTTTTCTTTATGCTAACAGGCTCCAGAATTTTTTGGCATCTTAAAGCCATTTTTTTGTTGGATACTCCAACATATTTCTGTGGAAAGAATTGCAGACCCAAGGATTTTCTGTGCCACATCACGAAGCCTGGTAACCACACTTTTATATATAGGATGTATGAAGATATTTTATTGGAAAAGACCTACTGTAAAAAGAAAAATAAATATTAACGCAACCATAACTAAAATCAAACATTAACTGAATCATTACTGCAATCATACATTAATAGCTTTAAAAATTGTAGATAGCAGAAATTTTAAAGCTTAAGCATTTTAATAAAAAAGCACATGCACTGTTAGAAGAAAAAATATTAAAAACAGATTCAATATAAAATTGTTAAATTGACCATTAAACTGTTTTCAAATGAAATCATTTCAAGCCACAATACTATCAAAAACTAACCATAAAAATCAACAAGAAAGTGATCTTGTCAGTTTATGAGTACAGTTAAGGTATAAGATCATAAAATTATACAAAGCCATGCAGTATAGAAAGTTGCCATTCAGTTCATCGCTTCTATGCTTGTTCTTTCAAAGAGCAGCTTAGTTAATCTCAGTCACCCATTCGTGCCCCTATTCAGGTAAGCTTTTTTCATGTATTTATTGAGTCGCTTTTTTTTAAAGCTATTGCTATTATCTTGTCATACCTTTATTCCATATCACTAAATGCATGCCGTTCAGCTGCACATGACTTTGTAAACTCAGTGTGATCTCAATGTCCCAGCAGTTCATTCTATCGAGGAAACAATCAAGCTATTCTTGTAGAAGCCTCTTTACTGCTTTCTCAGCTAACCGATATTGTCTAATACATACATCCCTAGCAGTGTCATCCACATCACAAAGACAGACTGAAAGAGATTGACCACAGACCCCAAACCACGGAGCTCTGAATCTGTAGTAGCATCTCCAGCTGCCCTCTATTCTTATTTGCACCAAATATCCCGCATTCACTCATCTATGAGAAAGATCTATTATTGTAATTGTTATTTTGTGCCTCATTTATAGTAAGACTGATCTCACAATGCAGAAAGTTAAGGGAATTTAATGTATTTAAAAATATGAAGGGTTTATGAATAGCCAATGAGGAACCATTTTGAGGGATGTAGTCTTTTTAATTTTTCAACTCACTTTGGTGTCATCGAGTCATACTGCACGGAAACTGGCCCTTCAGACTAACTCATCCATGTCGACCAAGATGCCCCATCCAAGCTAGACCCACTTGTCCGTGCCTGTCCATATCCCTCTAAACCTTTCCTATCCTTGTACCTGTCCAAATGTCTTTTGAATTGTATCTGCCTAAACTATTTCATCTGGCAGCTTATTCCATCCTCCCACCACTGTTTGAAACATTTGCCCCACGTATTCGTATTAAATCTTGTCTTAATCTCCTTAAACCCATGCCATCTAATTCTCAATTCCCCTACCCTAGGGATGATACCATGTGCATTCACTCTCTCTATACGCTTCGTGATTTTAGATATCTCTACACGATCACCTTTTGCGTTCCAAGGAATAAAGTCCAAGCTGCCAAAACTCTCTCCATAGCTCAGGCACTTGAGTCCTGGCAACATCCTCATAAATGTTCTCTGCACTCTTTCCATCTTAATGACATCCTTCCTATAGCAGGGTGACCAAAAGTGAACACAATATTCCAAGTGCAGCCTCATCAACATCTTGTATATCTGGAACTAATATCCCAACTTCTATTCTTAATTTGACACAAAGTGCTGGAGTAACTCAGTGGGTCAGGCAGCATCTCTGAAGAAAAAGGATGGGTGACGTCTTGGGTCGGGACCCTTCCTTCAGACTCAATTCCCTGAGTGAAACCCTTCAATACCACCCTATTTACGTGTGATACCACTTTCAGATACCTTTGTACATATACTGTATGTCTTGATCTTTCTGCTCTCTAATATTCCCGATGGCCCGACCATTCACCGTGAAGGTCCTGCCCTGGTTTGACTTCCCAAAATAAAATACCTTACCCTTATCTGAATTGATCTCCATTTGCCATTCTATGGCCCACCTGTCTAGTTGATCAGGATCCCACTGTAATTCTTGATAACCATCCTCACGGTTCACGATTCCACCTATTATTAGTACCATCTGCAAACTTACAATCATACCTTCTACATTCTTATCCAAATCGTTGATATAAATGGCAAACTTATGCTGGATTCTTTTCAAGAGATATTGGAATCACCATTTGAAAAGACTAGGCTTGTATTCACTGGAGTTTAGAAGGATGAGGGGGGATCTTTTAGAAACATATAAAATTATAAAACGACTGGACAAGCTAGATACAGGAAAAATGTTCCCAATGTTGGGCAAGTCCAGAGCCAGGGGCCACAGTCTTAGAAAAAAGGGGAGGCCATTTAAGACTGAGGTGAGAAAAAACGTTTTCACCCAGAGAGTTGTGAATTTGTGGAATTCCCTGCCACAGAGGGCAGTGGAGGCCAAATCACTGGATGGATTTAAGAGAGAGTTAGATAAAGCTCTAGGGGCTAGTGGAATCAAGGGATATGGGGAGAAGGCAGGCACGGGTTATTGAATCGGGACGATCAGCCATGATCACAATGAATGGCGGTGCTGGCTCGAAGGGCCGAATGGCCTCCTCCTACACCTATTTTCTATATTTGTATGTTTCTATGTATCACTTAATCTCCTCGTCTTCACCTTATCACAGATACCATTGTTCTTTTCACCTTTCCTAACTTTGCAACTTAAAACTTGTTTCATTTCTAACTTTTCAATTTCTGATGAAGCATGAACCTGATTTCCTTCTTTAGAGATGTTATTGGACTTGCTTTGTCTTTCCAACATTTTCTGTTCTACTTCAGATTTTCAGCTCACTTGCAGTATTTTCCTTTCGGGAGAATTTGTCGTTTTATTGGGAATAAAGGCTTCAAATGGTTTTGTTTAGGCTTCTGAGCATCAGAAAAAGGACCAAATTTGATCTAATCACTTGTCTGTAAACGTGGAAAGGCAGTGTTGGTAATAAATTTAAATGTTAACATGTGCCTCAAGGAGAATGTGCAGAATTAATTTTCTGTTTATTTGAAAAGTATAGAAAGTATTAATTCTTCATATGATTATAGGGAATGTGCTTTGATATAATATCCTGCTGCTGCTGTCCAGGTGTATATTTGGAAACCCTATGTACTGTAGATGTTCATAGTGTACAGATGTGCTTGGAAGCTATTATCCATTGCATGAGTGGGAACCATCATTGCAATGGATAATAGGTTTCTGAAGCAAGCTGAAGTCTTAAAGTGGGAAATGCATTGAAGGCAGTAAACAGATAATTAAGATTTAATTAAATTCTTATTACAAAGTATGTTGCTTTTAATTTTCATTAACTTTTAGAAGAAAATCTTCAATTACTGGCAAATTAAAGAAGCAATATTTCAGGACATTTATTGAATGATTCAGTTAGTTAATTTGAGGAAGGACATTCTTGTTATTGAGGGAGTGCAGCGTAGGTTCATGAGGTTAATTCCCGGGATGGCGGGACTGTCATCTGTTGAAAAAAAGGAGCGACTGGGCTTATATACACTGTAATTTCAGGTGTGCTCTTACTTGGGTCCTGTACAACTGCAGAAGGATCTCTTTGCTCCTATACTCAACTCCTGTTGTTATGAAGGCCAACATACGATTTGCTTTCTTCACTGCCTGCTGAACCTGCATGCTTATTTTCATTGACTGATGAACAAGGACCCCCAGATCCTGTTGTACTTCACCTTTTCCCAACTTGACTCGATTTAGATAATAATCTGCCTGCTTGTTTTTGCCACCAAAGTGGATATGCTCGCATTGATCCACATTAAACTACAACTGCCATGCATCTGCCCACTCACCCAACCTGTCCAAGTCACCCTGCATCCTCATGGCATCCTCTTCACAGTTCACACTGCCACCCAGCTTTGTGTCATCTGCAAATTTGCTAATGTTACTTTTAATCCCATCATCTAAATCATTAATATATATTGTAAATAGCTGTTGTCCCAGCACTGAGCCTTGAGATGCTCCACTAGCCACGAGAATGGAGTTGAGGAAAAACGTTTTCACCCATAAAGTTGTGAATCTGTGGAATTCTCTGCCTCAGAAGGCAACGGAGGCCAATTCTCTGTATGCTTTCAAGAGAGAGTTAGATAGAGCTGTTAAAGATAGCGGAGTCATGGGATATGGGGCGAAGGCAGGAACGGGATACTGATTGTGGATAATCAGCCATGATCACAGTGAATGGGCTCGAAGGGCCGAATGGCCTACTCCTGTACCTATGGTCTATTAATTTGTGGAATGATTAAATGCTGACATGCCTGATATCTGACTTCACCATGATATATTTTTACATGTAAAGTCTTCTATAGAACTATTGGCACAAAATAACATTTGACAACAGGACAATACAAAGTATTAATCTACGTGAGATCAAATGAGCAACAGCAGATTACAGCCATTAGTTCACTAGTGTACTATTAGCTGCTATTTATTTTATCTGTTATTCATATTTAATATCTAGCCTATTCTTTTGGGTCCAGTTTTTGGTTGAGATTGCCAAGTTGATTGCCGATCATCAGACAGATTTATGCATCATCGAAAAGTGCCAATATGTATGACTGAAACATGGTTACTGTTAATCAGCAATGGACTGTTACAAAATCTTGTGCATATTATAAACAGTTGATCTATGGTGTATAAAAAAAGAAATACTTATATCTGAATGAAATATCCTCGAGACAGGCATCCTAAATATCTGGTGATATTTTACATTGGGATTTATTATACATTCAGAAGCATTATTTATTATACATTCAGAGGCATGTTAGTGTAACATCAGTATTTGAGAGCTGTATTGCTGAACATTATCCAAAAGTATCTCTTTCAGCTGTTTGATGGCTTTGTTGTAGAATACATCATGGAATATTCCTTTAAGACTTTTGTCTAAAATAATCTAAGCACTCTGGCCTTTGTTCAAACCATCTGCCTATCAACCCCCCACCCCCCTCACCTGTGTCTACCTATTACATTCCAAGCCTTGTCCTGCCTCTCCCTTCTCCCAGCTTTCGTCTCCCCCCTCTGCCACAATCAGTCTGAAGAAGGGTCCTGACCCGGAACGTCGCCTATCCATATTCTCCAGAGATGCTGCTTGACCCATTCAGTTACTCCAGCATTTTGTGCACTCTTGTTGGTTATCCCTTTAAGATAAGCATTTAATGGCACAACCCATGATATTTGTTTACTGCACCAATAATATTTACAGATGAACCTGAGTCTTAGTACGAATGCCATGCAAAGTCCGGACCCCAAATTATTTTTGACACATGGTCCAGAGCTCAAGGCTTTTAATCCTGTAGCCACTATGTTTCCTCACATTTTGTTCAAATGTTTATTTTTTAAATGCTACATTTTATGATAATTTGAAACCATTTAAATTTAAATTTTAGGAAATGCTATGTAATACAAAAGTGCTTTTAATTCATTACTACCAATCAATTTTATTAAAAATTGAAGCAGTATGCTTAAGGCACACAATTTAATTTACCACCAGGTTTCAAACAAAAGACACAGTCTGTGTTATTTCATGTTTGGCGGTAAATGTGAATCAAGGTTGATTTTTATCCCATCAATCATTGACCGCAGGGCTTGGGACCCCACAAAGAATATTAACATGATTATATTAAGATCATTTCTGACATTTTCCTCACTGTCCTTGGAAAACATTGGTAAAATTTACATGAAGATTTAATATTTAAACAAGTGTACAACACCCATAAATGGCCAAGGAGGTGAAAGTAAATCATTTAATGTAAACTTTTTTTGTCCTCCTTTAAGATATTCACATAAAAATGACTTTATGTTACATTTATGTAAAATAACATTATTAAATGATTGAAACATATGGGATTGTGATCTAAATATAAATCCCTAATGTATTTTTTGAAAAAAAAAGTATAGTTACCGATTTTTGACACTATTTGTCACAGATGTGTAATGTAGCATTGCATTTCCTGAAGCAAATGCAAGAGCGAAGATTAAAATTTAGGAGGAAAAGTAATTTGTCACTGATGGATTTTGGATGCAAATAACGTTAGTATACAGTGCAGAAAATGCCACGCAACCGTAAATGAGACCCTGCAAATGCATATTTCCCTCGCAGTGTTCATGAACGTCTCCCCAAGTAGTGATCCACGAGTGGTTAAGTTTCAAGTCCCATGGTTGCCGACACATCTGTCAGGCTCCTATCCTGCTGATTTACCATTTCCAATCCTTCCCGAGTAGCAAAGATATAAAGTGCACAGCAAGTTACCACAAGATTCATTTGGCCACATGTTATGTCTATTAAGGGCAAAGCACTGCTTTCAGAACCCACAGAGTTTTCTAAAAGGCCAGTCTAGTTGATGAATGGACTTTACGTTTGCAATGTTCTGTTGATGATGCTGGCCAATGAAGTGGTTTCAGAAGCTATCTGGTATTCAAGAACCTTCCTATAAATGTGCCAACAGGCCCCTGCCAAATATCATCCTTTGGCCTTCGCAGAAATCTTGATATTGTTAGGAGACAACTGCAAGGAGTGAATTCTCCCGATTTTATGAACTTGATATCCATTTAACCTGTGTGAAGAGGATGTCGCTTGAGTTGGTATTGGGGTAGCTGGGTACTAGAGTTGTGATTAGTTTAGTTTAGTTTAGTGATACAGCATGGAAACAGGGTCTTTGGCCCACTGAGTCCATACTGACCATCAATCACAAGGAGAACATGCAATGATTGTAGTGATCAGGATCAGTCTGCCTCAGACATGTATTCTCCCGAGTCAAGTGAGATTGAAGGATTTGGCTGACACTTAGAGTGACCCTTAAACTGCAACCTGAGGAAAGTTGGCCTTTCAGTTTCACACCTCTGATGGTACATGATAGGAGCCAACTTACCCAAGTGATGGGTCTCGACCCGAAACGTCGCCTATTCCTTTGCTCCATAGATGCTGCCTCACCCGCTGAGTTTCTCCAGCTTTTTTGTCGACCGTTAATTGAAGTTCTGTTGTTTATGTTAATGAGTTAGTTTACTTTATTGTTACCTAAAAAGCTTTTGATTAGTGCTAACCAGTCAGCGGAAAGACAATACATTATTTCAATCATGTCATCCGCAATGTACAGGTACATGATTAAGTGAATAACGTTTAGTGTAAGAGAAAGTCCAGTAAAGTCCAAGGGTCTCCAATGAGGTAGATAGTAGATTATAATAAAAAACTATTTTGTACTTTTTCTTTTCATTGAAACATTGTGTGCTGATTACATCTTCAAGGGGGATTGGTTGGGAGGAGTTACTGAAGACTGCATTAAGTTTGGAAAAATACTGTGATCACCCCAGGGGCATTTGACAATAATGTGACTTTAACACTGATAATTCGATGATCTGTTGCTGCTGGGCTCACTAACCCCACTGAAACAGAGCAGCTGCTGTTATCCTGAGCATTTGCCGTCAAAATTACAAAAGTACGCAGAAAAATACATGTTAACTGGCATCAGGAATTTTCTATTCTTCATTCCTCTTTTCTTTCCTCCAAATGGACAGTGAAAGGTAAGATCCCAAGAACATTGAATTATTTACATTATTTTCCCTACAAGCTACCGCTGCAATCTATAGGGTTGTCACAGTTTGCAAATCAACGATGAAAAGAACCTTAACATTATTCGAAAAGAGCAAAATCTTGTAAATATATAATTTATCAAAGTATTTTACCAGAGCATATTGATGAAGCCAGATAAGGAGATATTAGGACAGGTTATGTAATCATACAGTCATGCGGCACATAACTTGCCACTTCAGTCCACCAGGTCTGTGCTCACTGTTAAGCACTGGTTTACACTATTCCTACATTTTAATCTCCTAACATTCCCATCGATTCCTTTCAGATCCTACCAGTTACTATTAACCTTCCAAGCCAGGCACCTTTGGGATGCAGGTGGAAATCAGAGCACCCAACGGAACCAAAAGCAGTCTCAGGAGGAACATGCAAACTCCCTCCACTCAGCACAGCAGGTCAGGATTGAACCCAGGTCTCTGGAGTTGTGAGCAATAGCTCTGCTGGATGTGCCACTTTACCATCCACAAATCAAAGATAATCAAAGGTCAGTCAAATTTGTCATTGTCTCCCAAAATTAAGTTTCCATCTTGAATGTTTGAGGAGGGAGAGGAATAGACTGAAAGATAGGAAAAAAACTGAGCGAGTGAAGACACAGTGCGGTGGTAGAGAGACAGACAATTAAAAGGAACAAATGACCAGAATTGGAGAAACTAAGTGTTCTTGACAGGTTGTAAAGCTGCAAAGGTTTGCAGAATTACAGAGGGGTGGAAGCTTGGGGGGATGTTAGCACACATCAGTAACTAAACAGACACAAGGTGCTGGAGTAATGCAGCGGGTCAGGAAGCATCCCTGGAGAACATGGATGTGTGATTTTTCGGGTCTGGACCCTTCTTCAGGACTAAAGAAGACACCCAACTCCTAAACGTTACCTATCCATGTTCTCCAGGGATGCTCCCTGACCCATTGAGTTACTCCAACACCCCCTTGTCTCTATTTCATAAGCCAGCACCTGCAGTACCTTTTTTCTCTCTTTCCAGGAACTGAACCTTGGGTTCCCTTGTCTACACCACAATAATTCACTTCTTCTAATGTTTCCTAAATGTTTTAAAAGTTTTTAAAGATTTTGAAATGCTTCTCAAAGTGTACCCAGTCTACCTCTGTGGCTGAGCTAGTGCCTAACTCCATTATCTTAAACAAGTGTCAGTTTCATTTTGGTTTTGATTGTTTTAAAGACTTTTCGGGATACAGTGCAGAGACAGGCCCTTCGGCCCACTGAGTCTGCACAGACCAGCGATTACCCTTGTACACAGCACTATCCTACACGGTAGGGACAGTTTACAATTTTACTGAAGCCAATTGACCTAAAATCCTGTAAGTTTTTGGAGTGCAGGAGGAAACTGCAGCACCTGAAGAAAATCCTCATGGTCACAGGGAGAATGTACAAACTCCGTACAGACAGCACCCGTAGTCAAGATCTAACCAAGGTCTCTGGTGCTGTAAGGCAGCAACTCTACCGCTGCACTGCCCTTTTGTTGCTAGGATGGGCCTTGGCTGCCACACTTTGATGCCTCATGAAATAATGATGTGAGAGCAGTGACATGAAGCATTTTGCACTGTTTGGCACAGGTTCTCACTGGGAGGCGTGTTGAAGAAACAGTGTGCAATTTTCACTGAGCGAAAAGCAGATGCTGTTTGCTCATCACTGATTGCAAATAATATAGTTTAATCACATTGATTAGAAGAAAGAAATAAAAAATAATGACCACTTCATGCCATTTCAGTTAACAGCTAAGAATTCAGATGAGGCCCCTATTGAGTAATATTTCCCAAGAGTTGTCTTCTGTACCAAATTTAATTGACTGCTTGAGATCTTTCCCATGTTTGTTCTCATACATTATACAGATGGGAACAGGTCCTTTGGCCGAACTCATCCATGCCTTCGTGTGCAAGTGCCATTCATGTGCATTTGTTCCATATCCTTTTAAACATTTTCTATCTAAATTTTCTGTCTAAAATCCAAATGTCTTGCAAGCAATAATTGTACCTGCTTCTACTACTACCTTTGGCAGCTTGTTCCATATACCCACAAAACTCTGCATGGAAAAAGGCCCCACATGTCCCAATTAGTTAATTCTTCTCTCACGTTAAACCAATGCCCTCCAGTTTTAGACTCCCCGACTCTGGGAAAAGGGCCATTTATCTTAACTATGCCCCTCATGGTTTTAGAAACAGGGATAAGGTCGGTACTTCAGCCTACTTCACTCCTGGGAAAACAATCTCAGCTCATCCAGTGTCTCCTTATAATCCAAGCCATCCACTCCCAGCAACATCTTTGGAAAACTTTTCTGCACTGTCTCTAGCTTAATCCCATCTTTTCTTTTGCACGGCAAACAGAATTGCATACAATATTCCAGGTGTGGTCTCATCAACATCTTGTACAGCAGTAACATCACATCCCAGCTCTTGTATTCAATGACTTGATGGTTGAGGACATGTGGTATACCACTGGCCACAGGTTTCTAATCGGACAAGCAATTTTGCACCACCTATCCCTCAAGCCGTTAGATCTAAGTAGCCAGCTCACATTGAATCCCAAGTGCCCTAACCTTCTGCACCAGCCTAATATGTGGGGCCTTGTCAAATGCTTTATTGAAGTCCATATAAGTAACATTCCCTTGTTCCTTGAAGCCCATTTTGGCAACTCCTTTGTATTCATTAATCTTCTTAGTGAGTGTCCCAACTAAATTATTGAGACAAGATTTGCCTCACACAAAGCCATGATGACTATCCATGATCAGCCCCTACCTTTCTAATCACATAAATTCTATCCCGTAGAATTTTTCCAATACTTTTCCTACCAATGAGGTAAGGCTGTATTGCCTTTTTTAAATGAAGGAATGGCATTAACTAATTTGCTGTTTTGTGTCCTGGACAAGGGTGCATAAATATCCATCAAGGCCTCAGCTCTCTCCTGTTATGCTTCCATTAGTACCTTAGGATAGATACCTTCAGGCCCTAGATATTTATCAACCCTTATGCGTTCCGTGACATCTAACGCATTCTCCTTCTTAATACTGACCTGCTCCAGATTAAACATATACTCCTCCTGGAACTCTTTGTCCTTCTCTTTGGTAAGTTATAGATGAAAATTATTAATTTATGACTTCGCCGACATCCCCTCGCTCCACAAATAGACTATTCCTTTCCACCCACACTCTCTCTGCCTATCCTCTTACAACTCGTTTCATAACTTCCCCTGTTATAATGAAAACAGCCCTGGCATATGGCTATATTATGAATCTTCGATGGGAAACATTTTACTGACTTGCAACATTTCTATCTGAACAGCTCCGAGTTCCTCCTTTGAAAATGATCCATTAATCTCAAAATATTACTACCCGAAACATGATATCGTGAAGGAACTCATGAGTTCAGAAAAAAAAAGCCTAGTAAACAGTAGGATCCAGAACAGGGTTGAAGCTCTGAGTTATCACTCAGGTAATTCACAACTGGACTGCAATGTTGAAATGCAGATATTACCAACAGTGGATTTGTTTTGTGTCTCTAGTGGGAGGCACAATCCACATTTACCACCTTCCCATAGATGTACACCTGAGATTAGATCCCAAATGTATTTTAGATTGTGACTGGATTGCCACAGACAATATCTCATAGAGTCATACAGTATGGAAATAGGCCCTTTGGCCCAACCTGCCCACACCGACATGTTGCCAAAATGTTCCATCTACACGTCCCACCTGTTGCATTTTGCCCATATCCTCTAAATCTATCCTATCCTTGTACCTGTCTAAATGTTTCTTAAATGCTGCGATAGCATCTGCCTCCACTACCTCCTCCGGCAGCTTGTTGCATACACCCACCGCAAATTTACCCCTCAGGTTCTCATTAAATCGTGTACCCCTCTCACCTTAAACCTAGGTTCTCCTGAGTCCTTTGGTTCTCAATTCCTCTACTCTGGGCAAGAGACTCTGTGTGTTTCGTGTGCGGACGCAGCGCCGACAGACGAGAGGCCGAAGAAAAGAGGTCGAAGCCAAAGAACCGAATAGAAACGAGGCCGAAACGCCAATGAACCGAAAGAGTCCGAAGACGAAACGCCTACTAACCGAAAGGATGGGACGCCTAAATGCAAACTAACTGAAAGGGCGGAACGCCTAAAAGCCAACGAACCGAAAGGCTGCGTCGCCTAAAAGCGAACTTACCGAATGGCCGCTCTGTCAAAACACCACTTACCCGAAAGGCGGCGTCAGCGATTGGCCCAAACCCCCGCGTCAATCACTTCACTGTGAAGGCATGAACATCGTCCCAAACCTCCGCTCCACCCGACCTGGGTGCTCGGGTTCAGAGGGGGAGAGAGAGAAGAGGGGAGAAGGGGGAGACGGGAGCCTGGGGTTCATTTTCCCACACAAGCCATAGGTGACTGGGCAATCTGAACCCAAGCACCAAGTCGAAAGCGGCCGAAGGTGTGCATCGCTCGGGACAGCCCCCACTCTCCCACGGCCACCTTCCGCGGGCTGCGGGTCGCGTGGAGCCGAGGTTTGGGACAATGTTCATGCCTTCACAGTGATGTGATTGATGCGGGGGTCTGGACTAATCGCTGACAAGTCCTGCCCTCCGGCAACGTCAAGACCGTTATTGGACTTTTCTGTTGAGCGGCAGTCAGTCCTTTGGCTTTTAGGCGACGCCACCTTTCGGGTTGGGTGGTGCTTCGACAGAGCGGCCATTCGGTTAGTTTGCATTTAGGCATCTCATCCTTTGGTTTGTAGGCGTTTCGTCCGGCCTCTTTCGGTTGATTTTGCGTTTCGGTCTCATTTCGACTTCCTTGCTTTGGCCTCTTGTCTGTCGACGCCACGTCTGGGTACCGTGTGTTTACCCAATATATTCCTCTCATGATTTTGTATACGTATATATATGTATATACGTATATATATTTTAAGTTCACCCCTCAACCTCCTGGTTCAAATTTGAAAAATGTAATGTCGTTGTCTATGCTTTTTAGTTAAACAGAGACATTGCCAATGAAGCCTTTGATAGCATTGGCTAATACCAAATAGTCCCAGTTATAAAGCTACACTGTGCAAGAGGTAGGCCTGATCTCATCATCTCGTTCAAATAGAATCATTATTTTTCCTTTATATAATACTAAGAGGTCAGCATGGAAAAGTAAAAGTGGTTTAATAATATTAAGGTATGCATTTATATCCTGAATGTAAAGGACATTTGAAAGCTGCAATTAAAGATTTTCTGGATGAAACTTGATTGTTTAAGAGCATCACCACAGTCAGAAATTGCGTAGGAAGGATGATGAGGGAGCAGGACGTCAATTTCATGTTGGAAGTTGCCTGTTGAGAGTTGGGGGGGTTAGATGTGGTAGACTGTGAGTACAAAAATTAAAGTTAATGCCACAATATTGTTGTTGGGTTGTTGGCGATGAGATGGAGAGAGAGGGTGATATGAGAAATTGCTGCAGTTAGTTTCAAGCTTTGAGGAAAAAGTCCATCAGCTCATGACAGAGAGGAAGACAATACGATTTTCTAAACAACAAAAGGTCCCTGCTGAAACAATGTCTATTGTTCATGGCAACAAAGCATGAATCAGCTATGCAGCAACAAACGCACCAGACACGCCTTAATCCTGCAACAAACAGCTGTAAATGTAGAAGTGGAAAAATTTAGTGAAAGAATGACAATCAATCAGGGATTCTTACTAAAATATCCAGTGTCTGACCCACAGAATTACAGATTAATGAAGTTCAATTCCACAATTTGAACTCAAGAGGTAGGTACATCTTTGGGGCATGTAAAAGTCATCAGACATGCTGCTGATCATAATCCACATTAAACCTCTCAGACCCGAGTTATCCCTTGAGCTTCACTTTCTCGGGTCTTTTAAATGAACAACAACGCCATCTGTTTCAATACATATATTACTCAACAAGCTGTGTGTTAGACCTGCACCATAAGAAAGGTCATTTGTTTAGACAAAGTCCTCTAGTTTTGTACATGGAGGCATATGGAGTGATAGATGAAAATCAAGGATCATTTAGTCTTTACACCATCTTGTTAGTTACAAAGCATATTAATGGAGTTACTGAAGCAAAACTGTGTGGACATGAGAAAAACAGGAAAGGCTGGAAATACTCAACATATCAAGTAACATCTTGGAGTGAGAAACACAATTAATCATTCGGGACGATGACCTTTCATCAAATCCCCTCATCATAGTAATGGAGTCACAGACCAATCAAGGCATTTCTCCCTCACTCCATGTCAAGCGGTTCCCACAATAGGTGTGCCTCACATTTACCCTACCTATCTTTTCAATACCTCTTCATCTTTTGCACTCAATCCGTTGATTTCCAAGTGAACTTGCTTGCAGTGTCACAATCTCGATGAAGGCCATTGTCATTGCTGTGATCCATTGTTTGCTCCTCAGAAACATGCTCTGTATGAAACTGCCCCATTTTCTCAAGTGCCTGCTCCATACCA
Source organism: Okamejei kenojei (assembly GCA_035221665.1). Lineage (NCBI taxonomy): Eukaryota > Metazoa > Chordata > Chondrichthyes > Rajiformes > Rajidae > Okamejei > Okamejei kenojei. The sequence goes on from CM069131.1 coordinate 149,387,811, forward strand.
ATAACAACCCTGCGTGCCTCTTCAGCCATTACCTTCCCTGTATAAACTATCTCACCTTAATTCTCTCCTGTGTATTGAACAGTATTAGATTGAAATGCCTGTTCAAGGACTGCACTATGCCCTCATATGATTTCTGGTAACACTGTTCTAGAGATATGAATGGTATGAGTTCATTATCACCACAAACTATTGCTTAGGTACCATATGAGGGCATATCACTTTAGTTTAGTTTAGGTTAGAGATACAACATGGAAGTCCGAGTCTGCGCCAACCAACGATCCCCGTACTCTAGTTCTAGACTCTCTGGAATCTGGAGCACCTGGAGAAAACCCACATGGTCAGAAGGAGAATGTGCAAACTCCACACAGACAGCATCTAAGATCTGAATCGAAGCAGGATCTCTGGCGTCGTAGCGCAGCAACTGTATCGTTGTGCCATTGTGCCTGACCCATTGAATTACTCCAGGACTTTGTATATTTTTTGTAAACCAGCATGTGCAGTTCCTTGTTTGTTCGGATGGAGAAAATTCATTCCACAAAAGAAGTATCAAGTCAAATTAAGGTCTAGGAGTTCCATTCATCACCAGGGCAATGGAAAAACTACGCCTTGGCAACCAACGGATCATGGATTCCTCTTAGTGTGTTGATTGCTCCCATAGCAGGACTTCAGGTGGTGCTTTCAGTGGAGGTATGGAATCAGTCATATCCAACAAAGATAGTCCCATGTCAAAGGTTCAAAGAGGCCAATGGGAAGGAAACGTGTAATTTAGTGACTAACGGAAATGATGGAAAGGCATGAAACCAATGGAAAAACCATGGCTAGATAATAGAAAGTTCCCAGAAACAACAAAAGTAGAGATTGTTACTATTGAATTTATGACACGCAGCTGTGTGTCAGAATTAATTACCCTATCTGTTACGATTATTAAATAGAATTATTGGATTTAATAACGAGCTTTATGTCAGCTATTTGGTTCATACAAGTAATCCAGATCAACAAAGTGCTGGATGTATCGATTGTAATAATGTATTGTCTCTCTACTGACTGGTTAGCACGCAACTAAATGCTTTTCACTGTATCTCGGTACACGTGACAATAAACTAAAATGAACGGAGTAACTCAGCAGGTCAGGCACCATCTCTAAAGAACATGGATGTTACTTTTCGGGTCGAGACCCTTCTTCAGGCTGATTGTACAGGGCGAGAGAAGAAAGCTGGAAAAAGGGAGAGGCAGAACAAAGATTGGCAGACTAGAGATAAGAACAGTAGGTGTGAGATAGGATTGAAGAGCTGCGAAGATAGACACAAATGGCTGAAGTAACTCAGTCAGACAGCATCTCTGGAGAAAAGGAATAGGTGACGTTTCAGGTCAAAACCTTTCTTCAGAGTTGCAGATTGAGAAAGAAGGAACTGCAGATGCTGGTTTAAACTGAAGATAGACACAAAAAGCTGGAGTAACTCAGCGGGACAGGCAGCATCTCTGGAGAGAGGGAATAGGTGACGTTTCATGTCAAAACCCTTCTTCAGACTGAAGAAGCCAGGGGGAGGAAAGTAACAGGCTGTGGGGGATGGGTGGAGGGGAAAAATAGGTGGGAGTCCAGGTGGGGCACAGGGGAGGGAGGGGGTTGTAGGGGAGAAAAGTGGGGGGGGAGGTATGCTAATGAGAGTTTACCTAATATTGGTGAATTCGACATTCATACCATTGGGTTTAGTTTAGTTTAGTTTAGAGATACAGCACGGAAACAAGCCCTTCGGCCCACCAAGTCCGCACCGTGCAGCGATCCCCGCACATTAACACTATCCGACACACATTAGGGACAATTTACACATACACCAAACCAATTAACCTACAGACCTGTAGGTCTTCGGAGTGTGGGAGAAAACCAAAGGTCTGTTGGATACATCATGGTATTCCAGGGTATTTCCCGACCCGAAACTTTGGAGTGTGGGAGGAAACCGAAGATCTCGGAGAAAAACCCACACGGGTCATGGATAGAACGTACAACTCCATACAGACAGCACCAGCAGTTGGGATCGAACCTGGGTCTCCGGCGCTGCAGGTGCTGTACGGCAGCATCTCTATGGCGGGTTGTTAGCTACCCAAGCGGAATATGAGGTGATGTATTAACCAGCATCTGCAGTTCTTTGTTTCTGCTCAATAAATCAGTGATTACAAAGACGGATACCAGAGTTGCAAGATATAAAGGGGCTGTCCCACTTGGGCGATCTAATTGGCGAGTTTAGAAGAGTTTGAAAAAATGTCATGTTGAAGACCTCCTTCGACCATGTAGAAGACCTCCTTCGATCTCCTACTACGACTAAAACTATGAGTAAATAAAATTATTGATTTTTTCCATGGCGATCTTTTTTTCCTCGCGGGCATTTTTCAACATGTTGAAAAATATGCCGCGACCTAGCTGAGGCCTTGAGTACACGGGGACTACTCTCAAGCATGAAGGAGAGTTACAAAGACCTCCTACGACCTTGTGTCGACCAATGCTGCGAGTATGAGTTGAGGGCAAACTCGCCAGAACTCACGGATTAGATCGCCCAAGTGGGACAGCCCCTTTAGAGTTGCAAGAAGTGTTTCATTAGAATCACTGTTGCTCATAGTAGAGTTTGTTTATTGAACGAAGAGGCCAAGAGATCAAGTCAATTTATAACTGGTTCAATTTACAGTTGGATACATGATGTTTGTCATGGACATCAATGATCTGGATGATGGGGTGGAAAATTGCATAAGTAAGTATGCAGATGATACTAAGATAGGTGGTGTTGTGGATAATGAAGTAGATTTTCAAAGTCTACAGAGAGATTTGGGCCATTTGGAAAAGTGGGCTGAAAGGTGGCAGATGGAGTTTAATGCTGTTAAGTGTGAAGTGCTACATCTTGGCAGGACAAATCAAAGTAGGACGCACATGGTAAATGGTAGGGAATTGAGGAATGCTGTGGAACAGAGAGATCTAGGAATAACTGTGCATAGTTCCCTGAAGGTGGAATCGCATGTAGATAGGGTGGTAAAGAAGCCTTTGGTGTGCTGGCCTTTATAAATCAGAGCATTTAAAATAGGAGTAGGGAAGTAATGTTTTAAAATTGTACAAGGCATTGGTAAGACCAATTCTGGAGTATGGTGTACAATTTTGGTCGCCTAATTATAGGAAGGATGTCAGCAAAATAGAGAGAGTACAGAGGAGATTTACTAGAATGTTGCCTGGGTTCCAGCAATTATGTTACAGAGAAAGGTTGAACAAGTTAGGTCTTTATTCTTTGGAGCGCAGAAGGTTAAGGGGGGACTTGATTGAGGTCTTTAAAATTATGAAAGGGATAGACGGAGTTGACGTGGATAAGCTTTTCCCATTGAGGGTAGGGGAGATTCAAACAAGAGGGCATGACATGAGAATTAAGGGACGGAAGTTTAGGAGTAACATGAGGGGGAACTTCTTTACTCAGAGGGTGGTGGCTGTGTGGAATGAGCTTCCAGCAGAAGTGGTGGAGGCAGGATCGACTTTAACATTTAAGAGTAAAGTGGGTAGGTATATCGACGGGAAGGGAATGGAGGGGTATGGTCTATGCAGGTAGATGGGACTAGGGGAAAACAAATGGTCAGCACGGACTGGAAGGGCCGAGAGGGCCTGTTTCTGTGCTGTAATTGTTATATGGTTATATGGTTATATGGATGAGTTTGTATCACATGGTATTATTCTTAATGCATTCAGACACAGCATTTAGCTGACAGCTGCTGCCAGAAGTAAAGGATGTACTGTTTATAGCTCGACCTCTGTTTATTTGCACATACAGACAGGACCACAAGAAACTCCTTAGATTTTACACATTCCATTGAAATTTAACTACTATTGGTCCAATCCCCAAGCAGATTTAAATCCGTTCTCTTATAAATTATTCAGCTTTTGGTCTTTTACAAATTCAGACATTTTGCTTAAGTCACACTCTTAAAATCCTTCGACTATGTAGTGAAAAACAGGATTCCAATGGAGCTTTCTGTGCAATCTAATGAGTTACAGGGTATGGTGCCAAGTTAATGCCAATTTATGTACCACTATGTTTGGGGTGCAATTGAGTAGCCGACTGCAAATCCATTGCATAATATTTCAACTGATTCCACTGTTCTTTATTTTTGGGACCAGTCTAGCTAAAGAAAATAGTGAGCAGAGGTCTAAAACCATTGTGCTTCTGGAAAAATATGGAAAATGAATAATGATCAGACCATGTAACTGTACTTTGTACATTCCTTGTAAACTTCCTGTTGCATCATCTCATGGTACAGTTAGATATCCAGTATTGGAAGAGAGGACAACATAAGCAATTAGAACTCCTGTCGACAGCTGCATCTCGTACTACACAGGCAGAGGAAACGTTTATAATGGATGTATCGATATGTGTTAAGTCTCTGTGCAACACTTTCTGTAGAACCAATGCATGTGTCAAGACAATGCCAACCTGTGAAACCTTTTTTCAGTAATGAAACTTTGGGACAAGTAGACAATACAGAGGCAAGAATCTTGTCAATGAAGAGACAGAGGGGCAGACAGTCTGTAGCATTGATTCAGCCTGTTTTGCTACAGTCGCTCCAATGTTTCTATAAACCAATTGCCGTCACCTGTGTCCGACAAGTGAGATGTGGCAGGTAAAGGGAACATTCATCAGCTCTGCTTCCGTCGCCTCCACCTCCGGGACATTTTCTGTGGTAAGGAGTCCTCACCACCCAGTGACAACCCCTTCCTCCAACTTGAAGATTCCTCCCCCTCCTCATGGCATTTTTTAGTTTAGTTTAGTTTAGAGATACAGCACAGAAACAGGCCCTTCAGCCCACTGAGTCCATGCCGACCAGCGATTCCGTACAATGGCACTGTCCTACACACGAGGGACAATTTACAATTTTCACCAATGCCAATTAACTTACAAACCTGTACACCTTTGGAATGTGGCAGGAAACCAGAGCACCTGGGGAAAGCCCACGTGGTCACGGACATAAATTACAAACTCCGTATAGACAGGACCCATAGTCAGGATCGAACCTGGATCTCTGAGGCTGTAAGGCAGCAACTCTACCACTGCGCCACCATGTCACCCCACTGAACTATACCCTACCATCTCTGAACTTTATTATATCCAACAGCCGGTGCAACATCATCAACCATCTTGACTTCTCCAATTCCCTTATCCACTACAATCTCACCTCCTCTGAAGGCACAGACGTCTGCTCACTCAGTCACATCCCAACATTGTTATCAAACCCGCCAACAATGGAGGAGCCGTGGTCGTCTGGCATGCTGACCTTTATCGGGCTGAGGTCAAATGCCAGCTCTCAGGTATTTCCTCTTACCTACCCCTTGACCATAACTCCACAGACGAACGCCAGGCCACCAACTCCCAGACGATTGATCTCATCATCTCTGGCAATCTCCCTTCCACAGCCTCCAACCTTCTAGTTCCCCAGCCCCAAATTGCCCGCTTTTATCTTCTTTCCTTGACATCTCCATCCTTGTTCCAAAATGCACACAGGCACCATCCCCTAACTCTATCTCCCCAACATCGATAACTGCACAGAGCTGCCTCCTGCACCTAACTCTACAACAAACCTCCACCCTGCCCTCAAATTCACATAAACTATTTCTGATACCTCTCTCCACTTTCCTGTGGACATCATAGTGGACAGACTATCGACTGACTTCTACTACAGACCCACCGATTCCCACAGTTATCTGGATCACACCTCCTCCCACCCTATTTTTTCTGTGTCCATTTCTCCGTCTGCTGCATCTGCTCCAAAGTGAGGCTTTCCATTCTAGGATATCCGAGATATCCTCTTTCGGTAGTGAATGTGTTTTACCCCTTCTGCCTTAGATGGATCAGTCATCTGCATCTCCTCTCTGTCCTGTAGTTCTGTTCTCGCTCGCCCTCTTCCTAGATGGAACATGGATACAATTCCCCTGGTCCATACCTTTCACCCCACCAACCTCCGAATTCAACACATCATTCCCTGAGATTCTGCGTGATCCCACGTCCAGTCAGATCTTCCCATCCCCATCCCTTTCCTCCTTCTGCAAAGACAGTTCCCTCTGAAATTCCTTGGTTCACTCACCTCTTCCCACCCAAACCATCTCCTCCCCAGGTACTTTCCTCTGCAACCGCAAGAGATGTAAAATCTGTATTATGCATTCTTGCTAATTTCCATTCAGGGACCCCTGCAGCCCTTCCAGGAGAAATAGAGATTCACATGCACCTCCTCCAACCTTTTCTACTGCATTAAATGTTCCCAAAGTGGCCTAATTTGCATGCACCACACGCAGACTAGGCGACCATTTGACCGGAAACTTGAGTTCGGTCAGACAAGGCTTGCTGGATCTCCCATTTCCTAACCATTTTAACTCCCCTTCCCATTCCTGTACTGACCTTTCTGTCCGGGGCCACATGCTAACTGGAGGATCAGCTCCTCACCTTCTACGTGGGTAGCTTACAACCTAACAGTATGAATTGGTGAGCAAGCTACCAGGTGACACATATCTCCAATTGCCCTCACAGACTGATGGTGAACTTGAAATGACACCCAGATCTTGCTGCATGTCGATAAAAACTGTTTCATTATCGGAAGAGCTGGGAATGGAACAGAATCTACAAACTTCACTAAACATCTGCACTTTCAACTTTATAAGTTTGTAAGTTATAGGAGCAGAACTAGGCCATTTGGCCCAATCAAGTCTACTCCGCCATTCAATTATGGCTGATCTATCTTTCCCTCTCAACCCCATTCTCCTGCCTTCTCCCCATAACCCCTGACACCTGTACTAATCATGAATCTGTCAATCTCCACCTTAAAAATATCCATTGACTTGGCCTCCACAGCCATCAATGAATTCCATAGATTCACCACCCTCTGACTAAAGAAATTCTTCCTCGTCTCCTTTCTAAAGGTACATCCTTTTATTCAGAGGTTATGGCCTCTGGTCGTAGACTCTCCCGCTAGTGGAAACATCCTCCCCACATCCACTCTATCCAGACTTTTATGGGGGGTAAAGTCAAATGACACTATATGGTTAATCTGGGACCTTGATTATATCTGCAAGGATCTCTGGGAGTGGGAGATGATTGACCACCAAAAACAATGTTATCGTCCATTATAACAAAATATAACTTTTGCCCTTTCCTCTGCAATTCTCATTAATTTTCATTTTAAATGGCACCCTAATGTCATTCTTGGCTGATTCCCGCCTCGTTAATAATGTCTGTCACTCGGAAATCACCGTCAGAGTGCAGAACTTTATTCATATTTAGACCAAGGCAGTCTTGATATATGCATTTGAGGAGTCCATTTCATGGAGTGGATGTGAAAACAGCACCTAGGTTCTACAAAGAAAAAATATTCATTCCTACCAATGAAGCTATCATACGCCCAGAATCATTGCTTGGGATTCTCAGAGATAGAAACATAGACAATAGGTGCAGGAGTAGGCCATTCAGCCCTTCAAGCCAGCACAGCCATTCAATGTGATCATCCACAATCATCCACAATCATGGCTGATCATCCACAATCAGTATCCCATTCGAGCCTTCTCCCCATATCCCTTGATTCCACTAGCCCTAAGAGCTCTATCTAACTCTCTTTTGAATCCATCCAGTGAATCGGCCTCCACTGCCTTCTGAGGCAGAGAATTCCCAAAAATTCACAACGCTCTGTGTGAAAAAGTTTTTCCTCATCTCAGTTCTAAAAGTTCATCTCAGTTCACCTCTTATTCTTAAACTGTAGCCCTGGTTCTGAACTCCCCCAACATCGGGAACATGTTTCTTGCATCTAGCGTGTCCAATCCCTTAATAATTTTATATGTTTCTATAAGATCCCCTCCTATCCTTCTAAATTCCAGTGAATACAAGCCCAGTCGCTCCAGTCTTTAATCATATGAAAGTCCCACCATCCCGGGAATTAACCTTGTGAACCTACGCTGCACTCCCTCAATAGGAACAATATCCTTCCTCAAATTAGGAGACCAAAACTGTAAACAATAATCCAGGTGTGGTCTCACCAGGGCCCTCTACAACTGCAGATGGACCTCTTTGCTCCTGTACTCAACTCCTCTCTATATGAAGGCCAACATGCCATTAGCTTTCTGCATTGCCTGTTGTACCCGTATGCTTACTTTCAGTGACTGATGTACTAGGACACCCAGGTCTTGTTGTACTTCCCCTTTTCCTAACCTGACACCATTCAGATAATAATCAGCCTTCCCTTTCCTACCTCCAAAGTGGATAACCTCACATTTATCCACATTATACTGCATCTGCCATGAATCTGCCCACTCACCCAACTTGTCACCCTGCATTCTCATAGCATCCTCTTCACAGTTCACAGTGCCACCCACCTTTGTGTCATCCGCAAATTTGCTAATGTTACTTTTAATTCCTCATCTAAATCATTAATGTATATTGTAAATAGCTGCGGTCCCAGCACCGAGCCTTGCGGCACCCCACTAGTCACTGCCTGCCATTCTGAAAGGGACCCGTTAATCCCTACTCTTTGTTTTCTGTCTGAAAACCAATTTTCTATCCATGTCAATACCTTACACCCAATACCATGTGCTCTAATTTTGCCCACTAATCTATGTATGACCTTATCAAAGACTTTCTGAAAGTCCAGGTGCACCACATCCACTGGCTCTCCCTTGTCCATTTTACTTGTTACATCCTCAAAAAAAATTCCAGAAGATTTGTCAAACATGATTTCCCCTTCATAAATCCATGGTGAGTCGGACCGATCCTGTTACTGCTAACCAAATGTTCGGCTATCTCATCCTTTATAATTGACTGGTCTTCAATTTCCTGCTTTCACTTTCCCTCCTTTCTTGAAAAGTGGGATAACATTAGCTACCCTCCAATCCACAGGAACTGATCCAGAATCTATAGAACATTGGAAAATGATCACCAATGTGTCCATGATTTCTAGAGCCACCTCCTTGAATACCCTGGGATGCAGACCATCAGGCCCTGGGGATTTATCAGCCTTCAGTCCCATCAGTCTACCCAACACCATTTCCTGACTAATGTGAATTTGCTTCAGTTCCTCTGTCACCCGAGGTCCTCTGTCCCCTAGTACATCTGGGAAATAGAACCAAAATACATGTTCAACTCCACATAATATATTCCCATGTTTCTCTCTTCAAGGGACGCACATTGGTCTTAACTAATATTTTCCTCTTCACATACCTAACAAAGTTTTTACCATCCTCCATTATATTCTTGGCAAGCTTACCTTCGTACCTCATCTTTTCTTCCCGTATTGCCTTTTTAATTCCCTTCTGTTGATCTTTAAAAGTTGCCCAATCTTCTGTCTTCCCGCTCATTTTTGCTATGTTATACGTTTTCTCTTTTATTTTTATATTGTCCTTGACTTCCCTTGTCAGCCACGGTAGCCTCATCCTCCCCTTAGAATCTTTCTTCCTCTTTGGAATGAAATGACCCTGCATCTACTGGATTATTCCCAGAAACGCCTGCCATTGCTGTTCCACTGTCATCCCTGCTAGGGTCCCTTTCCAGTCATTTTGGCCAGTTCCTCGCCCCCTTTGTTCAACTCCAATACTGACCCTGAACATTCAGTTCCCAGCTCCGATCCTCTTGCAGCCATGTCTCTGTAATTCCAACAACATCATACTTGCCAATTTCTAGCTGAGCCTCAAGCTCATCTACTATATTTCTTATACTTCGCGCATTCATGTATACTAACAATTTTAATTTGGTATTCACCTCTCCTCTCACACCGGTTCCTATTTCACCTGACCTTACTCTCTTATCCCTTCTTGAACTTTCCGTCCCATTAATGCGGGTGTCCTTCGTAGCTTTTCCTGTACTTTCTTCATCTCCATCCTTATACTCTCAATTTGTCAACTCCTCCCCCCACCCCACTATTTAGTTTAAACCCACCCTTCGAGCCTGCACCGCCATTCAATATGATCGTGGCTGATCATCCAAAATCAGTGTCCCATTCCTGCTTTCTCTCCATATACTTTGATTCCATGAGAGCTATATCTAACTCTCCCTTGAATACAATTGTTCATAATTTGGCAGGTCTATTCCGCCATTCAAACATAACTGATCTTTTCCTCTTAACTCCATTATCCTGTTTCCTCCCCATAACCCCGGACACCCAGACTAATCAAAAATCTTTCAATCACGTCAGTTACTTCCTCCCAGTTGTATACTACTCTAGTTTCCTATGGTGTATCTGTCCTCACCTTAGGACAAGTATGCTCGGTGATTGAGAATGGATGGGTGACTAAAAGGAATGATTCTGAATGAATCAGTCCTCTAAAAAGCAAAACAGCTGCATATGCTGGAGGCACAAGAGATTACAGGTGCTGTAAACTGGCGTAAATAAGCCAAACTTTTGAATAAACTCAGTGGGTCAGTCAGCATTTGAATTGAATGTAATTTAATTTAATTTTGATTGAATTGAATGGAATACTTTATTGTCACATGTGACAGGTCACAGTGAAAGTCTTTGCTTGCATACCCAAGGTATGCAAATAGTCGCCACATAAAGGGCACTAACAAAGTTACAAAGTATCCTGAGCCAGGTCCTCCTTTGTTCCTCCTCTCCCTCCACATCAGTTCTCCTTCGCTCCTGCTCAGTGGAGGCAAAGGAGTGGCATCTACTAGAAACTGATATCATAGCACGGAATGTTAGAAATACTCAGAAGGCCAAGAGAGGGAAGCTGATTCAATGCATTATGTCATTTGCCTTTTATCAGTTCCAATGAAAAGTTATTGACCTGAAAGGTTTACTTTGCTTGTTCCTCTGCTGTGATGAGCATTTCCGGCATTCTCGTTTCCCATGCCGGTTGCTTAAATGATTACTCCATTGAACAGTTCTCCACGCACAAGCACAAGCCCTGCATAACTGGGGAGGAGGACTTTGATGTGCCATATCACTCCCCTTCATATTCCCACGCCAACCTGTCATTCTCAGCCCTCCACTCCCGAGGAGATACAACACCACCTAGAGGACCAACTCCTGATATTCTAGCCTACTAGTCTACAAAACAATGGTATGAACAATGAATTATCTAATTTTAGATAGTGCATTCCCTGTGTTACCTTCCTCTCTCCATCCAATCCACCTCCAGTCCTCCCATTATTTTTTTCATTTTCCCATGACACTCCAGCCCCCATCAACCATTTTTGTCTCCCTCCCCCTCCTGGTTCCATCCACCTATCTCCAACACACTTCATGCACTGTATCCTTCTTATCTTATTCCATCACTCCCTTAATGGTTTGCGTTATTACCTTGCCTATATGATTCCAGCACTTGTTTCCTTTAATTTTAGCTTAATTTAGAGATACAGTGTGGAAACAGGCCCTTCGGCCCACCGAAGCGGCGTCGACCAGCAATCCCCAAACATTAGCACTATCCTACACTCATCAGTGACAATTTACAATTTTACCAAAGCCAATTAACCTACAAACCTACACGTCTTTGGAGTGTGACAGGAAACTGGAGCACCCGGAGGAATCCCATGCGGTAACAGGGATAACGTATAAACTCCACACTGACAGCACCCTAAGTCAGAATCTAATCCAGGTCCCTGGCGCTGTAAGGCGGCAACTCTACCGCTCTCTACCCCCCAACTGGCCCCACCTGCCTCGATCTTCTACTTTTGTGGAAAGGAACTGCACATGCTGGTTTATAGACATAGACATAAAATGCTGGAGTAAATCAGCAGGTCTGGCAGCATCTCTGAAGAAATGTTTCTGCCTCACCCCTCCACACTTCTCTTTACACTGGCTATCCTCCCTCTGCAGTCTCAGTCCTGATGCAGTGTCGCGACTAATGACCTATTGTTATTCCTTTCCAGATTCCAGCATCTGCAGTCTCTTGTGTTCCTTTGTCTTGTTTGAATCAAGTGCCTAGATTCAACCAAGATCCACCTTAAGTCATTCCTACCAATCTTTGTTATGATGAAAGAGAATATTTGCTTGTTTAGTTTCTTATTGTTACGTGTATCGAGGTAGAGTGAAAAGCTTTTGTTGCGCACTAACCAGTCAGCGGAAAGACAATGCATGATTACATTTGAGCCATCCACGCTGTATAGAAACATGATAAAGGGCATCACGTGAATAATGTTTAGCACAAGATAAAGTCCAGTAAAGTCCGACATCTAAAAGCCAGATTGTCCAAGGGTCTCCAATGAGGTAGATAGTAGCTCAGAACTGCTCGCTAGATGCTGGTAGGTTGGTTCACTTGCCTGATAACAGCTGGGAAGAAACCGTCCCTGAATCTGGAGGTGTGCGTTTTCATTCCTCTATACCTTTTGCCCGAAGGGAGAGGGGCGACGAGGGAGTGGGCAGGGTGCGACTCGTCCTTGATTATGCTGGTGGTTCTGCCGAGGCAGCGTGAGGTGTAGATGGAGTCAAGGGAAGGGAGGCTGGTTTGTGTGATGGTCTGGGCTGCGTCCACAATATGCTACATTCCCTTGGGGGAATCAATCATGAACAAATCTGTCACCACACAATACTCAAACAAATAAGTACCAATGTAATCAGGAATGGAAACACTGTTAAACTGTGCAGCAGCGGAATTTGGATTTCTTTCCCATTGTGTTTTGCTCCACTCTAAGGTGTATTGATTAGGTAAGCAGTCAGGATATGCAGTGTAAGGAAAAACTAGAGGATGGATTGTGGCTCAAGAGAGTTTTACATGAATGATAGCTGCAGGTGTTGGATTTACAAAATGAAGAAACAGGTTTGTAATTACAAAACAAAAATACAAACTGGCAAAATCTCAAAAGTAAAGTTAGAGAAGTGCAATCAAGTTTTTAATTGCTCTGGTTTCAAGAATTAATTTCCTTCACAACATAAACATAAAAAATATATTCAAGCAGAAAAGTCTGATGAATTAATACAGACACAAAATGCTGGAGTAACTCTGCGGGTCAGGCAGCATCACTGGATAATATGGATAGCTGACGATACGGGTTGGGACCCTTCTTCAGTCTGATTGTGGTGGAGTGCGTTGGGGGTGGAGGAAAAGCAGGAGAAGAGGTGGGGGCAAGACAAAGCCTGGAAAGTGATAGATAGATACAGGTGAGGAGGGAGGGGGGGATTGGTAGGCAGATGATTGAACAGAGATAAAAAGACTAAGAGTGTGAGATAGGGATAGAAAAAGTGTGTAGCCAGAGGAAGGAATATTGGTGGAAGGGAACAGGGTCTTGGGGAAGGTGGAAAATGGACTGAAATCTCCAGAGATGCTGCCGGTCCCGCTGAGTTACTCCTGCATTTTGTGTCTATCGTCAATTTTCTTGGCCCCGCTCTGGGAGTAGAAGTGAGGGCGGATCCGGACCGCAAGGGCCGTGAGCCCCAGGCTGAGTTCGACGATCGTTTGCCTGCTTCTGCTGCTGTTGGAGGTGAGACGTTGCGCCGCGCCATGGTCTTGGGCCTGTCCCACTTTGGCCGTCAGTTACGCGACAGGCCGGTGGCGCATGAAGATTTTGTGCAGGATGAAGTCCACACTCCTCCACGCCATTCCATGCTCCAGACCCCGTGCCACCCATGCGCGACCCACACGTTAGCAGGTCGAGTAAATGGCGCGCGAAAGACAACCAAGTGGGACAGGCCTTTTACATTACTGGAGGTTGTTCAGTGTTACTTACATCGGAGTCGATCCCTTGCCTGGGGTCGCTCCAACTGCAGCCTGTGGACTTTACATCTGGAGCTTGCAGTCTTGGGAGAGACCGTGGATGTCCGGAGCACCAATGTTGTGGAAGGTTCGACCAGCCCTGACGCGAGGTTCAATCGTCATGCGCAGGTGAGCTGACATCCTTCCGATGCAGGAGCAGACTGCCTCAACACGGTGGGCCTGCCGCCGGCTACGGGATTCAAGATCATCCCGTCAGCGGAGGACTCGAGGCCCCCGACCCCGGGAGAGCAAAGGGAAGAGATTTAACTTTTTTTCGCCTTCCATCACAGAGAGGAATGTGGAGGAGTCGCTGTGATGGATGTTTATGTTAAAATGTGTTTTGTGTGTTCTGTTGCTTTTTATTTGTATGACTGACTTGGCAAATGAAATTCCTCGTATGTTGCAAAACATACTTGGCTAATAAAGTGTTATTGTGATTGTGTTCGCAAGAACAGCAAGGAAGAAGCAGTGGAGAAGAAACATTCGACAAAAAAGGCCAAGGAAAAGTAAATAAATAATCTCCACTGACATGGTGGAAGAGCAGCAGCATGACAAATATGACTGTGCACCACAGTTTAAAGGTTAATGCAGGGTATACGAGTTCCCAGTCACTTGTGTTGAAAGAATCTGCGTGTCTGTACACAAGCAGCAGCTGCTTCCTTGTTCTGGCTCCTGATCAATACGCGATATGAAGCCTTTTTCAAGTGATAGCTTTGATGTCTATGATGGGCTTTCATGGAAGGAATGACAATGAAAACATTTCACCCCTTGAAGAAATTAGCAGACATCAAAGTTACGTTTTGCCCAAGCCAGATGCCATAGGATTGATTTTACTTTTCATCACTGCGTGGCAAACTCAGTTTTGTGCACCTGTTGCGCCGCCCTCTGGTTTATCAAGCAGAATGGATAATGAGCGGCCTCTCCACATTACTGGGCACACCACGTGCACGGAAAAGCTCAAAGGTAATCTCCAAGTGATGAACTATGGCTAGCCTGGAAAGGGTTAGCTTGTTAGTTTGGGAACTGCAGTTTGCCTCAAATGCTTTGAACTAGGAAAGGGTAGGGGATGGCGAGGAGCTACTTCAGAATGAGCTCCTGTTAGCGAGTCGCCTGCATTGACTTCAGCTCAAAAGCCCATAAATATTGCATAGCAGATCTGGAAATCCTTCTTCTCCCCAATCCAGCATGGATTTGACACTGGGCTAGATTGGGAATATTTAATGGAATATTAGACTAAGTGGGACCCCTTGGGTCCCTGTCATACTGGAGGCCTGGTCCCCCAAAGCAACCCGTTCCCCAACACAATATTCCACTACTTACCCATAGCCCTCAACAGCACAGGCGTGGCTTATTTCCCCTCATCATCCAACACTCCCTCCCCCTCCTCTTCATGCTCCTTCTTTCCCCTCTCCTCCTCCCCTCCCCAATACCTCCCTCACCTCTCCTTTCCCCTACCCTCAGTCACTCCCTCACTTCCTCCATAACTCCTCTCCACTCCCTACCCCCCACCTACCCCCCCACCTCCTCCACTCCTCACCTCCCCCTATCCCCCCCACTATCCATCCTCACATCCCCCATTGCCCTCCTCTCCCTCTATTCCCCACTCACTTACTCCTCCTCCTCCTCCTCTCCCTCTATTCCCCCTCCTCCACCACTCTCCCTGCTCACCTTCCCCACTTTCCCCCATCTCCCTCCCTATTCCCTCCTCTCCCTCAATCCCCCCACACTCCATCCTCACCTCCCCAGGATCTCGAGATTGCCGCTCCTTTCCCCCAGAGCAGCAGCGGCTGCGGCTGTGGCCCTCGGCGGCTCTGGCTGTGGCCCGCGGCGGCTCTGGCTGTCGCTTGTGGCGGCTCTGACCCGCGGCGGCTGTGGACGTCCCCTCCGGCCGACTGACTGTGTGCGCCACCGGTGAATGACAGGACAGGATACCAATCTGCGTGCCGGTCACTGACAGGCAAAGAGACCAATCTGCGCATGCGCGGTTATTAAGATTTTCAAACCTTAATAACTTTGAAACTATACAATCGATTGGAACAATACTTGGTGCACTTGAGCACAGGTGACGAAAAATCGTAGTGCTATAGTGTACCGTTTTTGTGCAAAGAGAAAATAAATGCAAACCAGAAGAGCACAAGATCAGAGTTTTAGTTATGTATAGATTTACATTAAATTTATCAAATAAATCCAAAATAATAGCTCAAATCTATAATAGTGACTATGTATCTACTAGGCTATTGCAATAACCTATCTGATTTTTCAACACACTGTAGATAAAGAAATCTGCTGCCCTTAACTTGTTGGGCCCTAATGTGACTCTAGAGCAATGACTTACTTTCTCCTGAAATGATGACGCAAGCCCTCAGTTTAATGATGTTTAAAGATAGACGATAAATGGTGAGCCTACTAATAATCCGTACATCTAAGGAATGAATACAAAAATAACCTTGTCAATGGACTATGTGGTTTGTGTTGCAGAGGAGAGACTAAAGTAGACTTGCTTGAAATAAAATCAGATAATAATTAATGATGGGTGAAGAAATAAAATGGCCTCCAATATAATTTTTATACCACTGTTGTGGTGATACTTGATCTTTAGTTTTCATTCAGCACCCGCATCAAGGAACAGTCTTTAGATCCATATGACACTAAGCTTTGTTCTTTGCCTCAGGTTTTCAACTAAGCAGCAGAGTGAAGTTAAGGTCAAAATTGCATAAGAATTGAAAGAATGTGGGACAGAGCTTTGTTGCAGTTCACTTGGACCTACCCCACCGAACTGTATAGGCTGAAATCTTTGGACATCAAACACCAGCCCTGGTGTTGCATGGATAAAAGAAATTAGATGAAGGGAGAAAGCATGTTTTTTTAAAATTTGATTTAATAGTGTATATCCATTTTGTGTTTGTAAGCATTTGCATGTTCTGACATTTAAACATTTTAACTGCAGTACTCCTGAATGATTTTGAATGTCTGTGAAAGTCAATGACTGGCTGGTTATCAGCAGATAAGATAATTATGCCGAGAACTGTGTGCACAGTCGAGTCTAGGCTACATACTGCACATCTGTCTGTCGGTAATGTGCATCGGAAGGTTCCCAATGTGGGCGCCTGTACATTGGCTAGACAAAGCATAGACTCAGCTGAATACTTGTGCTCAGTCTGCCAAGGCCTACTGGATCTCCCAGTTGCTGACCACTTTAACTCCCTGTCCCATTCCCAAACCGATCTTTCTGTCCTGGGCTTCCTCCATTGCCAGAGTGAGGCCACACACAAAATGGAGGAACAGCTCCTCATATTTCACTTGGGTAGCTTACAACCCAGCGGTATGAATGTTGAAGACTAATTCTCCAATTTTAGATAACTTCTACAAACACCTCCCCCCCACTAAAAGTCCGTAAACCAGCTCCACAGTTCACAACTATGTAACTCTCCTGGGCTCACACCTGTCTCTACGTACCAGTTGGCCTATCAGGGAACCTCCTTGCCTGAGGTCATCTGTTGCTAGCCTGATTTGTCCTGGCTTTTCTTGGTTCCAGTCCCTACCCCCCACACAATCAATCTCAGGAAGGGTCCCAACCTGAAGCATCAGTTATCTATTTCATCCAGAGATGCTGCTTGATCTCCTGAGTTACTCCTCATCTTCCCATCTCCTCCCCTTTCGGCTTTCCGCAGAGACCGCTCCCTCCATAACTCCCTGGTCAATTCGTCCTTTCCCACCCAAACCACCCCCTCCCCTGGCACTTTCCCATGCAACTGCAGGAAATGCTGCACTTGTCGCTTTACCTCCCCCCTCAACTCCATCCAAGGACCCAAGCAGTCTTTCCAGGTGAGGCAGAGGTTCATCTGCACCTCCTCCAACCTCATCTATTGCATCCGCTGTTCTAGGTGCCAACTGCTCCACATCGGTGAGACCAGGCGCAGACTTGCCGATTGCTTCGCCCGACACCTCCGCTCAGTTCCCTTTAACCAACCTGATTTCCCAGTGGCTCTGCACTTCAACTCCCCTTCCCATTCCGAATCCAACCTTTCTGTCCTGGGCCGCCTCCATGGCCAGAGTGAGTCCCACCGCAAATTGGAGGAGCAGCACCTCATATTTCGCTTGGGTAGTTTACACTCCGGTGGTATGAACATTGACTTCTCCAATTTCAGGTAGTCCTTGCTTTCTCCCTCTTCCCCCTCCCCTTACCCAGCTCTCCCACAGCCCACTGTCTCCACCTCGTCCTTTCTTCTTCCCGCCCCCTCCACCTCCACATCAGTTCTGAAGAAGGGACTCGACCCGAAACGTCAACTATTTCTTTATTCCATAGATGCTGCCTCACCCGCTGAGTTTCTTCAGCATTTTTGTCTACCTCCTGAGTTACTCCAGCATTTTGTATCTACCTCAGTGGAAGGCTGAGCCTCGATCCATATAGGTCTAGAATGTCACAGAGATACATAGCTGGCAACCTTGAGGTACAGGTATTACTGTCCATCAGATTGATGATGTTATGCCTTGCTGTACGAGTAAAATATATATGAAATATGTAAATATACTGTATATTTAAAGATAGAATCTCTGCGGATGCGATGAAGATAAGTAGATAGCAGGAATGAGTGGTCCTGCAGATTAATTCTGAGTTCTGGTGCATTGGGTTCCAATTGCACCTAATCTTAGAGCATTTAAAATCAGATTTTGTATTCCATCTGCTATTGTTGCTGTCAAATTATTCAGTTGCTTAAAAGCAGATACAACCATTTAAAATACATAATATTTTAAATCTGATGTTCTTCATGTTATTTTTTTCGTTTCTTTTAGTTTAGAGATACAGCGCGGAAACTGGCCCTTCAGGCCACCAATCACGACTACAATCACCTGTACACTATTTCTATCCTCCACGCTAGGGACAATTTACAGAAGCCAATTCACCTCCAAACCGGTATGTCTTTGGAATGTGTGTGGAAACTGGAGTACCCGGAGAAAACCCATGCAGTTACACGGAGAATGTGCAAACTCTGTACAGACTGCAACCATAGTCAGGATCGAACCCGGGTCTCTGCAAAAGCCGTAAGGCTGCGACTCGCGGCACCACTGTGCCACCCTAGTGTGGATCATGTGGATTGTATAATGTAGTTATGACAATAGATAATAGACAATAGGTGCAGGAGTAGGCCCTTCAAGCCAGCATCCCCGTTCAATGTGATCATGGCTGATCATCCACAATCTGTATCCCATTCTTGCCTTCTCTCCATATCCCCTGATTCCGCTATCTTCAAGAGCCTTATCTAGCTCTCTCTTGAAAGTATCCAGAGAACAGGCCTCCACCGCCCTCTGAGGCAGAGAATTCCACAGACTCACAACCCTCGTTTGTTCATGTGGATTTCATACATTTATGATTTTGTTTATTTTGCCCCTTACTATCTTTGAATCCTAAAACGGTACTGGTTTCATTTGGTTCAACTTTCTCAGGGCCAAAGTCCATCAAATCAAAATAAATTCAAAGCTAAAACACAAAGCTACCTTTACACTTTCAGCTGTTTGAGTGATCTGTTGCATGTTAATAGTACACTCTCCCTCTGACTTTAGAAGTCCAGAATTCACCATGTTTTTTCTTGAAGTTCAGGTGAATTATTCATCGATTAATCAGACGCAATCCACTTTGGTACCAGCTGTCGTTTCTATACTGATGGACATGCTCATGGATGATGGATTATGAATGTATTACACTGATAAGTTTTCAAATGCAAGCTGTAGGGCAACATTTTGGCCCATCAAGGTGCAATTGAAATTAATTTCTTTAAAAAAAATTGCAATTATAATTTTAAAATTCACTAACAGAAGGCACACACTGAACTTTTTTCCTTGTTTATTGTATTGTTTACAGTGTACTATGTTTAAATATTCTGTTGTGCTGCTGAAAGTAAGACTGTCATTGTTCTATCTGGGACATATGACAATAAAACACCCTTGACTCTTGCGGTGCCAATTGACTATCCAACTATTCCACACGTTTAGTTTTGTGTCCAGCATAGTATGTGTTGTGGAATGAAAACAATGTCTCGGGCAGCAGACTCACTAGGTGGCGTCGAAAACATGACAACTGATCCAAACTCAAAAAGTCAAAGTCAAAAGAGTTTATTGTCATGTGTCCCTGACAGGACAACGAAATTCTTTCTTTGCATAGCACAACCATGCTCACTATACTAGAGTTACTGTAGTTGCTGTACTAGTAATAATTAGTGTCTCTGTTGGTGTCACATGCTTCAATTCCCTAATACTGCCCATGTAAATGAACAGGATACTGAACTTCAGATTTAAGAATAGCACAGAATAAGATGCAGAAGACACTGTAACATTAGCAATGAATAAAGCTGATGGTATTTCATTATCTGGAAGAATATGATTTCTGCTGCCACTTTGGTACCACCAATTACTGAAAACCTTTCGATCACTTGTGATTTTGAAGGATTGCACTAAGTGGAACATTTAGCAGAGGTCTACTCTACCCTCTGCGCACTCTGACTTGCAGAAATATTTTTGATTTGGAAATAAACATTCCCGAAAATAACCTGAATTCAGGGACAATTTCTTCCCAGCTGTTATCAGGCTGTTATCAACTGAATCATCCTATCACAACTAGAGAGTAGTCCTGAACTACTATTTACCTCATTGGTGACCCTCAAACTGTCTTTGATCGGACTTTACTGGCTTTACCTTGCACTAAACATTATTCCATAATTGTGTATCTAAACACTGTAAATGGCTCTATTGTAATCATGTGTTGTCTTTCTGCTGACAGGTTAGCATGCAACAAAAGCTTTTCACCGTACCTCGGAACACGTGACAATAAACTAATAAACTGAATTACTAATTAGAAACAAAGTTGGATTTTGAATACTCTTGTAAAGGAAATGGATTTGTTATTATTCAAAGTATCAAAGTTTAAAATTCTGATTTAGCAGAGTTTCCATTCACCAATTTTTAATCCAGTCTCGTTCAATCATTCTGGTGAAAAACTGTGTTGCTGTGGCATTTACTCAAAAACAAACACCGTGTAAAACAGCTTTTAACATTATTTTTTCAGGTATGCTGAACATAACATAAATAGATATCCCATCCATTATTGAACATTTAATGCCAGATTAAGTGTATTTGGGGAATTTTATAGACGGGAATTTTAGTGAACCAAGCTGCAGTCATAGAAACATAGAAACACAGAAAATAGGTGCAGGAGGAGGCCACTCGGACCTTCGAGCCAGTCCAGCCATTCTAAATTTGTGAAATATAGTCCTGGAAGACAAGGCTCAACATTATCTGTGCAAATCCATTGATTCCATCCTTAAATAAGCTATGGGGTAAAGTTTATGCAATAAAGCATGCAAAAAGTTGTTGATCAGTGTTGCACCCCAATCCTCCTGCATCTGTGCATACAGATCAACATGCAGTGGTGCAATTTTGCTGCTTAGTATCAGTGCCAACCAATTAGTACATAGACAAAGTACGGCAATATTGTTAATGTATTTATTGCCCTGCGCAATCCCTTCCCCTAAACTATTCCCAATGTCTTAGTCAGCAATTTATTATAGTGTCTCTTAGCTGCACTTGCACTGTTTTTCATCAGAGTATCATCCTGCCATCCAGGGAATCTGAAGTTACATTATCCATCATGTTAGACAACATATATGTTACAGTGTAATCACATACATCACTGGAGAAAGGTCGCGACCTGAAAGGTCACCCGTTCCTTCTCTCAAGAGATGCTGCCTGTCCCGCTGAGTTACTCCAGCATTTTGTGTCTACCTTATGTTCCAGTGTTTGATAGATTGATTACTTTGCTGCAACCAGAGGTCTGTGCACAGCTGAATCCAGGAGGCTGAGAAGCATTGACCTGAAGATCAACACTGCAAGTCTACCAAAAGGCTAGAGTGGATTTAGTTTAGTTTGGTTTAGTTTATTGTCACGAGTACCGAACTACAGGGAAAGCTTTCGTTGCGTGCTAACCAGCAGGCAGAAAGACTATACCTGATTACACTTTAAGAGATGGCAGCACAGTGGTAGAGTTGATGCCTTACAGTGCCAGTGACCTGGGTTTGATCCTGACATTGGGTGCTGTCTACACGGAGTTTGAACATTCCCCCTGTGACCGTGTGGGTCTTCTCTGGGAGCTTCAGTTTCCTCCCACATTCCAAAGATGTGCAAGTTTGTCGGATAATTGGCTTCTGTAAATTATCTCCAGCATGAAGGGTAAAACTAGTGTACTGGTGATCGCTGGTCGGTGCGGACTCGCTGGGACGAAGGTCATGTTTTTTACTGAAAAATAAAAAGGAGATGCGGATTCGTACCGCACACGTGCCAGACGGGTCAGCAAGCCACCCATTAGATACGGTGATTTTGTGAAACCATTTATACGTTCCCATATGCGTCATTAAAGTTTCGGCTGGTGTATTTTTTAGCCACCATGTTTCCACGTATCTATGCTTTATTTTGTTTCTCCAAGATGTA
Organism: Okamejei kenojei; assembly: GCA_035221665.1. Taxonomy (NCBI): domain Eukaryota; kingdom Metazoa; phylum Chordata; class Chondrichthyes; order Rajiformes; family Rajidae; genus Okamejei; species Okamejei kenojei. Next base: position 149,409,970 of record CM069131.1, read on the forward strand.
GATTGGTTATTTCCTACTAACCAATTGTAATGCTTGTTAGTAGTAGCTCTGCCTACTATGCGATTTATATTACCAAGAGCTTGCTTACGTAATTCAGTCTGAGTAGCTGCTAGTTACTGTAATGTCCTGCAGACCATTAAAGCTGTAAGTGGGCTTTAATAAATATGTGTTGTATCGTGACGTGTGTACGACTCGACTCATTACAGATTTCTCAGCACAGCAATAGACTGAGTTGTTGGTGTCCTACAATTACACCCCATCTCCAACTACTCACTACCTACAAACCCCAATTCCCCTGCAACTGGCCCACACCTTCAACCCTCCAACAACCTTTCATTTACATCATGTCCATATCTGCCCCATATTCAACCAGGCTGTGATCCTCACAAGGCTCCGAACCATAATATCCTCATCCAACCATCTGATTCCACTGGACTGATTCTCAAACCCAACCCAACTTCCATCAACACCCAGGTTCCAATTCATCCCCTTCCTTTGATCATCTATCACACGTCGGGTACTGTTCGATTCATCTCTACCCCATTGTGGACATTGGACTTTGTAGAAAAGATGTACTACAATACTGAGAACTGTATTCTCCACTCTGTGTCTTCCCCTTTGCCCTATCCATTGTACGTGAGCTTTTCACTGTAACTTGGTGACAATAATAAAGCTAAACCTAAATCACATCCTCGTTCCTTCCTCCCACTCCAACCTCCCAAACCTTCCCACTTACCAATCATCGCTCGTGGATTGCAATTCATTCCCAAACCAAGCAGCACTATTAGGATTTGCAATGCTTTCCTTTAACCACCCAACATTCATGTCTTCAATGATCCCATCTACTCCTTTTGACCATAGCACAGTCTAACCTGTGTGTACAAATGCCGACTATCCTGTCAAACCCATCCGCTCACTGAATCTAATCCTTAGACGACAGCACCTGATAGCATTTTTCTAAACTTGAAAATATGTGGAGGACAGTCAAATTTTTCTTAGACATAAGACTGGGGTGCAACTGAAGTTTAGAACTGAGGTAATGACTAAAATGATAGTTAACATCTCACTATAAAGCCCTTCTAACACAACAATTTAGATGCATGGAAATGTCTAGGCTCATGTTTTAACATCCAGGTTCAGGAACAGCTTCTTCTCAGTAACATCTGACTATTGAACGCCATGAACTCCAGCTAAACTCCGAACAATTGCAGTAGGGAGTTTGAGCTTTATTGTTTTTGCACAATTTAGTTTTTTTTAATTTATTGAACTTTTTTTTATATTTCTTTATTATATTATCTATTGAGTACTGTGTTTACAAAGCTGTTGTTCTGCTGCAAGTAATAATTTCATTGTTCCATTTTGGTGCATATGACAATAAAACACTTGACCCTTGCATATTTTATGCTTTATTGTGTGATTTCTTAGTAATATTGTTCATAAGGTTTGCCAATAAAACATAATCCGTGTGCATGTGGTGTGAAATTTCCTCAGATAAACATTGCAATGTATGATGTGTTTTAAAAAAGGATTTAAAAAAAGTTTATTTTCAATTTTTACCTTTAACCTTAATCACATTTGTACATTTCAATCTTTGTTTAGCACTCTTTAGAGATTGAAAAAAAGTTATTTGGATGTGCATTATTCTTACTGTTGCTAAACACACCAGCCATTCTGGTGATGGAGCAGGCATCAGACTATGAAAGATTCAGATCACAGAAGTTACTACATCTTTGCGGGAAACATATTTTTGAGGCCAACGATGATCTGAGTGGTTTGCCCGCTGACTACAAATTCCAGTCCAATGAGATCACTGGTTTGGGAGGCAGTCACCCGGTGTTGCCGAGCAATGAGATGAAAGGCTTCTCTGAACCCAGTGGAGTGCTCTAGTGCTCCAAGCCTGCAGGCTTGCTTGATGACTGTGTGCAGTTCATCAGAGACTCCGATTAAATAGATTCAGTGAGCCAAGAATAACAAAGCAATGGTGCCTGAAAAGTTCAATGCCCATTTCAAAAACCTACTCAACTGGAAGTAGGATTGCCAACTGTCCTGTATTAGCCGGGATATCCCATATATTGGGCTAAATTGATTTGTCCCATATGGGACCGCCTTTGTCCCATATTTGACTGCTACTACTCGGATCAAGGGGACTGTCGGGTCAGAGTGCCGCGTCCTGCCCCGCCTCACCCGACGTAGTGCAGCCCATGGAGTGCAGCAGCAGCGCCTGGCCCACGGTCGGCATCCCGGCCAACTGTCCGAACTGCGGACCTTCGCTTACCACCGACACCACCACCTCTCCTTCTCGTGGCCGATCATCGGTTCATGAGTTGGATGGGGTGCCGGACTTTGCACACGACGCTGCACACAAAGTCTGGCACCCCAGGCCAAGACTCCTCTGCTGGCCCGCTGGCTGGGCTTTGTGTGCAGTTCAGCACCCAGGCCAACTCATCAAATTCCCGACGGCAATTCATTGACCGACTCAGCCATGGCCGAGTCGGTCAATGAATTGCCGTCGAGAATTTGTCCCTTTTTAAAAATTTTTTAAATTTTTTAATTTTTTTATTAGAAGTAAATACATAATAAAAGCATTTTGTTTGTTATAGTCATACGTTATTAATATTATTTATATTAACAATTGTATAGTAATTGTACTTCTATATATTTTTTTAAATTTTTATATAGATAGAAAGTAGTAGAGAGGGGGGAAGGAAAAAAACAAAAAAAAACAAAAGAAGAGTGGAGTATTCAACTGATTATGCATCATTGGAGATATGTCCGCGGATTATAAATGTCCCTTATTTTAACCTATTGTCCCTTAGTTGGGAGTGAGAAAGTTGGCAATCCTAACTGGAAGGCTGCAAAGATATATACATTGTTTTGTTTTCCCCTATTTTCCCAGTAGTCTTCCTCTTAATTTCTCCATGTTCTATTGTTTGATCTTCACAAGCTGTTCTGTGAATTGAGCCAAGTTCGTCCTTTAAATGATTTTGGTAAGATCAATAAGGTAAGTCTTATTGATCTTACCTACACTTGCCGAAACGTCACCCATTCCTTCTCTCCAGAGATCCTGCCTGTCATGCTGATTTACTCCAGCATTTTCTGTCTATCTTCAGTTTAAGCAGCATCAGCAGTTCCTTCCTACACATATATATCTAATAGATGGTCATCTGCCAAATCTAGTCTGTACTATTGCTTGAGAAGATCTATCCGACTCTCCTAACCTCTTGTCCTGTTTCAATATGTACTCAATGTCATTTTTGTTGGACACAAAGGGATCATGGAACATGGTGACAGAATGAGGAAACTGCAATTGAGTTGGAGGACAAAACAGATGCTGGACGTCCTAAGACATATGAGGGTAGATAAATCTCCCGGGCCTAATCAGATACATCCATGGATACAGTGGGAAGCTGGAGATGACATTGTAGGAATCACGGCTGATATATATGAATCATCATATGACGTGGGTGAGGTGCCAGATGCCTGGAGGATGGCAAATATTGTGCCTCTACTTAAGAAGTGCTGCAAATAAACTTTAGAGAGATGGGCCAAATGCGAGCTGACAGGAATAGCTGAGATGGGGCATCTTGGTCAGCATGGATGTGTTGGTCCAAAGAGCCTATTTCTATACTGTATGGCAATGAGATGAAAATATTGACTGCCTAGTAACTTCAATGGACCATACTGTCTTATCCTTCTATTCCTTATGTTCTCAATTCAAAGTGCAGATTTTTTAATATCTGCTACCATTAGCTACTCCAATCTTAACACGTGGCATACCCAATAGATGTGGATTAATCAGCATGAGCACCATGAAAACATTTAAATCAATGGATTTCACACCAAGCTACAAGCTAGTCCAGTTTGCAAAATCAGAGAGACCGTGATCCCTAAGCACTGGTTTATATCTTCTGAAGGAATGCAAGCTATTACAGTGAGATTTTCAAAATGTTATCTGAGGTTTTCATTTTAAATCATTAGTTGAGCTGGTTGGATTAACAATGCAATCATGCCACTAAGCATCGACACCATGTCTACATAAACCACTGTTAAACATCTTGTACAACAGTGTTACTATAACAACAGCATTGCTTCAAATAGCCAGAATATGTGTGTTTGGGAAGCAAAGATTACAGAAATATACCATTCAGATGCACTGGTACACTTCCTAGAATATCTAAAATTGAGAAAAATTATATAGATGTAATATAGATGTATGAGTATATGACACATCTGTTACATATATGGTAATATAACTATCATGGTTATATTAATGCATAATTACTGTAATAATTATAGATTTTCACATTAGTAACACTTTACTGAAATTATGAATTATTCCTGTTCTAATTCAATTTTCTAGACAAGATAAGCACTTTCCCTCTTCGACAGCCAGCAACCATGTGCAAGGGAGTTTGAGAAATTGCCTTTTGCTTCTTTAATGAAGTTGGAGTCTCACTTACCGCTTGAGCATAAGCACCATATGCACCAAACTGGATCGCCATTGGGTTGAACATCCCCATCTGCCCTGCCATTTGCTGCATGCGGCGCATTGTACGTTCCTTGTCAGTATCTGCAAATTTTACCACCAGGCTTGAAGACGCCCCCTGGAAAGAAGAAATAAATTGCTTAGTTTTTAGCTTTAGAGATAGAGCGTGGAAACAGGTGTTTTGGCCCATCAAGTCTGCGCCGTCCACCAGCACCATCCTACGCACTAGGGATAGTTTGCAATTCTTACCGAAGCCAATTAGCCTACAAACCTGCACGTCTTTGAAGTGTGGGAGGAAACTGGACCATTCGGAGAAAATCAAGGTCACAGGGAAAATGTACAAACCCAACAGACATAGTACCCAAGGTCAGGATCGAACCTGCGTCTTTGGCGCTGTAAGGCAGCAACTCTAATGCTGCACCACCATGCCATCACTAATGAATCAATGGAGGTTGCAAGCAGTGACTTCCTATAATTTATCAGCATTTAAAAAAAATTCTTACTGTTTCTGACTTTGACTTGCAATATTTAGAATTCAATTTGTGGAAATCATGTTTTTGACAATACTGGAGAATATAAACATGTGGCGGTTTATATATTTTTCTGAGCGTCATCTGTTATCAGCACAGTCAGATTATCTGGACCGTAACACGTCCTAGCTCCTAGTCTTTTAAAACTCCTGCTGCCACAGTGCCTTCCCCAAACAATCCCATTTCACACTACAATTGCTCTTAGGCTAATTTATTAGTGCCTAGGTTGTCGCTAGCGGCAATGAAAGAAATCACTTCTGTTTACAGAACCAGGTGAAAATTTGTTTCATTTTCTTGCCACCATGACCTGCAATTTTGATGGTTACACAAAGAGCGTTGAACACAGTTAATTCTTCTAAATGGTGCACAAATCAATGCTTTAGCTTTGTAATTAACCAAGACAGTTATTTGCAGGGACAATTATACGGTGGGTTCAGACTGAAGCAGAGGAATGGAAAAGCAGAATATGACATGGTCAATGAAATAGCACTAAGTACGGCTCTGACTCAGTAATTTGACCATAGGGAATTAATTGAAATCTATTTTAAACATTCAAATAATTTTCCTTCTAAGCAATAGTGAAATGTATTCATTATATGAAGCTGGAGGAAAACCAATATAAAATCCATATATCAACCAGGAATCTGAGATTGAGGCAAACACTTTCTTTTTAATTGAGGTACAAAGATGAGGAATTGTTGCCGGCACTTGAGAAATAGCACACGTTGAATTAAAACGATAAGACCGAGAGCATTGCCCAACTTGGATTTCAAAACCTGTTACTCATGGGAATAAGGGGTGGGGAGCAATAAAGATTTATTGAATTGGTCGATTGAATTGATTGAAAGAAAGATACACATGGATACAGGCCCTTTGGCTCATTGGGCCCATGCAGACCACCGATCACCCGTTCATACTAGTTCTACACTATCCCACTTTTGCATCTATTCCCACACACTAGGGGTAATTTACAGAAGCCAATTAACTTACAAACCCACACATCTTTTGAATGTGAGAGGAACTGGAGCACCTGGAGGAATCCCATGCGGTCAGAGGAAGAATGTGCAAAAACTCCACACGGACGGCACCGAGTTCGGGACCGAGCCCGGCTCTCTAGAGCAATGAGGCAGCAGCTCTGCTATGCTGCCCTAAGTGCAGATGTTTTGAGTACCTGCAAGTTTCAGGCAGCCCAAGGAGCAAGTGCTGCTTCACATCTCCAGTGTCCCTTTATCTGCACATTCCTCCAGGACCCTAAGACTTGCAGATTGGTAGATCATTTACCAACTGTAATTTGGCCTTATTGTGCATGTGAGTGAGAGAATCTGGGGGAAATGATGGGAGCATGTTTGCCAAAGGGGCTATTTTCATGCTCCGACTCAATGGAAAGAAATATCGGTGCGGGATAACTGAGCATGTATGCAGAAGGACAGTGAAGGACATGCAGGATGTGTAGAAAGTACCTGCAGATGCTGGTTTATACTGATATTAGACAAAAAGTGCTGGAGTAACTCAGCAGGTCAGGCAGCATCTCTGGAGAAAAAGGATGGGTAACGTTTTGGGTTGGAAGCCTTCTTCAGACCAAAGGTAATGGGAAGGGGGAACTGGAGGTAGGAAAAGGCCAGGACAAATCAGGGTCAGCAGCAGTTTAGTTTAGTTTAGAGATACTGCACGGATACAGGCCCTTCGGTCCACCGGGTCCGCGCTGACCAGCGATCCCCGCACATTAACACTATCCTTCACCCACGAGGGACAATGTTTACATTTACCAAGCCAATTAACCTACAAACCTGGATGTGTTTGGAATGTGGGAGGAAACCGACCATCTCAGAGAAAACCCACGCAGGTCACGGGGAGAACGTGCAAACTCCGTACAGACAGCACCCGTAATCGGGATCGCACCCGGGTCTCCGGCTCTGCATTCGCTGTAAGGCAGCAACTCTACTGCTGTGCCACCGTGACTGCCCAAGGAATGTTTGACCAAGGAAAGGTGGAGCCCATAATGACCCATTGTTAGTTGGGGAAGAAGTGATAATGAGAGGGGTACAGGGATGTGAACATGGAACTGGTAGGACACTAGTGTGGGGATGGGGGGGGGGGGGGGGGGGGGGGGGGGTGGAGGGAATACAGGGATTACTTGAAATTAGTGAAATTAACATTCACACCGCTGCGCTGCAGTCTGCCCAAGCAAAATATGTGGTACTGTTCCTCCAATTTGGGTGTGGCCTCACTCTGAGAGTGGAGGAGGCCCAGGACAGAAAGGTCAGTGTGACAATGGGAAGGGGAGTTAAAATGTTTGGCTACCGGGAGATCGTAGGATGTGCAGAATGTGTTACGCAAGGAATCCTGGAGAAATGACAGTCAGAAATTGATCTTTGGTTGCTGTGGCTAAGCATGCACCATGGTAACTGCTGCTTATGTTGCCACATGACTTCAACATTTGGAATGGAATACCACCGGCATGTGTTAGAACACAGCTCCTGGATACAGCTGGCAAGCAAGGGAAAACAAAACCCTGTTCTGACAAATCAGAGAAAAGCGTCATCAAAATAAAGACAATATATAAAAAATAAATAGGAAGCTATGAGTAAGGAAAAGAACACTTGTCAAGCATTAAGTTGTTTAGTTATTTTATATCTAATTCCTTGGAGCACTAGGATTAGCTTTGATGAATTGTGTTCAGCTCGGTTTTAAGAAGCTGTATCAATGACTCAAGGCAGTTTGTCAAAACGACAGAGAAATTCTGCACAGAAATGTAGAATAATAACAAACACAATACATAAAAAATGTATTTTATATAATCCAGCAAAACATAAATCTAGTGATGCTGTGAAACTAAATCCAGTATAATTTTAATGAGAACGTGCCCAATTTTCAGTCTCTGCCACTCTCTTCTCCGTTGGAACATTAGTGTTTGAATGCTTAATGCATTTTTATTAAATTTCTCTTCACTATCTTACAAAAGACACTGATCCATCTATTTTATTATCCTGCAGCACAATTTTCAGATAGTTATTACTACTTTTTCAGCATCTGTGCACACGAGCTATGGCTAAAGATGATGAAACTGCAGTTGTTATTTTGCTTGTATTTCACATTAAACACGTCAAATCAGAGTGCAGAATAAAACACTTTGCACCAAGAACAGAAAATGACAGAAATATTCAGCAGATCAGGCAGCACCAGTGATAAGAAACATACTTAACATTTCAAGTATTTGTAGGAAAGAACTGCAGATGCTGGTTTAAATTGAAGGTAGACACAAACTGCTTGAGTAACTCAGTGCAGGCAGCATCTCTGGAGAGAAAGAATGGGTGACGTTTCGGGTCGAGTATGAGGAAGGGTCTCGACCCGAAACGTCACCCATTCCTTCTCTCCAGAGATGCTGCCTGTCCTGCTGAGTTACTCCAGCAGTTCGTGTCTACCTAACATTTCAAGTAGGTACACAAAAAGCTGGAGAAACTCAGCGGGTGCAGCAGCATCTAAGGAGCGAAGGAGATAGGCGACGTTTCGGGTCGAGACCCTTCTTCAGCCACCAGTCTGAAGAAGGGTCTCGACCCGAAACGTCGCCTATCTCCTTCGCTCCTTAGATGCTGCTGCACCCGCTGAGTTTCTCCAGCTTTTTGTGTACCCTCGATTCTCCAGCATCTGCAGTTCCTTCTTTAATAACATTTCAAGTAGTTGTCTTTTCATTGTAAGTGGCAAAAGCTAATGATGTAACAGACTTTAATCAAGTCCAAAGCCAGAGAGAGGTGGGAGAGGAGACAGAAGAAGAAAATAAATTCGGTGATAGGGTCAAAGGCGAGGGACATTAAATGACAAATTGGATTATACTACAGTGATGAACAGCACGATGGTACAGTAATTACTGTTGCTGCCTCACAGCTTCGGAGACCCTGCTTCAATCCTGACCTCAAGTGTGGTCTGTGGGGACTAAGCATCTTCTCTTTATGACCCTATAGGTTTCCACTGGGTGCTCTGGCACCCTCCCACATCTCAATGGCTTCCTGGTGGGTTAATTGGCTTAGCTAAATTACTGCTCAGTGTAGGAAAATTACAGACAGGGTCAATGCAAGAAACTTTTCCCCTCAACAGATGTGCCTTTGTGATGGGCATTTGTGAGAGAAAATAAGTCATAGGGGCAAAGGGCAGAAAGCTGAAAGGAAATGAGACAAATAGCATTTCTCCCTGGGAGGCAGCGTTGACCTGATGAGCCGAATAGCCTCTTTTGTGTCCTACAAAATGGTAAGAGTGCAAGACAAAACATGATGACATTGATTGAAGTACTAAAACAAAGCAAGGGTCAAGAGGTCTTGCAAATGGCAAATGTGGAATTATTCTTGGTGCTGGTTGCTGAGAGTAAAGATGAGCCGATGATTTGAGTTATAGGGAAAGGTAGGATAGGCTAGGTCTTTTCTCCCTGGATCGTAGGAGGCTGAGGGGTGACCTTATTGATGTATATAAAACCATGAAAGACATAGATAAGGTGAAGAGCCACGGTTTTTATTTCCCCCAAAGGTATTAGAGTCTAAAATTAAAGGGCATCGGTTTAAGGCAGGAAGGGACAGATTTAAAAGGGATCTGAAGAACAATTTTTTCCACACAGAGGATGGTGGGTACATGAGCTGCCTCCGAGTAGCAGGATATATCCTTGCAAGAACCAACACATGTCCAAACATCCTCGAAAGAACCAGTGTTAAAGGCAGGAACAATTATGACATTTAAAAGACACTTGGACAGCTACATGAAAAGCTAAGATTTGGAGAGATATGGGCCAGGTGGAGGCTGGTGGGATGAGCATGGTTCAGCAACTAGATTGGTATGGACCAGGGTGGTGAATCTGTGCAATTCTTTACCACAGAAGGCTGTGGACGCCAAGTCAATGGATATTTTTAAGGCAGAGATAGATAGATTCTTGATTAGTACGGGTGGCAGGGTTTATGGGGAGAAAGCAGGAGGGGTTAGGAGGGCGAGATAGATCAGCCATGATTGAATGGTGGAGTAGATGTGATGGGCCAAACGGCCTAATTCTGCTCCTATTACCTATAACTTTATGACCTTACTTATTATTACTTATGACCTTATAATCAACAGGGAAATTAAACTTCACATTCATGCCAAAGAAAAATAGAAAAGTAGGTGATGTCCATACAGCTTTCACAGTCATACTGCTTCTTGAAGACATGCTGCTATAAACGATTCTGCAACTTTATCTATCTATACATAACTCTGATCTTGTGCTCTTCCGGATTGCGCGTTTTTTCTATTTGCGCAAAAACGGTCTATGATAGCGCTACGATTTTTCGTCAGCTCACTCACTGTTTTCCTGTGCTGCGAGTGCAATAAGTTGCGTTCCAATCGGTAGTATATTGTAAAAGTATATTGTAAAAGTTAGCGAGGTTTAAAAATCATAAAAACCGCGGGAGCGCAGATCGATCTCCTCTCCTGCCAGTCATCGCCGTGCGGATTGGTCTCTAATCCTGTCACTCCCCAGGACGGTCCGCCCCTTCCTGCGCCATCGCGCCTTTACAGGAGCTGAGGGACACTGCGGGTGGCCGCGGAGGTCGCCAACTGGACACAATTTTCGGAGGGACCAGAAGCTGCCCGGCTGCTGATGCTTCCGGGCCAAGCTGAGTTTCCGAAGCCTGGCTCTAAGGGCGCCAACGGCTGATGCTCCTCTGGGGCACGCAAGAACGGAGAGGAGCGGCAACCTCAAGATCCTGGGGAGGTGAGGAGTGTGGGGGAGGAGAGGGGATAGAGGGAGAGGGGGGTAGAAGGGAAGGGAGGAGTTATGGAGGGAGGGAGGGAGTGACTGAGTGTAGGGAAAAGGAGAGATGTGGGAGGGATTGGGGAAGGTAGAAGGAGAGGGAAAAGAAGAGGGAGAAGGTAACAGTGGGGGAGGAGGGGGAATAGAGGGAGAGGAGGGGGGAGTAGAGGAAGGGCGAGTGGGGGAGGTAGGGAGTGGGGAATAGAGGGAGAGGAGGGTGTGGGGAGGTGAGGAGGGATAGTGGGGGGATAGGGGAAGGTGAAGGATGGGGGATAGAGGGATGGTAGGGGGGTAAGGAAGGGAGAGGAGTTATGGAGGGAGGGAGTGACTGAGGGTAGGGGAAAGGAGCGGGAGAGAGGTGAGTGAGGGATCGTGGGAGGGAAGGAGGAGAGGGGAAAGAAGAGGGGGGGTGACGAGGAGGGGAGAGAGTACTAGGGATGAGGAGAACTGAGCTGCACCTGTGCAGTTGGGGGCTATGGGAGAGTGGTGGAAAACAAGCCTCCTGTGTGACAGGGACCCGATGGGTCCCACTTAGTCTAGTTTCTAATTAAATAGCACAGAATTTCTCCCTTTGTCACATCCTATTCCTTGGAACATAATCAGTTTAGACAGAACATAAGATTAATTCATATTTCCTCCTCCTACAGTTTTAACAAACATTCAAAAGCATTTTCACTTCCTCACTTATTCACCGACACTGTCTCACTGGTGTAAATTGAAAGAAACCCAAAAGTCGCTAAACCTCATGCGACATACAAAACTCACAGGAATTCACAAATTTGAAATCAGTTAGAAACAAAAAATTATCTTGCACTGAATGGCGGAGTAGACTTGATGGGCCGAGTGGCCTAATTCTGCACCTACCACATGATTAGTAGGGCTGTTTCTGCTTATGTCTGTGCTGTATAGCTCTACAACTCTATGACTGTAGTGCTCAAATCTCTTGCCATTTGTGCAGAAGGTGCTAGCAATAATCGTGTCTTTGTCATTTAAACTTTGTTTTAGATATAGATCCCAAATAATGCAAATGCTAGAAATCTGAAATAAAACTGAAGTTGCCGGAGATACTCAGCATGGAAACAGCATCTTTTGCCCATAGTATCAATGTTGGGTGTCTTGTACCTATCCATATTTATACAGTACCATCTTTTGCCGTCCGCCTGTGCCAGTTCTGACTGTGTGGGTTCTTTCAAAGATGTTTGGACATGCAGACCAACGTCTTTCTTTTCCTTAGAACTTACCATTCAATATATATTAGTTCTCCTAAAGTGTACCACTTTACATTTTGTAGGATTAAATTCCATGTGTCCATCTTACCAACTCATCAAAGTCAAAGACTGGCCTTTTCAATATGAGCAACAACACCATTAGCCTTATAACTAACTAATCATACATCCATATAGTTAATGTATATAACAAACAACACGGGTTCCAGGGTACAGGCTTTCAAACATCACCCTTCTTCAGACCCTTGGTCTCGACCCGAAACGACACCCATTCCTTCTCTCCAGAGATGCTGCCTATCCTGCTGAGTTACTCCAGCTTTTTGTGTCTATCTTCAATTTAAACCAGCATCTGCAGTTCCGTCCCACATATTTGGATCCAATTTGCAAAATTACTTTGGACACCGTGGACTGCATCCTATTGCACTGGTCTCTCACGTGGAACCTTGTTTAAAGGCTTTGCTAAAGTTTATATAGACTATATCAATTACGCTATCCACATCAACATATTTGGTCAATCAAATTTGTCATACAGCATCTCCAGCTGTCCCTGATCAGTCTCTGCTTTTCCAAATGTGGATTAATATGGTCCCTCATGATTTTTTTCTAATTATATCCCTACTAATGATGTTAGATTTACAGGCTGGAAATAACTTGGCTTATCCCTGCTGGCATTCTTGAATAAAGATTTTACATTTGCTGCCCTCCGGTGATTTGGCATTTCTTCTGTAGTCAAAGTAGACTGAAAACTTCTGTAGGAGCCCCTTATATCGCCCCCTTTGCAACTTCTAGAGCTATTGTTCACAGAGTCATAGAATGACAGTTATACAATTCTGAAACATAACCTTTAGCCCAAATTGTCCATGCTGACCAAGATATCCATCTGAGTTACATAGAAACATAGAAACATAGGAAATATGTGCAGGAGGAGGCCATTCGGCCCTTCGAGCCAGCACCGCCATTCATTGTGATCATGGCCGATCGTCCTCAATTAATAACCCGTGCCTGCCTTCTCCCCATATCCCTTGATTCCACTAGCCCCTAGAGCTCTATCTAACTCTCTCTTAAATCCATCCAGTGATTTGGCCTCCACTGCCCTCTGTGGCAGGGAATTCCACAAATTCACAAATCTCTGGGTGAAAACGTTTTTTCTCACCTCAGTCTTAAATGGCCTCCCCTTTATTCTAAGACTGTGGCCCCTGGTTCTGGACTCACCCAACGTTGGGAACATTTTTCCTGCATCTAGCTTGTCCAGTCCTTTTATAATTTTATATGTTTCTATAAGATTCCCCCTCATCCTTCTAAGCTCCAGTGAATACAAGCCTAGTCTTTTCAATCTTTCCTCATATGACAGTCCCGCCACCCCAGGGATCAATCTCGTGAACTTACGCTGCACTGCCTCAATCACAAGGATGTCCTTCCTCAAATTAGGAGACCAAAACTGTGCACAATACTCCAGATGTGGTCTCACCAGAGCCCTATACAACTGCAGAAGAACCTCTTTACTCCTATACTGAAAACCTCTTGTTATGAAGGCCAACATTCTTCACTGCCTGCTGTACCTGTAAGCCAACTTTCAGTGACCGGTGTACAAGGACGACCAGGTCTCGCTGCACCTTCCCCTTACCTAACCTAACCCCATTGAAATCATAATCTGCCCCCTTGTTTTTGCTGCCAAAGTGGATAACCTCACATTTATCTATATTATACTGCATCAGTTAGTCCCATCTACCTGCATTTTGCTCATATCCCTCAAAACCTTTTCTATGCATACACTTGGCCAAATGTATTTTTAAACATTGTAATTGTATCCACCTCTGTAGCTTCCTCTGGGAGCATTTTCCATATACAGTGCTCTCCATAATGTTTGGGACAAAGACCCATAATTTATTTGAACATTGAATTTTCTCAATTCTGTTAACCCCTGCTGTCTCCTCCCCCTCCCACCTCTCCCTCAGCCCTCCGGCCCTGGCATTCCCTCTATCTCTATCTCCCTCCCCCACCCTAGTCGCACTAGCTTCTCATTTTCACACCACAAACAGCTTACAATGGCTTGTTACCTTTATCATCGATACTTTTTTGCATATCTTTCATTCATTGTTCTTTATCTCTCACATCACCGTCTATATCTCTCGTTTCCCTGATCCCTGACCAGTCTGAAGAAGGGTCTCGACCCGAAACGTCGCCTATCTCCTTCGCTCCTTAGATGCTGCTGCACCCGCTGAGTTTCTCCAGCATTTTGTGTAACCCTCGATTCTCCAGCATCTGCAGTTTCTTCGTTAACACCCATAATTTATTTATTTGCCACTGTACTCCACAATTTGAGATTTGTAATAGAAAAAAATCATGTGGTTAAAGTGCACACTGTCAGATTTTATTAAAGGCCATTTTTATACATTTTAGTTTCACCATGTAGAAATTACAGCAGTGTTTATATATAGACCCCCATGTCAGGGTACCATAATGTTTGGGACACATGGTTTCACAGGCATTTGTAATTGCTCAGGGGTGTTTAATTGCCTCCTTAATGCAGGTATAAGAGAGCTCTCAGCACCTAGTCTTTCCTCCAGTCTTTCCATCACCTTTGGAAACTTTTATTGCTGTTTATCAACATGAGGACCAAAGTTGTGCCAATGAAAGTCAAAGGAGCCATTATGAGACTGTGAAACAAGAATAAAACTGTTAGACACATCAGCCAAACCTTAGGCTTGCCGAAATCAATTGTTTGGAACATCATTAAGAAGAAAGAAAGCACTGGTGAGCTTACTAATCGCAAGGGAATGGCAGGCCAAGGAAGACCTCCATAGCTGATGACAGAACAATTCTCTCCATAAAGAAAAATCCCCAAACACCCGTCCGACAGATCAGAAACACTCTTCAGGAGTCAGGTGTCGATTTGTCAATGACCACTGTCTGTAGCAGACTTCATGAAAAGAAATACAGAAGCTACACTGCAAGATGCAAACCACTGGTTAGTCTCACAAATAAAATGTCCACGTTACATTTTGCCAAGAAGTACTTAAAAGTAACCAAATTTCTGGGAAAATGGCTTACCCCTTATTACCCCTATACAACAGATGATCGTAGTAGCATAATGAATTATAAAGTGTATAGGCACATCCTATCTGCTCAGGTTCAAACAAATGCCTCAAAACTAATTCATTCTACAGCAAGACAATGATCCCAAACATCTGTTAAAGCAACAGTTTTTCAAAGCTAAAAAATTGCCAATTCTTGAGTGGCCAAGTCAATCACCCGATCAGAACCCAAGTGAGCATGTCTTTTATATGCTGAAGAGAAAACTGAAGGGGACTAGCCCCCAAAACAAGCATAAGCTAAAGATGGCTGCAATTCAGGCCTGGTAGAGCATCACCAGAGAAGACACGCAACAACTGGTGATGTCCATGAATCGCAGACTTCAAGGGGGTGGATGATTGCAACCTTCACGTGGTCCACCCTGTTTTGACGAATGCAATCAACCTGGTGTGCACAATCAAATAAGATCAAATGGAACAAGTTGTCCTACAACTTTAGGCTGTGCACGCCATACGCAAGAAGAAGAAGACGAAGCAGTCATTGCATGCAAAGGATATAACAAAATACTAAACATGACTACTTTCATTTACATGACATTGCTGTGCCCCAAACATTATGGTGCGCTGAAAAATAGGGGGGGTTAAGTATAAACACTGCTGTAATTTCTACATGCTGAAACCAAAATGTATAAAAATGGTCTATATTAAAATCTGACAATGTGCACTTTAACCAATCATTTCTGCACCCTTTCCAGCTTAATGACATATTTTCTACAGCTGGGCAAATAGAACAATGCATAGTCTCAACAATGACGTGTATAGTTGCGAAATAACGTGCTAATTGCTGTGCTCAATGCTGTGACTCTGCCCTTAAAGAAGCAGCTATGACAAATGCTTTTGTCACTACCGTCTACCTGTGTCACAATTTTCAGGAAATTGTAACCATATAACATATAACCATATAACAATTACAGCACGGAAACAGGCCCTCTCGGCCCTTCCAGTCCGTGCCGACCATTTGTTTTCCCCTAGACCCATCTACCTGCACTCAGACCATACCCCTCCATTCCCTTCCCGTCCGTATACCTATCCATCTCTAAATTATGTACCATCTCTAGTAACTTGGGCGGCACTGTGGGGCAGAGGTATAGTTGCTGCCTTACGGCGCCAGAGACTCTAGTTCGATCTTGACTGCGGGTGCTTGTCTGTATGGAGTTTGTCCCTTATCCCCTGACTCCGCTATCTTTAAGAGCTCTATCCAACTCTCTCTTGAAAGCATACAGATAATTGGCCTCCACTGCCTTCTGAGGCAGAGAATTCCACAAATTCACAACCTTCTGTGTGAAAACGTTTTTCCTCATCTCCATTCTAAATGGCTTGCCCCTTATTCTTAAACTGTGGCCCCTGGTTCTGGACTCCCCCAACATCGGGAACATGTTTCCTGCGTCTAGCGTGTATAAACCCTTAATAATCTTATATGTTTCAACAAGATCCCCTCTCATCCGAAATTCCAGAGTATACAAGCCCAGCCGCTCCATTCTATCAACATATGACAGTCCCGCCATCCAGGGAATTGCTGAGTTTTATCATGCTTTCTTTGTTATATTACATTTCCAGCATCCAGAATGTGTTGCATTCGAGGAACCATATTTGCAATTTGCGGCAACAGGTTATTGGCCAGACTTGCATTCATTTTGACAATGAGTTCAATGATGTTAGAAAGAGAAGAAATAGTAATGTATAAATGTTTTTGAAATTCATTTTTACTTTGTTATTTTTTTAATTTGTCAAACTTGAAAATATTAATTTTAGTATAATTCCACTGGAAACTATGGAGAGCTACGGTAATGTATTGTTTTCCATTATAAGTGTCTATGCTGAGATGATAGATTAATGATTGCGGAAATAATGGGCGAGTTCTATTATTATACCTCCAGACAAATTTCTTATATGATGAGAAATTGTACAATGTGGTCTCACAGACTAACAATGGAGTGATCAATGCGAGTATACTTGATACATAAGAAAAATCGTACTCAAAATTACAATTTTTACCTTTGCTTCATATTTGCAATTGCTGTTCTCTTTAGAAACTCAATTAATATATTATTTGAATCCATTTACATTAATGGCTTTCTCTAACAATCTATTAAACAACAGCGCTAACTTTTTCTTGGAAATGTAAAACCTAACTTGTTCATTTTTAACCCAACTCCCCAGCTACTTGAAGACTTCATGATAATGAATATTGCAATTTTCCTTCATAATCTTCAAACCCCAATTAAGTCACCTGAAGTCTCCTTTTTCAAATAAATGAGGCTCTGCTTCCTTCACCTTTATGCATAATTTAGTTGGTATGAATGGGTGTTTAGAGCATGTTTGTTGCTTAGAACAGAAAATCTCTAGTAAATAAAAACTCTGCGCTCAGCTTGCTTTGGTTCTAAACATCCTTCAGCACGTAGTCTAGCTGCACTGCAGAAACAGCAGCTGACAAAAAAGTATTCCACCAGACAACACACAGACATTATTCCAACTAATGCTCTTTAATTTTACATATCCTAGAGTAAAGTATTTTTTAATGTGCAAAATCATTTCCCACTCATCATCATTAGAATAATTTCTTAATTGCATTAAATTTGTATCTCAATTTAAAATAAAGTGAAGTGTGCTAATTTATTTGATTAATTCAAGTTAAGCAAATAACTCATTTGTTCTCAAATGTTAGTCAAAAGTATTCACAGAGAAGGAATTCACTTGAACAACCAATGCTATACTATCCCTCATTCAAGTGTATAACTAAAGTATATATTTTTTTTAAATCAAATAATTTCCTGTTCCATTATTTTCTTCATGACTTCATGACTTGATGATTTCTTCCTCACAATTGTCACTTTTCATTTCCTTCTTTGGTTATTGCTTTTTTCTATAATTTTCCAAAACAGAAATTCAACTACCAATTTTAATTTCAATATTTCAATAAACCTAAATTACACCACAGATATATTGCAACAAGGTACAAATTTAAAAAAAACATCCGTCCGTCAGTCATGTCCATGCTAAATGGAAAAGACTACTGATATTTGTATATTCTGATATTTGAACTTTAATTGGAGTATTTTGAGGATAATTTCTTCATTGCATAGAAACATAGAAAATAGGTGCAGGAGTAGGCCATTCGGCCCTTCGAGCCTGCACCGCCATTCAATATGATCATTTTGCAATAACATTGATGGAAGAAGTGTTTGTCCCAGCTCCAAATTTAATCACATAAAGAAAATAAATATCAGATGATGGGGAAAGTTCAAGAAATTAATTGGAACCTGTGGGGTAACTTTGTTTATACAAAGGGTGGTGAGTATATGGAACAAGCTGCTGTTGGAGAAGATTGAGGTTCAGGTACTATCTTAACATTTAAGAGACAACTGGACAGGTTTAGAGGGATATGACAGCATAGGACAGGGTATGTGCCAAGCATCGGGAGATAGAACTACGGGCAACATGGTTGTGCAGAGGTAGAGTTGCTGCCTTACAGTGCTTTCAGCGCCAGAGACCTGAGTTCGATCCCGACTACGGGTGCTGTCTGTACGGAGTTTGTATGTTCTCCCCGTGAGCATGTTGGTTTTCTCTGAGATCTTCGGTTTCCTCCCATACTCCAAAGACGTACAGGTTTGGAGGTTAATTGGCTTGGTATAAATGTGAATTGTTTCCTGGTGTGTGTGTGTAGGATAGTGTTAATATGTGGGGATCGCTGGTTAGCGTGGACTTGGTGAGCCGAAGGGCCTGTTTCCGGGCTGTATCTCTAAACTAAACTAAACCAGTAGAGATTGGGGCATGCTGGTCGGCATGCGCAAGTTGGGCCGAAACGCCTGTATCCATGCTGAATGACTCAACGTAAACACTTGCCCAACACACCTCCTTTAAACTCGGCCCCTCTCACTTTAAAGCTCTGGCCTCTGGTATCTGATTTTTCCATCCTGGGAAGAAAGTTCTGACCATCTACCCAATCTCATAATTTTATACATTTTTATCAGGTGTCCCCTCAACCCCCGACGTTCTAGAGGAAACAACCCAAGTCTGGCCAACCTCTACTTGTAGCTAACCATAGTGACTGCAGAGGTTGTATAATTTCCTGTTGTGGACTTATCTTCAACTGTTTGTGGCTGGGTTGCTATTTTATAATGAGTGATTAAGTACTTACGGTTTGGTTCTCGAAGAAGTTAAATCAATATAGCATTGACTAATTTGCAAGAAACCCATTCCACACTTCCATTATCCAATTCTTCTCAATTATGCCTTGTTAATTGTTACACTGATGTCCCATATTCCTGCTCTTGTAGAAAAATGTGATTTATTTGGTTAGAATATTTTTACCCGTTCACTGTTTGAAGATCCCAAAGAATGTTACAAGGATGTTGCCAGGAGTTAACACCATGAGCTATCGGGAGTGGTTGGGCAGGCTAGGTATTTATTCCTTGGAGTGCAGGAGCATAAGGGGTGATCGTATAGAGGTGTATAAGATCATGAGGGGAATAGATAGGGCAGATGCACAGTCTCTTACCCAGAATAGCAGAATCAAGAGCATAAGCTTAATGTTGAGAGTGTAAAAAATTAATAGGAACCTAAGGGTAACATTTTCATACAGAGGGTGGTGGGTGTATGGAACAAGCTGCCAGAGGAGGCAAGTGTTATAACAACATTTAAAAGATATTTGGACAGGCACTTAGACAGGAAAGGTTTAGAAGGATATGGGTCAAAAGCAGGGACTAGTGTAGATGGGGTATCTTGGTTGGCATGGGTAAATTGGGCCGAAAGTCCATGCTGTAATACTCCAATACTATATGTAACGCGTGATGCTGGTGAAATTACAATTTTCTATCTTCTATCATAGACGATGGAGAATATGGCGAATTTTCTATTCATTAACTATTCAAAAGACTGTGTTTGTTGGACCGATGTAGCAAAGGATTACAATGCTTAAATTCTCGAAATACAAGCTCATTGGATAAGCTCAGTCCCATAGACGGTTTTGTCTTTTTTTTTAAACATTTTGGGTGACATTTATCACATTTTAAAGCTCTGAAATGATAGCGGCCCACTTTCACTTTAAATAGAGTTCTAGAATTATAGAATCAATCAGCACAGAAAAAGTCTCCTTGGCAGTAAATGCCCATGGAACACTTGGATCCTAGATACAGTAATCCCAGTTAACTGCATGAGGTCCATGTCCTTCCATGCCTTGGCGATTCAAGAACTTGTCTAGATGCTTCTTAAATGTGCTGAGAGTGTCTGTTTCCACCTCATCTTCGAACTGACTCCAAACACCCGCCTTCCCATGTGAAAAAACGTCCTCCTTGCGATCTTCTCTAAGCCTCTTATCTCTCACCTTAGACCTGTGATCTCATATGTGAGACACCCCCACAGTGGGAAAAATAAGTTAACAATCTACTCTATTTATCTCCCTCATAATTTTATATACCCACTTTTAGGAATCAACCTCCTTGTTTGCAAATTCACCCTTTCTGAACAAATTAACCCATCTATTCTATCCTTATAACAGACTTGCCGCAATCCAGACAATAACCCGGTAAATCTCCTCTGCATCTGCTCCAGCATAATCATATCCTTCCTATTGACTTCCTTCAGTGCTTCTGGATAAGATATTCCCAGAATTCTGCTGGATAAGGAATTACAGGATTTAGAGACAAGAGACTGCAGATGCTGCGATACGGAGCAAAAATCAAACTGCTGGAAGAATTCAGTGGGTCATGCAGCATCTGTGGAGGCAAAGGGATGGGTGATGTTTCATGTTAAGACCCCGTGTCACAATCCAAAATGTCAACCATCGTTTAGCCAAAGCAGATGAAACTGAGTTCCTCCAGCAGTTTGATTGTTGCTCCAGTTCCAGGATTTAGTTCACAACTTAAACGTCCTGACTCATTTGGAAAACAAAAATGCATAAAATATTCCAGCCATGTTACTGGAATTAATTTCAAAAAGGTAAAAATAATCTGATTTAACTCATAATGAAATGCCCTCAAGATACATTCTAGCACTGATCAGCTATGTTAATAACTGCTTATTTTAGGCAGAAGCCTCCGCACCTCTGAAATCCTATTGAGATGTACAGCTGTGTTTTATTCATGCAGAAACAACAATCAAAAAGGCATTATAAGGCTGCACAACAAAAAAAAAGATTAACATTTTTATTGTAGTTTGTGGATTTGTACTGCTCGTCTTAAAGCCTATGCAAATTATGCGCATTTAAGAGAAAATATAAGGCCCTTGAACAATATCCTTCAACTTCACAAAGGCACTGCAGTGTGTTTGCAAAGCTTTCTTTCCTCAATTGTTTACCAGATTTTATTGTTAATGGTTATATTTTTTATATAAAATAATAGGTATCTGCAATGCATAATATAATTATCGATAATGGATTATGATAAACATTTGAGACACTCTTGAATGCCTGACAGAATAACTAAAACGGTTAAAAAGTAAATAGCCTAAGGAGGAAAAACTGAACATATGCCAAAATCTGCCCCAGAACAACTTGTAGGAAACGTAAAGGCCATAAGACGTAGGAGCAGAATCCATCCATTCGGCCCATCGAGCCTGCTCTGTCATTCAATCACGGCTGATCTATTTTTCCCTCACATCCCCATTCCTCCTGCTTTCTCCCTGTAATCTTTGATGGCCTTACTACTCAATAACGTATCAGTGTCTGCTTTAAAAATACCCAATGACTTGCCCTCCACTGCCATCTGTGGCAATTAATTCCACAGATGCACCACCGTACAGAATAGGAAAAGACTCTTCAGCCACAATAACTGTGCTGGACATGAGGCTAATTAAATTAATCTTGTGTGCTGCACATGATCCATATTCCTTCAATCCCTGCATATACATGTTCCCACTAAAACGCCTCTTAAACGCCAGTATCAGATTAGTTTCTATCTTCAGACCGTGTAGTGCATTCAAGCATCCACCACTCTTTGTGTAAAAAACTTCCCTGCACATTTCCTTTAAATATTTCCCCTCACACTTTCAAGTTATTCCCTGGATTCTTTGACAGTTCCACTCTGGGAAAAAGGTTTGGACTGTCGAACCTATCAATGCCTTTCGTCATTTTATATACTTCTACGAGGTGTTCCCTCACCCTCCGATGTTCCAGAGAAAATATTTTGTTTGTCTATTCTCTCTTCTTAGCTCACACCCCACAATCCAGGCTGCTGATAAGCAATGCTTCACGAATTTGCCTGTTATCCTTGTGCAGGGGCCTTGCTAATCTTCCTTGTATCATTCCCATTTTAGTATATGTGCTGCTTTAGCTCTCTTGCTTCACCCATCCCCACCTTCCAAAAGTGCTGTGCTTTGATGGGCAGTCATTCCTCCAGCACTTGCAAAATGTGCTCAATTGGATCTGTTGTGACAAAGATCTTGAATTTCCAGCATGAGTCTGGTCCAAAGATGGAAGTGTGTAGATATTATTCTTATGCAACGAATGATTAAGGGATATAGGGAGAGAGCTGGAACAGGACGATCAGCCATGATCATACTAAATGATGAAATAGGCTTAAATAGCTAAATAGCCTATTCCTGCTGCTTTATCTCATATTTCAATGAGCATTTTGTTCTCTTTGACTTTGATCAGTTTATTGTCACACGTACTGAGATACAGTGAAAAGATTTTGTTGCTTGCTAACCAGTCAGCGGAAAGATAATATAAAATTACAATCGAGCCATCCACAGTGTACAGATCCATGATGAAGCGAACAATGTGAATAACGTTTAGAGCAAGATAGAGCCCAGTAAAGTCCAATCAAAGATAGTCCGAGGGTCTTCAATGAGGTAGAGTGGTCTGCCTTGATAGTGGTTGAAAAACTGTTTAAAAGTATTTCCGTCGGTTGAAATACTAAATGGGATTACATCATTTATATGATAGTCGACCTGTAATAATTTCATTGGGTGAAGTAAAATGGGAATTGCATCAAGGGCACTTACAGGCAGGTCCTGTAATCCTCTCAAGGGGAGTAAGCTCACTCATAGCCCTGGAGTAGTTCAGAAGCAAATAAAGTTTATCAGTCAGGAAATCACATCAATAACAATGGTAGTGACCTTTTCTTCATTAAGTAATTGCTAAAATGGCAATACTATTCAATAAGGTGGAATCAATCTATTTAAACAAAACATGTTTTTCCTAATGGCCAGCTCATTGGCGCAGGACTAGGTAATTCACCCCCTTGAGCCTGTTCTGTCATTCAATGAGAGCAAACCTGATCTATATCTCCATTTCCATGCCTTGGCAACATTAGTACTTAACTCTTTAAGGACATGGTGAGCAAAAATCTATCTATCTATCTATCTATCAATCTATCTATATCTATATATATCTATCTTCTATATCTATCAATATCTATCTTCTATCTATACTATTCCTAAAACACTCATCTTGTCCTTTTCCGGTTTGCGTTGTTTTTAAATTTGCGCAGAAAAGGGTACCCAACATCGCAAGGATTTTTTCACCACCATACTCACCGTTCTCGTCTGCTCCAAGCGCACCAAGTTTTGTTCTGATCGGTGAAATATTACAAAAATTATTGGTGTGTTATACTCCGGGATGGCGACGCCCCTTCCAACAGCCGCTGTCAATCACCGGCGCCAAGAATAAAGCTGAAGGAGCGGAGTGTGGGCTGTGTTCTGCGGGCGGGGGCTGGCTGTGTTCACAGGGGCTGGCTGCGTTCGTGGGCGGGTGCTGGCCGTGTTCGCGGGCGGGGGCTGGCTGAGTTCTTGAGCAAAAACAATATGATGGAGGAACTTAGCAGGTGAGGCAATATCCGTGGAAGGAAATGAACGGACGACATTTCAGTTCAAGACTCACTGGATAAAAGAGTGGAGGGGAGATAACTAGTATAATGAGGAAGGAATTAGTCAAAAGTTGGCACATGATGGGTGGATTCAAGTGATGTGAGATTGCTGGAGCTAGGTGAGGGAAGAGAGGAATGAGGGTAACAATAGATACAATGATGTTGGTAATCCAGCCACTTCCAAGTTATCAAGGAGTATTAACCAAATGAGTTAATTACAGATCAGATGTAATCTTACTGACTGTCAGAACACATTTTAATGGCATTGCTTTATTTCTGAATTTTCTTGAAGTACTTCCTTGAGGTAACCTCAATACAGTGGATGCTTTTTGTACAGAAGAAGGAGGCTAAACGAGAATATGTCAAACTGGCACATGGACAGTTCAGACTTCTGAAACTACCTGGTATGTTTCTGACTGAGCTTTAATGGGTTGACCCTGAGGCTTGCGAAGGGGAAAGCTTCTACCCTTCACAAAGTTCATAAACAGGATGTAGGTCAAATCAAATGTCTGTTCTGGTATTTATTTTTGCTGTACCAAACCAAAATAACTTTGGTGCCAAAGTGTCTTTGTGACATACAAGTAAATGGTAAAAATATGTATTTATATTTTAAAAATATATAATGTCTGGAAATCCTAGAAAAAATAGATTATCTATGTCTGAAGTGCCAAAGAAATGAAGAGGTCCCAGCTAGGATGGGTAGGAGGCAGGACTTAAATCCCACTGGGTAACAGCTGCAAAGAAGCACCCTGTTATGGTAGTTAACAAAGCGTGAGGAACATTTGACTGGGAGAAAGATTACAACATCTCACAGGGAAATGACAAAGTGAAGCTGTGGACTGTCAAGGAGATTCATCTTGATCATTATGCTGGTGCTTGATAATCCTCATTCCCCACAAAGCATGCAATTAAAGCCAAGTTAACGTCTCAAAATTATTGTGAGCAGATTTATGAAAACCTGCCATTAGCAATATTTTGGCCATATAGATAAAAAGAAAGGCTTCAGTAATTACCATTTTTATGTTATCTACACTATGATAATTCACTTGAAAAAGAGCATCAGGATTGTCAGCAGTGCTTCCTGCCTTGTCCCAGGTGGCCATGCTTCACACTGTTATATGTCACCCAAAGATATTATTTAGGCTGCAGTGTGATTAAAGCTACTAACATTAAAATAATGTCTTCTAATTCCTGCTGTGAATGGCGTGGCGGATCTGTTCTCTTCTCCTTTGCTGCTTTTCTACAAAATGTACTAATTAATCAGGGAACTCTGAGATGATGCACTAAAATAATCCCGCAGCCTCAGTGAGCTGATAATCTGACTACTAAAAATTCAATATTTTCATCTCATTTTGGCAGGCGCTGAGGGAGCAAACTTGAAGTTTCCCGGTTGTCAGTTGCACTAACCTTTAACCCCCCCAACATCACATATTTTATTGTGCATCCATGTCCCACAAAAACAAACGTAATTTGTTGCCTGTTGTTAAAATTGTTCTTTTTTTCCCATTTATTATGCTTACGGATTTGTAAATCAATTTGTTTCATACCACGTGTGGAATTGTCCATACAGCAGCCAGGAGAGCAGTGTTTCCTTATTTTCTACGCATCCACAGAAAGAAAATCTGAACCAACAATACGAAAAGATAAACAGCAGACCCACTGGTAAATACAGGTTAATATCCTAGTATGGATATCAGGGAGTGGCACAGAGTTGCTGCCTTACAGTGCCACTGTGCCACCCCCTATAGTGGGTTCATTCCTGACTATTGTTGCTATCTGTATGGAGTTGGTACGTTCTCCCCGTGACCTGCGTGGGTTTCTCAGGCAGCTCCGGTTTCCTCCCAAGACATGCAGGTTTGCTGGCTAACTGGCTTGGTGCAATTGTAAATTGTCCCTAGTGTATAGGATAGCGTTAGTGTGCGAGTGTGCAATTGTAAATTGTCCCTAGTGTATAGGATAGTGTTAGTGTGCGAGATGGTTGGTCGGCGCGGACTCGGTGGGCCAAAGGGTCAGCTTTATCTCAAACCTAAACTCAATTAAATTAGTAACAACAAATTTGCTAATATGCTGCCAGTGTGGAATAGATAAGGTAAATGCACAAAATCTTTTACCCAGAGTAGGGGAATCAAGTTTCAGGGGACATTGGTTTCAGGTGAGAGGAGAAAGATTTAGTAGGAACCTGGGAGACAACTTTTTCACAAGTAGGGTTGTGGGTATATGGAACGATTTGCAGGAGAAGGTGGTTGAGGCACGTAGTATAAAGTCACTAGACTAAGTGGGACCATTTGGTCTCTGTCACACGGGAGGCCTGGTCACCCAACGCAACCCGTCCCCCAATGCAATATTCCACCACTCACCAGTTCCCCCAATGCAATCCATCCCCCCAACGTAATATTGCACCACTCATGCATAGCCCCCAACTGCGCAGGCACTGCTCATTTCCCCTCACCCGCCACCCCTCTCCCACTCCTCACCTCCCCCTATCCCCCCACTATCCCTCCTGACCTCTTCCACTGCCTTCCTCGCCCACTATTCCCCACTCCCTACCTCCTCCACTCCCCCCTACTCTCCCTCTATTTGTTCTCCTCCCCCACTCTTCTCACCTCCAGGAAGAGCACAAGATCAGAGTTTTAGTTATGTATAGATTTGGACAGGTACATGGATAGGAAACATTTATGGGCCAAATGTTGGTCGGTGGGACTAGTGTAGATGAGACATATTGGTCAGCATGTACAGGTTAGGCCAAGGAGCCTGTTTCCATGTCATATGGCTATGTAATGATTGATTAGTAGGACTGGATGTTACAATCCCTAAGGTTTGTCACTACAATTGACATTTGGTATTCTTGGGGATGACCACTGGGTGATTTTGCTACCAATCAGACACATCTTCAGGCAGGCCCACCGCAGGGTGATCACACCTGGGTGTGTATCTTATGGTTAGCCTCTAGATGGTCACGTGGCAACCCAGACAGCATCTTTTCTCTTCAGCCACAGCCAGTGGCTGCTCCGTTCGACGGCATTGGCAAGTTCTTTTATTGCCCTCCTTTGTGCCTGCCCTCTGACTCCTACTTCCCCCAGGAGCCTTGCGGTGGAACTGGCTACAAAGCCCCTACTCCCCACCTCCACTGGACACACCCTTACACTCCAACCTCTCTCCTCTGCTGCTGCAAGGTTTGAATATCAAAGCTCCATTTTAATTGGATTCAAATTGGATTTGAATTGTTGTTTATCGTTTCTCCAAACAGGGGAGTTATTTTAACTGTTATGATTGTAAAGGTTCTTGGATTGGGCCCAAAATCTGCAGCCAAAACTGTTCCATTGGCAAAGGTGGCAGCAACAATGGCAACATCTGTCAATTGATGGGGGAATGAGGTTGTGTTGAAGCTGATGAAAGGCAGCAGTTCACTGAGTTTTGGTAGCTCTTTTTTAGATCTTCAAAATTTGCCTTTACTCTAAAGCCATGCTCTCCGTCTTCAACATTTCCACTCTGGGACAAAGGTTCTGACTGTCTACCCTATAATTTTATGATACATAATTTTATAATTTTTCATAATTTTACGTACTTCTTTCACATTCCCCACAGCCTCCGATGGAAGACTGAAAATAATGCAAGTTTGCCCAACCTTTTCTTAGAGCTAATACCCTCTAATCCAGGTCGCATTCTGGTAAGTAGAAGGTTCCACCCTCGACAAAGCTGTTGGCTCACACTACATTAGTCCCACCAGTACCCGGACGGGGCGTCGAAAGACGGGAAGCTGAAGCGAAGAAGTGGAGGCCAAGATACCGAACGGAAACGACGAAGAAAAACCAAATAAAGGGCCTGTGCCACTGCGGCGACCTAATTGGCGAGTTTAGAAGAGTTTAGGAGAGTTTGAAAAAGTGTCATGTTGAAGACCTCCTTCAACTACGTAGAAGACCTCCTTCGACTATGTTGAAGACTAGCTTCGGGAAAAATTGGACACTGAACAGTGGAGAGTGAAGACGACCTCCTTCGATCTCCTTCGACCTCCCTTCGACTCTGTTGAAGACCATCTACGATTACCTTTGACCACCCTCGATTACCTTTGACTACCCTCGATTACCTAAGAACAACTTGCCGACCTACTACGACCTACTTCGACTAAACCTATGAGTAAAAAAATATCGATTTTTTCCATGGCGACATTTTACTCGCGGGCATTTTTTAGCATCTTGAAAAATACGCCGCGACCTAGCTGAGGCCTCGAATACGTGGGGACTACTCTCGAGCATGAAAGAGAGTTACAAAGACCTCCTGGGACCTGGTGTCGCCGATGCTGCAAGTATGAGTTGAGGGCAAACTCTTCTGAACTCGCGGATTAGGTCGCCGCAGTGGGACAGCCCCTTAACCAAATGGATGCAACGCCAAAAAGCCAAGTAACCGAACGGACGCGACTAAAAAGCCAAATAACGGACATGACGTCTCCGGGGACGGAATTTGTTCAAGACCTTGTCAGTGATTGGTCCAGACCCCGGGTCCATCACATCACTGGCCGGGGGAGACGGGAGGGTGGGGGGGATTTTAAATTCCGACAACCAAGTAACCTCAATTGGTCCCTTGATCGCGCCTCGGAATTTAAGGATTTGCGGGAAGCGGGTGACATGAGCGATGCCGGCGAGCGGCAGGAGAGAGGTTTTTTTCAGACGGACAGCACTGCCAGAGGTGAGTGAGGGCCGGCAGAAGGGGCTGTCCGGTCCCGGCGGCCACTCGCAGCCACCGAGCTAATTCACTCCCCGGCCACAGTACGATAACTCCGTGCCCGGAGCGTCGCAAGTGGGTTACAGGTATGATCCCTGATCCCCTCCTTCACAACGCTCCTGCCCTCCCCACAACTTTACCCCGGGCCAGACTCCCCAAACGCTCTGAAATTGGCTCTCCCCCTCCCCCACCCCTGGAAATACAGTATTTCAAAACATATAGCACCAAGAGATTTACCTACCACATTATTGGTACATGAACTCCATTCTTCTATCTTTGCTTCCTATCCATATTTGAAAAACCCGCCAAGAAACTTGCACTGCGCATGTGCAGTAGACTGTTGCGCATGCGCAGTGCTGCACAATTTCAGCTGCCTTCAGTTCCCCTTGAAATTGATGGCTTGAAGCAGTGTCGACGGCACAGACGTTCTCGTGTTACAAGTACTGCGCATGAAAGTCACGGAGAATTATGCCTACCTCAGAGATTAATCAATCTAGATCATTCTAGATTAATCTCTTAGGTAGGCATAATTCTCCCATGCCTTTACTATTTATATTTAATAATTACCATTTTATAATTTCAGTCGGGGTAGGCAGTGCCTACCTTTCCTATCCTGATGGCACGTGCATGAAATGTTTAAACCTATTTTTACCTGTCTAAAACACAGAGCTCCTTGATGTCTTACATGGTCAATGTCAAGGGCAATTACTCTCACTTTGCTCAGTTTTCAATGTTTGGAGCAAGCCTGAATACACTCTTGTGATTGCACAATCATTTGTGAATTGACACTAATATTTTTACATTCAGCTTGCAATGTCTGCTGAATGAATACAGTTCAGTAATGGTAAACAGTGCGTTTGAAGAATTCACAAAGTCAATTGAGGCCCTGCACCAAAATGCTTGCTCCCACAGATGCTGACTGATTTGCTGAGTTCTTACAACACTCTGGTTGTCATTCTAGATTCCAGTCTCTATAGAATTCAATTCAGTGACGGTTTACACACTGTAGAACAACCTTTCACTGAAATATTAAAATAA
Organism: Okamejei kenojei; assembly: GCA_035221665.1. Taxonomy (NCBI): domain Eukaryota; kingdom Metazoa; phylum Chordata; class Chondrichthyes; order Rajiformes; family Rajidae; genus Okamejei; species Okamejei kenojei. The sequence continues at coordinate 149,439,629 of CM069131.1, forward strand.
GTTTCCTGTACGTGAATGGCCCAGTGGTCCAGAATCACACAATTACAGAAAGGCAATTGTATGAAAGGGGACCCATGAAGCTTGTGCCACGGGATTCTGCCGACCCAGGCTCTGCTGACTCCACCGGCCACGGGCTCTGACCCGCGAGGGCTCCTGCCTCGCCGACTTTGCGGCCTCCTGGCAGGCGTCTAACCTTCAAGGTTTAAATGCATATGCCTTTCCATGAAGGATAATTGTAGCTTATCCAGTCTATCCAGACAAATATACTTCGACATCCCTGCAATCATTCTAATCAATCTCTTCTGCACAGTTCTAATCATGTATTGTATTTCCGCTGACTGGTTAGCATGCAACAAAAGCTTTTCACGGTACCTTGGTACATGCAACAATAATCTAAACTCAAACTCAGTTTTTATAACCGTATCAGTCACATCATTCCTGAAGGGTGGTTCCCAGAAACTAACACAACATTCCATTTGTGGGTGAACTTGTATTTTGCTCTTGTACTTTATGCCTCTGTTTATAAATCTCAGGAGTCTTGATACTTTATTGAACACTTTTTCAATTTATTCTGTCACTTTTATGATGTTATTACAAATACCCTCAGATTGGTTTGTTGTTTCTGGTTTTATGTTTGTTGTTCCTAATGCTACCTCTTACTGAGCTTCTCCCTCGCATCACTATATTCTCCTCACTTTATACTATCAATCCCTACACTCCACTTCTTTCCTCGTCCCATCTACTTTAACATTGTCTTTCCAAGAATACATTTAACTCAGCTCTCCACTGTTACCACATAATGGTCCCAAATATGCCCGTAGCTCTCTAATCGTGGAGGCTTAACAGATGAAGGCTCTTCATCCCACTATGTCTATGCTGCCCATCAAGTACCAATCCAAACTAATTCCATCTACTAGCACTGGGCTCCATAGCCTAAAATGCCTTGGCACTTGATGACTGATATGCTTGCCCTGATGCTTTGTAAATGTGGTTAGTGTTTTATGTTGAATATGCAATTAAATACATGAACTGTGACCCCCATCTTTAGGGAAAGTGTCTGACGGTGGACATTGATTATGGACAGATGGGGATGTTGCCTATTTCCTTCACTCCATAGATGCTGCTGCACCCGCTGAGTTTCTCCAGCACTTTTGTCTACCTTTGATTATGGACAGGTTGCTGGGTGAGGGCAGGACTGGACTGAGAGTTGAAGTTGTCCGTGATCGGACAGCCCGCTGCCTTCACTGATTATGTATACATCGCATTGACCCAAACTTTAATCCTTGAATTTCCTTATCTCAGCCTAAAGAGAGAGTCTCAGCTCATGAAAAATTGATATTGGATAATTAGTTAAAAAACAAAAGCCACAAGCAACCTGTGCACTACTGGGAGCACCCAGCACCCTCTGGTCTGTAGTATTGAATAAACCCTTCTTGATCTTTTATATGTGAATAGATGGGAGAGAATATTTTAATTAGGGCACATTGCCAGGGAGTGTAGGGCCAACAGGTTTTATGATCTGAATCCTGATATCGATCAGAGATTAGAAAGTGAGAAAGCTTTGAGGCTGCTCGAGTTGGTTGATGTGGGGCATTTGAATTTATATCTTTGCATGATCAATAACTTACAGCATTCCTTCCTTTGATGTCTTCACAAAGGTTTTGGTTTAAGTAGTGTGTATAACTGTGTTTTGAATTGTCCAGTCTGATTTTTTTGTTTTTAACTGATTTAAAATTTGTGAATTTGTGTGAGTTTTGTATGTTGCATAAGGTTTGGCGACTTTTGGGTTCCTTTCAATTTACACAAGTGAGACAGTGTGGGTGATTAAGTGAGGAAGTGAAAATGCTTTTGAATGTTTGTTAAAACTGTGGGAGGAGGAAATATGAATTAATCTTATGTTCTGTTGAATCATCTGTACCAAGGATGTGACAAAGGGAGAAATTCTGTGCTATTTAATTAGGAATGAAGTTGCATAAACTTTTATAGCAGCATGTCGTCAAGAAGCAGTGTGACTATGAAAGCTGTAGGTAACTTCACCATTTTCTATTTTCCTTTGGCATGAACTTGAAAGTTTAATTTCACGGTTGATCATAAGTTCATAAGTAATAATAAGTAAGGTCATAAGGTCATAGGTAATAGGAGTAAAATTGGGCCATTTGGCCCATCACGTCTACACCATTCAATCATGGCTGATCTATCTCTCCCTCCTAACCCCATTCTCCTGCCCTCTCCCCATAATGCCTGACACCCATACTAATCAAGAATCTATCTATCTCTGCCTTAAAAATATCCATTGGCCTTCACAGCCCGCTGTGGCAAAGAATTCCACAGATTCATTACCCTCTGACAAAATAAATTCCTCTCATCTCCTTCCTAAAGGAACGCCCGTTATTTCTGAAGCTATGATGTCTCCTCCTAGACTCCCCCACTAGTGGAAATATCCTATCCACATCCACTCTATCCAAACCTTTCACTATTCTGTATGTTTCAATGAAGTCCCCCCCCCTCATTCTTCTCAACTCCAGCGAGTACAGGCCCAGTGCCATCAAACGCTCATCATAGGTTAACCCACTAATTTTTGGGATCATTCTTATGAATGTTGATTCACATTGTTGATGTAGACATTGATGTACATTGTAGACATTGTTGATAATGTATTTTAAGTTTTATAATTATTATTTACAACGATTTCTAGAGAAAGAAAACAAACGTTGGTTTAAATTTATTTTTCATGTTTCAAATGTATGCTTTTTTGCTTCTTTTCTCTGATATTGCTTATACTGTAATATTATGTGTTTCAGTTAGCATCTGTCAACTTTTCACCCAAGGCAAAAATTTGGATGAGGCATTGGAAGCCACAAAATTAGAAAACTTTACTGCGGAGCCAAATTAATTTCTTGAGCTCCTCAAGGACATCCACAAGTGGCATTAATATTTTAGAACAAAATATTAATGTTAAGAGGTCCAGAATTCTTATTTTCCAAATAAAAATCCATCAAAAAGACATTTGAAAGAAATTTGAGGAAATGGTAGATCTTGATCGAAAATCTTGATTCTAGGGATAAATATTACAGAAAGGAATAACATTTTAATTGGGGAAATAACATAGGACTTTGACAAAATCTGTCAGCCAACAATGTTTAGATTTGGAATAAGGAAATGAAAACATAACAACAGATAATATATTGTGATGTTTCTGGCACGATCTGGTGATTTAAATTACTTAAACAAGTATATCCTAATAACTTATGAGAAAAGTGTTATGTACGAATACTGTGTTCAACAGGCCCATTATTTCAGAGAGCTTGAAAACGATGTATCCTCTCAATCACATACAGAGAATTTACTCCTGTAAATGGCTTATTTTTCATTGTGATTGGGATTAAACTATCTGGGTATGGTTCACCAGAAGACAGCTTTGTGAAGCAGCATCTGGAATATCATGTGCAGTTCTGTTTGCCATACTATAGGAAGGATGTTTTCTCCGATGTGAAGGGGGTGTGACCTAATGGAGGTTTATAATATCACAAGGGACATTGATAAGGAGAATTGATAAGGACCTGTTAGTGTGCTGCATAACTCTCTGACATGTTAGATTTTTGAATTTAGAATCGGGAATAATTAATTGATTGAAAAGGTTCGTCACCATTGTCTAAGAACTTTTAAAGGAATTGTCTGAGACAAGGTGAAAGCCACATTCTCAACACACCGCATATATTTTGGAGAGTACCTGAGATGTCTTGCATGGTATGAAGATGTGATACTGCTGTTAGTGAGCAGAAATGAATGGTTACAGGGAAGTAACAAGCCTGTGGAAATACATGGTGAATTTGAACTGAAGAATGAATCTCAGAAATGTATACTCATTTAATAATAGCAGATTACAGAATGTTTAATGTGGTTCTATAAGGACAGAGGGATAACTGTTTAAATCATCAAAGCATTTGGCCATGGAACGACTAATTTTCAAATAATCAAGATAAAAATTGAAACACATTACTATTTTTGAGATATTATGGATACAATTTTAAGTCCATGTTAGATGTATTCAGTTAAAGGCTAAGGAGAGTAAACACTTTACAAAGACATCTTTGGATGGATATGTTTAAAAGGATCACTGATTTAGTTTTATGTCTGTCTTTACAATGAGATGTTATGATTTTCTTTATCTTCATTAAGGAAATGTGCATTTGACCTCAGAATGGCTAAATTGGACAAGAGTTAATTGTGAGAACTCAATAGAAACATTTTGAAGATGGAAATATGCTGAGATTTGGGTATAACATTGTTGCTGAATACCACGTCATGGACTAGTAGGCAGGAGCATAATTCAGAAAGGCAAAGTATTAGTAATGGTCAGACTATTGTGATTAGGGAAAGAATTGTGGAAAGCGAGAAAGAACGCAGGATGGTGAGATATATAGGGTAAAAATTATTTCCTACACGTTAGTGGCCATGAAGTTCTTGGCATTGACTAATATGTTGGTCTTGTTATTTAAAAAGATTAATTCAAGCAAAGCATATGAGTATAATGGCCAGTGTTCAATATAGTTTTAATTCTGAACCTACGAAATAGAGTGCATTATTGTGCTGTAAATTAGAAAGGATAAAATTGATCATGTGCAAATTATGAGCCTATTAGGTGTGAGGTAGTGATGCCAGTTTTAATGGTGATCTGTTATTTGTGAATTCTTCTAAAATTACATTTGCAAGGTAGGATGAGAAACCTGGCTAAGTGAGTTAGGTGTTGAAGAAATATGTAGCTAATATGTAAACCCTATATATGCTGTTGTTTCTGTTAACTGCAATAAGGGTTTGTAATTACCTTGGGAGATACTGCAGTAATAAGCCAAGAGTGTAAATAATTCTCAGACAACGTAGCCTTTCTGTGCAATAACCATCAATACAATTGGTTATCTCTTTATTATTTTGCAATCAAAGATGAGGCAAACCAAAATTGAATGGTCATTAAATAGAGCAATTATTCAGGAGATTGAAGATCTGCAAGAAGAATGGGTTAAAATCAGATGTGAATGATCTGCCTGGTGAAGATAATGGTAATCTATGGCTGAACTACCATGAGAAGTTGACCTTAGTGGACCTGGAAGGTCACAAAGGTCATAAAAGGCAGTGACACTTTTGATTAGTTAAGAGATCAAGTGAACTTGATTGGGGAATAATGGGATTGATATTGATTGAGGAATAATGGTAAGCATGAAAAGCAAGATTCATGCAGGCTGAAGTACCACAGTGGGGGCAGGAAAGAAGAGAACAGATTGCAGACAATGTAACGTGAATCTGAGGAGATCCGGCAACCAAAAGCTGCAAGCTATCTGTTGGAAATTTGTACATTGCAAGAAACTCAATCTTTCACACAAACTCCTGGTGACTGCTCATTGTGTCTCGTCTGGGGTGGGAGATTGCAACCTTCACGTGGTCCACCCCGTTTCAACTAATGCAATCAACCTGGTGTGCACAATCAAATAAGATCAAATAGAACAAGTTGTCCTACAACTTTAGGCTGTGCACGCCATACGCAAGAAGAAGAAGTGTCTCGTCTAAGAATCGTTTCAGTCCTCAAGTTCACTTGGCAGGGAATGTATTAATAAAGAAATACTAATGGTGTTATAATCACTCATGCCAACATCTTCATCATTTAGTAAACACTTTTTAGACTGTGGATTGCAATGCACAAATGTAAATAATAAAGTCCAATGGGAACAGCCTCCTGTTCTGCTGTTGGAATAGCTGCTTCGTGGTTCTGATAGCAGACGGTCACCTGTGATAAATGGTCACCCTAGGTACAAAGGCTTTTATGGCACGTTATACGCAGCCAAGTTATGCAGTGGCATGAGATGTTTTTCATTATACATGATTGTGCTTGGAAGAATTACATTAAAGACAAATTAAGTTAATGGATATAGATGCATTTCATCCTCTGCAGTATTGCTTATAAATCCAATTCGTAAAGGTGCCTGTACAGCTCATATGTTAACATTTCTGGTTGAAATAAAGGTTGTTTACCAAATGGAAATAAAAATTGTGTATCTTTGTGATTAAATGTTGTATACTATTTTTACTACATCTTTCCTTTGTTCGTTATCTCATGGGTCCCTTCATTTCCAGCTTTCCCTGCAGTGTAGTAAGCAGTTGTTGTCCGATGATTTCCAAGAATGTGACTCGATCAGGACTTAGAAGATTAAGTTACAAGATTATATTGACACCCACGATGGACGTCAATCACAACAGAAAATTCTACACTAGCTGGGGCTGTGGGTTGCAAGTTTGTGTCACCGTTGTGAGATCTCCCTTGAATTGTGCAAATCCTTATATAACACTTTTCAGTAGACTCTTAGTATATTGTCTTGATATGTACTTATTGAACAAATGTATAATAGGCAATCATGGAGTCATGGAAACATAGAATCAAGTATATTGTATATCTTTATTATCATTTTCCGAGTATTTGCATACCCAGAGGAAAACGAAAAAGCGTTTCTCAACCAGTGTCCATTCAGTAATAGAAATAGAGAATAAAAGTACATATGTCACGAGTTCCGATCGGCAGTGGCACAACAATGGCTCTGCTTCAGTGTGTCCAGGTGGGCAAGGTCCGTTTATCAGTCTAATGGTAGGGGGCAAAGTCCGTTTATCAGTCTAATTGCCTGCGGGAAGAAGCTGAGGAGCATCCTGCTGGTTTTGCAGCTGATGCTCCTGTACCTCTTCCCAGATGGTAGGATGGAGAATATGTAATGCGATGGGTGGTATGGGTCTTTGATGATGGAGATGGCTCTGCTAATACATCTCTTCCTGTATATGTCCAGCAATAAAGGGAGTGGAGCACCAATAATCCTGCTGGCGGTCTTCACAATCCTGTCCAGTTGGTGCCGTTCGTACGCCTTGCAGCTCCCGAACCAGGAGGTGATGCCGAAGGTTAATGTGCTCTCGATTGTCCCCCTATAAAAAGTTCGTAGGTGTGCAGTGGGGAGACCTGCTTTCCGTAGTCTTCGGAGAGGGTGTAGTCGCTGCTGGGCTCTCTTGACCAGTGCTGTGGTGTTGGTCGTGGACGTCAGGTCATCTGACAGGTGGTCCTAGGAACTTCACACTGCTGACCCTTTCCACATCAGCTCCATCGATGTGCAGAGGTGTATGGCGTTGTTTTCCCGCCCTCCTGAAGTCAACCACCATCTCCTTCGTTTTTCCCACGTTGAGAATGAGGTTGTGGGATTTGCACCATCCTGTGAGCAGCTCCACCTCCATTCTGTACGCCGACTCATCATCGTCACTGATGAGACCCACCACTGTTGTGTCATCAGCGAACTTGTTGATGAAGTTGTTGTTGAGTCTAGCAGTACAGTCGTGTGTAAGCAGACTAAACAGGCACTTTTGCCCAACTTGTCCATGCCAACTAAGTTTCCTAACAGAGGTAGTCCCACTCGCTGGCACCTGGCCCATACCCCTCCATGCACGTGTCCAAATGTCTTTTAAATGTCATAATTTTACCCATCATTGTTAATACAGTACAACATTTAATGTAAATGATCGGAAATGAATTTCTGGGCAAGTGATCAGTAATTTTCTTGTGATTATTGCTTTACCATCATAATTCTACAGGATATTCCGACTAAAATCCTGTTTTTGAATTGTGTTTTGCCAATTTTTCTTAAAGCTATACTAGCCATGTGCGAATAGCCTTGAAAAGAAATTCAGAGCACACTTGTTAATATGTAAAAAAAAAACAAGCTCATGGAAGAACTGGAAGAATAAATATAAATAACCCAGACGTAAAGGTAGATGGGTTGGTGAGTAAATTTGCTGAGGACACCAAAATTGCAGGACATTGAGGACACATCATGAATTGAATATCATCATCTCCTGCATTACCAGCAGTAAGCTCTGTTACACTGTGCAATGAGGAACTGCAGATGCTGGTTAAACCAAAGACAGACGCAAAAAGCTGAAGTAACTCAGCGGCTTAAATAGCATCTCTGGGGAAAAGGAATAGGCTTCTGAGTCTGCAGAAGGGTCTCAACCCAAAACTTCACCTATCCCTTTTCTCCAGAGATGCTGCCTGACCCGCTGAGTTACTCCAGATTTTTGTGTCTGAGCTCTGTTACACTGCTGTGTAGGTAGGAACTGCAGATGCTGGTTTTACACCAAAGATAGACACAAAATGCTGGAGTAACTCAGCGTATCAGGCAGCATCTCTGGAGCCAAGCCTACATTGTCTATTGCTGTTTACCTTACCAAGCCTATATTGTGTGGAAAAGTAGCAAGGCCTACAATGTATTATCAGGTGTGCCTGTACAGGTATCTACTGGATGGCAGCCAGAACTGCCAAAAATAATTCAGTTTCATATATAGATGGTATTCTTTGCAGCACACTCTCAAGGTTCTAATTAGACAACAGTCATATTTATACATTTGGAATTAACAGGTATTAAACTATCTTCTCGGTGATTTCAACTTGGTGCAATACAAGTATTGTATGATGTTTGCAAAATTGCACATTTCCCACATCTATTGAAATGATATTCAACTAGATCAGGAGTTCTGTCCAATTCTAAAAGGTCATCTAAAACACAACCTGTCAAAAAGCTTTTTGATACAGATTTTCTATGTTCTGCCTTTAGATTGATCATTTCAGGCACACGCAGGATAATCTATAGATTAATTATTTTATTGATCATCCCATTGAAAGATGACAATTTCTTTTTTTGTATGTTGATGATAGGATTATTATAATTCTTTGGTTGGTTATGGACTTCTAGTTTCACGTACATTGTTGAAAATGCCTTTTCTAGATTTTCTCTCAATATGCAAACACAAAGTATTTGTAATTTGTGGGTGATAACAGGACCCATCATTGGCATGAAACCACTGCATCAACTTCTCTTAAGGGCCTGTTCCACTTGGGCGACCTAAACCGCGAGTTCTGGCAAGTTTGCCCTTGACTCATACTCGGAGCATGGTCGACACGAGGTCATGGGAGGTCTTCGTAACTCTCCTCCATGCTCATCAGTGGTCTTCGTGTACTCGAGGCCTCAGCTCGGTTGCGGCTTTTTAAAAAAACGTGTTAAAAAATGCTCGCGAGTTAAAAAAAGATCGTCATGGAAATAATTGACACTTTATTTACTCATAGGTTTAATCGTAGTAGGTCGTAGTAGGTCGTCGTAGGTATGTTAGTCGTAGGCAATCGAGGGTAGACGAAGGTTGTCGAAGGTGGTCGTAGATAGTCTTCATCATAGTCGAAGGGAGGTCGAAGGAGATCAAAGGAGGTCATCTACATAGTCGAAGGAGGTCTTCAACATGTCATTTTTTCAAACTCTTCTTAACTCGCCAATAAGGTCGCCCAAGTGGGACAGCCCCTTTAAGGCCATTGATTTGGGAGAATGTACTAATCTTGAGGAGCTACAATGTCAATTTGGATTGTTACTAGGACATATGCAAAGAGGTAGTATACCCGAAAAGCTGGAGTAACTCAGCGGGACGGGCAGCATCTCTGGAGAGAAGGAATGGGTGACGTCACCCATTCCTTTTCTCCAGAGAAGTTGCCTGTCCCGCTGAGTTACTCCAGCTTTTTGTGCCTATCTTTGGTTTAAACCAGCAGCTGCAGTTCCTTCCTACACATGAAGTAATAGATACTTCTACTTATTGTGATTACAGAAAAGCATGGCTCTATGGTCAAGCAACATTTGCATACTTTGCAGAAGATCTTCATATTGACAACATTTTATTCCCTTGTATCTTAACCACAAACCTATTGATACTTTAAAATCAGTCTTGTTATCAAGATCTTATGCCTGACTTTATAAATATATTGTTAGGGTAAAGTACTGGGTTATGACAAATTATACCCTTTTCAAAGATAATGTAAAAATGGATAATATACAGTGCATGTTATTGCCTATGTGAATAATCTACCTTTAGTTTCCAGGTGACTAAAAGAGGGAGTCAGTGGAGAATTCCAAGATTGTTAAAACTAATTGCAAGGGATTAATGTTTTTAAAAGGGCTAAAATTGTTATTTTATTGCAGGACAAAACAGGCTATAAATTATTGAGTAGAGTGCACCAGGAGCTGCTGATTCACCAGCATCAATTGCACTGATATATTTATGGACATATTCTTCAAACATGCAACACATTTCACTTGAAATATATTGCCACATCTCCTTAACTGTAATGTCAATTTTGTTGTCAATCTTTTCAGCACACTTCAGGCAACATCCATTGAAAAAGTTCTGGTTTACACCGTTCATATGTTGGGCTAATACCAAAATGATTTATTTGCAAGAAATATTTTTGGTGGATCGTTACACAGCTGCAATAAAGGTAAATGCATAGTTAAGTTGCACATAAAACCATACCACAATTAGACATGAAAAAATGTCTGTAAAAATAGATTATTTGAAGTCGCCCAAGAGATAAAGTGGGATCTCAACTTAAAGTTGCATTTGAAAGAAGGGGCACCCCCAAGAATTCAGCAATGGGGCAGTAATGCAATGACGTATTAGACTTGAATATGTCCTGGTCTCTGGAGATCTTTAATTTACTTTGTGGAATGAGAGGCAATTTAGTTGAGGTATATAAGATGATTAGGTCATGTCCACCGTCAATGTTCAGAATACAAAGACATGGACTTGACATTGCAAGTAGGTTGCTTGGGATGGTATTATTAATAAGCAAGTCTTCACCAAAAGCATTGTGACAATCCCAAATAGATTTAGACCAGTTCAATTAAATATGTAAAACTTGAGACTGATTGTTTTTTAATACTTAGAAACAGAAGCATTGTGGATACGTGGAGTAAATGATCTAATTAGAGTGAGAGGAGAGGTTAGAGGGGCTAAATGGTCTCTTACTGTTCCCGTGATTTCAAAGGTGAGATTTGAACATAAAAATAGAGAGATAAGGCAGAGACATCATGAATGATAGCAATTATTAAGATTTGTTTTGGTTAATGATTTATCAATAGATGTATTTCATCGCTTATGGATTTATTTTGGAAGAACTACGTGCATTTTTACTTCCTTGAGCTGCTGGGTTCGGAGCTGCTTTGTTCATAGGTGCAGATTTATCATGATTTTGTACGCTCATCTTCTTGATCTTAGCTGTGCTGTTTAAGGCACAAAGAGTAGATCAGTTCCCTCTCTGCAGCAAAGGAAAGAAAATCAAAGTAGTTCTTTGCGACATGTGAGCCCAGTAAGTATCTGTGCATCGGTAACCAATTATTAATCAGGGACGGATTCATAACAGAGACCAATCTTGCTATCTCACGGAATCCACAGGAATGGGAATCCTATGCAATTTTTCCTTACATTGCTCAAGGGGATAGTTGCCAATTAAAATATGTTTGCAATTCCCGACCGAGATCATTAAAGTCAGACTCCAGGTTAAACTTAGGACTCTTCTGATCTGTGAAGCACAGTATCACACTGGGAGCAGCACTTACTAACTAAACCAGCAGGGAAGACGACTGCTCAGTGTTTATGTTTAAAAAAAAAAGAACAAATTTAAGCCAAAACCTAAGTATATGAAAGTTAAAAATAATTCCTCGTGACTGTTTGATTTTGAAAAGAGTACACAGCTGGTGAGACTGCATCTTTAGGCAAATTACCTAGGATCTGAAGTGACTGGGACATCTTAAGATATATCTCGGTGGGCTTTGGAAATGATGTTTTGTTCAAAATTCAAATAATGCTCTTTCTGCAATTAAGCTGGCTGTGAGGAGGGGTTTTGACAGCCATCACCGAGTTCCTGTTAATTTTCACAGAACATCTAAAAATCTGTCAAGTGTATTCAAATGCACTCAGTAAGCCAGGCAGGTTCTATCAACACTCGGTACTTCAATTAATGGGAAAGTGAAATAAAGAAAACAATGATGGCATTCTCCCCTATGACGCTTCGAGATGTTGTTCAACCTGATTCTGAGGAAGTTTACCCCGTTCTCATTACTAAGCTGAGTGTTCCACATTTACATAGAATATATTATAACTCTTGTGGCCTGAGTCTCGTAAATGCAAAGTACAATGCAATAATTGCTACGCAAAAATCAAAATAAACATATATCCATAAACCATCAATGTTACCATGTGGGATGAATAAGTACAAAGCAATTACTCTCAAATAAAGTGGGGAAGGCCTCTAAATCTTGTGACATATCCTTGAAGTGCAGATTCAAATCCCTAGACTCAATGATTTTGAAGAAGGATCTCGACCCGAAACGTCACCCATTCCTTCTCTCCAGGGATGCTGCCTGTCCCGTTGAGTTACTTCAGCTTTTTGTGTCTATCTTCGGACAACATAGAAACATAGAAAATAGGTGCAGGAGTAGGCCATTCAGCCCTTCGAGCCTGCACCGCCATTCAATATGATCATGGCTGATCATCCAACTCAGTATCCCGTACCTGCCTTCGCTCCATACCCCCTGATCCCCTTAGCCACAAGGGCCACAACTTAAATATAGCCAATGAACTGGCCTCAACTACCTTCTGTGGCAGAGAAGGTAGTTGAGAGAAGAAATGTGTAGTTGACAAGAAATGGGTTGGCTTCTCATGTACAGTATTTATACACTGAATATGACTCGTTTGTAATCATGTATGGTCTTTTGCTGACTGGATAGCACGCAACAAAAGCTTTTCATTGTACCTCTGTACTTGTGACAATAAATTAAAATGAACTAAACCTACAGTGTATTATTACAGAGAAAGTGTGTTCATTTTTTCGGCAGGCTATACTCCAGCCCACTGCCACAGTAGCTTCCCATTTTTGGGCAATGTCAATGATTCTTGCAACAGGCAGGTTCGGGGCTCATCAACATGCATTAATTACTGCTCCAGTGCATTCAGGCACAGAGTGCCTGCTTCCATGTCTCTCTCACTTTCTTTATTCAGGTCACCCCTAATTCAGTTCATGTTGAGAATTGGATTTTTATAGGCATCTGCCAATAATCTGATACTGTCCAGGAGACTTTGAAGATCCTGGCATGGCCTGTGATGAATATGAACAATGTGAGCAAAAGACCCGAGAATTAGCCAACAGGCACAATAGTTGTGCACATGTGAAAATTGCTTTTTACAGTAGAAACAAAAATCTGCAGGTGCTGGTTTATACCAAAGATAGACACAAAGCGCTGGAGTCAGGCAGCATCTCTGGAGCAAAAGGAGGGTGACGTTTCAGGTCGGGACACTTCTTAAGACTGAAAGTAGAGGTGGGGGGGGGGGGAGATTGTTGGTGAGGGAAGGTGTGATTTCAAGAGAAAATATGTGGAGTATAGTCTTGGATTCAACAGTATTTAATGGCACACTTTCAGGCAAAACTAATGAGTCTTCTTAGCTTTGGGCAGGAATTCTATCTCTAATAATTTGACATGCCCCAGGAGTTGAAATCTCAATGGGCCTCACATACACACATTCTGTCCCTCTCCTCGCTCCTGCACACTCAGCTTGCATCTTGCATTTGCGCTTACATTAAGGTCGCCACTAATTCTTCTCTGCAAGGCTGGAAGAAGGCAAAGGATAGAAGAGATAGAGGTCAGTTCAGATTACTCATGTGTCTTGTGAGGAAACATTTTAATGGACATTACATGATTGTGGAACAATGCATGGATCAAATCTCTTGCTCGCTTCCAGTTTGATTTATGTAATTCTGAGGTGTTTCCGCTTCAAGGTGAAAGATAGCATTGCTAAGTGAGGAAACACATTTCATTTTACTCACACTATCATTTCTGGTTACAGCGGCAACCTTATCGTAATGAGGAATATCATCAATGTCATGCACTTGATGTAATAAATCTAAAGAACAACATCTCCCTTTGAGCACGTCCAAGCCTACATTGCGCTTGCAGGATTTTCATTTAAAATGCATTGTATTTACAATCAAGCAGGTTGCAGGTCATCTAATGACCAATTGATTAGTTCATATGACAATTGTTTACTTGTTTTCAAACAGATCTCGATTGGATGAAAGGGTTATCCATAAAGAAGCTGAAATTATTCCATCTAAACAATTCATAAAAACACTCCTTTAAAACAATTTGTACTAATATATAAGATCATGATTTATATGTTCATATTATAGGAGCAGAATTAGGCCATTCGTCCCATCAAGTCTGCCATTCAATCATGGCTGATCTATCTTTCCCTCTCAACCTCATTCTCCTGCCTTTTCCTCATAACCCCCGACACCCTTACTATTCAAGAGTCTGTCAATCTCTGCCATACAAATATCCATTAACTTGGCTTTTCAAGATGGATTGTGGGATTTGAGCAATCAATTGACAATGCTGTGCAATTTAGACCAACCAGTGATGGTCCAGATGAAACATGTTAGATTATAGGCTTCAATAAGTATCATTAGCTGAAGTCAACATTTTAGATTATTATGATATTTTGCATGGGTTTTCAGGCCACACTTTCAGCAGGGATCGCAAGCAAGAGATCAATCTCCCACCAGCTGCATTAGGCTTGTGATCTTCTACCTATGGAGAACCACATTTCCAACAGTGCATAACAACACTTGCTGCAATTTGTTCTGTCCTGAGGAAAACATTCTCTGCTTGTGCACATGGGAGTCCAGCAGCTCAGGGAGACACAGGCACGACGGTGGCATCTGTTCAGAAAACGTGCTGACATTTTGGGATTGGAACCCTTCCACACTACTCATTTGATAGTGGAGCAGAGACTTTTTAAATAATTGGATGCTCCTGATCTCATCCTGACTGTATGACAACATCAACTTCAATGAGAGTCTGCGATGTCTGAACTCATTTCAAACATGGAAAGTAGAAAATACTTGGCGCATTCCCATGAGTGCTTCAATAGGGATGCGATAGTTTCAGAACAGGCTATCATTTGGAAATGCGAAAGCTTCTCAAGACCTTTGTTCACCTCAAACATAACTATTAATAAAGAGCTGGAGGTCTCAGGTTTGGAGCAAGCCAGAACAGAAACAGCTAGCACACCAGCAAGATACCAGTTGTGAAATCACACCAGGGTGATAGGCAAGGCTCAAACCTCTGAAACTATGTCTGAATACATATATATTTTTCTATTGGCTTATGGAAAAGGGTGATAGGACAATATTCAGCTGCATTGTATGCATCAAGTAAATTTGCTGTCTCACAGTTTCAACAATCTAGGGATGATCCTGACCTCTAATGCTGTTTTCCCTTTGACATTTCAGTTCCCTCTCATATCCCAACGATGTTAACTAGGAAGGAACTGCAGGTGCTGGTTTACACCGAAGTTAGGCACAAAATGCTGGCGAACTCCGCGGGTCAGGCAGCGTCTCTGGAGAAAAGGAATACATGACCTTGCGGGTTGAGACACTTCTTCAGACCAATTCCCAAAGAAGTTAACTGGCTAATGTAAATTATTCCTGAATGGATGTAAAGGAGTTAATATGTTGTGAGAGATAATGGGTTACTGGGAAATAATTGAGGCAATGGGATTCATGCTGGCATGGAATTAATGAGTTGTATGCCCCCTTCTATTTTGTTAGAAAATATGAAATACCTCTTTTTTCATGATACCACTCTGTGGCCTTGGGGATGGTGGGAGGCCGAAACTAAGTATTAGGAATGCCAGCTTGAATTATTCAAGAAGGCAGCATGATACAGACTATATTATGAATGGTTGGTTTGATCCTGCATGATTATCATAACTATTGGCTCATACGTTTTCAGGTCAGAAGCCTTTAGCAACTGAGACAATAACCTCATGTGTCTTCTTTAGATTTGAACTGAACCTCCGGGGATAAAATACATCCCTAGATTCGAACATGAGATATATTTAAGAAGATAAATAATAGAATCATAAGCAGGCCATTTAGACAGATGCAAGCTCTGCCTTCCATTAGATCATGGATAATCATTTGCTTCAGCATTATATTCTTGTATTAAAGAGGATTCACCTCTGGATTTCAGCAAAGTTTAGGACTAACTTTGATAAAATTTAAGGTCATTAGGGATAGTAGTAGAATTAGGTCATTTGGCCCTTCAAGTCTACTCCGCCATTCAATCATGGCTGATCTATCTCTCCCTCATAACCCAATTCTCCTGCCTTCTCCCCATAACCTCTGACACCTGTACTAATGAAGAATCTATCTATCTCTGCCTTAAAAATATCCACTGACTGCCTCCACAGCCTTCTGTGGCAAAGAATTCCACAGATTCACCACCCTCTGACTAAATAAATTTATCCTCACCTCCTTCCTAAAGGAATGTCCTTTAAGTCTGAGGCCATGACATCTAGTCCTAGACTCTCCCACTAGTGGAATCATCCTCTCCAGTATTTAAGCAATTAAAGGAAAAAGTAAAGTGTTTTCCTCTTGCATTTCTGACTGCAGTGCATCTGATATTAGTAAGTCCATTATTAGTGTGCCTGCTCTTTCTACCAGGTGGGTTATAATCACACACTGGCAGATCAGTCTAGGATGTTGGGCACCATGAACTGCCAACGATATCATGGGGTGTGCGAGCTCTCCTGAAACTGCAAGTCTTTTCCCTATATTACTGAAGATACCTTTCCTGAATATATATTACTTGCAGTCACAGTGATGGGTATCTTGGTTGACAGGGACAAATTGAGCCGAAGGGCCTGTTTCCCCTCTGTATGACTCAATTACTTTATGGCGCTATGATCAATCTAGTGGCTTTGCTCCTTGGCCACAGTCCCACACGACATATGTCATACTTTTGTGTACCCTCGACATATGTCATACTTTGATACACACTAATTTTGAAGTTGACCGTGGCACTAGTTCCCTTCCTAATGCAGGCTTCAGGCAAATGATTTACAATAGAAAGGAAAGGACCTAGGACACGTTTGATTTGACAACCAGTACAAAATGTTATGAGTTCAGTACTAAATGGCATCACCATTGAAAAGACTTCGACATTCAAAGGGATCTTAAAATTGAATAGTGTGGTATTGAATCTGAAGTACAGAAGTCTGAAAATGCACACCGCTAGATTCAGGGACAGTTTCTTCTCAGCTGTTATTAGGCAACTGAACCATCCTACCATAACCAGAAGGCAGTCCTGAACTACTATCTACCTCATTGGGGACCCTCGGACTATCTTTGAATGGACTTTACCGTGACTAAATCTTATTCCCTTATTATGTATCTGTACACTATGAATGGCTCAATTGTAATCATGTATTGTCTTTCCGCTGACTGGTTAACACACAACAAAAGCTTTTCACTGTACCTCGGTACTCGTGACAATAAACCAAACTGAAACTGAACTAAACTTGATAGCAATAATTATCAATAGCATAATGGCTATAATAGCATATTAGTAGTAAAATTAGTTTGTTTACAGCTAATTGAATGCAAGTGCTGAAAATATTTGGTATGGTATCAAACGGCTTGCCAATTATGTTTCAATCATTTACGCCAAAACACTGCCCATTTTCACCTGTTTACACACATACAATAGCCTGTTGCTGGGAAACATAATTACCTCTAAAAGAAATGGCTGTGCAAACAGCTTTTCTGACAGCTTAACCAACCATATTAGTTCAAGACAACAGGATAATTTCCAGGGGGAACGATTAGATGAAATATCAAAATGGTCTTTCTTTACACAACTCTGGTTTACAAACATTGAAAGGAACAAACAAGTTTGGAGCAGGAACAGACTGCTCATTGCCTTAAAGCTGCTCCACCACATAATAAAATTTGCGCTGATCTGATTGTAACTTCAGCTCTATTTTTCCATCTACTTGGTAACCTTTCATGCCTTACCATGCTATGTATCTACCTCTGCCTTAAAGGCATTCAAAATCCCCATTTCCATCGCCTTTTCATGCAGAGTCCCAAAGACAAGACAAAAACTTCCATTTCATCTCCTTCTTAAATGAACAACTCATTATTTGCAAACAGAGACCCCTGGATATGAATCCTCCACTAGAGTAAACAGCAGCCACCATCCTTTCTAACAAACCCCCGCAGGCTCTTATTTGTTTCAATCATATACTCTCTCGCTTTTCTAAATTCCAGCTGAAAGGCTACATAAGGCACCTGTTTCAAGTAATAATATCTAGAAAACTTTCTCTGACTTGTTTCCTTATTTTCGTACAAGGCTGAGGAAGCTCGGCACATCCCCAACAACTCTCACCAGTTTCCACTGTTTAGTTTAGTTTAGAGATGCAGCGCGGGAACAGGCCCACAGAGTCCACACCGACCAGCGATCCCCACACATTAACACTATCTGCTCACACTAAGGACAATTTACATTTATACCAAGCCAATTAACCTACAAACCTGTACGTCTTTGGAGTGTGGGAGGAAACCGAAGATCTTAGAGAAAACCCACGCAGGTCACGGGGAGAACGTACAAACTCCGTACAGACAAGCACCTGTAGTCAGGATCGAACTCGTGACACAGAGCTCTGGCACTGTAAGGTAGCAACTCTACCATTGCGCCACCGTGCCGCACCATAGAAAACATTTTCTGATGCGCCGTTGACGGCATTTTATCGGTTTGCATCATAGCACTGTTTGGGAACAGCTCCAGCAAAAACCGCAAGAAATTGCAGAGAATTATGGACGCAGCCCAGACCATCATACAAACAACCTCCCTCCATTGACTCCATCTACACTTCATACTGCATCAGAAAGGCCACCAGCATAATCAAGGATGATTCTCACCATGGACACTCCCAATTCTCCCCTCTCCCACCAGGCAAGAGATACAGAAGTGTGAAAATGCATACCTCTAGGTTCAGGAACAGTTTTGTCCCAACTGCTTTCAGGCAACTGAACCGTCCTATCTGACTAGTGAGCGGTCCTGAGCCACTATCTACTTAATTGGAGACCCTTGGACTATCATTGATCGACTTTACTGATCGATATCTTGCACGAAACATCATTCCCTTTTTCCTCTATCTGTACACTGTGGGCAGCTTGATTGTAATCCTGCAGAGTCTTTCCGCTGACTGGATAGCACGCAACAAAAAAGCTTTTCACTGTACCTCCGTACACGTGACAATAAACAAAACGAAACCAATTATGCACCCTGGTCAGACATATCCTCTGTATAACTGAAGCATAACCTTCTCACCTTGGATTCATGTAGCAATGAACAATTAAATGCTGTTGGCTATCCTCAGGAGTAGCTGAATGACTCTGTGACTAATTGGCAGCATTATTGGACAACACCTCAGATTGGGTGAGAATCTGATGTCATGGAAACAGTGACACAGTAAAGCAGAGAAACAGGCCCATTGGCCCACCAAGTCCTTGCTGATTTTATTTGCCCATTTATACTAACTGCATTTACCTGCATTAGAACTCTATCCTTGTATTCCTTGCCTATTTCCTGTATGTGCCTGTCTAAATGTCTCTCAAACATAGTGTTTGCATTTGACTCCACAACCTCCTCGGTCAGTGAGCTCCAGAACATCGATGTCACCAGTGATTCTTACAAACTGCTATACATGCACCATAGAAAGCTAACTGTTGGGTTGCATCACAGCTTGGTTTGGGGACATTTCTTCCCAAGACCGCAAGAAATTGCAGAGTTGTAGATGTAGCCCAGTCAATTACCCAGACCAGCCTTCCCAACATTGACTCCATCTGCACTTCACACTGCCTCGGAATAGCAGTCAACATAATCAAAGATTTGTCCCACAGGATCATTCCATCTTTTCCCTGCTCCCATCCGATACCAATGTGATACATTACTGAAAACTCCATTCTGCACTCTATATATTGCTCATTGCTCTATCCATTGTGTTTGAGTTTGACGATTGTATTTAAGTATGTATGATATGTCTGATCTGTTTGGATAGCATGCAAAACTGTACCTCAGTATACGTGACAATAATAAGCTTAAAGCTAAATCAGCCAACTTCTCCGTGGATTGTCACCTTGTTGTGGTGGAGAAGCTTGTGCAGACCTGAAATCCTGAGAGCGATGCCGTCTGGAACTATGCTCCTGGTAGGGCCAGCCATGGCGGTAAGGTCGAGGGGGAGGTCTCTGACAAAGAGCAATCCAATCAAGACCTCAACGGTGGATCAGGCAGAGGACGATGGCTGACCTTAGTGGAGCATTATAATGGCTGGGTAGGCGGATGAAGGCTGCAGCAGAATCTCCGATCTCCGAATGAAAGCTGCAGGGTCTCCGGTCATCTTGGACTCCATGCCACTGGATCCTGACCCAGATCTGTCAAGGACCGTGGGGTGGCTGTCAGTGCACCAGTCTCCCCACGTTAAAAAAAGTCACGCTCAGGCGTCCCCCATATAGGGAATAGCACCCTGGAGACACCCATGGTCAGCCATGACCGAAGGTGGCCTAAGCGAGCAAATCAGCCAAACTCTGTATTAAAAACATTTCCCTCAAATCTCTTTTAAAACTTCTTTCTCTCATCCTAAACCTGTGCACTCTCGTTTTTGATACACCTACCATGGGAACAATGATTACCCAATCTATGTCTCTTACCATTATTCATACCTCCATTAAGACACCACTCAGCATCTTTTTCTCCAGGAAGAAGAAATGTAACCTATCCCACCTTGCTCCACAACTGAAGCCATCCAATCCAGGCACCATTCTGGTGAATCTCCTCTGCGCTCTCTCCAATGCAATCACTTTCTTCCTATGGTGAGGGGAACAGAACTCCACACAATACTTTAAGTGCAGTTTAGACAATGTTTTGTAAAATTGCAACAAAACATCCCCAATGTATCTCTATGCCCTGACCTATGAGGGCTAGCATGCCATATTCCCTTCTTCACCACTCAATCTACATGTGTTGCCACTTTCAGGGAACTATAGATTTGAATCATGAGATTTCCCTATTCAACAACAATCCCTAGTGACTCACCATTTTCTACAGATGTCCTAAACCTATTTAACTTCCGAAAATGTAATACCTCATACTTGCCAGGATTAAATCCCATCTGCTAATGTTCTAGCCAGTTTACCATCCGATTCACATTCACTTTGAAGTCATGAATATGTATCACAAACAACAAGGGTTCTCACCATGATCCTTGTGGCATGCCACTGCTCACAGACTTACAATCAGAAAAGCATCCTTCCATCACCACCCTCTGGCATCCTATCACCAAGCCAATTTCATTAGCTTGTCTTGGATCTCATGTGTCTTAACCTTCTGGACCAGACTATGATGAGGGGTTTTATCAAATGACAAAGAAAAAGTCTCTACTGCCCTAGTTTTAATTTTCTTCTCAGTTACTTCTTTCTAACAACTTCTTTATAAGAATAAATTGTACAATATCTCTATTGTAACAAAATAGTTACTTTATATATGAAAGAATGTGATCTTGGGAGAAGTAACAGAGATGATTGATCCATGATCGTAGAGAATCTAAGAATTTCAAAGGTAGAGTAGGTATTAACGTTGGTAATAATATTTCAAATTGTAGGAAATGGAGAATTATGCATGCATTGGTATTTTTTGAAGGCTTATTTATTTTCCCATTTGAAACAGTACGGCACAGGACCAGGTCCTTCAGCACACAATGTCTGTGGCAAATGTGATGCCAAGGTAAACTAATCTCACCAGTCTGTACATGTGCATGTACACGGCATGTTGTGAACACTGCCCAGTCCATCACGGATTCTGACCTCCCCACCATCAAAGGGATTTACAGGAGTCGCTGCCTCAAAGAGGCAGCCAGCATCATGGGAGACCCACACCACCTTGGCCACACACTCATTTCACCCCTGCCATCGGGAAGAAGATAGCCTGAAAACTGTAACATCCAGGCTCAGGAACAGGTTCTTCCCTACAGTCATCAGACTATTAAACACTACAGCCTCCAATAAGCTATGAACTACATAGACTAATATTGTTATTATTGCATTATTATTATTTGTGCGATTTATATTTTTGTGTGTGTGTGTGTGTGTTATGTATGTCAGTATGTATTATGTATGTCAGTATGTGTATATTGACACACAATTAACTTTTTTTCTTCTCATTTATTACCGTATTTCACGGCAATGAAGATGCTAATTTTTACCTTAAAATAAGGCCTGAAAATTTACCTGCGTCTTGGAGGGTGCAGGTTAGATTGTTAGCCAAGAAAGATAGACTTGTCTATTCCTCAGTACAGCAACATCAAGATAGCCAAGTCCATCCCTCAATGCTGGCAGCTGATTTAAAAGGACAGCGCCTGGGGGAGGGACGAGTGCCTTTCACAGCATGTGGGGAGCCTGGCCCGGATGAGCACAAAGTAGCAAACTTGGCTGGGCCGCCATGGGTAAACTTGCGGGGAGGGCAGGAGCGTTGTGAAGGATGGGGTCGGGGATCATGCCAGCAACTCACTCAGTAGCTCGGGGGGCTGCGAGCGGCCGCTGGGACCGGACAGCGGAACCGGCTGCCACCTCAGCGCCTTCTGCCGGCCAGCCAGCCACGGTGTCCTTCGGCACAGGCGCAACTGGTGGAGGTGGTGGTTGGCGAGTAGCAACGGGGGGGTGCGTCTTCAACGCAGGTGCATCTTCATTGCCGGGAAATACGGTATACTGTTTACAGTGTTGTATGTTTACATATTCTGTTGTGCTGCTGCAAGTAAGAATTTCATTGTTCTATCTGGGACATATGACAGTAAAACATTCTTAGAGTCATAGTGATACAATGTGGAAACAGGCCCTTTGGCCCAACTTTCCCACACCGGCCAACATATTCCAGCTAGACTAGTCCCACCTGCCTGCGCTTGGTCCATATCCCTCCAAACCTGTCCTATCCATGTACCTGTCTAACTGTTTCTTAAATGTTGGGATAGTCCCAGCCTCAATTACCTCCTCTGGCAGCTTGTTCCATGTACCAACCGCCCTCTGTGTGAAAAAGTTAACCCTCAGATTTCTATTAAATCTTTTCCCCTTCACGTTGAACCTGTCGTCTAGTCCTCGATTCCCCTACTCTGAGCAAGAGATTCGGTGCATCTACTCGATCTATTCCTCTCATGACTTTATACACTTTAATCTTGATGATCCATATTCCTCAATATCCATCCTTTCTCAAAGCCTCTTAAACACCACTATCGTATCTGCCTCCACCACCGTTCATTTACAATAATTCTGGCAATGTATTCCAGGCACCCACCACCCACTTAATATCCTGTGCAGGATAGTTGAAAGCAGATTCTATATAGTACTGTATGTGAATGCCCCACAACCACATATTGCAATGAATGTAATTGCTCAAGCTGGTTTGGAGCATGATGGCAAGACAGCTGGAACAGCATAAAGCTCTTGCTTTGACTGCAGTTTGCAAAGCTTGGTAATTGTATTGAACATTTATGAAACCTTCAGATAAGCATCCTGCTCCAAATTGAACATTTGACTTTCCAATTGTTATTTACATTGCTACTTTTATTGGCAAATTTGGCATTCTTCCTTAAATGTAATACATTTATTCATTTATACAAAACTTATTGATAGAAAGGCAAGCCCTCTTCAGTTGAAAACCAGATTGCAATAAAGACACATAAAGCATCAAAACAAATAAAATGTGCTCCATAAAATTATAATGCAAGTAACGTATAATTTAAATAGGATTCCGAGTTGAGAATATTTGCAGAGTGACTTTTTTTCAGTTAGCAAAACAGATTCCAAATCCGACATCGGGAACCAAGAGCCCTTGTTCTGTGGAGATTGGCCAACATTAGCCTCCCTCTGGTCCCCCTGGTTACTGTCATTGACCAAGATTTGACTTTACAGCGCTTACATATTCCCTCCATAGGGATATGGTCCTATGTCTACTGATTTCTGCTGAGATAGGAGTCAGGCAATAAAATTGGCACTGGAAGAGCAATGGGCAAGGGTAGAAAAATAAGTGCGGGAATTGAAAACCCATACAAGCAATCTCTAAATGTCAGGTGAGACCTGGGATCTCTCCCATGATAAATTACAAAAAATTCTTAATTGGTGGCTTTTCTCCCAGAAGGCGATGAGTTCAAGCCCCCACAAATTCAAGGCTTGGATTCCTAATCCAGTTTGACACTTTGGTACATTACTGAGGGAGCACTTAATTACTGGATGATGTGGGATAAGCTCCTCTCTTAATGTGCAATATAATGAAACTCCAGCAGGTGGAGTGCTGAATCACGATTAAAAAGTAAGACAATGAAATAATGAAGTTTAGAAAGAAAGTGTCAAAACCAACATTTTGGTTTTCATCTTTATCCTATCTGTCCAATTACACAGCAACGGGAACTTGTAATTTCCAAAGGAAATCATCCAAAGGTGTTCCACAGCAACTTTATCAAATAAAAACCGGCGCTGAATCAGCGAGCAAGCACAGGTGAACGGCAAGTTGAAAAGACCATCTAAATAGATGAAAAATAGGTTGTACGGTGGCGAAGTTCAAAAAAAGGGGGACCTGGCCTCTGAAGGCATTGATGCTAATGGTAGAGAAATTAAATTCAGGATAATCAGGACGGAGCCCAAAACTACAGCAGATATTTTGGATGGCTGGAATGGCTTACATAAAAAAAGGAATGGGCAAGACCATTGTGGGATTTATAAGCAAGGCTGAGAATTGTAAAGATTGATTTGTTGATTAACAGGGAGGTAGTGCACATGAGTTATGAGTAAATTGGACTTGTGAACAAGTTAGGGTACAGGAAGAAGAATTTTTGGTCAGCTCAAAATTGTGTAATGTCGGTCAGGAATAGTAAAGGTAGTTATCCATGGATATGCAGAGAATGTAGGAGTATGGATCATATGCAGGCAGATGAGATTAGTTTATCTTGGCATCATGTTTAGCACAGACATTGTGGGCCGAAGGACCTGTTCTTGTGTTCTATGTTTTATATAAAGCATTTTCAAATGAGAAAAAGAATAAGCCTTCAAATTATACCTATACATGTACATTTTCCTTATCCTACATTTTGAAAGGTTATTACCAATGTAATGACTGTCCCACTGCGGCAACCTAATCTGGCCCCCGCCTTTGTGATGTGTGTGTATGTGCGGTCGATCGATCCAGCTCGCGGTTTCAACGCGGACGGTCGATCCAGCACGAGGTTTTCCAGGCGAGTGCCCTCGAGCTTGAAGGTCGAAGGCACTCTTCTTAACTTGTGGATTAGATCGCTGCAGTGGGACAGCCCCTTTACATTCTATCTCTGTTCATGCATCAGTCATTTCAGTTGTTTCTCCCAAGATCACAATTTTTAATGTATAAAATATTTTGGAATATTTTGTTATAAAAGAGATATTGTATGTTGTTGTTATAGTGGAATTGCTAGAAAGAAGTAACTAAGAAGATTGATAAAGCCAGGGTCGTAGACACTGTTTAAATGGACATTCGTAAGGCATTTGCCAAGAACCCACACGATAGACAAGTGCACATGGAATCTAAGGCAAGCTAACTAATTTCATCCAAAACTGGCTTGGTGATAGGAGGCAGAGGGTGCTGATGGAAGGTTGCTTTTCTGACTAAATCTGTAAGCAGTGCTGTACCACAAGGATCACAGTTATTGTTGTCTGTGGTATATAGTAATGATTTAGATGTGAATAGAATCTGATGGTAAATTGGCCAGCACAGTAGCAGATGGAATATAATCCTAACGAGCATGAGGTAGTTCAGTAGTTAAATAGAGGTTGGACATACATAGTAAAGCCTCAATGTAGATTCCAGAACCAGGGGGCACAGTCCAGAACCAGGGGCCACAGTTTTAGAATAAGGAGTAAGCCATTTAGAACAGAGACGAGGAAACACTTTTTCTCACAGAGAGTTGTGAGTCTGTGGAATTCTCTGCCTCAGAGGGCAGTGGAGGCAGGTTCTCTGGACGCTTTCAAGAGAGAGCTAGATAGGGCTCTTATAAATAGCGGAGTCAGGGGATATGGGGAGAAGGCAGGAATGGGGTACTCCTTTGGGATTATCAGCCATGATCACATTGAATGGCGGTGCTGGCTTGAAGGGTCGAATGGCCTACTCCTGCACCTATTGTCTATTGTCTATTGTAATAAGGGTTTTAATGAAAAAGTGGTGTGCGATGTTACAGATATGAAACTACAAAGCTCTTGTGATTGTAGCATAAAAATAAATTGCAGTCCAGTTTGTTTCTGACTGAAGAAGGGTCTCGACCCGAAACGCAATCAATTCCTTATCTCCAGAGATGCTGCCTGTCCCGCTGAGTTACTCCAACATATTTGTGTCTACCTTTGTTTTCTGCCTGCTGTAGACGAAGGGCCAGAGCCCAAGACATAATTAAGGTGGAGATAGATCAATACTTGAAAGAGGTTGGGCTGTGGGACCTGTTTTTGTGCCATTTGACTATGACACTAAGTGCTGGTTGTGGGAATTGAGGCCAGCATCGATCAGCCACCATGGACTGAAATTTGGGGTAAGCTTGAAGGGGAAGAAGCCCTTCCCCTGCTGCTCCTCTGATTGTGTGTTTTTGTGCAAGTGTTTCACACAATGTCTTCATTCCTCCTGATTTTTTCACCCAGCGAGTTGTGAATCTGTGGAATTCTCTGCCACAGAAGGCAGTGGAAGCCAATTCATTGGATGTTTTCAAAAGAGAGTTATATTTAGCTCTCAGGGCTAAAGGAATCAAGGGATATGGGGAAAAAGCCAGAACCGGGTACTATATTATTAGATAATCTGCCATGATAATATTGAATGGTTGTGCTGGCTCGAAGGGCCGAATGGCCTACTCCTGCACCTATTTTTCTATGTTTCTATATCCACACAGTTTTTTCGAGCAACAGCAATTAGCCATTATTGATTTTCAGGTGGATTTAATTAAAAGCATTAGATTTTGCAACATTAAAAGAATAAGAACATAGCAGAAATATAATACACGTTTACATTTCACCGTGTAAATCTTTTCCGATCCTTTCTCATTTCATGCGAATGGGTCAGGGGAAGCCAGTTGTAAAAGTTATTTTAGTCAGCGTCCACCTTCGGATATGACAATTTACCCAAAGATCCCCAGAGTTATATTTGCAAGAAGTGCATGGTAACATTTCAAAATCAATGCACAAAGCTAAATTTAGACAACAAAATGCATTTGCTTCAATCAAAATTATGGCGGAATAGCAAAAGTTGACTTCAGAGGTGCTTTGAAATTATAATAAACTATTGATTTATTTTGTCGAAATTGTTTTAATAAGAGTTACAAGAAACAGAGTTACTGGGCCCCACTGTGGTGGGCCTGATCACAAAGAATGATGAGACGAAGTATGGGAAAGAGATATAGAACTTAGTGACATGGTGCCAGGACAATAATCTCTCCCTCAAGATGATGGAGCTAGTTACCGACTTCAGGAAGCATGGTGGAGTACATGCCCCAATCAGTATCAATAGTGCCAAAGTGGAAATGCTCAAGAGCTTTAAGTTCTTTGGTGTTAAAATCATCCATGATCTGTCGTGGATCAACTACATTGATGCGACAGTCAAGAAGGCACACCAACACCTCTACTTCCTTTGGAGACTATGGAAACTCAGCAGGTTTCCAATGACTCTTACAAAACGCTACAAATGCATCATAGAAGGCATACTGTCGGGTTGCATCACAGCTTGGTTTGGAAACAGTTCTGCCCAAGACCACAAGAAATTGCAGTTGTAGATGTAGCCCAGTCCATCACAGACCAGATTCCCCACCATTACCTTCTTCAACATTTTACGCTGCCTCAGAAAAGCAGCCAACTTAATCCAAGGCTTGTCTCATCCCGGTCTTTCCTTCTTTTCCCTGGCCATAAGTTACAGATGCTTGAAAACGTGCAACACCAGACTCATGACAAGCTTCTTCTCAGGCGTGTGAATAGATCTTTCAAAAGGTAGAGAACTGTCCGATTCACCTCTATCCCCTTGCAGACATTGGACAATGCTGAGAAATATATTCTGCACCCTATTTTTTCCCCTTGGCTCTTCCTATTGTAGATGAGTTTGACTCTATTGCATTTAAGCACATGGTATTGGTGATTCAATAATGATGTGGATAGAGAACTGGCTGGCAGACAGAAAGCAAAGGGTAGGAGTAAACGGGTCCTTTTCAGAATGGCAGGCAGTGAGTAGTGGGGTACCACAAGGCTCAGTGCTGGGACCCCAGCTATTTACAATATACATTAATGATTTGGACAAGGGAATTGAATGCAATATCTCCAAATTTTCAGATGACACCAAGCTAGGGGGTATAGTTAGGTGTGAGGAGGACTCTAGGAGGCTGCAGGGTGATTTGGATAGGCTGAGTGAATGGGCAGATGCATGGCAGATGCAGTATAATGTGGATAAATGTGAGGTTATCCACTTTGGTGGCAAATATATGAGGGTAGACTATTATCTGAATGGTGGCAGATTAGGAAAAGGGGAGATGCAACGAGACCTGGGTGTCATGGTACACCAGTCATTGAAAGTAGGCATGCAGGTGCAGCAGGCAGTGAAGAAAGCAAATGGTATGTTAGCATTCATAGCGAAAGGATTTGAGTATAGGAGCAGGGAGGTTCTACTACAGTTGTACAGGGTTTTGGTGAGACCACACCTGGAGTATTGCGTACAGTTTTGGTCTCCAAATCTGAGGAAAGACATTCTTGCCATAGAGGGGGTTCACTGAGAAGGTTCACCAGACTGATTCCTGGGCTGTCGGGACTTTCATATGAAGAAAGGCTGGATAGACTCGGCTTGTACTCACTGGAATTTAGAAGATTGAGGGGGGATCTTATAGAAACTTACAAAATTCTTAAGGGGTTGGACAAGCTAGATGCAGGAATATTGTTCCCGATGTTGGGGGAGTCCAGAACAAGGGGTCACAGTCTAAGGATAAGGGGGAATTTCTTTAGGACTGAGATGAGGAAAACATTCTTTACACAGAGAGTGGTGAATCTCTGGAATTCTCTGCCACAGAAGGTCGTTGAGGCCAGTTCATTGGCTATATTCAAGAGGGAGTTGGATGTGGCTCTTGTGGGTAAAGGGATCAGGGGGTGTGGAGAGAAGGCAGTTACAGGATACTGAGTTGGATGATCAGCCATGATCATATTGAATGGCGGTGCAGGCTCGAAGGGCCGAATGGCCTACTCCTGCACCTATTTTTCTATGTTTCTATGTTTCTATTTATGTATAGTATTATTTGATCTGATTGGATAGCATGCAAAACAAAGCTTTTCACTGTCCTTCGGTATACATGACAAAAGTCAAGCTGGACCCAACCCTATTGGTACAGTGCTCCTTTGCCATAAAAAATGCTGAGCTATTTACCTAAAATCCAAACAGCTTCATTTTTGAAGAAAAAAATCCTTGCATCATTTGTACATTATTAGTAATACTTCCATTAAGCAAAACAACACAGGTGCCATGTGCAATATCAAACGTTGGAGACGCCTGATCCTTATTCCATATGTTCTTGAGAGGTCTCCTGTCCTCCCTAAGACTGATCCCACATCCTTCATCTGCTCTGTTTAGGGAAGGCAGTGAGCACAGAAGAGAGGACAGACACAAAATGCTGGAGTAACTCAGCGGGTCAGGCAGCATCCCTGGAGAACATGGAGAGGTGACGTTCCGGGTCACGACTCTTGTTCCGACTGAAGACTACACATTATTTAAGGGGGAATCATGAGAGGTATTGATGCATTGAAAGAGAATGTCTAAATTTTTGGTCACAATGATGTGGAAAAAGAGGGCCCAATTCTGATGTTGTCTATGATGTCTTTAGAATGCGGCTTTAAGTAAACACGAGCGCAACAAAGTAGGGTGATGCTCCATGAGTTTCAAAAAAGCTTGTTAGTGGCCCAGTGGCACCATAGAGTTGTTGCCTTACAGCACCAGAGACCCATGTTCGATCCTGACTATGGGTGCTGTCTGTACGGAGTGACCACGTAGGTTTTCTCTGGGTGCTCCAGTTTCCTCCTACACTCCAAAGATATACAGGTTTGCAGATTAATTGGCTTCTGTAAATTGTAAACTGTCCCTAGTGTGTCTGATAGCACTAGTCTAAGGGGGGATCACTGGTCGGAAAGGATTCGGTGGGCCACAAGACCCATTTCCACACTTTAAAGTGTAAAGTTGTCAGTCGCAACTTTATGTTGGGTAAGGAGTGATGTTCAACTTATGATGCCATTGGATCTATGACTGATGCTGGGAAAAGCATGAGAGGTGCTAAAGGGAACCACACGCAGAAATGCCCTGGCCCATTTCAGGATGTGCATGATTTCACATGGAAATGATTCGCAGCACATTTTACCCTGCGCTTAAATAGCTTTTATGTGTAATTTGTACATTAAAAATGGGTACTAATAGATCCCATTTCTTTGCTGCAATATCTTGAAACATCTGTACGTAATGATGTTGGAAGAGTTTGGATTAGGCCCTTAAAAATGAAACACATCTGTTCAACTTGACTGAACCAAACGCATGTTTAAGCATCCAGAGGGTCAGATAATCAGGGAGAATTTGCTGGGAAGCAGCAGCATGTCATGGTGGAACTGCTTGCGTTACTCTGTCCAGGACCAAATTAGCAAACATTGTGCTATTCACCATGCTCTCCACAATTAACAGGCTCTCCCTGTGGTTGTTGGGTCAGTTGGTGGTGGACTAGGCAATGCCTTGCATGCAGGAAGAATTGGAGCAGCATGTTATGGTCTTCCATGACAAACATTTCAAATGGGTTGAAGAGGATAGATGACCTTAGACACAATCACGTAATGAGTGACTTCGATTTGCATTGCTCTTGGTAGGGTGATGAGTCATCCTGCTTCCTCGTTCCAAATCATGTCACAAATTACCTCTCCCTCTCAGTCTCAATGACCATTTCCTCCAATCTTCTCTTTCTCCTTTCTAGTCTTTCTTTGCCACTGTCAAATAAGGGGTGCATTAACAGTAATTGCAATGTTGTTTTCAATTATTTCCATTCTGACTTCATGTTCTATCAACTCAGGTGGGGTCCATTCAGTCCATTATGTTTATGTTGCCCAGAAAACCACTATTTGAGAAGATCGTGGTCCCCAAATCTTGGTCCACTCTCCTGCAGGTGGCAGCATTGCAGGTGTCCATCCAGGAACTCTTTAAATATCTCTTGCCTCCACTATTTGTTCTGGCAATGAGCCCTACATCAAATTTAAGTAGGTATTTTTTTCCTAAATTCCCCTTTAAATGTCCATTTTAAACCAATACCCCCTTACTATTGACCTCTTTGTTGGATAATCTACAGTATCCTGTTCTCCCTACTGCAATTGCTTTTGATGTTATACTTCCCAGTTAAATATCCCTTCTGACACCAAAGGCTGTGAATTCCTCCCAGCCAAACATCTTATTATAACTAATTTTCACCACTCCTGGCAATATCCTTGTATAGTCTGCACTGTTTATACCCAACGTTATGTCCATTCATCTCATTCTATCCTCACCTTCTCTCTCTCTCTCTGCTCCCTTCCCTCTCCCCTTTTCTCGTGTCGGTCTGTCCCCTTGTTTTTTTCATACGCCACCTTACACCTTTCATCTTCCCTACCTGTATTGCTGCCTTTTTTGTATTGAATCCTGGAATTGGTCTCAATTCCCTTGCCTCAAGAGATTGATGGGTTTATTTTTAATTTTAGCACTGCACTGCGCTTTGGGAATCAACGTTGCTTTTTGGAGCTGTTTTAATTCTGTCACATTTTCTTCAGTTAAAAGGGATGAGTCATGCTGGAACACAACCTTTCAGCAGAGAAACAAATGTTGAATACCATGAAAAAAAATCTAACATTCAAATGTACCTAATTAAAAAAGGCATGCAAATTAGGAAAATTGTATATTTGCATACTATAATTTACTGAGCTTCTCTCATTTCAAAATTAAAATCGATAATTACCCACTTCTGTGGTGCTGACTGTCACTGATAACTGTCACCTGCATCAGCCCATAAGTTATTTGTTTCACAGCTTTTGATCTTAATTTTTCTACTTGTCTCAGTTTTCTCCAAAATACTTGCGCTTCTTCCTCAATTCAGCTACTTTACAATTTGGTTGAAGGCTTTGTTTAGCAAAGAATGCTCCAGGGAACATGTGCTGTCATTTGTCTGATAAACTCAGAGATACAAGATTGAAGTAGGAAATATCCTGTGCTTGATATTCTCGCATTTGTTTTGTAAGCATCTCCCTTGTCCGCACAGATTACTGTTAACAGTGAACCATTACTGCATTAAAAATTAATGTGAAATGACATGGAAGGACTAACAGGATACATTTCTGCTTTATGGTTTCAGTATTCAGTGATTATTGATCTGAAACCAATTGATATTTGGATAGATAGACAAGGGCATCCCTAATGCCAATGGTAGGCTCTGATGCCGTGGGCTATAAAAGAGGAAACTATGATTCTTGCTCTGGATCATAATCCACTGAGTCGGATTGATTACCTTCAGGAATTTGGGGTGGAAAACCTAACGTAGGCTAATGGATGAAGTACTTTCTCATTTAGTTCCTACCATCGATTGACAGATATATTCTGCTTATTCAATATCCTGCAGATCTTCATTGCACATCCACACATGGGTTAGGTTTGTTTAGTTTAGTTTAGAGATACAACGTGGAAACAGGCCCTTTGGCCTACCAGCGATCCCTGCACACTATCACCATCATGCAAACACTAGGAACAATTTTTACAATTTTACCAAGTCAATTAACCTCCAAACCTGAAGCCTTTGGAGTGCAGGAAGAAACCGGAACTCCTGAGGAAAACCCACGCAGGTCACGGGGAGAACGTACACACTCTGTACAGACAACACCCGCAGTCAGGATCGAACCAGGGTCTCTGGTGCTGTAAGACAGCAACTCTACCCCTGTGCCACCATGATTATCTTATTATAATTCCTAGACATCTTCCCTATATGTCTGATTAAAGATAGTTCATACTAGATGGAAAGTCAGGCCACACTCTAGCTGATGAGAGGACAATTCAATTGCTTGATTAGGCAATTCAATTGCTTTGGAAGAAACTATCCCTGAATCAGGGGGTATGCATTTTCAAACATCTGTGCCTCTTCCCTGATGGGACAGGGGAAAAGAGTGAATAACTGGGGTGAGAGTGGTCCTTGATTATGCTAGTGACCTTGCCGAGGCAGAGTGTAGTGTGGATGGCGTTAATGGAAGGGAGGTTGGTTTGCGTGAAGGTCAGGGCTACATCCACAATTCTCTGCAATTTCTTCCGACCTTGACCCAAACAATGCTGTGATGCATCCTGATAAAATGCCTCCTATTGCACATCTATAGGAGTTGGTGTGGGCTGTTGGGGACATGCCAAACTTCTAAGGAAGTAAAGACGTTGGTGCGCTTTCTTGGCCATAGCTTCGGTGTGGCTGATCCAGGACAAGTTGCTGGTGATAGTTATTCTTCAAAGGTTGAAGCTCTCGACCATCTTTCCTTCAGTTTCAATGGGCGTGTGCACTGCTTTGCTTCCTGAAATCAATCACAACCTCTTAGTCTTACTGACTGAGGGAGAGATTGTTGTCTTGGCACCAGGTTACTAGGTTCTCAATCTCCTTTCAGAACTCGGTCTCTCATAACAAGAGGATTTCAGTACAGGAGTAAAGAGGTTCTTCTGCAGTTGTATAGGGCTCTGGTGAGACCACATCTGGAGTATTGTGTACAGTTTTGGTCTCCTAATTTGGGGAGGACATCCTTGTGATTGAGGCAGTGCAGCGTAGGTTCACGAGATTGATCCCTGGGATGGCGGGACTGTCATTTGAGGAAAGATTGAAAAGACTAGGCTTGTATTCACTGGAGTTTAGAAGGATGAAGGGGTATCTTATAGAAACATATGAAATTATAAAAGGACTGGACAAGCTAGATGCAGGAAAAATGTTCCCAATGTTGGGTGAGTCCAGAACCAAGGGCCACAGTTTTTGAATAAAGGGGAGGTCATTTAAGACTGAGCTAAGAAAAACTTTTTTACCCAGAGAGTTGTGAATTTATGGAATTCCCTACCACACAGGGCAGTGGAGGCCAAATCATTGGATGGATTTAAGAGAGAGTTGGATAGAGCTCTAGGGGCAAGTGGAGTCAAGGGATATGGGGAGAAGGCAGGCACGGGTTATTGATAGCGGACGATCAGCCATGATCATATTGAATGGCGGTGCTGGCTCGAAGGGCCGAATGGCCTCCTCCTGCACCTATTTTCTATGTTTCTATGTTATTTGACGGTGGTGTCGTCTGCAAAATTGTAAATTCAGTTGAATTGGCATTTGGCTGCACAGTCATGAGTGTATAAGGAGTTCATTAGGGACACCGCTTCATGGGGCACCAGTGTTGAGGATAATCATAGAGGACGATTTGTCATCTATCCTCGTTGATTTTGATATGTTGGCCAGGTAGTTGGGGATCCAGTTCAAGAGTTAAGTGTCAAGTCAAGAGAGTTTTATTGTCATGTGTCCCTGATAGGACAATGGAATTCTTACTTGCTGCGGCACAACAGAATATGTAAACATGATACAAAACGGAAGATAAACGGAAGAGTTACACTCTCTCCAAGTTCCATGGGTTTGGAGATGAGCTTGGATGGGATAATAGTATTGAAAGCAGAGCTGTAGTCCATGAACAGGAGTCTGAAATAGGTGTCCTCCTTAAACAGGTGTTCTAGGGATGACTGCAGGGCCAGGGAGATGGCATCAGCCATAGACCTGCCGTGGCAGTTGACAAACTGCAGTGGATTAAGGCTGCTTGGAAGACTGGATTTAATGTGTGCCATAACCCGCCTCTCAGAGCACTTCACAATGGTGGACGTTAAGGCAGCATTTGCAATATATCTTCTTTCTCTTCCATCTGGTATGTAAACTAATTCATTATAAATTTTCACAACTTAACACTGTCTTGTCGGATCCTCTTTGTTTGTGCCTATTGGCTTATAAAGAAAATATATTTCTTTATAAAAGAAAGGAAGGCAGAAATTATGCTGTTCTTATTGGGACTGTGTTCTATGTAACCCAAGACTCAGCGCAACATGGCTGACTCCCAGCTATCTAATCCATTAACACTGGGGTTGTGGGAGAAATGTATGCATACCTGGAATGGGGTAGGGTTTAGGGGCAAGGAAGGGTTATCCTATCAAAAATTATACAGTTGGGTTCTAATGTGGAACCATGTGGAATAGGAGTTGCTTTTCTTCCAATTTGTGTGCATCCTCGCTCTAGCATTGAAGGAAGCCAAGGACAGAAAGGTCACTGTGGGAATGGGAAGGGGAGTTATAATGGTTAGCGACCAGGAGATCCTTGGCACATTGAGCGCAAGTGTTCAGCAAAATGCTTGAAAAGCAGTGAGAGAGGAGGCGTTGGAACAGACATTTCCTGCAGTTGTGGAGGTAGGTGCATGATGAGTGGGCTATGGGGGCGGGGGAAAGGGGGGGGGGGGGGGGGTTGGATGGGAAGAGTTAACCAAATCGATTTGAAGAAAGAGTGTTCTCTCTGGAAAGCAGAAAGCAGTGATTACAGGAAGATGTGACTGGTGGTGGTATCATAATGGGTGTAGTGGAAATGTTGGAGAATGATGTGTTGGTCATGGAAGCTGGTAATGTGAAGGTGAGAATCGGGAGCACTTGTTTTCGTCTGGAGGCACTGGTTAGGCCTCCATCCACAACGGCAGGGAAACCCACGTTTCCTGAAGAAAGAGAACATCTCGGATATCCTCTTCTAGGGAACAGATACAATGGTCATGGAGAAATTGAGAGAAAGGGATGGTGTCCTTGCAAGAGGCAGGATGGAAGAAGGTGCTATCGATAGCTGTGGGAGTCCATGAGTTTGTTATAGATATCTTATCCACGCACTCCCTTTCTGTTTCCTGTGATGCCAGCTGAGAGATTGCGAAAGGGAAGAGAGATGGAAAGAGAATTTGGACAATTCTGCATATCACGATCTGATGGGATATTCGTAATAAACTATTGCTGGTTCAATTTTGGCCAAAAGAGGACAATTAAAATCATATCCATTATAAGTATCTACGAATTTTAATTTGCTGTGCATCGTTGGGTAAAGTGCTATTAGTCCAAGTAAATTTAAGGGCAGGGTGTAAAGTTAATGACATTTTTTTTACATGCGTCTTTCTGGCACTTTACCCAACTTGATGCAAGGGAAATTAAAATTCAAAGATATGTATAATGAACAGATGATCTTACTTGTTCTCTTTTATATTATTGCCCAAAATTTGAATGACTAAATCCTTTCAAATGCTTGTTTACAATATCCCATCAGATCTGCGATATACAGAATTGTCCAAATCCTCTTTCCATGTTACCTCATCAGATTGTATCCCCTTTATGTAGTTTCCCCTCGGATTGTGGCATTTCTTTGTCAAACCTACTATCAGGGCATCTTGACAGACTGTTATTTCTTTTGAAATCTTCTTTTTACGGCCTCTGTCAGATCTTCCTTTTACTTCATCTCCTCAGATTCCACTTTTTACTCTATTCCATTAGATCTTCTTTGCATAGACTTTTGTCAGATCTGCTTTATGCAATATTCATCCCAGGTCTACTTTAGAAGTATCCTGTCAGGTCTTGATATTTTACAGAATCTCCCTTAGATTTTGTACAGTATTATTGTCAGATCCTATTTATGTAGTGTCCCCAGAAATCCTCTCTGTAGTCTTGTAGATGCTTCCATAGCAACCACAATGAAAACACACCGAGGTCAATGTTGGCATTTGAAAATAATGTTAGATTTTCCCAGTGAAATAAAAAAAGTCTCAAGACCTAGACAACAGTTTATTAAGAATTTCACTGGGAAATTTGTGGATAATACATCACTAATTATGGATTTCAGGCAATATGAATAGTTCTATACTTCTTAAGTATGTGTATATTTCCATCGAAGATAGACACAAAATGCTGGAGTAATAAAAGGAATAATTTTCTCCAGAGATGCTGCCTGACCTGCTGAGTTACTCCAACATTGTATGTAATTGAATCCCACCATGCAAAGAACTCTCTAATTTATTTTTGAACCATTCAGAATGCATATTAAGCAACGTATGTATCTTTGACCATGGCACATATAGGAACTCATGGTATTAGCTTTTGGAGCTTCCAGTGATGTTTGAAAGTTATTGAGGCTTGGAGATGATCTTGAGATCAAGAAGAACACTCCAATGTGCAAAATAACAAACATTGAGGCAATGCACGAGCAGCTCCCTTGGAAGTGCCTTCTCTGACTGCATTGAATGTCCCACTTTAAACAATGGATGAATTTTCCAGCTGTGTCTGGCACAGTTTGTAAACTATTTGCTTCCTCCATGACTAATGCATACTTTGCTCACAACCTGCAAATTATACCAAGATTGTTTTAAATGTAGAACATAGAAGACAAAAGCACAGGAACATATCTCTGGCACTGCAATGTCAGTGCTGAACATACTGCCAAGTTAAACTAATCTCCTCTTGCCTGCATGTGATATCTATGAGCATATGATACTTGCATATACATGTCCCTGTTCAAAAGTCTCTTAAAAACCACTATCATATCTGCCTCTGCCCAGGCAGTGCATTCCAACACTCACCAATCTTTTAAGTTCCTGGGAACCATCATCTCCAAGGACCTTAAATGGGGGGCCACCATCGACTCCACAGTCAAAAAGGCACAACAGAGGATGAACTTCCTGCGGCAGCTGAGGAAGCACAATCTGCCACAGGCAATGATGGTCCAATTCTATACGGCCATCATTGAGTCTGTCCTCACCTTCTCCATCATGGTCTGGTTTGGCTCAGCCACCAAACACGACACCTGGAGGCTGCAGCGAATCGGCCGATCAGCTGAGAAGGTTATTGGCAGCAACCTTCCCTCCATTGACAAACTGTACACTGCAAGGGTCAGGAAGCGAGCGGTTAAGATCATCTTTGACCCTCCCTCCCACCCTGGTCACAAACTCTTTGAGTCACTTCCCTTTGGTAGGCAACTCTGGACTATCAAAGCTGCCACAGCCAGACATAAAAACAGCTTTTTTTCCACGAGTTGTAGCTTTACTCAATAACCAAAAATCTGTGGCCTTCTTTTGCTCTGGTATTTTATTTAATTCACATGTTTAATTGATAATGTTTTATTATTAATGTTTAATGTTTTTTGTGTCATCCCTAACTGTCACTGTATGTCATGTTGTCACTTACGGGCAGAGCACCAAGGCAAATTCCTTGTTTGTGAATATATTTGGCCAATAAGCCTTGAGTGCACTGGGCATCAATGGAATGGAGAGGCAGGACTGGCAGCTTTCTGTAGACCTGGTGAAACAGTGAAGTTCCCACAGCACATTGCCACAACCACCCTGAGGCCAGACATCCTCCTGGTCTCAGAGGCGACCAAAAACATCGTCTTGTTGGAGCTGACAGTGCCGTGGGAGGACCGTCTGGAGGAGGCCCACGAGAGGAAGAAGGCCAAGTATGAAGAGATGGTCATAGGCTTCCATAAGCAGGGCTGGAAGGTGGCAAGGTGTATGCCCATCGAGGTTGGCTGCAGAGGTTTTGCAGGGCAATCGCTCTAAAAAGCCTTGAGTGCACTGGGCATCAACGGAATGGCTAGGAGAAGAGCCATCAGGAACACCACAGAGACAGCGGAGAAGGCCTCGAGATGACTGGATCTGTAGAGGAGGATCATGGGGAGGAGTGAGTGCCACCTGAACACGTCATGATCTGATCAACCGTGGTGGGTCGCCTGGGTGAGGGTGTCTGATGTTGAAAGACCCGAAACACCCAATGACCCCAGGTTACATCACTGATGATGTGTTCAGGAGCAAAAATACATGTATTTTTTATCAATTCATTCATTCATTTATTAATTCTCTGTGTAAACAAAACTTTGCTGTTCTCATCTTAAAACTATGTTCTCTAGTCTTTGATATTTTCACCCTGGGGACAAAGGTTCTGACTGTCTAAGTTTTTGTGCCTTTCATAATTTGATATATTTCCATCAGGTCTCCTCAGTCTCTCAGTTCCAGCGGAAACAATCTACGTTTGTCCAACCTCTCCTTACAGCCAATATCCTCTATCTGGTAAACCTCTTCTGTACTCTCTCCAAAGCCCCTGCATCTTTCCTGTAATGGGGCAACTAGAACTGTACACAATACTCCAAATTCAGCCTAACTAAAGTCCTATAAAGCTACAACATAATTCTCTGCATTTCACCCACATTAAACACATTAAGGATAAATTAATTTAGCATTTATGACAAAAATTATATAACTTTGAAAATGCCACTGTTAGCAAACCACCCACCATCAACATGAGAACATGCAAAACTGAACCAGGCGTAGACCTGTTTCCCATTCT
The DNA here is from genome assembly GCA_035221665.1 of Okamejei kenojei. Lineage (NCBI taxonomy): Eukaryota > Metazoa > Chordata > Chondrichthyes > Rajiformes > Rajidae > Okamejei > Okamejei kenojei. Next base: position 149,478,826 of record CM069131.1, read on the forward strand.
GTAAGATCATCTTTGGTACAACTTTAACTTCAACACCATTTTCATGGTCTTTTCATTGCACAAGGCCTTCTATGGCAAAGTGATTCAAATGCCTGTCTCGACACTGCTGTCAGCAACAATTCTTTCGCTACTCTCTTAAATAGTGTGTTCCAGATACTCGCCTCTTTCTTGGTGATAAGGTCCCCACAAAGTGCCCCTTCTAAATCACTTACCCCTTCCTCGTAATCTAGGCCCTCTAGTTTTACCTCTTGTTATGCAGTAAAATGTCCTACAATCTATCCATCTATATCCATTATATACGCCATTTTAGTCAATCATGTTTACTCTTAACGTCCCTGGAGCAGAAAACAAACTGAACCTCTTTAGTCTCTCCTCATAACGAAAATGTTCCATCCCAAGCAAATCCTGGTGCATTTCTTCCACACGCACTACAGCGCTTTCTCATCTTTCTCATAGTGCGGAGAGCAGAACTGCATGCAGTACTCCAACTGAGGTCCAACCAATGATTTATAAACTTGTAGTATAAACTCCCTGTTCTCGTATTTCATACCTTGGTTAATTAAAGCCAGTATCCCATGCACCTTCTTACCACATTGTTTATTTGTGCTGCCACCTTCAAGGCTCTATGGCAAGGGTTCCCAACCTGGGGTAAATTTACCACCCGGGGGCAAATTTTGCCTACCCAGGGGGTAAATTTGTTGATTCTGGATTTGTACATATTTTTTCTCATTGACTGACTGTGTTTGGTTCTGGTATGTCGGTATCTGTTCATCATTAGTTGTTCATAAATAAGTGAAATGACATTGTTATGTGCTATTCAAGTTGTCAGGGGTAAACAGGAAGAAAAAGGTTGGGAACCCCTGGTCTATGGGCTTGTACATCAAATTCCCTTGGTTCTTCCATAGGACCTTGCCATTCACGGTGTATGTTCCTGCCTCAATAGTATTCTCAAAACGCATGAGCTCGCATTTATCTGGATTAAATTAAATCTGTATATTCTTAGTCAATTTCACCAATATATCAGTGATACCCTTTAGTCTAAGACTACACTCCACACTTAACAGCAACTCCACCAATCATGTTATCTGCAAATTTACAGATCATACTGCATCCACGCCCAAATCATTCAGAATCATTGTATAGAAATCTATCCTTCCTACCCTCGTATTTGTGCCTGGAAGGTCATGTTTGACAAACCTTCTTGAATTTTTTGAAGCGGTAACTAGGGAAATTGATGAGGGTAAAGCAGTGGATGTTGTCTATATGGATTTCAGTAAGGCCTTTGACAAGGTTCCCCATGGAAGGTTGGTTAAGAAGGTTCAATCTTTGGGAGTTAATGGCGGAGTAGCAAGATGGATTCAACAGTGGCTGAATGGGAGATGTCAGAGAGTAATGGTGGATGGCTGTTTGTCAGGTTGGAAGCCGGTGACCAGTGGGGTGCCTCAGGGATCTGTGTTGGGTCCACTGTTGTTTGTCATGTACATCAATGATCTGGATGATGGGGTGGAAAATTGGATAAGTAAGTATGCAGATGATACTATAGGTGGTGTTGTGGATAATGCAGTGGATTTTCAAAGTCTACAGAGAGATTTGGGCCATTTGGAAAAGTGGGCTGCAGATTTTAATGCTGTTAAATGCTACATCTTGGCAGGACAAATCAAAACGTACCTGTGGAACAGAGGGATCTAGGAATAACTGTGCAGGGTGGTAAAGAAAGCTGGCCCTTTATAAATCAATTTTGGTTATAGAAGGATGTCAACAAAATAGAGAGAGTACAGAGGAGATTTACTAGAATGTTGCCAGTGTTCCAGGTTACAACTTTATTCTTTGGAGTGCAGAAGGTTAAGGGGGACTCTTTAAAATGATGAAAGGGATAGACAGAGTTGACGTGGATACATTGAGGGTAGGGAAGATTCAAACAAGTGACATGAGAATTAAGGACAGAAGTTTCGGGGTACTTCTTTACTCAGAGGGTGGTGGCTGTGTGGAATGAGCTTCCAGCAGAAGTGGTGGAGGCAGGATCGATTTTAACATTTAAAAGAACCTGGCCGAGAGGGCCTGTTTCCGTGCTGTAATTGTTATATGGTTACCCAAGACTTGTAATAGAGGAAGTTCAGGTTCATCCTGCGGAAAGCAGACAGTACTCTCTTGATTTTAAACGCTCAGGAGGTGATCTCATTGCAATGCACACAATGCTCCTGGGGCTTGACAAGGTACCACTGGCAAGGGCTTCCAAAACAAAGGCTTATGGACAGACACATACACAACATAGATGAGATGACATTTAGAATTTACTATGTAAAAGTGATATGGGGGCTCAAATGGTGAAAGAAAATGATAGATTCTTAGATTTCAGAGAATAAAGTGATATGGGAATAGCCCAGGAAAGTTATATTCAGCTAAATAACTGGTCGTAATCGTGTTCAATAGTAGAGAGGAAGTAACAGACAAGAAGGTTTACTGCTGTCCTATTTCTTATCTTCTTGAAGTATGAACAACTTTCTTGTATTGGATACAGTGGAAATGGATTGAAGTGAAGCATATGGAACCATGCAATACCACTGATAGTGAATATAGAACTACCCAGATCACTGTCTGCAAAACATGATATTCCTGGAAAGACTATATCAGATAATGGTCCACATTTCAATCCTTTCAGCTTGAACATTCCAGCTGTTCATCCTTGAAAGGGGAGAAGGTGAGAAATTACTGGGAGACACAAAAGACAACATGGAAGCTGTGAGAAAAAGTTTGGTAAGTGTTCTGAAATACAGATTAAACCTCACTCCACTAGTGCATGAGGAATGCTAACAAATAAGAGATGGAATATTTCTGAGTCTGGTTCATCAGGAATTGAAAAGTATGGAGAAAGAAAGAGATTTGAAATAAACCATTTGGCACAGGCTATAATGGGAGGTGATTAAGATTACATGATATGATTCACATGTTGACATCACGAGGAAGAGCAAATATTAGAACATGGGATAACATAGATATTACAGAGAGATACTGTCCCAAGAATTATTGGATAAGAGTAAGCAGTAAGATTGAGAAAAGTTGTGAGTTGTGAGTCTGTGGAATTCTCTGCCTCGGAGGGCGGTGGAGGCCGGTTCTCTGGATACTTTCAAGAGAGAGCTAGATAGGGCTCTTAAAGATAACGGAGTCGGGGGATATGGGGAGAAGGCAGGAATGGAGTACTGATTGGGGATGATCAGCCATGATCACATTGAATGGCAGTGATGGGTCGAAGGGCCGAATGGTCTACTCTTGCACCTATTGTCTATTGTCTATTGTTCATGTGAACCACTTGAATTCTGCAAAGATACAAGAACATCATGGAGAAATTGTGTTTGTATATATTTCAGAATGGTTGAAGAAGAGATAATTCAGAACATAAAACAAAAAGTAGGCATTAACAGGTCAGTTTCAGAATGGCAGGCAGAGACCTGTGGGGTACCACAAGGCGCAGTGCTGGGACCGCAGCTGTTTAAAATATACATTAATGATTTAGATGAAGGGATTGAAAGTAACATTAGCAAATATGCAGATGACATAAAGCTGGGTGGCAGCGTGAACTGATAGGGGGATGCTATGAGGGTGCAGGAGGATACTATGAGGATGCAGGGTGACTTGGACAGGTTGGATGAGTGGGCAGATGCATTGGCAGGCGCAGTTGAGGTTATCCACTTTAGTGGCAAAAACAGGAAGGCAGATTACTGTCTGAATGGTGTCAAGTTGGGAAAAGGGGAAGTACAACGAGATTTGGGGTTCCTTGTTCATCCGTCACTGAAAGTAAGCATGCAGGTACAGCAGGCAGTGAAGAAAGCTAATGGCATGTTGGCCTTCATAACAAGAGGAGTTGAGAATAGGAGCAAAGAGGTCCTTCTACAGTTGTACAGTTGTACAGGGCCCTGGTGAGACCACACCCGGAATATTGTGTGCAGTTCTGGTCTCCAAATTTGAGGAAGGACATTCTTGCTATTGAGGGAGTGCAGTGTAGGTTCCCGAGATGGCGGGACTGTCATATGTTGATAGATTGGAGCGGCTGGACTTGCATACTCTGGAATTTAGAAGGATGAGAAGGGATCTTATTGAAACATATAAGATCATTAAGGGATTGGACATGCTGGAGGCAGGAAACATGTTCCAGATGTTAGTGGAGTCCAAAACCAGGGGCTATAGTTTTAAAATAAGGTGTAGGCCATTTAGAACAGAAACGAGGAAAAACATTTTCACCCAGAGAGTTGTGAATTTGTGGAATTCTCTGTCTCAGAAGGCAGTGGAAGCCAATTCTCTGGATACTTTCAAGAGAGAGTTAGGTAGAGTTAAAGATAGCAGAGTCGGGGGATATGGTGAGAAGGCAGGAATGGGGTACAGATTGTGGATGATCAACCATGATCAAATTGAATGGCGGAGCTGGCTCGAAGGGCCGAGTGGCCTACTCCTGCACCTATTGTCTATTGACTCAAGCGAGTCAAAAGGTGATATTTTGAATGATTGTATAGACTGGTTGGGTTTTGAAGATCACCACAAGTAAAATCCATGCAATTTTAAGGATCAAGACGAATCAATAAATGAGGCAAACTTGGACATTTGTAAAGGTTAAACTGCTGCCATGCTTTTGAAGGAGGATGCAATGTATAAATAAATGTGATGTCAATTGCGATCTATGTAATCACATGCAAGTTATTGTGCACATATGTGGAGTCCATGAAGAACCGTGAATGAACCAAGGACACTTTTCCCAGTGTATTGTGCTGAACATTCTATAAGTCACCACTTACCACTGTCTAACTAGCCACAAATTAGTCAGTAAAAACTCACCAGGGTACATTCTTCACACTAGTAGCTAAGCATAATCATTAGTTTACAAACTTAATGCTAGCTAGAAATTTATAATGGGATTCCATTAAAATCTGTTATAGAAAATTGCTCAATGATTGCACATTGTTTTAATGCCTGTCTGATTCCAACAGTCACCGTCCCCTGGCCTCTCCACTGCTCAAATGCAACAACATTCTCCCCATTTCCTTATCAAAATGATGTGTAATTTTGAATAACATTACCAAATCTGCTCATAGCATCAGTTCTCTTCCTCTTGCTTTCTTTCCCAATCCATTTGAGAGATGAACACTTGAGAATTTTTAGGTGAATTCCGTTTATGAGTGGAACTTTCGTTTTATTGAAGAATATGTAAGAATATATAATTTGGAAAACTCATTAAAAGATTTTCTGCAAGCTGCATCGGACAAATCAGATAATTAAGAAACGTAAAAACAGGTTTTATTGCAAGAAAGAGCCGTTTCTTTGAAGTAGACATCGGACAAGCCGCCTGACATATCAGTAGCAGTGGAAGGGTTGAGAGAGGCGGTGGTAAGGTGTGGCTAAGTGTCATCAACCTATATGGTGAAGATGACATGTATTCTGCTGTTGCTAATGAGGGACATAACGTTGATAAAATCTCCCTGAGGGCCAAGCATGGCTTCTCAGAGGATGCCCATGGGATAATGGACACTGTTATAAAGTGAAAGGACCTGCAGATGTCCTTTGACCATAACAAGATATGAATGGATAGGAGACACAATGAGGTGAATCGACCTGGGAAGTCAACTATTTCTTTTCTTCAGAGTTGCTGAGTTACTCCAGCATTTTGTGTCTATCTTCAAGATATGAATGGAAGCAGGCGGTTACAAAAGACTGAGCAGTGGAAGAGAGACATCGGCTGAGAGTCATATAGTGAACGACGTCAACACCCACAGACTAACTGGGAAAGTTGAGATAGTCGCCGCAACATGGAATCGCATTTGAAAATTGGCATAGATTGTTTTAATAATCAAAAACTTTCCCAGCTATAAAATAAATCATGCTTTGAAAGATAAACACAGTATACCGGTCATTCAGTTACTACCAGATATAATATTCTATCATATCCACATTTTCAAAACATCCCCAGTGATATTTTTTACAAACAATCCTATCAAGTCATGCCAATCAAACTTTGGTCATATCTCCATTACACAATTGCTCCCAGTTCTGCTTGTTATAGTATTTTGCCAAATCCTCTTTGTATTGTAGTCTATTAGATTATATTGATAGAATTTCCTGTCTGATCATCTGTTGTACACTATTCTGCTATTCTCTTTATATTGTATTCTGTCAGATGATCTTTGAACAGAACATACCACACTCTCCTTATCCACAGTCTGGTCAGGTATTCAATGTACAGTACCTGTCAGATCCCCATCATGCAGAATCCTGACCAATCCTTTTTTGTATTGCATGCCTCACACTGCCCTTGCAACATTCAGTCAGATGTTCCTTTTATAGAATAAAATCATTTCATCTTCTTACGGTATCCTGCCAAATTCCTTTCTCACGTCCTCACATTAAAATAACCTAGTTAATTCATTTTATTCATTGCCCTGTTGGATTCATTTTATGCAATAACTTTTAAACCAATTACACCTAAATTCATGTCGCTAATTGCCGCGCTGAACCCACGCAGTATTTTTCCATGTACGTTTTATATATAATCTGGTCAATTGCTTTTCTCCTTCTGCAGTGCCCAGTCACACTTTCCTTTTGGTGTAGCACTGTGTCATATTCTATTAACCGTATATTATGTCACATACCCACTGAATGCCACCGTCCCAAATCTAGCTTCACATTCTCTTCTCAAGTGTAGTCCTTTTGTGTAGTCCTGTTTGCTGGAGGAATTCAGCAGACAAGCAGTATCCGTGGCGGGCAAGGAATTATCGACATTGAATGCAAGTGTAAAGAATAATCATATTGTTATGCCTCAGTTAGAGCACATGTAGTTTTTTGTACAGCCATTGAAAATATATTAAGGCACATTTTTGCCGGGATGATAGTAAAGGGCCTGTGCCACTGTACGAGGTAATTCAAGAGCTCTCCCGAGTTTATTAAAAAAAACTTGTGGTAAGCACGTAGAATGTACGTAGCGGGTACGTCGGAGCTCGGAACGTCTCTTAGCGGCTCGTAACGCTAACGACAGGTACTCGGGAAACACGGTAAGCTCGTGAAGACTCGTGAAGATTTTTCAACATGTTGAAAAATGTCCACAAGAGCCCCGAGTACCTAGGAGCGGTTATTACCGTAATTCTCCGAGTTCGAATCAGGGAAAACTCGGGAGAACTCTTCAAATTACCTCGTACAGTGGGACAGGCCCTTAAGAATGAAAAACAATTATAAATCAGAGATTTGTGATGCTAGAACTATATATTGAGAGCAGAGTCATGTAAAAGGAGACTTTGTTAAGTTATTTTTAATTACTTAAGGTTTAGCAGAGTGACTAGGAAAAAAACCTGGAAGTTTAAGAATCCATGAAGTTTATTTTTCCAACTGGGGAAAGAGTATAAGATGCAGAATTTCTAGGTGTGGAAATATACAAAACTCAGAAATGTGAATTGCAATGAAGGCAATTGTGATAGGGATTTCAGGAATACAGACAGACAGGTGAAATGGCAGACATTCTCCAGATGACATTCAGTGCAGAGAAGTGTGAAATTATTCTTTTTGTTTGAGAATAAAGAGAGACAATAAAAACTAAAAGGTACAATTTTAAAGTGGTTGTTGAAACAGAGAGAAGGAAATGTAATAAATCTTTTTAGGTCATATGGCAAGCATGTTAAAAGGATGTATGAATCCTTTATTAATGGCAAGGTTAGATTACAAAACTGAAATGATGCAACCACTTGATTATACATGCGAAGTATGCCTTTAGTATGACACCAGATTTTAAGAAGGACATTAAGGGCTTAAAGAGGAAGAATTACTGGAATGTTACTAAGGATGAAAGATTCCACTGTGGAGTAATGACGGAAATATTTTCTTTGTGTCATTGAGAGATTTCAAAAGTCCAAGGACCAATTCTATCATGTTGTTCACTATATATATGTATATATATATATATATATGAATGTCCTAATTCTACTCCTATAACTTATGAACTTATTATTACTCTTGCGAAATCGAAAGCAAGCCACTGCTGCAGTCCGTTTAGTGAAGGTACTCCAAAAGTGCTGTTGTAGAAGGAATGCTAGGATTTACACACAATGTTAATGAAGGACTGCCAATATATTTCCAAGCCACGATGGTGCATGGACTCCAGGAATGATTTAATATTGATCACCTTTATAAAGGGACTGAAATAATAATGACATTTTACACTACCCTTACTCATGCAGTTCATCTGTAATCTCAATGAGATCACTGTCTTACAATAACCACAGGGTGGTAAGTATTACAATGCGATTAAGATATCTAATAAAATCTGTCCTTCTAAGGAAGTACAGGTCTATTATTTTTTTTGTGCGAGCCAAATAGAAACCTTTCGGAACCTCCACCACTGAAGAACTAGAATTGAAAGAAAGAGCAATCTGTTCTGAGAATAGCTATTTCAACAGCTTCTCTCCATCCCCTGTCAATGAAATGGACAGCTCTAACCTTTACCAGCAGAGAACAGTGGAAATTGAAAGTGTCACACAACTGCACTTAGATAAATATTTAATCAAACTACTTTGAAGTGTCTTTTAAGCATCTTTGAAAGGACTTGATGTTTTGACCGATACAGTGCCAAGTACTTCTACAGGCAGGTTTTGGGTCTTGATGCAACTGAAGGTGTAACCCTTTCCCTGACACATGCAATGGATGCATTTGTTCGGACGCCACACTCCAGCAGTGAGAAAAGGAGGCTTAGTTCATGCCTCCATCCTCACTGCATAATTAATGTCAGTATGAGCAGCTGCTGGTGTTGACAGAATCAAAGGGAATATTTCAGTAAACTTCTGCCAGCTTTCTCTCAGCTAACAGACAGGACACAAAAATGTACACAAACAGCAACTTGCTGGTCTGCCGTCAAATGGACTGCCAACATGACACTGCAGGAGATGCTACAAATGAGGGATAAAATAAAGACTCAGAGAGTCTATAGCTTCAGACATTTGATACAGATGAATTCCTCTGCTGAGCAATATTAGTAACAGCCCTGGTTATAGAGGCCTACTTTTTTCAAAAAGATGTTTTGGGTTTTGGCTTTGGAGCAATAAGTGGACGTTCCACTGAGATGATAAAACTAGGGCACATCAGTAAACATTGGTGAAATACATTTATTATAGCAACTGTTGACATGGAAATAAGCTGAAGAGGCTGGCTATAGAAAACTGTTAATGAAGTGGACCACACAATGAGTTCAAGTGGTTCAATCAGCATTTTTAACAATATGCAATAGACTTATTGGTAAGACATTTAAATTACTGTCCTGACTAACTGAAAGAAAGATATTTTACTAACAGGGCGACACAATGGCTCAGCAGTAGGGATTCTGTTATGAGACCAGAATTTGATCCTGTCTATGGTTGCTGGCTGTACGGAATTGGAACATTCTCCCCGTGACATGCGTGGGTTTTCTCAGAGATCTTTGGTTTCCTCCCACTCTTCCAAAGACATACAGGTTTGTAGGTTAATTGGCTTGGTATAAATGTAAATTGCCCCTAGTGCTGGTAGGATAGTGTTGGTGTGTGGGATCGCTGGTCGACACAGACGCGGTGGGCCGAAGGGCCTGTTTCCGTGCTGTATCTCTAAACTAATTTAATTGTGAAGTGTATCAAAACTGCCAGTATGATTGGGTTCAAAAGTAATTTGATTTAATGATCTTGGAATATGAGAGTGAGCCAGTTTCCTCCCACACTACAAAGACGTACAGGTATATAGGTAAATTGGCTTGGTATAAGTGTATATTGTTCCTAGTGTGTGTAGGATTGTGTTAATATGTTGGGATCGCTGGTTGGTGTGGGCCAAAGGGCCTGTTTCCATGCTGCATCTCTAAACTAAACTCAGAAAACATGTGCAATACAATTTCTAATGAGATATGTAATAGGTTTGTCATTTATTTTTGGTATTCTATAAGCCAGTCTCATTTGTTTACATGAATAAAACTAAATTTATATTACAGCCCAGAAGTACATCAGGTGGCATAATAGGATCCAAAATCCATATCAATTCTGTCAGTCTAAAGAAGAGTCATGACTTGAAACGTTACCTATCCTGAGATGCTGCCTGACTCGCCAAGTTACCCCAACACTGTGTCAATTTTGACATCCCATAATGTTTGAACTTCATCCCACTTTCCAGTTGTTAAAAACAATAATCCTAACCAATATTGTGACTAGTTTCACTCTGTGGATTGTCACCCTGTTGTGGTGGAGAAGCTTGTGTGGTCCTGAGATCCTGAGAGCGATGCCGTCTGGAGCTATGCTCCTGGTAGGGCCACCCATGGCGGTAAGGTCGAGGGGGAGGTCTCTGACAAAGAGCAATCCAACCAGGACCTCAACGGTGGAACAGGTGGAGGACGATGGCTGACCTTAGTGGCGCATCACAACGGCTGGGAGGGCGGATGCAGGCTGCAGCAGAAAAGGGTCTCCGGTCGTCTAAGACTCCATGCCACTGGATCCTGACCCAGATCTGTCAAGGACCGTGGGGTGGCTGTCTGTGCACCAGTCTCCCCACGTTAAACAAAGTCATGCACAGACATCCTCCGTATAGGGAATAGCACCCTGGAGACACCCATGGTCAGCCATGACCGAAGGGGGCCTAAGAAGATTCAATTATTACCAATACACCTATAAAACATATTCAAACAATATTAGTTCCTTACCAAAACAGTGGAGAAAATATTAAAAAATGGGATTAATGTAGGATTAGTGATAATAGGTGCTTGATATTTGGCATGGGCTTGGTGATCAATAGGGTAGGTTTCTATGCTATGTCTTTCTGGCTGTTTGCCTATGAACATAGAAGAACAAAGAGTGATGAGAGGCCATTGCACTCATTTAGCTTACTACATCACATTGTAACTGTATCAATATTCAAATTAATAATATTTAAATTTAGTATTTAACCCCATCCCCCTTTTTAAAACTTGCACTAAAATGAGAAACAATGCTTTGAGTTCTTCAACTGATCCAATAATTATTGCTCAACGTGATGGTCTACAGGTCAATGTCTCCAAGCTTGAAGGAAATGGTTCAGAAACTGCACCACGGGATATTAATACATAAATGCTTAATGGATCCTACTGAAACATTCTCCTTGTTATTTTAGTATAAGTGGTAACTAATTTTGAGTACCAGCATGAAGTTCCTTGCACAAGGTTGGGTTCCAGGCCTATTTAATTTAAAATTAGGTTCTTTATTCTATACAATTCTTTAACCACTTTACAGATTCATATACGCCAATGTACACTTTAAATAAAAAAGCTTTGTATAGCGATTAAAGTTAACAATTTAAAGATTATCCTCAATAAATAACTCTTACAAGGGCCAGCACCTAAAGGTGACTGAATTAATTAAGCTCCTTTTATTATTCAGAATTGTTGTATTTTTTGTACTGAGCCATTTCATGTAAACATTGAACTTAAAAACCAAGGTACATTTCTTGTTGTTGCAACAATACACTTTCACTTCATATTGAGCGAGTGATCTTGAACACCTTTTCCAAAGTTAGTCAGTTTCCTTCATTTCAGGATAATCAACAGATCACCTTTGATGCACAGCCAACAGTTTACTTCTCACTGATTTAATCCATCATAATCTGTAAAACTTTGAGCAAAATCTTGAAACCGAGATTAGCTGTTGTGTTTCGAGTGGATTTCATATGACTATTATTTATATGGCCATTTACTTTATTTAAGCATGCCAATTTGTTCAAACATACTCAGTTTTTTTGCAGCTTTACTCTTTAAGAGCAAGCAGATCTGATCTGGGTTTAATGTGAACGCACACCTTGTACCCTGTTATGCCAGAATTACATCCTGTCATATACTCTTGTACTTTTCCAATAATTTGTAAGGAGGAGTATCAGCATTGAAGATATTCTTCTAATTGAGCTTATATTGTGTGAACTGATCTTTTCTCAGTAAAGCTGATCGCTCGGCATGTTTTCCCTCATTAATACGTTGCTGTACTCTCGTCATGTTCTGTTACATTATACATTCCATTTACCCTAGTATCTCTAACACTTCAGGAGAACAGGTTTTTAGTTTACGTGAGCTTTCTGGTGCTAGTCTCTTAACCAAAGTAGAACAGTATCAAATTGTAGAGTTTTTAATCACAACCTATACACAAATATCTGTTATTGTCTTGCATTTGGAAGAGAATGGGACAATAAGGGAAACTTATGTCTTACTAACTTGATTGAGTTTTTTGAGAGGCTAACAAAGGTAATTGATGAAAGGAGGGCGATGGATGTTGTCTTCATTTAATAAGGCATTTGTTAAAGTCCCTTGTGGCCTGCTGATCCAAAAGATTAAGATGCATGGGATCCACAGTAACTCAGTAGTTTTGCATTCAGAAGTAGTTTAGCCATAGTAGTGGAGGGTAGTGGTGGAACGGTGTTATTCTGACTTGAGTTCTGGGACCAGTGGTGTTACGCAGGGATCAGTGCTGGGACGTAAGCTATTTGTGATATATAGAAATAACTTAGATGCTAATGTAAGTTTGTAAGTTTGCAGACGGAGTTGCAAAACTTGAGGAAGGCCGTGAAGGTATACAGAGGGATATAGATCAGCTACAAAAAGGACGGGGGTGGGGGAATGGCAGATGGAGATTAATCCAAGCATGTCTGAGGTGTTGCATTTGGAGAGATTGACTGCAAGGGGAAAAATACGAGAGTTGATCAAGAAAGGTTATGGTATGCTTGCTTCATTGGACATGGCATGGAATGGGGAAGTCATGTAGCTGCTCTATAGCAGTTTGGATCGGCACATTTGGAATATTGTGTGCAGTTCCGATTGTTCCATTACGGTAAAGATCAAAAATTTGGAGAAAATGCAGAAGAGTTTTACCAGGATGCTGCCTGAATCAGAGGGTATTAGCTGAAGTGGGAGGTTGGAGAAACTTTGTTCATTTCCTCTGGAGTGCTGGAGGCTGAGAGGAGACCTGATAGAAGTTTATAAAATTATAAGAGGATCAGGTAGGGTAGACAGAATAAAAGGACGTACCTTTGAGAAGGAATTTCCTTAGCCAGAAGGTGATGAATCGGTGAAATTCATTGCCACAGACTGCGGTGGAGGCCAAATCATAAGCTATTTTAAAGTAGAGATTGATAGGTTCTTGATTAGCAAGGGCATAAAAGGTGCAGAGAGAAGGCAGGATAATGGGGTTGTCAGGGAAAAATAGACCAGCCATAATTGAATGGCAGAGTGGACTCAATATTGTTTTATCAATCACTTCTGGTTGATAAAGCTTTCAGCTATCAGTCCACACATCAATTGGAAAGGGCAAGTGACTGAAGAGGCCCTGGGCAAGCCTCTGGAAGCAGCATCCACAGTTCCATTAGCTTTAGAATAAGACATAGTGGGTCGACTAGTTAAAAATATAAATTGAGGCAAGGCCAACTTTGATGGTAAAAGACAGAAAATTCCTAAAGTTGATTGGAGTAGGTCGTTTGTGGGCAAAGGAACATCCGGAAAATGGGTTGTGTTTAAAAATGTGATGACAAGAGTTCAGGGCTTGTATGTTCCTACTAGAGTGAAGGGCAAGGCAAAGAGTAAAGGGCCTGTCCCACGAGCATGCGACCTGCATGCGGCAAGCGCGACCAAACTGGAAGCGGGGGCCGCGCGGAGGTCGAGTGATCCCCGTACAGGGCCGGTCCCACCAGCATGTGCCTGCATTCGGCGAGCGCGACCAAACCGGAAGCGGGGGCTGCGTGGTGGTCGAGTGAGTGACGTGAAGTCGAGCGAATTCCGCGGGAAGTTCGCGCGTGACGTACGGCGTCAAGACGTATTTTGTTTGCACAATGTAACTTCTGAAGCCAAAACTGGACCATTTTGAAATATTTTTCCCCTATTTCTGTTTTTGCATTCATTTTCAAGGAAAGATAAATAACTTAGATGCATCTTGCTCATTGACAATGCAATTTTAATGTACTTGTCAGAAGTTCATATCTTTGCAGTCCAAAAGAATATCATTTACAAAGGCATGTTTTTCAACATCACAGTTCGAGCGAAGTCCGCAGGAAGTTCGCGTGTGATTTACGGCGTCAAGACGCTGCATACGAGGTCGAGGCGGTGCGTAATGCGTCAAGGCGGCTGCGGGCCGACAGGCCGTTGCCGCGCGGAATTTTTGAACACGGTCAGTTTTTCGGAGCCCCGCACGATGTCGGGATCAGCTCCGCACAACTCCATACGGCTCCGGTGATTGAAGTGGGACCGGCCTCGCGAGGCCGTACAGCTCATGCAACCACGTTAAGTCGCACTTGCCGCATGGAGTCGCATGCTCGTGGGACAGGCCCTTTCGAAGCCGGAATTACAAGAGGAATTCAGGCATTGGTCAAGAGAAAGTGGAGACATGGAGCTGGTAGAGGCAGCTGTGATCAAATATATCCCTGGAGGAGGTTCGAGTGAGGAGAGCAAAAAGCAAATAGGGATGGTAAAAAGGGGGCAAGAAATTGCTTTAGCAGATAATTTTAAGGAAATTCAAAGAGATTTTATGTAAATTAAGAGAAAGGGGGTAACTAGAGAGAGAATAGGGCCCCTCATAAACCAGAGCATCATCTCTGTGTGGAGATAAGCAAGTTCCTCAATGAGTATCTCTCCTCTCTTTTTACAATGGAGAAAGACGTGGAGACTGTGGACCCTGGGACAGTTAATGGAGATGTCTTGAGGACAATCCATATTATATTTGGAGGTGCTGGTCATCCTAATGTGTATGAAGGTGGATATATCTCTGCAGCCTGATCAGATATATCCAAGGATACTGTGGAAGGCTAGAGAAGAAATTGCAGGATCCTTAGATGGGATCATCAATAGGCATTTATGAGGTGCCGGTGACTGGAAGGCGGCTAATGCTGTGCCTCTATTTAAGAATGAAGGCAAGGAAACGTCTGAGACCTATAGACAAGTGAGCCTAATATTTGTTGGGCACATTACTGGTGAAGAGTCTGAAAGGAATGATATAATAACAATGAAACTATTGGAATGTCACTTGACTAATGGCTTTCAAAAACAGAAATCTGCCAAATTTACACATTCCCTGCCATTTATGACTTTACTGTAGCGGTTGACACTTAACTACCTCTTCTCAACAAGAAATGGTCAATAAATGCTGCCAATGCCCGTAAGGTCCACATGTAGTGAAGTCCATAGGAATGGAATATTAGCAAATGCAAGAAATTCTTGGACTGGGATCACCACTTTGCCTCAAGGGGAAAAGACGATCTACAATTATTTGTCGGCTGAGGTCCAACAATAAAAAGCATGGAACAGATGGTGATAAAAATAAATTCAACATACTTATGCATGGATTCCTGATATGCATGGATGATATTCATGGATTCTTCAGCACTGCCAAAATTATCTCCATTCCATATCCCTGCTGACAACCAAGAATGAAGGAGAGCACCATTGGTGTTTGCCTAAACTATCCATAGATTCCAGGTGAACCTGTGGTCATTTTGAAGAAAAAAAATAGGACAGAGAGGTAGTTGGCGCACACTGGAGGGAAGGTTTCCTCAGCCGAGCCTTTGTTTACGATTCAGGTGTCTTTGCCACTATATTTGTATCCACAACCCTGTGAGAAAGTGAATTACAAAGATAAACTGATCTCATCTTTTTTTTGAGATACAGCAGGGAAACAGGTCCTTCGGCCCACTGAGTCCACAACAACCAGCGTTCCCTGTACATTAACACTATCCTACCACTAGGGACAATTTACACTTACACCGAGCCAATTAACCTACAAACCTGTATGTCTTTGGGGTGTGGGAGGAAACCGAAACTCTGGGAGAAAACCGGGGAGAACGTACAAACTCACAGGTCACGGGGAGAACTTACAAACTCCATACAAACAGCACCTGTAGTCAGGATCGAACACGGGTCTCCGGTGCTGCAAGCGCTGCAGGGCTGCAACTCTACCGATGCGCCACGTGTCTATTAGACAGGAAGTCAGCTACAGATTGGATAGATTTGGATAGTTTCCTCAGGGAACGTTGGAGGCAGAGGGGAGCCTTGACAAAAGTATATAAAATTAGGAGAGGCGTAGAAAGGGTAGACAGTCAGAACCTTTTTGCAGGGTAGAATCGTCCAAAATTAGGTGAGAGTGGGAAGGTTCAGTAGAGGGAATATAGATCATGTACAGGGAGATGACATCAGTTTAACTTTAGCATCATGGGGAGGAAGGAACTGCAGATGTTGGTTTAAACCGAAGATAGACACAAAAGCCTGGAGTAACTCAGCGGGTCAGGCAGCATCTCTGGAGAAAAGGAATAGATGGCATTTTGTGTCGACTTTTCTACAAACATAGCATCATGTTTGACACAAACATTATAGGATAAAGGGTCCGTCCCAGTGCTGTACTATTCTATGTTCTATCCATGTACCTGCAAAGTGCCTTTTAAATGCACATGCCTCAACTACCTCCCCTGGCAGCTCACACCTCACATCCACTACCCTCTGAGTGAAAAACTTGCTTCTCAGGTTCCCATTAAATCCTACCTCTCTCTCCTTAATCCAATGTTCTCTGGTTCTTGATTCCCCTACCCTGGGTAAAATACACTGTGCATTCATCCTATCTATCTCCCTCATGAATTTATACACCACTATAAGAACACCCCTCAGCTTCCTGCACTCCAAGGAATAAAGTCCTAGCCTGCCCAAATTTTCCCTATAGCTCAGGCCATCGAGTCAAGGCAACATCCTTGGAAATCTTCTCTGCACTCCTTCCAGCATAATGAGATCCTTCCGATAGCAGAGACCAAAATGGCATCCTCACCCACGTCTTGTACAACTGTGACATAATGTCCCAACTTATACACTCAATATTCTGAAGGCCAATGTACAAAAGCCTTCTTTACTACTCTTATCTACCTTTGATGCCACTTTCAGAAAACTATGTACATGTACTATATCCCTCTGCACTACAACACTCCCCAGGACCCTATCATTCACTGGGAAGGTTTCGATTTCCCCAAAATGTAACCTCAGTTATCTGCATTAACTCCATCAGGCATTCCTTAGGCCACTTACTCAGCTGATTAAGATCCTGCAGTAAATTTTGATAACCATTTTCAATGTCTACGATACTGCCGAGTTAATGTCATCTGCAAATTTTCTAATCATGCCTTACACATTCTCATCCAAATTTTCAGTCTCACATTTCCAACATCAGCTATTTTTTTATTTCCATTTTTTATCCACATTTAGTTCTAATCAATTTGTCATTATTTTGCAACCCACACATTCAAGTAGATCCTTTAACTTTTACATTTGTCTGCAATTCCCTGATGTCACCTTCATTACCAATACCGTATTGGCTTGTTAAATTATTGGTCTCTTCTGCTCCGCAACCTTGACATTTCCCTTTCTGTTTTTGGATGTGTGATTTCACGAATCCTCCCACCAGCTTCCAATGAGTTTAAAGCTGTATCTACTCTCGTTATTCAATGTTCCAAGGCACTGGTTCCAGCTACATTAAAGTGAAGCTCATCCCAAAGGAAGAGCTCCTCATTTCCCTGGTGCTTCCTCGAGTCCCATGAATCAAAATTCTTGACTCCGACATCAATCAGTCAATCAGATTTATTCATCACATACATAATGAAGTGCAGTGAAACGAATTTTGCCAGCAGCGGTACAATCAAAAAAGAACACACAATACACAATAAAAATTTAACACAAACATCCACCACATCATTCTTCAATGTGGTGGAAGGCACAAAGTACAGTCAGTCCTCCTCCATTGTTCCCCCGTGGTGGGGGCCATAAACATCTGCAGTCGCCGCTGCGGGCGGCCAGATGTACAAGCCCTCTCGTCGGGATGGTAAGTCCCGAATCGGCGCTTCCATACCGGAGACCACGGCTTCAGAATGTTGTAGGCCGAGGTCGGAGCTCTTCTCCGGGGATCCCCAGTGAGAGATCCTGCTCCGCGCCCGTGGTTAGAAGCTCCGCAGACCACGGCTTCTGGATGTAACAGTCCGCGGGCCGGTGATCGGAGCATTCCCTTCTGGCGACCCCGGCAAGGGCTCGCCCGCTCTGCGATGAAAAGTCCACGCTGCGCCTGCTGCTGAAACTCCGGGCCCGACTCCGGGAAAGGCTGCACCAATCCATGACGTTAGGCCGCGAGGGAGGCGGCATGGAAAAAGTCGCCTCTCCGTGGAGGCGGCGACCGAAAGCGGTTCCCCTCTTACCCCCCCTCACCACCCCCCACACAAGACACGCCAAGAGACATTAAAACACACATTTGGACACACTAAATAAAACATATAAATGTAGAAATTATGAACACGCTGCTGGCAGGGCAGCCGTCTCGCAGCGTCCCCACTGATCATCCCTTCAGTCACGTATAGAGCATCTTAATCTCTTTGCCCTTATGCCTGTCCTACCATACAGTAATGAGTATCTCAGCAAGAACAACTCCAGTTTTCAACTTAATATTTAATGAACAAATTGATTCATATGGATTATGATAAATTCCAGGAATGCACATGCGGATGCGCCACTATTTGAATGTAATTAGAGTTGAAACAACAGCACATATTATCTCGCTTGTCATTTTTAATTCCCCCCAGCCTTGACTCAGTGCAGACAGTTGTGACTGAAGTAAATTTTTAAGGGCATGGCATGATTGGAATCTTAATGAGCTTTTCTGTCTATGGATGTGTGGGAGGAGTAATTGTCAAATTCATGATGGTCTAGCCGAAATTAAATCATGAAAAGTCCTTTAAAGTTTGACACTTGCAATACTCTATTGGAACATTTCCATAAGATAATTATTTTGCTGGTCTACTGTAAAGCTGTTTATGTTACATCTTATCAGCTACATGGACAATTTATTAACATTTTTATTCACAGTTTAGTAGTAATGACATCTGATTTTCACAACAGAATAGTTCCAAATGTTGAATATAACGTGCTGTTCCAAAACCTTAGCAAATGACTAATTATGACATTCAGTTACTTCACTGACCTGCGTTTCTAATGACGATTCTGACAAATCAGATTAAATGTAACTTTTAAACAACAGGGTTCACGACAAGCCCTGATGATCGTGACAAAATTAGTAAACTTTTGGATTCAGGTACTGCAGTGTAACTGAATTAATGTCCAGGGTCCAGTGCTAATAATTAATTGAATTTGAGTCCTATGATCATTTTAATTTGTATTTTTTTCAAATCTAGGAACTAAGTGAAGCTGGTGACAGTAAAGTGACCTAGAAGATTGGTTCACTGATGTTTCCTTTGCCCTACAGCCGAGTTCCATCACATGCCACTACATTCCCTCGGTCTTTGCAAAGAAAATCACTCAGTTGAATCAAGTCAGTAAGTTGTTCAAGAAGAATGACTGCTACTCTCCCAGGATAAGAAATAGAGACGACCATTAAACATAAGGTTTAGCACTACATGTGACGAATCCCAGTTGTGGAGACACTGGTATCGCTGTCTCGTTGTAGGACACTGATCTTTCTTTTTATTCTGGATTTTAAATCATGTATTGTGTTTCTTGTAATAATTTATGATGCTTTTATAAGTGATACACTAAGCTTTTATATGTATTTTATGGTGTTATAACCTGCAATGTATTTTATGCAATGTCGTCCCATGTCTGGACCTTGAATCCGAAATAAAGTGTAATAATAATAATAATAATAATAATAATAATAATAATAATAATAATGATAATAATAATGGCCCACTTTTGCACCCCAATTAACATGGGAATAAATTTTTGAAAATTGATGAGAATGCAATAATTTTCATCAGATTATTTTGAAAATGTAATATTAATTGTTTGAGGGATATCTTATTTGTGCATTTGCTCACTCAAAAATTACTTATTAAACCAAAGAAGATAATTTGGTCAATCAAGTCAGCATTAGCTCACAACAGAGCAGGTCACTTCTTGTAGCCCTGCAACTTACTCCCATATACCCATCGACTTAAAAAAAAACCACAAGTGGGGTACATGTTGACAATAAACTTAAGAGCACGTCTTTCCAATATGGGATCAAACTGGAGCAACCAAGGAAAACACATGCAGTCATAGGACATCTTACAGACAGCACTGGAGGGCCCCTGGAGCTGTGAGGTAGCAACCCTTACCATAAATTATAGATATTAAATGATGAATACCTTAATAAATCTTTTGTACATACAATCATGGATGTTCTGCCCGACTGCTGATATCGATCAAGTTCTTAGAAACGTAGAAACATAGAAAATAGGTGCAGGAGGAGGCCATTCGGCCCTTTGAGCCAACACCGCCATTCATTGTGATCATGGCTGATCGTCCGCTATCAATAACCCGTGCCTGCCTTCTCCCCATATCCCTCGACTCCACCAGCCCCTAGAGCTCTATCCAACTCTCTCTTAAATCCATCCTTCATAATAGAAACATAGAAAATAGGTGCTGGAGCAGGCCATTCGACCCTTCGAGTCAGCATCGCCATTCAATATGATCATGGCTGATCATCCAAAATCAGTAGCCAGTTCCTGCTTTCCCCCCATATCCCTGATTCTGTTAGCCCCTAAGAGCTATATCTAACTCTCTTTTGAATATATCCAGTGAATTGACCTCCATTGCCTTCTGTGACTGAGAATTCTACAGATTCACAACTCTCTGGGTGAAAAAGGTTTTCCTCATCTCAGTCGTAAATGACCTATCCCTTATTCTTAAACTGTTACCCCTGGTTCTGGACCCCCAACAGTGGGAACATTTTTCAAGCATTTAGCCTGTCCAATCCCTTAAGAATTTTATATGTTTCATAAGATCCCCTTTAATCCTAAATTCCAGTGAATATAAGCCCGGTCAATACATTCTTTCATCATTTGTCAGTCCCGTCATCCCGGGAATTAACCTGGTGAACCTACGCTGCACTCCTCCAATGGCAAGAATGTCCTTTCTCAAATTAGGAGACCAAAACTGCACACAATATTCCAGGTGTGTTTTCACCAGGGCCCTGTACAACTGCAGTAGGACCTTCTTTTTCCCTTACACAAATCCTCTTGCTATGAAGACCAACATGCAATTAGCTTTCTTCACTGCCTGCTGTACCTCCATGCTTACTTTCAGTGACTGATGTACAAGCACACCCAGGTCTTGTTGCACCTCCACGTTTCCTAATCTGACATCATTCAGATAATAACCTGCCTTCTTGTTCTTGCCACCAAAGTGGATAACCTCACATTTATCCACATTATACAGCATCTGCCCACTCACCCAACCTATCCAAGTCACTCTGCAGCCTCATTGCATCCTCCTCGCAGCTCACACTGGTACCCAGTTTTGTGTCATCCGCAAACTTGGAGATTTAATTCACATTTA
The DNA here is from genome assembly GCA_035221665.1 of Okamejei kenojei. Classification (NCBI taxonomy): domain Eukaryota; kingdom Metazoa; phylum Chordata; class Chondrichthyes; order Rajiformes; family Rajidae; genus Okamejei; species Okamejei kenojei. The sequence goes on from CM069131.1 coordinate 149,500,157, forward strand.
ATTCCCTTGTCTAAATCGTTAATATATATTGTAAATAACTGGGATCCCAGCACTGAGCTTTGTGGCACCTCACTAGTCACTGCCTGTCATTCTGAAAAGGAACCACTAATTCCTACTCTTTGCTTCCTGTCTGCCAACCAGTTCTCTATCCTTGTCAATACCCTACCCCCAATACCATGTGCTCTAGCTTTGCACACTAATCTCTTGTGTGGGACCTTGTCAAAGGCTTTCTGAAAGTTCAGATACACCACATCCACTGGCTCTCCCTTATCCATTTTACTTTTTACATCCTCTAGTAATTTTCCCTTCATAAATCCATGCTGACTGACCGATCCTGTCACTGCTTTCCAAATGCGCCGCTATTACATCTTTAATAGTCAACTCAAGCATCTTCCTCACTACTGATGTCAGGCTAACTGGTCTATAATTCCATGTTTTCTCTCTCTCCCCTTTCTTAAAAAGTGAGGTTACATCAGCTACCCTCCAGTCCACAGGATCTGATCCAGAGTCCATGGAACATTGGAAATTGACTACCAATGCATCCACGATTTCTAGGGCCACCTCCTCGAGTATTCTGGGCTGCTGACCATCGGGCCCTGGGGATTTATTTGCCTTCAGTTCCAACAGTTAACCTAACACTAATGGAATCAGTAATGGAATAGGTTTTACTCCACACCATCAAGGGTGGCTACTTGCATATTGTGATGTTTTAATGCTGTCACTAACATTTTGTTAAATATCGGTAACTAGTAAATATTGGTAAGATTGATACTAGTCCTTCTTCAAAGATGAGCACAAACAATCAGGCTGGTGGAGGAATATGACACTTTTTTTTAAATATCAATTATTTTTGATTATGGTTGGATTTTAGTGCTATGAGAATCGAATTGTGTGATATTTCCATATGCAATAACGAGTCAACTACATTGCTCTAATCTGGAGTTACATATAGACCAGACTTTAAAAAACAGTGCACACGCTTTCTTAAAGGATGTTAGTGAACAGGAAGATATTTATAATGCCCATGCTACTGGAATTTCACGGTCCCCATTTGTGATACTAACTCTTTATTCCAGATTTATGTCATCAATTGAATATAATTTCCACAGCTGTCATGCTGGAATTAAAACGTATCTCTTGATTTTGAGGTCAGGTCTCTGGATTATTAGTAACATGACCACAATGCACTGGAGTGGTTCTATCAACGAGTGTCTATCTAATTAGCCTAGTTGACTGCTTATCCATGAGTTACAGCAGATTGTGGCCATGCACAATTCCATTAATGAACATAAGGAGGCAACTGCAATGGAAGGACATTATGAAGGGGGTGCAAGAAACTGTGTGCAGCACTGCTGGCAATATTGTTATAATTAAGTACCTATCAAAAAATGACACCGAGGAAAATAAAAGGGAGGAACTTTTCACATTACTTTTCTCTCTGAAATAATAAATAGACATTTAAAAAATATATATAATTCAATGGTGCTTTTGTCAGCTACCATTCGGAATATGATACCAACAACATCACCATGGCACAGCTACTAGAGCTGATGTCTCATTGTGCCAGAGACCTGGGTTCAATTCTGATCTTGGGTGCTGTCTATGTGGAGTTTGCCCATTTCCCCTGTGACTGTGAGGGTTTCCTCTGGGCACTCGGGTTTCCTCCCACATCCCAAAGACGTGTAGGTCAACTCGCCTCTGTAAATTTGCTCCAAGTGTTCGATGAGTGGATGGTCAATGGATTCTTTATTGTCACGTGTACCAGGTACAGTGAAATACATTTGTTGCATACAGATCCTCTAGACTATCCCAGTACATAAACACAATTGCCCCAGTTAGTGCAGTATGCACAGAGCTGCCCATCTAGTACTTATGCCAGAGGCGCCATTTCACAGTCCCAGCTGCTGCACAAAGGCCTGTTGCAGCCGTCTCCTCCTCCATTTCAGTCATCCCGCGAGAAAGCAGGATAACATAGAACCAGTGTGAATGGGTGTTAGATGGTTGGCATGGACTTAATGACATGTTTCCATGTTGTATCCTTCAATCAAATGTGAAGTGTTACATTCCATTAAAATAAGTTTTGTGAAGAAGCAGGGCACATTTTATTGTGCCATATTCAAATAACCAAGGTAATAACTTAGTTTTTGAAATTTTCATTATGAAGTTTCAAGTGGTGAAAAAAAAATTAACGTGCAGGAGGAACTCAGCAGGTCGTGCAGCATCCGTGTAGAGAATGGACAGACAATGTTTTGGGTCAGGACCTTTCTTCAGAAGGGTTTGTCCATTCCCGCCACAGATGCTGCCTGACCTGCTGAGTTCCTCCAGCACTTTGTGTTTGCTCAAATTCCAGCATCTGCAGTTTCTTGTGTCCCCAAGTTTCAAGTGCTGTTGGCTTCCAATTAAATTCACGATGAAAAACATAGCGTCTGAGAATTTCTAGGAAATTGTATTCAATTTGCAAAAATATCCCACTAACTTTCAAAAAGAATGTTGTGTTTCAGCAGGCTAATCAGTTATCTTGTGCGCATTACATTGCTCCTTGCTTTGTGTCAAATTAATTCTCATATTGCTTTGTGTGAATTTGAATTCATAGATTCCTGTGGCGTTTATTAATAAGGTGTGTTCCCACTCCACTCTGTAAGAATGCTTTAAAGAAACCATGCAAAACCACAGGAGCAAATATCTATTTTTGCCTACGTTTGTGTTTCTGGATCTACAATCAAGAGGCAAAGCTGTGATATTACACACTTTCTCACTGCCCCCACGCAGTTCAATCTGCTTTCAGCAAAGACTGTAGCCAATGTAAAACACAGCAGACTTGTTATCACATTTGAAATAATACCAAATGCTGACAGAATGGTACAGTAGCAACATGACTGAGTCAATTTGTGTCCATAAATTATCATTCCTCTTATGTTAACCCTGAGTTTAATATATCCTTTTTACCAATCCAAGCAGACAAATCATTGACTGTTTACCCTTTTAATAGTGTTCAGAATATTGTCATCTCTGACAGATCTCTTTTCTGTTCATCAAAAATGCTGTTGTTCAAGATATATTACACTTCATTGCTCACTTTCCCAGAAGGTAGGATTGTACTATATCTACGATTTTTGCAATGAAATGAATCATACATCCATCTGCTAACTCTTTTAATCTACCTATCTTTCAAATCCTTTCTCATCTCCATGGTTTGAAATGCTCTCCAGTTTGGATCACATTTTCAGCTTGTGCCTCATTTGAACACAAAACTGGAAAAATAGGTTTCTATTTTTATGTTTATGTCTGACTACACTTCAGATAATACACAATCATTTGATTCCAAACCAGTTTGGCAGGAATCTAGTAACTGTCTCCTGTAGCTATAGTTGATAGCATGAATTCATGAATTAAGTCAAGTCAAGTGAGTTTATTGTCATGCGTCCCTGATAGGACAATGAAATTCTTGCTTGGTTCAGCACACAGAACATAGTAGGCATTTACTATAAAACAGATCAGTGTGTCCATATATCTTTATATAAATACATACACACATGAATAAATAAACTGATAAAGTCCAAATAACAGATAATGGGTTATTAATGATCAGAGTTTTGTCCGAGCCAGGTTTAATAGCCTGATGGCTGTGGGGAAGTAGCTGTTCCTGAACCTGGCCATTGCAGTCTTCAGGCTCCTGTACCTTCTACCTGGAGGTAGCAGGGAGATGAGTGTGTGGCCAGGATGGTGTGGCTCCTTGATGATGCTGCCAGCCTTTTTGAGGCAGCGACTGCGATAAATCCCCTCGATGGAAGGAAGGTCAGAGCCGATGACGGACTGGGCAGTGTTTATTACTTTTTGAAGTCTTTTCCTCTCCAGGGCGCTCAAGTTGCTGAACCAAGCCACGATGCGACCGGTCAGCAAGCTCTCTACTGTGCACCTGTAGAAGTAAGAGAGAGTCCTCCTTGACAAACCGACTCTCCGTAATCTTCTCAGTAAGTAGAGGCACTGATGCGCTTTCTTGATAATTGCATTAGTGTTCTCGGACCGGGAAAGATCTTCAGAGATGTGCACGCCCAGGAATTTGAAGCTCTTGACCCTTTCAACCATCGACCCTTTGATATAAACGGGACTGTGGGTCCCCATCCTACTCCTTTCTAAGTCCACAATCAATTCCTTGGTTTTGCTGGCGTTGAGGGCCAGGTTATTATGCTGGCACCACATGGACATTTGCTCTATCTCTCTTCTATACTCTGACTCATCCCCATCAGTGAAACATTTTTATACCACAATTGTGCAACAAACTGCTCATCATTTGATGTCCAAAGTTTCTCAAATAGCATATGATGTCACACATCAAGTGTGCGCCAAGTTCAGCATTCAGTGATATTCTAGATTTGGGAGTGAGTTGTAGCAACCTGTATTAGGGAGTTTAATCTCTTTCCTTCATATTGAGCTGATAAGAGACTTATCCCAAACATTATTCTCATAGGTCCCACGCAAGAGATTGGTATACAAACTTCAAGCACACGGTATTGGTGGTTCAGTATTGATGTGGATAGAGAACTGGCTGGCAGACAGGAAGCAAAGAGTAGGAGTGAACGGGTCCTTTTCAGGATGGCAGACAGTGACTAATGGGGTGCCGCAAGGCTCAGTGCTGGGACCCCAGCTATTTACAATATACATTAATGATTTGGACGAGGGAATTAAATGCAACATCTCGAAGTTTGCGGATGACACGAAGCTGGGGGGCAGTGTTAGCTGTGAGGAGGATGCTAGGAGGCTGCAGGATGACTTGGATAGACTGGGTGAGTGGGCAAATGCATGGCAGATGCAGTATAATGTGGATAAATGTGAGGTTATCCACTTTGGTGGCAAAAACAGGAAGGTAGACTATTATTTGAATGGTGACGGATTAGGAAAAGGGGAGATGCAGCGAGACCTGGGCGTCATGGTACACCAGTCATTGAAAGTAGGCATGCAGGTGCAGCAGGCTGTGAAGAAAGCGAATGGTATGTTGGCATTCATAGCAAAAGGATTTGAGTACAAGAGCAGGGAGGTTCTACTGCAGTTGTACAGGGTCTTGGTGAGGCCACACCTGGAGTATTGCATACAGTTTTGGTCTCCTAATCTGAGGAAAGACATTCTTGCCATAGAGGGAGTACAGAGAAGGTTCAACAGACTGATTCCTGGGATGGCACGACTTCCATATGAAGAAAGATTGGATAGACACGGCTTGTACTCGCTGGAATTTAGAAGATTGAGGGGTGATCTCATAGAGACTTACAAAATTCTTAAGGGGTTGGACAGGCTAGATGCAGGAAGATTGTTCCCGATGTTGGGGAAGTCCAGGACAAGGGGTCACAGTTTAAGGATAAGGGGGAAGTCTTTTAGGACCGAGATGAGAAAATCGTTTTTCACACAGAGTGGTGAATCTGTGGAATTCTCTGCCACAGAAGGTAGTTGAGGCCAGTTTGTTGGCCATATTTAAGAGGGAGTTGGATGTGGCCCTTTTGGCTGAAGGGATCAGGGGGTATGGAGAGAAGGCAGGTACAGGATACTGAGTTGGATGATCAGCCATGATCATATTGAATGGCGGTGGAGGCCCAAAGGGCCGAATGGCCTGCTCCTGCACCTAATTTCTATGTTTCTATGTTTCATTGTATTAAACTCCAGCAACAGTTCATCCTGAAAGGATGTTAAATTTATTGAGTTGAACTGAAGGTCATTCTCTTGATAAAACTATCACATACTGACTACCATTGATTGATAGAAAGCTTTTTATATATATATTAGACTAAGTGGGACCCATTGGGTTCCATGTTCACACTGGAGGGCTGGTCCCCTAACAGAATATTCCCCCTTTCCACCAATTCCAATATTGGTGGCCAGTGGGGGTGGGGGCTTCTGCAACACTAGTATGGATGTTGGGTGCTGAAAGGACAGGTTTGCAGAGGGCTAGTATGGACATTGTGGGCTGAATGGATTCTTGGGCTGGCAGCTCAGTCACTCAGTCCTGGTGGGCTGGCAACTCAGTCACTCAGGCCTGACAGGCTGGCAGCTCAGTCACTCAGGTCTGGCGGGCTGGCAGCTCAGTCACTCAGACCTGGTGGGCTGGCAGCTCAGTCACTCAGGACAGGTGGGCTGGCACCTCGGTCACTCAGGGCTGGCAGCTCATAAACTGCCAGAAATTCTGTCCAAAACAGGTGAGAGACTCTGTGAGAGATAAGGGGGAGAGGGTGGAGAATCAATTTTAGACATTTTTCATTCAATTTCAATTATGTGCAGATCACAGCAATGAAGGTGGAAAGTCCTGGCCTGGATCTCACAGGGAGCCAATGAAGGGAGGGAGAAACATACTGGGGTGAGGTTTAATACAGGGGGAATACTTACTGACAGGGCCAGCCTTAGGAGGTGTGGGGCCCAATTGGGAACAATTTTGGTGAGTCCCAGGTTCCCAGACAAGGTATTTAGAATCATAGAAATACAAATAAAGTCTATTATAGACTTTATATCTCTATGCTAGAATGGAAAGTAATCAAAATGTGGGACTTAAAAAGTGCCTGCGAGTTAATGGACCAAACAGATCTAAGCTACATTTTAATATAAAATTGCATACATGTAAGCCTACAAGTAATAAACAAAATGTTTAGATCACCTCTGAAAAGTATATAGTTACAATACCACTTATTTTAGTGACTGTGAAATGAAAAAAAAGTAATTTGATTAACTAGATCCTAGAAAAGTAATTTGATTAACTAGATCCTAGAAAACCAATAACTATTGGCAAAAAACCAGTCCAGGCATTAAAGTTTGGGCTTCAGCGCCATACTACCTTTTGAGCTTCTACCCATCCTAACTTAGTTGTGTGTGTGTGTGTGTGTGTGTGTGTGTGTGTGTGTGTGTGTGTGTGTGTGTGTGTGTGTGTGTGTGTGTGTGTGTGTGTGTGTGTGTGTGTGTGTGTGTGTGTGTGTGTGTGTGTGTGTGTGTGTTTGTTTGTTTGTGTGTGTGTGTGTGTGTGTGTGTGTGTTTGTTTGTGTGTGTGTGTGTGTGTGTGTTAGTTGTCTGTGCGTGATCTGTGTGTGTTAGTGGCATGTGTGTGGGTGGGAAGGGCGGGGGGAGAGAAGGGAGGAAGGAGAGAAGGGAGTGAGGGAAGGAGAGAAGGGAAGGAGGGAAGGAGAGAAGAGAAAAGAGAGAGAGGAAGGAGGGAGGGATGGAGAGGAAGGAGGGAGGGATGGAGAGAAGGGAGGGAGGGAAGGAGAGAAGGGAGGGAGGGAAGGAGAGAAGGGAGGGAGGGAAGGAGAGAAGGAGAGAAGGTAGGGAGAGGGCCGGTGGCGGGAGTGGATGCAGGGCGGACGGGTGTGAGCTGAAGCCGAGGTTTGTAAATGTTGCTCCAACCCCTGGCCCGGCCCTCCTTGTATTGTTCACCGTGATTCCCCGGGGAGAGAGAAGGAGTGGAGCTGGGGCTGTGTGCGCAAAGCACAGCGACTGGAGGGGTGGGAGCGCTGCCCTGGGACCGTGAGGGACCTTCCCCTCTCCCCCTTTTCCATTCTCCCTCACACCCCCCTCCCTGTCTCCCCCTTTCTTCCCCCTGCACCCCTCTACTCTCTCTCCACCTCCACCAGGGGTAGATCTACCCGAGCCGAGAGTAGATTACTACAAAGATCCTAGAGCGGAGCTTTGGGTTACTCCAGCATGGGGCCCCCCTTGGGCGTGGGGTCCAATTGAGCGCAATCGGTCCAATCAGCTTAAGGCCGGCCCTGCTTACTGATGGACCAAATGGACTCCTCCTGGGCTAGTACAGGCCTTGTGGGCCAAAATGAGTGGTATCAGGCAGGGCAAATAACTAATTTCATTTCATTTCCATTGCCATTTCAGTTTCAAGCACAGGGCAGGCCAAACAACACATCTAATTTTCATTAAGGGCTAACAGATCATTTATTGCAAGTACTTTGTAGTCTCACAGTTCAGTAGACTCGCAGTTCAGTAGACTCACAACAGAACTAGAGTTCTGGCCTCTCCCTCGCGATCGTCCAGAGTGACTGACTCATGTCCAGGCATCTGGGGTTTTATAGTCCTGCCCCCCAGAAGGGGCGTTACCTTCATCATGGCGATTGACAGGCAAGAGGACCAATCAAGATCTCAAGATTATTTAAACACTCATAACTTTTTTATTTTTAATCGATTGGAAAAATCCTCAGGGCTGCCTCAGCGGAGGAGGACTGTGAGTAAGATGGATAAAATTCATAGCGATATAGGGTAGCGTTTATTCTAAAATCAATATACAGTGCAGGCAGGAAGTGGTCAATATGAGACATATATATATACACATATGTAAAAATGAAGCTTTTACATCAATGTAAATGTTTCAGTGATGCATGCATATATACATATATATATATATATATATATATATATATATATATATATATATATATATAGCTTTCTATAAATCAATGGTATATATTATATATATACACACACATTATATATATTATATATTTGTTAAACTATTTAATCATACATTCACAAAATATTTCCCGCATTTTTATTCTCAGATGTTGCTCATGTGTACGAGGCTGATAGTGATTATATAAATTGCCGCTGCAAACATTGTGTTGACAGCAGAATAATTTATGCCTATTAATGTTCAAATGAACATTTTATCTATAATAATCGTGATGACTGTGACAGATCAAATATAAAGTCACAAATTTAGTTTAACCTATTTCAATAGGTTATGTATGGTCACTCTGTTGCTATTGGCATTGATGTAAAGCAATTTGAAATATGCATCATTGCAATCATGACAGCACAGCCCTGGAGTCAGTTACAATCTGTCTTGGCTGAAGTAAAGCCAAGAAATAGTTTAATTGTAATTAGATTTAAGTTGTGTACACTAATTATAGTTTCAAGTGTACCGTGGTAAATGTACCATGTGCTCAGGTAGAAATTTCCTAAGCACAAGTTTTTACTTTGAGGAGAGAATGATTGCGCTCAGCCGTGTAGTTGGTTTTTTGTGCACTCTTGTCATAACTTGTCTTGTATTACTTTACTGCTATTTCTTGGATCCTTTACATCAACATCAAATGTGATTAAATAACTGGTTCAGAATTACCCAATTAAGATGCATATCGCACGATTGTTGCATAGTTTTATACATAAACTAATAACCTTCAATATCTCAGCCAATTCAATATTTCCATCAATTTTTCCATCTGAGAGTACTACAAGAAGTAGAACATCAGCATTAAAGAATTCCAATGATGCAGGGTTTTGACCAAAAATATCAACAGCTCCTTTCTCCACACAGATGCTGATCAAACTGTTGAGTTGCTCCAGCAGTTTGAATTTTGTTTGCTAAGTGATGTCATTTGTTATTAAAAGTACTTTAGTGCACATTTCAATTATCTCATTGAGGCTAACATTTTGTTTTTGATCAAAGTGTAAACTCTGAGCAATCGGGGATTACTAGTGTTTATGTCCAGCTTTCCAGACAAGTGAGTTAATGAGTTAAGAAATGAATTAAGAATCAATATATATTAAGTTAAAAAGTTAAATCTAGACCAAATAGGCACAATGTAATAGAATTTCAGCAGATTATTCACAAACAAGATTCCTAAAATTACCAAGAAATGTGCATTAACAAATGCTACTGATAAATGCATTAAACATGGGAACCAAACAAAATATTTATATATATGAAGAAAATAGTTTTGAAGTTTTAGCTTTTGAACCCAAATCTTTGATGTCAGAGGCCTGTCATTCTCTCTCCTTCAGAAGTAACCAGTTGATTGATTACATTTTGCAGTGTTTTTGGCATTTTTATGTGTGATGACAGGTATTTAAACTTTGTGATAATGAGACATGGCAAGGTGCTAAAGAGTTCATAGAATCATAGAAAATAGGTGCAGGAGTAGGCCATTTGGCCCTTAGAGCCTGCACCGCCATTCAATATGATCATGGCTGATCATAGAACTCAGTATCCTGTACCTGCCTTCTCTCCATACCCCCTGATCCCTTTAGCCACAAGGGCCACATCTAACTCCCTCTTAAATATAGCCAATGAACTGGCCTCAACTACCTTCTGTGGCAGAGAATTCCACAGACCTACCACTCTCTGTGTGAAAAAAGATCTTCTCATCTCGGTCCTAAAAGACTTCCCCCTTATCCTTAAACTGTGACCCCTTGTTCTGGAGTTCCCCAACATCGGGAACAATCTTCCTGCATCTAGCCTGTCCAACCCCTTAAGAATTTGGTAAGTCTCCATAAGATCCCCCCTCAGTTTCCTAAATTCCAGCGAGTACAAGCTGAGTCTATCCCGTCTTTCTCCATATGGAAGTCCTGCCATTCCAGAAGGCTTTCGACAAGGTCCCACAGACTTCCAGAAGGCTTTCGACAAGGTCCCACATAAGAGATTAGTATACAAACTTAAAGCATACGGTATTAGGGGTTCAGTATTGATGTGGATAGAGAACTGGCTGGCAAACAGGAAGCAAAGAGTAGGAGTAAACGGGTCCTTTTCACAATGGCAGGCAGTAACTAGTGGGGTACCGCAGGGCTCAGTGCTGGGACCCCAGCTATTTACAATATATATTAATGATCTGGATGAGGGAATTGAAGGCAATATCTCCAAGTTTGCGGATGACACTAAGCTGGGGGGCAGTGTTCGCTGTGAGGAGGATGCTAGGAGACTGCAAGGTGACTTGGATAGGCTGGGTGAGTGGGCAAATGTTTGGCAGATGCAGTATAATGTGGATAAATGTGAGGTTATCCACTTTGGTGGCAAAAACAGGAAAGCAGACTATTATTTAAATGGTGGCCGATTAGGAAAAGGGGAGATGCAGCGAGACCTGGGTGTCATGGTACACCAGTCATTGAAAGTAGGCATGCAGGTGCAGCAGGCAGTAAAAAAAGCGAATGGTATGTTAGCTTTCATAGCAAAAGGATTTGAGTACAGGAGCAGGGAGGTTCTACTTCAGTTGTACAGGGTCTTGGTGAGACCACACCTGGAGTATTGCGTGCAGTTTTGGTCTCCAAATCTGAGGAAGGACATTATTGCCATAGAGGGAGTGCAGAGAAGGTTCACCAGACTGATTCCTGGGATGTCAGGACTGTCTTATGAAGAAAGACTGGATAGACTCGGTTTATACTCTCTGGAATTTAGGAGATTAAGAGGGGATCTTATAGAAACTTACAAAATTCTTAAGGGGTTGGACAGGCTAGATGCAGGAAGATTGTTCCCGATGTTGGGGAAGTCCAGGACAAGGGGACACAGCTTAAGGATAAGGGGAAAATCCTTTAAGACCGAGATGAGAAAGACTTTTTTCACACAGAGAGTGGTGAGTCTCTGGAACTCTCTGCCACAGAGGGTAGTTGAGGCCAGTTCATTGGCTATATTTAAGAGTGAGTTGGATGTGGCCCTTGTGGCTAAGGGGATCAGAGGGTATGGAGAGAAGGCAGGTACGGGATACTGAGTTGGATGATCAGCCATGATCATATTGAATGGCGGTGCAGGCTCGAAGGGCTGAATGGCCTACTCCTGCACCTAATTTCTATGTTTCTATGTTTCTATGAATCAGTCTGGTGAACCTTCTCTGTACTCCCTCTATGGCAAGAATGTATTTCCTCAGATTAGGAGACCAAAACTGTACGCAATACTCCAGGTGTGGCCTCACCAAGACCCTATACAACTGCAGTAGAACCTCCCTGCTCTTGTACTCAAATCCTTTTGTATAAAGTTTGTCCAATATTATGTGTTCTGTTCAGAGTGTGGAATCACCATAGATATCAATGTAAAAGTTTCAACCAAGAATGGAAAGAGTAGAAGAAATGATTACTTAGAAACCATGCAGAAAATTTGATTTCAAAACCTAAAGGAATCATTCTGTTCAGACCTTTAAATCATGGATGAAAAGGGTTGAACATTATGTGTAAGAAGAAACTGCAGATGCAGGTTTACACCAAAGATAGACACAAAATGCTGGAGTAACTCAGCGGGACGTGCAGCATCTCTGGAGAGAAGGAATGGGTGACATTTTGGATCGCACACCATACCCTTCCATTTCTTTGTGTCTCCCTCTCTAACTCTCAGTCTGAAGAAGGGTCACGACCCGAAACATCACCCATTTCTTCTCTTCAGAGATGATGTCTGGCCCGCTGAGTTACTCCAGCATTTTGTGTCTATCTTGGGCTGAAAATTCGATGGTAAGAAGGTAGGTCGGGAAATAGTGGAACGTTGATGAAAATATAGAGAAGGAATAAATAAAGAAAATGAAGAAAACTGCCATGCTCAGGCGATATAGCAATGTAGCTACTGGAGCTGCTACCACACAGCTCCAGTAACACTTTCAATCCACACCTCTGATACTGTCTGTTTGGAGTATGCATAGTTTCCTAGAAAATGAATGTCTTTCTCCCGGGTGTTCTGTTTTTTTCCCTGCATCTCAAAGATTTGGGTATTGGTAGGTAATCAATCATTGCCTCTAGTATGTAGTCGAATAGTAGATTCCGGGAAGTGTTGATGAGAAAGGGGAAGAACAGTTGGAGCAAAAATTAGTGGGGGATGGGATTGTTTTCTGAACTGGTATTCTCTGAGATGAGCTGAAATACCCTCCTTTTTTATCATAGAACATAGAGCAGAACAACACAAGAACACACCCTGTGGCCGATAATTTTGGCACCAAACATGATGCCAAGACAAACTGTTACCTATCAGTACATAATCCATAACCCACCTTGTCGTAGGCCCCCCTCGGTCATGACTAACCATGGGTGATGCATCCTAGTCGGATGCAAGCCTGGGCAATGCATATGGAAGACAGGCTGTTGCCCATGTAGCACGTCCCCCCTCTCCATGTCGCTAATCGATCCAAAGGAACAGCAGGGCTGTTACAGTTTGGCACCGGAGCTGCCAGAGCGAGGTTGTAGACAACGACGAACTGCCTTAGGGGCTCCGACTCCGGATTTTCTTGAGGTTTACACCTGGAGCCTTTTCCATGACCAGATATGGCCACAATGCAGTGGAGGTTTTAAATCAGAGTTTTCCCTCTCCTAGATGGACTGCCTTCCCAGGCTGACGAGCCCCATCTGCCCGAGACTTATGGGGTCTACCTTCCCGTGCAGGTCTATAGCACATGCCCATTAATGCACCATTCCCTGCATATCATATGTCTATGCAAATATCTCTTAAATGCCACTGTCATGTCTGCCTTAACCACCACTGTCCCTAATTAACCCACTCCCTTCCAAATGAGAATTAATCTTGTCCCGAAGAATCCTCTCCAATAGCTTCCCTACCACTGATGTAAGGTTCACTAGCCTATAATTCATTGGATTCTCTCCAGTTTCCTTCTTAAAAAGAGGATCAACATCAGCTACTCAGCAGTCCTCTGATACCTTGCCTGTGGCTAGTGAATATGCAAAGATCTTTGTCAAGGCTCCCGTAATCTCCTCTCTTGTGTCTCCAATAACCTGGGATATATCCCATCAGGTCCTGGGGAAGGATCTACCTTAATGCTCAGTAAGAATCCCAAACACAAAATGCCTTTGCATGTTAGTATTCACCACACTGAGATCAGTGCGGAGAATACTAACATGCAACGGCAGCTTGAGATATTCCATGGAGGACAATAGTTAGACTTTGCCGATGAATGGGAGTCGTGACTGGTGCCAGGAACAATGCTGACCAGGTCCCAGGCATTTTGGCCCAACTTGTCCACACCGACCAACATGCCCCATCTACACTAGCCCCACCTGCCTGCTTTGGACCCATATCCCTTTAAACCTACCCTATCCATGTACATGTTCCAATGTGTTTTTTTTTAATATTGCAATAGACCTGCATCAACTACCTCTTCTGGTTGCTCATTCCATATGCCTACCACCCTTTGTGTAAAAATGTTGCTCCTCAGATCACTAGTAAATCTTTCCCCCCTCACCTTAAATCTATGTCCTCTGTTTTCTGATTCACCTACTCAGAGTAAGACTCTGTGTATTTACACCTATCTATCCTCTCATAATTTTATATACCTCTATATGATCACCCCTCATACTTCTGAACTCAAAGGAATAAAGTCCTAGACTGCTCAACCTCTCCCTATAGCTCAGGTCCGAGAGTTCTGGCAACATCCTTGTAATTCTTCACTGTAATCTTTCCAGCTGAATAATATCTTTCCTATTACAGGGTGACCAAAACTGAATGCAATATTCCAAATGTCACCTCACCAATGTCATGTACAACCATAATATAATCTCTCAACTTCTATATTCAATGCTCTAATGAAGGTCAATGCGCCAAAAGCCTTCTTGACCACCATTTATACCTTTGCATTACTTTCAAGGGACTATGTACCTGCACTCCCGATCCCTTTGCTCTACAACACTCCCAGAGGCCTGCCATTCACTGTACTATGTACCTTGCACTTATCTATATTAAACTCCATTAACCATTCCTCAACCCACCTGCCCAACCGATCAAGATGCCGCTGCAATTTTTGATAACCATCTTCGCTATCTACAATATCACCCTCTTTAGTGTCATCTGCAAATTTACTATTCATGCCTTGGACATTCTCATCCAAATCATTGATATACTGTAGACGACAAACAGCAATGGACCCAGCACCGAACCCTGAGGCACACCACTAATCACAGACCTCCAGTCCAAGAAACAACCTTCCACCATCACCCTATGCTCCCTTCCATGAAGTATCCCAGGAAGAAACTGCAAACTCCACACAGACATCATTGGAGCCAAGATTTGATGCTGTGAGACACCCGTTCTACTAACTGTGTTCCAGTGCCAATCCATGCGGTAATGAAATAGAAAAAAACAGAACAGTGACCAGACAATGATAAACTGCACTCAATAAATCTGGTCATCATTTGCACTTGGAACAACCGATCCAAGCATAAATTCGCCAACAACAAAAAGACTGATTCTGAGCTCACAATCATTTTTGTAAAATTGTTTAAAACAGCTTGGAAACATTTGCACTTTACTTTTTCTAGTCTTAAACTGACCTGTTCATCTGAGTTTGAGTCTGTCTGTTGATTGAGATGCAGTTCAATATCTGAAAACAGACTGCAATTTTACAAAATAAAGCAAGCAGGGAACAACAACTCCTGCAGCGGGTAAGAACATTATTTGTTATCTTGGGACTTGGGTTTGAATTCAGTCTAGCTTGTTGGAATGACATCCTCCTTTCTCCCCAGCTGTTGGGTACAAATTGAAATCTGTCTGTGTAGTTTCTTAATAGGTGCAAACCCAGCATGCACAATAGATCATAATTTAATGTAACTCGTCAATTGCAGCCAGTGATGCTGTAAGGAATGGTTGGATGGGTTGAAATGGTTTTCGTATTTAAAATACATTGATAGAAAGGAAGGAGCAGAACATTTTAAAATGTGGTAGAGGTATGAACTCCAACTTACAGAATCTGAATTGAATCGTACAGAATCATTACCTTTTATTTTATTTTCCCTTCTTTTGCAAATTCATATTAATTTCCCTTTGAAATTTTCTATGGTTGAAGAATATAATTAAAATTAATTAGATTGGATTGATATTACCTGTCTCAACTACCTCCTCAGGTAGTTCGTTCCATATACTCATCACCCTTTGAGTGAACATTTTGCCCCTCAGGTTCACGTTAAATCTTGCCACTCTCACTTTAAACCTGTGTCCTCCGGTTCATGTTAAAGAAGGAACTGCAGATGCTGAAGAATCGAGGGTACACAAAAAGCTGGAGAAACTCAGCAGGTGCAGCAGCATCTAAGGAGCGAAGGAGATAAGCGACGTTTCAGGTCGAGACCCTTCTTCAGACTGAAGAAGGGTCTCGACCCGAAACGTCGCCTTCGTTCCTCAGATGCTGCTGCACCCGCTGAGTTTCTCCAGCCTTTTGTGTATCCTCTGGTTCTTGATTCCTCTACCCTGGGTAGAAGACTTTGTGCATTCACCTGATCTATTCTCCTCTTCACTCATGGGACAGACCCACTAATGTATTTCGTTTTTAGATTTTGGCCCTTTCCCAAATACGAACAAAGCCACTTCTGTTGACAGCAATTTGTCTATTTCAGCAGCTTCCACAAACTCTGTCATCAAATGCAATTGCACACCAAAAACCAGTTCCTCTGTTTATACTTTTGTTCAGGATGCTGCCTTATCTGCTCATTTTAATTCGTTATATGAAACATCCCGATAATTGCACTGAAATCCATTCCTTCTCGGTCACTCAGGATCAGGCAAGAATCATAGAACTTTAAACACTGTAATCAGGTGATCCATTCTCTCAAGTTGCTATTAGCATTTTTCTCCACATGATCTGCCTAGCTAAACATACCCTATCAAGGTGTGAACAGTGCCAGAACATATGCAACAGGAGGGAGAGTTGGTGATGTGATTGTTCAAAGCTGTTTCACTGTTCATTGCGTTAAAGGTTAAAACTTTACAAAATGTCTGCTTTCCCCCCCCCCCCCCCCCCCCCAATCTCCATATCTTTTGATTCCCTTACTCTTCCAAAACAAGGTTCAATCAGATGCATATATTGTGTCTGAAGCTAAGAAATACATTGAGTACTGTTGCGATGACGCTATCAAATTCTATCTCTACACGGTCCAGCATCCCTTTTCCTTTACAGCCTCTCTTTTCTTCACTTCCAATACTTTAAAAACAGATCTTTTTTAGCTTCAATATATTGGAAACATGAAAGGAAGTGAATGCCTTGCATCTTATTCCACTGTAATAACTGTGTCTTTGTCTTTTGTGTCTTTCTAAGACAGCTTTAACATCTACCTGGTTAGATTTAACATTTAACCTGAAGGACCGCATTACTATCAATGCAAAGAGGCTACATTCAAAGCCATACAGAACCAAGTGAGGGGCCCAAGCTTATAACCTTCCAAAACACAAGTTGACATTCAGAATTGTTCCGTTCACATTTCTAATGTATCCCTGGTAAATTGCAGCAGTACAGAGTATGTATTTATCTAAGAGTTGGAATAACCCTCTTGATTTATTGGTTGATTATCTAGACATTCTTCTAATGTTTAGAGTATTCAATCTCACTGGTCATTGTCTATTTCAGTTCAATCTTTCTTTCAATTCTTCACAAACGCTTCTTCAATTGCTTCATTTAAGTTGGTTTCGGTTTTGCCTACACATCCAATTGGCAACTTTTCTGCCAGATTTGTGGGCAGAGGGGAATTAGTACATGTTGTAATACAACCAGAACATATTCTGTCCCACTCATGTGCCTTTCACCACAATTGCAAAATTACAACTTTTAAAGAATAACAGATCCATTCCTCTCTTGCATTGCATTCCTTTGCCAGAACATGGCCAAAACAAATCCAACAGTTCACGTGAAATTTGCAAAATAAAATTAACTGCAGTGAAAACACATGACGATAGAATTGAAGACATATCTGAAACTTGTGCAGAATACTTCTGCGAAAAGTCCCCTTTGTAAAATCAATTTACTTACTTTCAATTATACTTGGAAAAAATCTATTTTGCAAAGTTCTCTGGTTACCACATTCCTTTGTAATGAAATTCAGTTACAGTGATTAATGCAATTTATAATGAGTGGTTCAAGCTTTATCACAAGTTCCATCCCTGCTGTCTACTTAACAGTCCAGACTGAGTGCACCGTTTCATCACAGTGGTGGCTTCGCCACTGAGCATGGATGGGTTCCAGGGACATTCTCACATGTAAAATCTAAACCGAAACACCAGTCTGCAGATGTCTCCATGCCCAGCCACCGCACAGGCCAAAAAATACATGAATGTCAACGATTATGGGAATGATCGCAAATCAGTTAAAACTCTCGCTCCAGACAGACATGGCCATTAAAATAAGATGCAGTATCCTCTTTAGAATGCATTGCTGATGGCAATGCAAATTCATATATAATTTTGAAAGAATAAACGTGAATATCCTCATGTGCTTGATGACTTGTCATTAGCAGAAAGGCAGACTATTTTTTATGTTTCTTTTAAATTGCTTTGGCACTCGTCGAAAAATGTAAAAAGTTAAAAGAAATTAATCTCTCTGATTGTACTTACTGGCATCGTCTGGCTACCGTGTAAGGCGTTGATAGCTGCCTGGGCTTCTGCATGTGTGGAAAATTTCACAAATGCACATCCTGTTGGGGGGAAAAGAAAGGACAGGCTGCTGAACTGAGGAGAATGTAGCTCTTTGGGATATACTGGAGTGCCTTAATTTAACAATAGCATTATTGTTGAAGTTATGGTAGATAAACAGAATTTTTTCACTTACATATAAACAGTAAAATAAAAGCACACAAGCTGAAATTAGGATATCAATCACACAGTGTATTACTGGGTCAGTCACACAGGGTATGCAATATTATATTTCTCTACACAAATACAGATCAGCCCAATCCAGAAATGAAAATAAAAAATGGTGTAAAAACTCAGCAAGTCATAGTGTCATGGAGTTACACAGCAGAGAATCAACAATTTGTCCACACCAACCAAGCTAGTCCCATTTGCCTACATTTGGGCCATTTCCTTCTAAACCTTTCCTATCCATGTGCCTGTTCAAATATCTTCCAATGCCTGAGATACATCCTTTGGCAGCTTGTTCCATACACCCTCTCCACGAAAAAAAAGTTGTACCTCATGTCCCTATTACATCTTTTCTCTCTCAATGTAAGCCTATGCCCTCTAGTTGTTGAATCCCTACCCTGGTAAGTAAGACAGTGCATCCACCCTATCTATACCCCCATGATGTTATGCATCTATAAAATCACACCTCTGTCCCTTGTGCTCCAAGGAATAAAGACTGAACCTGCCCAACCTCTCCCTATAGCCTTGTCAATCTTTTCTGCACTCTTTCCAGCTGAATTACATATTTCCAAAAGCAGGGTGGCTGCAACTAAATACACTATTCAAAGTGCAGCCTCAGCAACATCTTTTATAATTGTAGCATTACATCACAACTTCTATACTCTGACTGATGAAGGCCAACATACCAAAAGCCTTCTTCACCACCGATCTACCTGCAAGGTCAGGTGGCTCCTGTGGAAACAGTCTTTGTTTTGGTTCTGCAACCCATCACCCAAACCTATTTATGCTTTGGTAGGGGTGGCACAGTGGCACTGCAGTAGATTTGCTACCTGACAGTGCCAGAGACCCAGGTTCGAAGCCGACTATGGGCACTGTCTGACTGGAATATGTACATTCTCCCTATGACCATATGGGTTTTCCCTTGGTGCTCTGGTTTCCTCTCACACTCCAAAGGCGTACACGTTTGGAGGTTAATTGACTTGTCTCCAAACTGTATCTCAAAAGTCTAAAGTCTGGGATGCAAAATACTCATTTTGGTAACGAATAGTATTTTGTGTGTGATTAATTTCTTATTCTTGATTCTTGCAACAATTGAAGAAATAAAAATTGCAGCTAAGGACATCCCCTGCAAACGATCAAGATTTCTCTCAAATGTTTCAAATCGAGTATGTATCACTTCATGCAGACAAATAATATGAAATTAATTCTGCAAGGATGTTTATTGCTATTTATTTTTTTGCTAAGTGACTAAAAGTATACTTACCAAGGAGTGAAAAGTTCTAACACGGATATTCCTACAGAGTTCACGTGGCCATGATATTGCTGCAAGCAAAATGTTCATTGTACCTACACCTCAACATAGTTGTGCATATGATAATAAACCTAACTGGACTTAACATCAGGCATGCTTGTGCATCTGATGTGGTTTTCTCATCAGAACCACTACAAATGATGTCATACTCAATACAACACTCCTTTCAGAGCATTTGCTGGGGAACTGATAGTCCCTTGTCCCAAAGTGATTGCCCTTGCTTTTATTCTGTAACAACCATGTTTCACAGTGTGGAATTGGGTCAATGGCACATTATTACCCTTGGGGATCTCTCATCTCACCTGGACCTTCACCCCTGCCCACTGATGTCCCAACATCTTTGACTTGCTCAAGCCCCAATTTCCTATTCGTTGATCTCCCAGCAATTCTGTTAAGAGGGTCAAGAGTGTTTAATTGTCATAGGTAGCAAAAACAGCAATTAAATGCTTACTTGCAGCATCATCATACCAGATCTGTAAACATGGTTCTCATAGAGTCTACAAGGGCCTTTGGCCCATCCACCAAGAAACCATCTTCAAGGTTATGACCTGAGCAAACCCCACAAGATCCATGACTGAATTAACCCACCAAACCACCACTCTACTCTAATCACATCCAATTTACAGTCCATTACCAACTTTACCCAGATCTCTTAACTGATTGAGGCACCACTTACCTGATTACTAATTGAACCTCAGCCTTAGTCAGCCCTTTCTCTCCCACACCCCAACAGCCAGACAGGTCACAGTCATAAATGCATAAATGATAGGAGCAGAATTAGGCCATTCAGCTGATCAAGTCTACTCTGCCATTCGATCATGGCTGATCTATCTTTCCCTCTTAACTGCATTCTCCAGCGTTGGCAATAGGTGCAGGAATAGGCATTCGGCTTTTCGAGCCCGCACCGCCATTCACTGAGATCATGGCTGATCATCCATAATCACTACCCCATTCCTGCCTTCTCCTCATATCCCCTGAATCTGCTATCTTTAAGAGCTCTATCTAACTCTCTCTTGAAAGCATCCAGAGAATTGGCCTCCACTGCCTTCTGAGGCAGAGAATTCCTCAGATTCACAACTCTCTGGGTGAAAATGTTTTTCCTCATCTCCGTTTTAAATGGCCTACCCCTTATTCTTAAACTGTTTTCCTTGGTTCTGGACTCATCCAACATTGGGAACATATTTCCTGCCTCTAGCGTGTCCAATCCCTTAATGTTTCACTAAGATCCCCTCTCATCCTTCAAAATTCCAGTGTATACAAGCCCAGTAGCTCCATTCTACTAACATATGACAGTCCCGCCATGCCGGGAATTAACCTCGTGAACCTACGTTGCATTCCCTCAATAGCAAGAATGTCCTTCCTCAAATTTGGAGACCAAAAACTGCAAACAATAATTCAGGTGTGATCTCACGATGGCCCTGTACAACTGCAGAAGGACTTCTTTGCTCCTCTACTCAACTCCTCTTGTTATGAAGGCCAACATGCCATCAGCTTTCTTCACTGCCTGCTGTACCTACATGCTTTCAGTGACTGATGAACAAGGACCCCCATTGTACTTCCCCTTTTCCTAACGGCACCATTCCGATAATAGTCTGCCTTCCTGTTCTTGCCATCTAAGTGGATATCCTCACATTTATCCACATTAAACTGCATCTGCCATGCATCTGCCCATTCACCCAACCTGTCTAAGTCACCTGCATCCTCATAGCATCCTCCTCACAGTTCACACTGCCACCCAACTTTGTGTCATCTGCAAATTTGCTTATGTTACTTTTAATCCCTTCATCTAAATCATTAATGTATATTGTAAATAGCTGCGGTCCCAGCACCGAGCCTTGCGGTACTCCACTAGTCACTGCCCCCCATTCTGAAAGGGACCAATAAATACCTACTCTTTGTTTCATGTCTGCCAAATATTTTCTGTCCATGTCAGTATCCTACCCCCAATACCATGTGCTCTGATTTTGCTCACTAAACTCCTATGTGGGACCTTATCAAAGGCTTTCTTAAATTCCAGGTACACTACATCTACTGGCTCTCCCTTGTCCATTTTCCTAGTTACATCCTCAAAAAATTCCAGAAGATTAGTCAAGCATGATATCCCCTTCGTAAATCCATGCTGACTCGGACCGATCCTGTTACTGCGATGACACCGTTGATACCCTTACTAATCAAGAATCTATTTATCTCTGCCTTAAAAATATCATTGGCCTCCAAGGCCTTCTGTGGCAATGAATTCCACAGATTCACCACCCTCTGACTAAAGAAGATTTTCCTCTTCTTCTTCCTGAAGGAATGTCCTTTTATTCTGAGGCTGTGGCCATTGGTCCTAGATTCTCCCACTAGTCCATGGTAGTGCATTTACTTCCTGTTCAGCAGTGTCTAGTCCTCACTACTATAGATTATAGCAATGAGCTGCCGACTTAAATGCTTTTGGTGGGATGTTGCCCTGACCCTTTCACACAGCCATTACGTCACGGCTGATACACAAGGCCATTGTTCTCTCATCTCTTTTAGTTGGTTATTTGCAGGGTATCAGTCAATCATCCCACACAATGAAGTGTCAGCATTTCTATCTGGCATGTGGTTTATTAATCGTCAATGAAAGAATGGCATGCATATTGTAATTATGCCCTGTTGGCATCATGCAAATGTTTCATTAAAATAAATAAATAAAAATGGTTTATTAAAAAAAATAATTCCAGGAATTATTATTGAAAATCCAGCGGCGACCAGAACAAGGTATGACTCGTTGGGCGACTAATCATGACCATACAGGCTTCACCCCATGACATGTCGCCAGAGTGTCGCATGTATGGTCGTGAGTCGTCTCCTCAGTCGCCCAAAGAGTCGCAGCGTCTTTCTGGTCGCCGCTGGATTTTCAACATGTTGAAAATTTTCGCCGACCTGCAACGACCGATGACGGGTGCCGGCAGTCGCCAAAAATAGTTGCGTAAGTAGGACAGGCCCTTAAGGTTTCTAATCAACATTGCTCTTCCAACTAGGAGGGTCGGTGACAGCTCTAAGCTGAGGCAGTGTGAAGTTTGGCCATTATGTGGCTAAGAAACAGTTTTTCGATGATTCTTGGTTTAATTTAGTTTAGTTTATTGTCATATGTACTGAGGTGCAGTGAAAAGCTATTGTAGCGTGCTATCCAGTTAGCGGAAAGACAATACATAATTACAATTGAGCCATTCACAATGTACAGATACACGATAAGGGAATAATCTTGCATAACTGCAAGTAATTGCACAGTAGGGGCAGTGTGCGCTGTGCAGGCCAAGTGAATAACGTTGTGGTGAAGGATGGTGAGTGATGGGGGAATGAGAAAATGATTGGGTTAGTGTGAAATTCTCCTGATCTGAAGAGGCTGCAGATGCCTGTCATCTGGTTTCACATACTGAAAGAAAATGTGTTTTTAAGAGTTGGGGTGAAATCCAAAACTTCAGGTTGGAAGCTTTGTTGAGAAAAGTGGGTTTGTGATGATGATTTCATGTAGATAATGCTTTTGATAGTTCATAATTACAGCTTTTGTCCAACATTAAAAAAACTGTCTCTTTAAATTGGCAACCTTAAAAAAATAGTTCCTGCAGAACAACCTCTAAATCTGGCCTTACCTTAGTCATTAGTATATCTTCTGACAGTTTATATTGAGGTGTCAGATCCACTTCACTTTCTGCACAGTGAATATGTCATTTCAAAGATCCATCAAAATGACTAATAAGGTCTTCAATTATCCTAACCCCTTCACATTAGGTATTAAAAGCAACTCATTACTACATCAAGCTCCATTAACGTCCCTGAGCCTTTTGTAATGCCATCAAGATATTTTTGCACAGTCAATTGGAAACACAGAAGAAACATTAACTGAACAGAATATAGTGTAGCCAGTAGTCTCGCCAATCTTTGTAAATGTCTTTTTAAATTAACGTGCATCAGAGGAGTTGTGCGGATGGCAACTAAGTCTTTTTAGAACGCGGCCATTTAATTTTCAGGTGGTCTGCTTCCTTTGGCTCCCCAATAAATAAGTAAGCTCAGAATAATAACTAAATAATGGAATGTGAAATTCAATGAAAGGTTTGATAGATCTTAAACTGGGGCAATACGTTGAACAGTAATTGCACAATATTAGCTGATCCTTTCAGACTGCATTGCTGTGTGCCCAATTTTTAATATTTCAGTGTTAGTTTTGTGACTTCCTGCAATTTACTGCACCACAACGTAGTTTTATCAATGTCCCTTCGCCATCCCTCTCCACCCCTTCTTTCCACCCCTCCAATTACCCCATCCCCAACCACATGCATACAAACCCTTTGCTTTGTCATATTTTTCAGCCAAACTAGGCTGATTCATAGGTGTTGAACAAGAAAATAGTAGCTGAAGTATTAATTTCAATAATCATTCACAAGTCTCAATATGTCTCTGGTGGCATCAGCAATGGCTGCCTCGCCAACAGTCTGTCTGTCCATTCCTTCTTTGTTGTTTTTTTAGTATGTGTTAAATGTACGTTTTTAGTGTTCTTTAGCTTGTATTATGTGGGGGGACCGACTTTGGGAGCTCCAACCACCGGAGCCTGCTGAACCTACCATCGTCGAGCTTGCGATCCTTTTGCCAGGGATCGACTTCTGAGCTCCAACCGCGGGAGCCTGCGGACTTTAGCAGCGTAGAGCTCGCAATCTCCGATTAGAGACCGACTTCGGGAGCTCCAAGCTGCAGGAGCTTTGACTGCCCCGACGCGGGAGCTTCGATCGCCCCGATGCGGGGACGGACCGCCAGCAGCTGGAGCTTCGATCGCTCCGATTGCAGTTGGTTCGACTGCCCCGACCGCGGGAGAAAAATGAGGGAAGAAGATTAGATTTTATTGCCTTCCATTACAGTGAGGAATGTGGGGAATCCGCTGTGGTGGACGTTTATGTTAACTTTTATGTAGTTGTGTGCCTTGTTGCTTTTTATTTAGTGTGGCTGTATGGTGATACGAATATCAATGTACCTTAATTGGTACATGTGACAATAAAAGACCTTAAAACCTTTGAAATGTTATTGTGATTTAGGAACCAGGCAGAGTTCATTGATGAAAGAAGGATTTTAATTAACTGATTTAGGAAATCAATTGGAACCACCAAAACTTTTGATTTCCTGTGTAAAGATCTGAGTTTTAATTTTCTTAAAATAAATTACTCTTTAACTCTGACATTCTTCCATTGTTTGGGTTAATGGGAGAAGACTTGTTATAGCAACTGTGATAGCTGCTTATTACTGGATGAAGTGGTAAAAATGTAGTTCAATCAGTATTGCGGAAATCAGAGAAAGACAAGTGAACATTCACACGTCCAGATTCAGGGACAGTTTCTTCCCAGTTGTTATCAGGCAACTGAACCATCCTACTAACAACTAGACAGCCGCCCTGAGCTACTAACTCATTGGAGACCCACAGACTATCATTGATCGGACTTTACCTTCCACGAAACGTTATGCACGTTTTTCCAATTTATCATGTATCTGTATACTGCGGATGGCTAATTGTAATCATGCATTGTCTTTCCGCTGACTGGTCAGCATGTAACAAAGGCTTTTCACTTTTCCTTGATACACGTGACAATAAACTAAACTCAACTCAAAACTCAATTTATTTTGCAGAACCAGGACGTATGGCATTTCGCAGGGAAACAGCAACATACCCTCCCTTCACCAAGGTCTGAATCATACTATTGGGCTAATTTTCTGCTACTTTGGAAAATTAATGTTCTGATGTTCTTCAGCTGGTTCAGGCAGAGTTCGCCTTGAAAAAGATTGTTTCGCCTGGGGCTTGATGAAGGGTTCCTATCATGCCATTAGAAAGATGCTACTTTTCTACCTGAAAAGAATCATCAGAGAAAGAAAGCTGATACATATAAAGAAGACAAGGCCGATTCTCTAAGATATATATAACCATTGTCCATATATATATTTATTTTTTTATTTTTTTCGGACATATAACCATCGTCCACAAAGTTTCTGGTACCTTGCAAACATACGTTACAGAGAAAGGTTGATCAGGAACAGTCAACATGGATTTGTGCCTGGAAGGTCAGGTTTGACAAAACTTCTTGAATTTTTTGAAGCGGTAACTAGGGAAATTGATGAGGGTAAAGCAGTGGATGTTGTCTATATGGATTTCAGTAAGGCCTTTGACAAGGTTCCCCATGGAAGGTTGGTTAAGAAGGTTCAATCTTTGGGTGTTAATGGCGGAGTAGCAAGATGGATTCAACAGTGGCTGAATGGGAGATGTCAGAGAGTAATGGTGGATGGCTGTTTGTCAGGTTGGAAGCCGGTGACCAGTGGGGTGCCTCAAGGATCTGTGTTGGGTCCACTGTTGTTTGTCATGTACATCAATGATCTGGATGATGGGGTGGAAAATTGGATGTAAGTATGCAGATGATACTAAGATAGGTGGTGTTGTGGATAATGAAGTAGATTTTCAACGTCTACAGAGAGATTTGGGCCATTTGGAAAAGTGGGCTGAAAGATGGCAGATGGAGTTTAATGCTGATAAGTGTGAAGTGCTACATCTTGGCAGGACAAATCAAAATAGGAAGTACATGGTAAATGGTAGGGAATTGAGGAATGCTGTGGAACAGAGGGATCTAGGAATAACTGTGCATAGTTCCCTGAAGGTGGAATCGCATGTAGATAGGATGGTAAAGAAAGCCTTTGGTGTGCTGGCCTTTATAAATCAGAGCATTGAATATAGGAGTAGGGAAGTAATGTTAAAATTGTACAAGGCATTGGTAAGACCAATTCTGGAGTATGGTGTACAATTTTGGTCGCCTAGTTATAGGAAGGATGTCAACAAAATAGAGAGAGTACAGAGGAGATTTACTAGAATGTTGCCAGGTTCCAGCAACTATGTTACAGAGAAAGGTTGAACAAGTTAGGTCTTTATTCTTTGGAGCGCAGAAGGTTAAGGGGGGACTTGATTGAGGTCTTTAAACTGATGAAAGGGATAGACAGAGTTGACGTGGATACGTTTTTCCCATTGAGGGTAGGGAAGATTCAAACAAGAGGGCATGACATGAGAATTAAGGGACAGAAGTTTAGGGGTAACGTGAGGGGGAACTTCTTTACTCAGAGGGTGGTGGCTGTGTGGAATGAGCTTCCAGCAGAAGTGGTGGAGGCAGGATCGATTTTAACATTTAAGAGTAAAGTGGATAGGTATATGGACGTGAAGGGAATGGAGGGGTATGGTCTGAGTGCAGGTAGATGGGACTAGGGGAAAACAAATGGTCGGCACGGACTGGAAGGGCCGAGAGGGCCTGTTTCCGTGCTGTAATTGTTATATGGTTATATGGTTATATCATCTAATTCTGCAGATGGGAGGTAAATCAGACATCTTTCTTGCACAAAGTGATTGAGGAACCCAACTGTTAAGCTTCTGCCATTGGAAAAACTTAGGTCACACACAGTGATGAAGATCCAAAGACTTTATTAGAGTTACAGCATAGGTAACTTCATCTTAATAAGTAACTCAAGACTGAAGGAGAAAGGGCTGAGAAGCTTTCTGTTAAACTAGTGGGCGTGGCTACAAAGTATGACTCATAACATGAGTGACACTGATCTACATCCTCCTTCTTAAAGAATTAAATGTCAGTGCAAAACCATTGACTAAATAAGCCATGAACAGCAATTGATAATACGCTGGAGGAAAGTCAAATATAGCCCGGGTACTTCACGGTGGGCTTGCAAACATGACCAGCACGTGCGATAAAAAACATTGCCGTTTTTCCCCACCAGAGCCGGTGGCTTCACGGGTGACGGAGATTGAACCAGCATTCCCGGTGATGAAACGGGGACTGCAGCGGCCTACTTGTCTTGTCATATCACTGTTTTGGAATGTCACGCTTTTGTTGTAAACTGGACTGGACCTCCGAAGGTGGAACCGCCTGTGGGATCGATGCCTGATCCGCCACAGGCACCCTGGCTTGGGTCTGCCTTGACAATAACCGTTGAGCGGGCGAACCCAAAATGGGGTCGCGGGAGATGTTGCGTATGTTGAGCAGATCCAGGTACATGTTGGAATTAGCTCAGTACGATCGTTCCATGGGCTGTTTGGCACTCTTGACAGCCCGCTCAGCTGGTCCATTCGACTGTGGATATTCAGGGTTGCTGGTGATGTGGCGAAAACCCCACCGTGCAGCAAACTCCTTGAAGTGTTGGCTGGTAAATTGACTGCTGTTATCAGATAATATTATGCACGGAGCTCCGTGGTCTGCAAAATGGCGCGCAAGCTGCAAAACTACCCCACGAGAAGTGGGGTGCTAAGAAAATCAATGTCAAACCATCCAGAATACGAATCGACAAGTACCAGGTACTGCTTGCCATGCCATTCAAATATGTCGGTTGCCACTAGACCACAGGAGGGCAGGAGCCGGATGTGAAAGAAGTGGTTGCTTTTGTTGATGAGGTGCCAAGCTGTTACACACTGCACAGGACACCACATTCTCAGTGATGTATTCAGCCATGTCAGGGCCAGTAAAACATGTTTCTTGCTCGTAGGACGGTGTCTTCAGCGCCTGGGTGCCCTGCACAGCGTTAAAATACGTGCTGTGCAGCGAAGCAGGGACCACAGCCTTATGTCCTTTTACAGTAATGCTACCCTGCAGCACTAGCTCATCGTGGACGGCAAAGAAAGGCCGAACTGGCAGCGGAACGTTGTAGTGTTTGTCTGGCCAGCCGCCCTTAATGACGGAGGCGAGGACCGTAAGGTACTGTCAGCAGCAGTGTGGGCAACCAGGTCCTCCACACAGGACGAGGGACTAAAGGACACAGTCATTACGATAAAGTAATCATCCGGCGAGGATGGACTCTCACAGTCTTCCGGGGTGCACACGAGAGAGTGTCAACCAGGTGCATATCCTTACAACGTATGTAGGTCAGAGCAATGTCATATATTTGAAGCTGCAGCAGCATCTGCTGTAAGCGCGCTGGAGAGGCATGAATCGGTTTGTTAAAGGTGCTGATCAGAGGTTGGTGGTCAGTTTCAATCGTGACCGTATGTCCGAAGATAAAATCGTTAAATTTCTTGCAGGCGAAAACAACCGCCAGCAGCTCTTTCTCCATTTGGGCGTATCGTTTTTCTGTGACAGTCATAGTGCGTGAGGCATAGGCAACAGGCTTATTGCTGCTACCGTCATTTTGAAGACATGCTGCGCCTAGTCCGTGTTGTGAAGCATCGCAAGTCTGTGTGACCGGCCGTTTAGGATCAACTGCTGAAAACCGCTGTCGCATTGCTGAAATGGCTGACGCTCATACAAAAGCTTTAGGGTACTCTGCTGGTCATGAAATTAATGTTGCCGGCATGTCTTATCAAGTCTCTCGCCGTTTTCCTCAAGTGCCCGACAACTCTATCGTGAGGCTAATAGACAATTGTTTTAACTGTGGGGGTTCGCATGCTGCTGCTCGTGACCGTTGCCCTGCGTATGGAACACTATGTCGATTTTGTAAAAAAATGAATCATTTCTTCAAATGCTGCCGCTCGTGTAGCAACAGAGTTCAAACAAGGCAATCTGTTAATTCACTTGGCCATGAGAACTTGCTCTCGGAATGCTCTCAACCAGCTCCCATGGATTTGCAGGCTGCTAGCGAAGGTTTTGAATTGGATGTGCATTCCCCATCTGATTCAATACACAAACAACTAGACCCCAAAGTTACTTTGCTCGTTAATGGCAAGAACTTTTATCTGAAAGTTGACACAGGGCCAGATGTAATGTGATCTCTCCACCTTTTTGTATCTACCATTATTTTGAAATGATGATCCCTGGTTTAACAAATGCTGGCCAGGGGCAGTGTCATCCCTGCATTTGCCTTGTCAAACCCCTTGAGAGTTTTGCACATTTCAGTGGTGTAACCATTCATTCTTTAATTATTAAAATCTTAGAGAATAGGCCTCCTCTTCTTAACCTTTCCTCATTGTGCAACTCCGTTTCACTCCACCTCAGAAATCAATCAGGTGAACTCCCCCTAAAGCAGGTACTTCTTTTCTTAGGTAAGAAGGCAAGATCTTTAAGCCCCTGTCCCACTTACGTGTCCTTGGCACGCTAATTATGCGACCTCGTGGTCGCGTTGAGGCGCGACGGTCCCGCGAAGGTCGCGCACGACTTCATGCGTCCACACAGCCGTCCGGAGCATGTGACGTCATTTGAAGATGGACACAAAATGCTGGAGTAAAACAGCTGGACCGGCAGCATCTCTGGAGAGAAGCAATGGGTGATGTTTCGGGTCGAGACCCTTCTTCAGTCTGAAAGAAGGGTCTTGACCCGAAACGTCATCCATTCCTTCTCTCCAGAGATGCTGTTGGTCCCACTGAGTTACTCCTGCATTTTGAGTCTATTTTCAATTTTCTTGGCCCCGCTCTGGGAGTAGAAGTGGGAGCAGATCCGGACCACAACAGCAGTGAGCCCCAGGCTGAGCTCGGTGATCGTTTGCCTGCTTCTGGCTACTGTTGGAGGTGAGACGTTGCATCACACCAGAGTCTTGGGCCTGTCCCACTTTGGCCGTCAGTTACGCGACAGGTCGGGGGCGCGCGAAGATTTTCTTCGCTACACAATTTGGGAGCGCCGCGTGATATCGCGCACAACTACATACCCCTCCGCGCTTTTCAGTGGGACCGGCCCCGCGCGGCCACACGATGCCCGTGCGCATCAACGCGACGGCAAGGTCGCCTAATTTGTGTGCCAAAGGCATATAAGTGGGACAGGGCCTTTACGCTAATATTCCAGGTGCCCTCCCATCAAGCTCCTATATAAATGCAATGAAAAGTCATTATACTTCTGCTCAAACCCTCTTGCCATAATGCACAACATGTCATTTGCCTTTCTAATTTCACAATGTACTTGCACTTTAACTTTCAGTCATTTGTGTATTGGGACACCTCGAAGCCTCTGAACATTAACAGCCTCTCACCATTTAACTAACACACTAGTTGTATTTGATATTTCCATCCTGGGGAAAACATTTCTGTCTGTCTATCCTATCGATGCTTCTAATAATTTTATATACTTCCATCAAGTCTCCTCTCTATCTCTGGCATCCAGAAAAATCAATCCAAGTCTGTCCACCAGTTCCCTTTAGCAAATACACCTTAATCCATGGGTTTTCCCCATGACCTCCTTGGGTTTTCCCTGAGCTCTTCAGTTTCCTCCTGCACTCCAAAGACGTACAGGTTTCTAGGTTAATTGGCGAGGTATAAGTGTAAATTGTCCCTAGTGTGTGAGGGATAGTGTTAATGTGCGGGGATCGCGGGTCGGTGCGGACTCGGTAGGCCGAAGGGCCTGTTTCCGCGCTGTATCTCTAAACTAAACTAAACTAAAGGGTGGAGCCAGTAATGGCTGCCTCGCCAACAGTCTGTCTGCCCTTTCCTTCATTATGTTTTCATTGTATGTGTTAAAGGTATGTTTTAGTGTTATATGTGGGAGTTGGGGAAATGTAGGATTATGTGGGAGTTGGGGAAAAACTTTTTCTGATCTCATACGTCGACGGAGATGCGATTTTGTTCTGTATCATATCTCCGTACGCACTATGGCCTAACATTGAGGAATTGGCAGGTTTTGCTGGAGACCGACTTTTGAGAGCTCCACCACGGGTGCCTAGGAACATCGTGGAGTCCGCGATCCCTTTGCCAGACTGACATCGGGAACTCCAAACCGCAGGAGTTTCGTCCGCCCCAACGCGGGAATTTTGATCGCCCCGACGCGGGAGCTTCGACCGCCAGCTGCCGGAGCTT